>CM076956.1:19097010-19697010 GCA_039566865.1 Aurelia coerulea | reverse complement strand
GCTATCCCCTACGAAATAAAACCAGCAACGAAATTGTAGCATGGAGATTATTCTGCAATAGCTACAATCATTTACAAAATTGTCGTGCAACCCTGAAAGAAATGACATTTTTGTTGCACCTTCCCCCAGATCAATGTTGTTCGGGGAATAATACTTGATCATGCTGGCAGGCATGGTTTGGCAACTTTTTAATGGTTTTTCAACATTGACTAGGCGGGGGGGGGGGGGGGGGCAGAGGCAAAAAGCCGAAAATCTGAGGGTGGCTCAATAATTTTGAAAGTGATTGTAGGAATGAATATATCGGACATTTATGGGAAACGATGAAAGCCTCTTCATTTATTTAACACAGGGTGGGATTACGTTTCACTTCACTTCCTAGTGAGATCAACTTCTATGTTAACATCTTTTTTTTTTTTTTTTTTTTTTATATTCAATATTAAATTTTACAAGAACGAACTACTTAAGACACTACGTACAAGCTACTTTACTAAACTACGAGGACGATACCACGGAGTGCAAGAGACCGTGACAACTCCGCAGCCATTAACATAGAGAACATGTAACTAAACTAGAATTAAATATACGGCTACGAAAAATACACATAAACGATTTTTACTGATAATTACTAAGGTTCGTTTCACTTTGCATGTCGGGCTAACTTTGGGCAGAGCAGGTCTTTTTACAAAATGGGTGAAATTGGAGATTCGATATCTTAACATCTCAACTGTCTGAGCCTAAAGCGACAATTAAAACCACTGTAGAACCTAATGAGGCAGACAAAATATTTGAATAAAATTGACACAAGAAAATTACTCTTGTCTTGAGCTAAAAAGTAAGGTATGTATCATTAAAGCTTGAAGCATGTTTCAGAAGAAAGAATGAATGCTTGAAGACTGAAATAAATTTGAAATTGACCGAAATGAGTTACTTAAAGATCACAAAAAGAGGCCTACTGGAAAGTTTGATGCTAAGGCAAGTGCAATCCAGCTTTTTGCACTGAGAACAACTGGCACGATTTTTTTCACAAGAATCACAGTGCATTTCTGCAATGTTTTTTTTCTTAACCCTAATCCTACCGGGGTTTTTTTGATCTAACATAGCCGGGGGGAGGGGTGCCGTCCACCCCCCTCTATAAATAGCCGTAAACTAATGGGAAATCATTGAAACTTGGCAAGGGCGTAGTCCTAACTATTCCTAACCGATTGGTAGTTTTGGGCGTGGCCACCTCATTAGGTGACGCCACTATGACGTCATAATGCCCGAAAATGTCAAAATATATGGTTTTCCAGCTTATTTGTTCTACAAACGGAAAAAATGTAATCTCAATGACTTTTTCCATTCTTATTTGGCTTATTATTCATTTCCAATTCAAATATGATGCATATAGGTGTTTTTAGACTGTTATTTTGGAAGAAAATGACAAAAAGTGATGACGTCATAACCAAAAACGTAAGGTATATATCATTAAAGATTGAAGTATGTTTCAGAAGAAAGAATGAATGCTTGAAGACTGAAATAAATTTGAAATTGACCGAAATGAGTTACTTAAAGATCACAAAAAGAGGCCTACTGGAAAGTTTGATGCCAAAAATTGATAATAATTGGCTCAAAATGCTTTTAAAGTATTGCATAACGCAATTATATGCATTTTTAACAAAATCTGCAGGAGAAAACTCCAAAATTTGCCAAAATGACCCAAAATGGCGGCCCAAGTGACGTCATCATTTAAGAATGCTGACGTCAGCAAATTCCATTGTTATTGACAACAATAGAAAACTAATTGTTTGCTGATTCTTTTAAAGTACAATAGTCAACATTTGGAACTAATTCTGGGAGTAAAAATATCAAAATCATTGATTTTTCCAATACCTTGCTCCAAATATGGTAGTGTCACCCGTCACGTGACACTTATTGTTCAAAAATGTAATTGTTAAAATGTAGCTAATAGATAACTAGTAATTGTCAGAGAGTTTGAGGGTCATAGCTTTTGTCGTTAAAGAATGCTCTGCAAAAACCGACAGGGGGGTGGAAAACACCCTCCCTAGGGTTAAAGTGAATATGACCCGAACATTTCTATTGTCATATCTCATGCAGTAAACATCGCTGATCATCATGGTGTATTTCATTTTTGAATTTAGACTTTTAGTTCTTCAGAAAATGGGGGAATAGCCCCCACTTTGCCTCAAAAAGTGGCAGCAATTCTGCGCGGTGAGACCGTTGAGTACCAGTCCCCTGTGACGTAAAGTGGCTGGGTAAAAACAATAAAATGCAATGTTTTACACATGAAACACATGAAACCGCGCCGAAACCCTTGATAACGGTCAAGTTTGGCTTTTTCATTCGCCCTTTTCATTGAATAAGACCTAGGAATTTACTCCTGGTTTCTTGAATACTTCAAAAACTAAATCTACAATATCATTAAACATTTTTTTCTCTCGTCAATGTGGTAAAAAGGCCATTTGCAAAGTTGTAACGACGGCACAAAAGCATGTCTCGCAGCAACCTTATATATAACTATCCCACACACAGCCAGCCCAAGGTTTTGAAAAAACAACTAATAGTCCGTGATGCAAAAATTTTCGACATTTGTTGCTTTATAAAGGTATCAATTTTGGTACTTTATGGAACGAAGACATGCAATGGCGGACGAAGATTGGCCGGGGTTATGAAAAAAGATAATTTGGGCAATTCTCACTTCTAATACCAAACGCATCTTAACCTAGATAAAAGAGTGTCCAAACGCATCTTAGCCTAGATCTGCTACCAGGCTTGCCTTTGGTTTAGGCTGATAGCATCAGTAACACCACTGAAAATTACCAAAGAAGGCATTGTTCTCCATAGCAGCTTTGCTCCTCATAAAAATTTGACAAACACGAAATAACTGTATTGCTGTAACAAGCAGAACATGCATGGCCTAAACCAGGCCTGTAATCGCGTCGTTGAGAAACTAACGCAGTAGGTTAGTTGGAATGCACTCTCCAAATTTTGACACACAACATCATGACGAATTCTGTCCCTCCCTTCCTACAACCGCGATCGTTATTTCATCATGCTATAAATCAGTGAATTTGAGGCACTCTCTGAAGTGAATTGCAACCTTTGAAGCAAATTGACTGTTTGTTTACGATCTGACAGAATGAAATTATGTCACGAGGAACGCGTGCAAGCATTTTTGATAAGGAGGTCAAATTTGCCTATTGTATTCGATTGTTTTCAAACAGCTGTGTCGTCATCCTGCATCTTCGCCTAGATCTGCTACTAGGCTTGACTTTGGTTTAGGCTGATAGCATCAGTAACACCACTGAAAATTACCAAAAGAAGGCATTGTTCTCCATAGCAGCTTTGCTCCTCATAAAAATTTGACAAATACGAAATAACTGTATTGCTGTAACAAGCAGAACATGCATGGCCTAAACCAGGCCTGTAATCGCGTCGTTGAGAAACTAACGCAGTAGGTTAGTTGGAATGCACTCTCCAAATTTTGACACACAGCATCATGACGAATTCTGTCCCTCCCTTCCTACAACCGCGATCGTTATTTCATCTTGCTATAAATCAGTGAATTTGAGGCACTCTCTGAAGTGAATTGCAACCTCTGAAGCGAATTGACTGTTTGTTTACGATCTGACAGAATGAAATTATGTCACGAGGAACGCGTGCAAGCACTTTTGATAAGGAGGTCAAATTTGCCTATTGTATTCGATTGTTTTCAAACAGCTGTGTCGTCATCCTGATAGAAAGATCCAATATACCCGTGTTTGAATATGAAGCCCTGCAGGTTTTATCAAAAGAAACTTAATTGAGCGCTAATCTGTCATCTCATAGAATATAGGTGTACAACAGTCCCTAATTGATTGCCGAAATATAAAAGTGCGGAGGAAGAGGACGAATGTTTAACACGGCCTAACATCAACATGGCATGGTCAACGTGAACCAAAATGGGCAAAGAGAACTAGAGAGAAATCGAGAAAGGAAAGCTGTCGTTGGGGGATTCAGATGCTGTGTTCCTGACTGCTTTATCAAAAGAAGACAGAATCCAGGTATTCGAAGTTTTTTGCCCCCAAACGATATGGGTGTGAATATTTTCTATGGAGCTTCTTTGAAACCCTACAACCCCTTTGACGACCGTACTGTTCCTTGAAGTCCTAGCATCCACCAAACACTTTACGTCACAAGTCAAAATTCGACCAAGATCTCCTGGACACTTTTTTGGGCAGAAAGTTGACTTTCAAATGGCTACATCTAAAAAACGGTTTACTTTTGGAAAGTTTAATGTTGAAATCAGCACACTTGAATTGACGTTTTTCATCAATAAAAATGTTTCCGTCATATTCATTTTAAATTAGTATGTCGAGGAAGAACTTAAAACCTTTCTTATCCCTTGGTAAAGAAAGGATACGGCACTTTGAGGAAGCCTTCAAGCAAAGCATTCTATATTCATCAATGCAGTTTAGGTGAAGTTGATGAAATTAAAGTTCGCACGATAGTGACTCAAAGTTAATTGATGTTACCTTGCTTTATCAACACGTGTTATTGACACAAGAACGATTGCTAGATGGAATAGATGATGAGGATGTTGTGGTGCAAATGCTCGAAGCTTGTTCAATCAACAAAATTAAGTTTCAGAGCTCAAGAGCAACACTCATTGTGGATATTCTCACTAAACGTTGTATGTATTTCTGTATGGATATCTCATAGAGTATCTGCCTATCGCTCAATAAACTTCTGTGGTGACACTTTAATTTTATCCCAATCCTTCCCTGACATCTAATGTTAGACAGAATCTTTATACAGTATCCATTTGGTTTTAATCTTCCCAATGTGCAGGGAGCCCAAAAATGATGTCCATAACCAATGAGCCGATTCTCAAAAACTTTATTCTATCCGATTGCCAAAAGGCAAAATTGCATTCGAGGATGTTGGTTGTGGTTTGGCGCCGATGTTTTCAAGTCGAAAAGGTCAATTTCAAGTCTTAGATGGCATGAAAAAGAAACGGCCTTTTTTTCTAGTCAACATTTTAGATGTAACACAAAAGGCTGAACTTACACAGTATGTGGCTCCGAGGATACGAATTCAGTTAATACTGAATTCAGAGAATATGAATACAAAAAGTTCAGCTTTTTGCATCATATCTAAAATATTGACTGGAAAAGTAGGCCATTTCTTTCTTATGCCATCTAAGGCTTGAATTTGAGCAGATTTATCAATCTTCTTTTCAAGATGAAAACATCGTCGTAAAACCACAACTAACGTCTTCGAGTGCAATCTAGCTTTTCGGCAATGAAACAAAAGAAAGTTTTGGAAAATTGGTTCATTGGTAATTGACACCCGGTAGTTGTATGTAGTTTAACGTTGCGTGAGATGTATCGGACATGGGGTAGACATTGTCTTTTGCTCTCCTTGGCAAGGTGCCTTTGGTGTTGTATGGTAATTAGACAAGTAGTATCGTAATTAGACAAGCATACATAGTGTCCTAAAAAAATTTCGACAGTTGATTGAATATAAAAAAAGAACAAAATAATGAACGCGCTCCATGGTAAGATAACCATATTGCTGAGATTATAAATAAATTTTAGACACCAGAAGCTAGCAAATCGGCTAAATATTCCGGGAGTTACGGGCATTTCAAGTTCAAGTTTAGGCGAAAGCTTAAACAAGAGGCCCCTAAATTGCATATATTGTGAAGTCATTTCGCAACAAGAAAACTTGTGCCATGAATACAAAAAGTAGCACAATACAGAAACTTCCCTAGAGTAATATCACATGAGTTGAAATGTGCAAACAATCCTTTTTAGACTTGTTTCAATTCACATTGAAACAGTAGGGGCATTGAATCTTGAACAAAGAAAATTTAGCGCGAAGACAATTTCATTTCATTTCATTTCATTTCATTTCATTTCATTTCATTTCATTTTATTTTATTTTATTTCATTTTATTTCATTTCATTTTATTTCATTTCATTTCATTTCATATATTTAACTATACTGATTACAAGTCGTAGTTTCACTCCTCCGCAAAACTGATATACCCCGCTACAACTACAACTTAGACTGATTACAAGTTCGTAGTTATTGCTATTGATAGGCTGATGGACGCTATAACTACGATTCATGGACTTTCACATTGAAAATTGGGACGAAATTGTTTCCCTTGACGTCACGTCCGATGTAAACCCTAGAAAAACTGGACGGAAAAGATGAGTGCTCCAGGCAATGGCGGATGGGCCTAACTTGTCAGCTCAATCCTCAGATAATAAAACGCCTCAAAATTCAAGTTTTGAGTGACGTTAGCAATGAACAAAAGCCACAAATATCCAGATGAATGTTACCTCAATCCAAGAATCAACAAACCTTTCAGTTTCATTCAGAATTTCCTCATTTTGAATGCCACAAGAGATAGATTATTTATGGTATTTACCGGCCTCCTGAACCCAGCAATATAGATTCATTTTTTAGTGATCTTTCAACTACTTTAAACTCTGCTTTAGATAGATATGACAATGTAAAAATGATGGGGGATATCAATATCGATACCCTCAATCGGCAAGACACTGAACACAATAAGCTAGTTTCCTTTTGTAATGTCTTTGGGTTATCAAAATTAGTGACTGCTAAAACATGTTTACTAAAAACAGTAGTTCGTCCATTGATGTCATCCTTACAAATCGACCAAGATGCTTCCAAAACGTTCCGTGTTTTAGACGGGCTTAAGTGACAATCAGAGTCTATGATACTGAATCTTTTGTCAACATCTTACATCAAATTGATTGACTCCAATTAACACATCTAATTGAATATGCACCTTAGGGCTTCAGGTAATAGGGAGCAGAAATTTATTCATCTAGAGCCATGTGATGGTTGCCCTGGAAAATTGCAAAATATTTGTGAAAAAGTCTTGTTATAATATTTCAATTTTCTGACAAAAAGATCCTACCTTTATCAAATTAGCATTGATGTGGCAGTTCATAGAAATTGAGGCTAGCAAACATCAGAGAGACAGTGCAACACTCTGCTTTTGAGTTTTGAACTTCCACTCCTCTGTGGTACATTTCTTAATGCTTTCAATGTCAGATGACTTTTGAAATATCATCAAATACTATCAAGTACTGTAATTCTGAAGGAAGGTTATGATTTCAAAACTGTGCCAGGTGCAAAATTGATTTTTCCTCAATTCTTTGCAGGGTTATCATCATCAGGACAATGGACCCAATGGACTTTGGCAACCAAATAGATTTGACAAGAAAGTAAAACATATGTTTTTTAACGTTTTTGACATTGTTCAGTTGTGATTGATGGTTGTAAGTTGAACTCTAGACTAATCCAAAGAAGAAGTAAAAAGGAAAATGTATGATTCAACTGTATGCAACATACATACCGGGTGTCCCAGAAAAAAGGTAACACATTTGATTGGGGATAGCGAAATCTGACTCTGAACTTTACAATCAGAGTCAAGAATTTAACCCCAAAGAGACCCCGTTCTTGATTCTACAAAAACTTTGAATTACACCTGCCTGAGAAAAGTTATTCATTAGCGAAATAAGTCCCGTAGGCTTTAACACATAGGCTATCTTGCAATCTTCATTGTTTGAATGAAATGTTTTTTTGCATGATTTCTCACAAAATTATTACGAAACAAGCAATCGTATATGCCCAAGGGAACATAAAAATGCACATTCGTGCTTGGCTTGGTGTACTTTTGTAAATGCATTTTGACTGGAGAAAGATAATAAATCATGAGCCTCCCCGATAACTATATAGAATTAATAAAGATTTCTCTAAAATATAGAACTTGCATTTACGTTTTGCTTTCGCTTCGCTTACGTTTCGCTAACAACCTCCATTTTGGCAAAAAGCAACGCGAAGCGCTGTCCTCTTAACTGGGCGACCAACTCTGTGGGCACCGAAAATTCCAAAAACTACCGAAAATGTTACCGAAAACTCAAAAATTTACGCGGGAAATTTGAATGAGCCAATCACAGCCGAGCAGCTCCGAATGCTGCAATCTGATTGTAACGTCAAGAACTTGACGTGAAAACGAGTTTTTGTCCTGATTTTGAGATAGTTTGATTATGAGTCCCTGTTTGAGCGAGCAATTCCATTCAATTCAATCAGTAATTCTACTCAATAGCGAGCGAAAACTAGGGACGAACTGTAATAAGTCTAGATATTTATACGAAGTGGTTTTTTAGAAGCAAGACATTTTTATTAATTTTGCAATGACACAATCAACTGGATCTCCCACCGGGATCCAAAAACAAGCGGGGAAACTTTTGGTGTATTGGGAGTCATTGGAAACATCTCGAAAACAACAAAATGGCGTAGTAAGCAAACTGCTCTTTTCATCATATGAGTATTGAAAGTAACCAAAAAAGAAAAAAACTTGAAAATGGGGAATGGCTTCTCGAGGGTCATATATCTTGAACTTTACCCCTGGTTATCTAGGTTTGGCTAAACACGAATGACTTAATGAACCAGAAAAATAATCTTCAACCACGAAAACGTGTAACAGAGGGCGTTTTTCAGGGTGGTACTAAGCATACTTTATATGATCTAAAAGTTCATGCTCATCATTGAAATATTCGTAATCTCCATCCAGATAGAGACAAGGGCGACAATTAATGTCTGCAAACACAAAACACTCCTTTTTATCCTTTAACCACGTGTTAGCCTTTTCTAGAAGTTTTACCTTCCTGTGAGTGAGGTACTGTACTTTAAATTTGTCGGATTTCTTCCTTGCTCTGTAAACAATGGATCGATGGCGCCAAGTAGTGAAACGAACAATGATGGTTTGTGAGTTCTTCTTGGTTGTTGGATTTTGCTTTATCGGGCCAATCCTATGAGCACGATCGATCACCACGTCTGGGATGTCGACTTCCAACCCATCCTTCATAAGGTCTTGATTTTCCTCAAACAAGTTTCACCAGATTCATCTTTATCCTTGTCGATTTTAATGCCATTGAATCTCAAGCATAATCTTCAATGATACTGTTCGTTATCGTCGCAACGAAGCTCCAGGCTTTCGACACGATCTTTTAACTCACTGACTTCCTCATACCCGTGCTCAAGCTTCTCTGTCCTCTCAATGTATTTCTCCATTAAAACTATCTTGGCTTCTAGTTCCTGGATTTTTTCATTTTGGGCAACAACTGTCTGACGTAAACTGTCGATGCATTCTTTGGTTGCCAAATTTGCAATCTTACCTTCGATGGCATGCCCAATCGATATTGGGTTGTATTTGTTGAAATCGTTCGTTGTGTTGTTTATTAGACTTGATGTTTATTAGACTTTTATTGTAAACATTTGTTTCAGATTTTAAGGTTTTTATTGACAGCTATAAATTGTATTAGGTTAATTTAAGTTATAATAGTATTTAATTTTTGTAAGTTTTGTACTTGAAAATCAGCGTTGCTGAAGGGCTACCCTCCTTAAATATTTAAAATGAAATGAAATGAAATGTCTAAGTGCCATACATTTAGTTACATTGGTAAATATATTATTGGTCTTATTATGTTTTTAAGGTGGTGCCATAAAATATATGTAAAGTTATAGATATATGCCCAGACTATTAGCCTCATAAAATTGAACTTTCAGGGTCCCGCCTTATAGCCAACGGCCTATTTTTCTTTTCTTTTATATATGTTGAGTTATAACGGTCTAACGGATATATTCTTGTGTAGGCCGGATGGAGGTAGACAGTTTCTTAAATGGTATGTTACACAATGTTATATTCAGGTGGAATTCGATTTTGATGTGATATACAGGGGTTATGCCTCAAGAGAAGTCAGGGTATAGCGAAAAAGAACCTCCTTTGTGTGGCCCGACAGAGAAAGGAAACAGGGGCGGTCCATCCGAGGGACATTGGGGCCTCCTCCCATACATAACATTTCTTGGATAGCACAGAGTGAAAACAGATGTTAAGATGCTACTAAAATACAATACCAAGGGAACGAATAGTAAAGGTAACTGAATAAAGAAGGAGTAATACCTACCACCTATATGCTATGCCAGCCGTGGTAATGTAGGGTGTGTCAGGAAAGTTTGTAAAGGGTGGAACCAATATTAATGTGCGTATATCATGCTGGTCCTGATGGATTGGGTACTGTTGGCATGGCAGTGGTTTCGGAACGGCCTTTTTCTCTCACAATCGCAATTCTTTGATGAGACAAAGGTCGGAGTAGGTTCTGGTTGTTTAAAACAACAATACATAAAGTTGCGGCACCAAAACCGATGAACGAATGAAACAGGAAATAAAGATAGGTGTGAGTAATTCGCCATCCTCGCACCAATCCAAGGAAGTCCTAGCAAGCCCTTGTATTGTTGTTTGTTTTGTTTATGAGGGCAGGAGATAAAATGATATATATGGGTAAAGACCATGTAAATGATAGAAAGTAAATATTAAACTGATAAGAATAAAGAGGGTAATACCAACCCTAATTTAAATCCATTGTTACATTTATGGATGCCACATATATTGGGTTGTATTTGTTGAAATTGTTTGTTGTGTTGTTTATTAGACTTGATGTCTGAATGCCATACATTTACTTGCATTGGTGAATATATTATTGTTCTTATTTTGTTTTTAAGGTGGTGCCATAAAATATATGTAAGGTTATAGATGCAAATCTTCAGCCAATTTCCTGTCACAACAGGGTCCTTCAGCCACACCAGGAGTTCAAACCGAGCCAATGCAGGAAATCCATAGCTCGCCCCCCCCCTAGAGTAGCCCAAAGGCCCCTCACATTTCGGGGCAATTAAATCGAAATGTTTTTTTGGTGCAGGCGCCCCAGCGGACCAGCGTCCTGGTCCACCATTGCATCTGTGGTTATTCAGTTACTTAATTGATTGTCTAAGTTATCATTCCATGCTGAGTTTACACCTAACGAGTGAGTCTTTCAGGTTTTTATGTTTCCTTAATACTACGAATGGCTTTATCGTCCAAGTGATTTTAAGGAAACCATCATCTTCAATTATGTGGCAGTTTGCTTTGAGTATTTTACCAATTTGTATGGTGGTGTTGTCATATGGCATCACGAATGGTAGGTTTTCCTCTTGTTTTTCTGCGTTTGTTTTGTTGGTGAATAGCAGATCTGTTTGTGATTGGTTTTTTGTTTTATCAAATTGTTTTTTTATTTCAGAGGTTTTATCCTCTTTTGACCAGATTGTTTCTTGAGTATTTCAAGCATTTTATTTAGTTCCCCAAGGTTAACTATGTTGTCGATTGTTGTTTGATTTCTTTGAAGAGGTTCTTTCGAATTTTGTTTTTGAGCTGTTTTTGTTGTTGGTTTTTCTGATTTTGCGTTTTGGTTTAATTATTTTCCGTAGGATGGATATTTTTTTCTCTCCGGCGTGTGTTTTGTTCCTTGCAAGTTGTGCTGTGAAAATATTGAATGAGTTTGTTTCAAGGCAGCTCAAAGAGGGCCTACAATCTCTTGCAAAAGTGTTGGACCCCTACGAAAATCTATGTATTTCGGAAATATTGTCCCCCTCCCCCCATTTCAATGTTGCTTGCATTGGTGAATCATTGTTTTTGTGGATCTGCATGAAAAACATCTCTTTGCCAGGTAATCAACATTGAAACGGGGGGAGGGGGGGGACCAAAATTCAAATTTTTCAATAGGGGTCCAACACTTTTCAAATCTGACATAAGAGATTGTAAGTTGTCAAAAGGATGCCTGGGAAAGGTATTTGGTGTACAAATGACATATCATTATTCAAAGGAATTGAAGCAAAACTTACGTTTTCATTCATATTTGTGTTGTGTGTCGGTATCGGGGGTGAATCATTGTTTTGGTGGATCTGCATGAAAAACATCTCTTTGCCAGGTAATCAACATTGAAACGGGGGGAGGGGGGGGACCAAAATTCAAATTTTTCAATAGGGGTCCAACACTTTTATAAGAGATTGTAAGTTGCAAAAGGATGCCTGGGAAAGGTATTTGGTGTACAAATGACATATCATTATTCAAAGGAATTGAAGCAAAACTTACGTTTTCATTCATATTTGTGTTGTGTGTCGGTATCGGGGTTGTTCGATTTTGTGTGTTAGTCATTCAACTTCAAACTTGCGAGTGAAAGAGGCCTGACGCATGTGTTCCGTTTTGCTCGGTGTGATAGGTGTAAATCAATCCATTTCTAAAGTTGATTCTGATTGTTTGAAACAATAATGAAACAATTTTGGTGCCGCGTCTTTATGTATTGTTGTTTTAAACAACCAGAACCTACTCCGACCTTTGTCTCATCAAAGAATTACGATTGTGAAAATAAAAATGCCGTTCCGAAACCACCACCATGCCAACAGTACCCAATCCATCAGCACCAGCATGATATACGCACATTAATATTGGTTCCACCCTTTACAAACTTTCCTGACACACCCTGCATTACCACGGCTTGCATAGCATATAGGTGGTAGGTATTACTCCTTCTTTATTTAGTTACCTTTACTATTCGTTCCCTTAGTATTGTATTTTAGTAGCATCTTAACATTTGTTTTCACTCTGTGCTATCCAAAAAATATTAACATGTATATACCCCACATGTTACTAGCCATAAAGTCTCAAGGTTGACCTTATTAGTTCTACAAGGGTGTCCAATTATCATATACTCTGTTTTTTGAAGATTGGCACTTAATTTATTTAACCTCATATATCTAGAAATATGGGTCAATTCCTCTTGAGCCTTATGAAATAGTTCTTCAATATTCATAGATGTTAAGGTCACATGAGTATCATCAGCGTACATACCAACCTTAGAAACTTTCAAAATATTTTTCAAAGTCATTTAGGTATATTATGAAGAGAAGGGGGCCAAGACAGGAACCCTGGGGGATACCACATGTAACTGTCCTAGGCCATGACTCATAACCGTTGGCGGCACAGTACTGCCTTCTGTTTTCGAGGTATGATTTAAACCAGTCTCCGGAAAGTTCTCGAATACCGTCTTTGCTCAGTTTTTCTAATAAAATCTTATCTTCAACGGTATCGAATGCCTTTTGAGATCGAGGAATATTGCTAGATTAAGTTGCTTGTTGTCAATATTCTCATACCAATAGTCAGTACTATCAATCAATGATTTTATTGTTGAACAAAGTTTTTGAAAAGCTGATTGACTCATTGTTAGAACCTTATTTGCCTTATTAGAACCTTATTAGATGAGTGGGACAATGGGGGTATATTGATATGCTTTAATTGTGTAACCGGTGTGAGGCTGATTTAGCTGATTCTTTTTATTTGATAACAATTTCATTATGTTGTATTTCTGTATGGCATTCTGTTGCCTGAAATGCTTTGTATAGAGCTGGATGACTGTTGGGCTTGCAAATAAATAAACACACAAAGATGCATTAAGAGGAGGGGGCTGGTGACTGGGGAGAATTCTCTCTCTCACTGCGCATTCGGCTTGCAACTGTATCATTGTTCACCTTGCGCGATACTAAAAATCAAATTAGTCAAGTTTTTCCATCCATTACGATCGTTTGCGTAATTTCTCAGCATGTTAAGGTCTTCTCTTGTTTTAAACTGTTTTATTTGCAATTGTTGATGGTATTTTGCTGCTTCTACGATGTCGTTGTCAAGCAATACAGGCAAGGTTATTCTTTCTCTTCCACGGACTTTCTTTGCTTTAGGTGGGCATTCAAAGTAGTAATTCATTGATTGTTGACATGGTGTGTTCATTGGTAATCGTAATATATGACCGAATGTTCTCCATCTTGCTTCCTTCATTTCAGCACTCAGTGGTTTTTCTTTGCTCTTTTTGTATAGTTGTTTGTTGTGTATTCTCTTATCATTCCATACTTGACGAAGTTTTTTTCGGTGGATACAGTCCAGTTCTTTACTTTCATTTTTTGTGAGTGCAAGTGTTCCAAAATTGTATGTTAACACTGGTCGGGGGAGAATTGAACAACAAAATTATGTTCCTTTCCTTAGTATTACTTTTTTTTGAAGGAATTCAATTCTTGTTGTTGGCCTAGGCATTAACGCTGTGAACCTAGTTGAGCTGCCAGAAAAACAAAGGAAGAAGGGGTGGAGGAGGGTGGATATTGTTTTTGTTTTCTTTGTACCTGAAACACTACTGACTATTACATAATGAATTCCTTTCATGAAAACCTGCAGAGAAGAAGAGAAAGGAGAGGGGTGGGGAGTGCTGAATGGGGGCTGGCGTGTAATACACCTTACTGCATTTTGGAGCACTTTTCCTACTTCTGTTGAATTGCTTAGCACTTTTGAATCTATAATCTGTGAATGATATCATTCATATATCTAGTGCAGGTTATAGTAGCTGACCATTAACAAACCTGTGCATTATAGCAATATATTTGGACAATGTACATTAATAGTCTAGATAGATCGATAGATCTCCTTCCTTGTAAAGTCTTAAATTTTTGTGTTTCCTAAAACTTAGCATAATTGTTGGAAGTACAGTATACTGTATCTGCAAGAAAACATAGAAGTATGGGGTGGGTGAAGGGGAGGGGGTGGCCCATGTTATCTGTCAACATTGGTCACTGTTGTTGTTTCACACAAAAACATATCTTGTGCTTCTCTGAGAGCAAATAAGGTTAAAGGTTGTGAAAGTGAGATACTGGCAAGAATAAGTTGTGGTTACAGAATAGGGTAAGGTTTGCTTTCACATGGTGAATGTGCTGGAAGATTTTATGGTTTCCTACTGCACATAATTCTGAGACATTCTGGGTAGGGCTCTTGGTGCAGCTGATGAGATGATCTTGTTGTACAGCTTGTACAATGAGCCAACTGCCAACGTTAGAATACTGCCTTGCAACAACTAAAACATGAAAAAGTTGAAATCCCTGGGATACCTCATGTAGACTACAGTACGTTTGTGTTTTCCATTTTTAAGTGCCCCAATATTAATCAACCACAACAAGCTGATTGCTGTGTTGCTGACAACCAAAAACAGGGCAACTAAAATTTGATGCAACAACTAAAATCGATGTTTCGCTAATACTACATTCGGAAAGTGAATGTAAAATGGCCATAAACCTGGCAAAAAAAACAGTGCAGATAAACCTTGCCATTTCCTCTTTCTTCTCTAGTTTTCCATTGTAAATTAAACAATGTATGATTGTAAAATGATTGGCAGGACAAGAAACTGACAATCATGACTCATTGCATGCATAAACAGACTTTTTAATTGGTATTGAAAACAAATGTAATTTGTATAGCTGGATGGGGGATTTATCTTCTTCATACAACTAACTAGAAGAAACTCCTCATTGCACAATCACAAAACTTTTCCAAAGTAACAGGGCATTCGAGCTGAATCCTTCATGTTGGCTGTTGTGAAAATTATGTTATTTTTACTACTCATGGTAATAGTTGTACCACCTTTAAACAAACTGGTATGCTAAAAAACAAGAAATGTAAGCCTTGTTGCTTTAAATTCAAAGTTACAAATGCCCGGCTATAGTTAACTGTAAGGACAAGAATGTCTACTTTATCATTTGGCATTCAATACATTACCTTTATATTTCCAAATCTTCATATTACAGTATTTGCGATCCCTGCTTTGCATGAATTGCCCAAGAAATAATGCCATCATTTGACTGACAAGCATTTGACTTGGAGAAGGTTGACCTGAGTGGTCAGCAGTACACCAGCCATAAGATAAGTGTTCCCACTTGTATTCATTTAGTACCATACAGTATCGTTATTGTGGTCATGGCTGAGAGTCGCACTGATGAATGCCAAACAAACGAAACACACCGTTAATTTACTCAGGAACTGTACTTGATGTCTTACTCCTGTTGGCACTGCTTTTCACTGGGTAGACTTCATCTGGCTTCATTATCAAGTTCCACTTAGATAATAAGATTTTGGTAGCGTTGCTGACTATGACGTAACAGATATTGAAAGAAATCTATGTGTTTGTGTTAAGGAGTTTGCTGACAGGCCTTCAATATGGTGTTATTCCTGCATTTTGTTGTAGTTGTTGTCTGATGTTGAGAATTGCCATTAAATTGTGAAGCGTTTCTATCTTCTTGAAATTTGCATCATGTGGTCACAACAACAAAAGAAACGCCTCTTTGAATTGGGTTCGTCAATGTGAGTGTAAATGGCGCCAGATGATGTTGTCATCTGGCGCCATTTACACTCACATTGACGAACCCAAATTCACATTACAGCCCTGAAGAAGTCCTGCATGGCAGGACGAAATATTGGCAAAAATTAAATTAATCGTATTTGCTGTTGTTTTTTGTCGTGTTGCGGTGTTTCTGCCTTTAAATTTATTCATTTTTTCGTCATCGCAAGCATCTTCTTTGCAGCTTCGGTTTGATGGACTATTACACTACAGGCATCATCGTTCTCCATGCACTGAATTAGCAGATAGAGTTGATATACAAATGCAATAAAATAATGCAACCAGGAGAGAGAGTGATGGATAACACGCTGCTGTTCTTGATTGATTATGTGACGCAAATGGCCTAGCCTAGGGCCTAGGCCTAGGCCCTGGAAGGCGTGCCAAGAACCGCAAACTGTGATGTTCTTACCCTCAGGCCAACACCAACATGGCTGCACGACGAGATAAAATGGTCTTCAAAGGGAGCCTTGATTCATGAACAATTATTTTGATACGAAATTATAGCTTCGGATGTCATCTTGGAAACAAATTTCGTGAACAAGATTTGGACAAACCGAAAGCATGCAAACACGATGAGGCATGGGCCTGGGAGCGAGGGGTATGGGCAGGAGATTATACAAATAGGAGGGTCTATGCTGACAAAATGGGCGGCCTTAGCATTAACACACATTTATTACGTAGAATGCTGCACTTAATCTTAAAACCTGAAAAGAAAGAAATACGTTAGTAGCTCACCTGTAACTAGTTTCATCGCACTCTCATCAGTTTGGTTCGTGCGAAGAACAAATTACTAAAATACAGGCCACTTTTATAGCAAACGAACAAAACAACACTGAGAAAGAAAAAAATCAAAGTCTTCTAAGTAAATCTAAGTCTAAGTCTTTTCTAAATCTAAGAAAGAAAAAAATCTTACTTTATTTGCACCATATACAGCG
The DNA here is from genome assembly GCA_039566865.1 of Aurelia coerulea. Classification (NCBI taxonomy): domain Eukaryota; kingdom Metazoa; phylum Cnidaria; class Scyphozoa; order Semaeostomeae; family Ulmaridae; genus Aurelia; species Aurelia coerulea. Next base: position 19,679,978 of record CM076956.1, on the reverse strand, counting down.
AGAAAGGACATAAAGTCATCTGGTCCCAACTGCACATGGTGCTTACAATTCAACAAGTGTACATAAAAATAAAATAAAGTTTATCTCACATTAGATGTCAGGTAAATTTATCAGGAAAAAAAGAAAAATTGGACAGTTCAGGATGTCCAATTTAGTTCTAGCATACCTCAACTAACATCTGATGTGGGGCACGCTTATCAAAATTAAAGATATCTCTGTGAATTCTGAGCAGATTCGCAAGATTCTGGAGTCAAAAATTAATTCAAAATCTCAGGAACAGGGTTATCTAACTCGGAACCTGTATTTTATATCGTTACATATTAATATCAAATCAAACGTCATTGTAATATTTTATATGAATAAAACAAGTGTCGCTATTAGTCAAATGTTTTAGCACCCAAAGATTTTGCATTTGACAGAAAATTGTTCAGTGGTCACTGGAAGCTTTCTACCAGGGTCTGTCATCTACAGGCGTAGTGCCCTTTCATAGCAACTCCTGAATAAATTTCTTAGCCACAGCACAGCGCTAATTATCTCGTCTTGTTTCATATCGACCGAGTCCCCGTGAACCCCGTTCTTGAAGATTTATTTTTTTAGGCAATATTTTAGATCACAAAGCAGCATTGATTATTACAAATTCTTCCAACACATCTTTTACCTATGTTGAACGAAAAAGGGCACGCAGCAACAATAGACCTGTTCAAGGGTCTTGGACGGCGCGCTACTTTTCTGGAAGATGGTGGACATCTCCCCTGATACGAGGATATCTTCTCCGCGATGCTGAACTAAAGTTGCAGTGGGAGAAGTTGTAGACAAAAAATATGGCATTTAACTCAAATTGTATGGTTCATAGAAGACCTGAAAGGCTTCAGCATGAAAACAAATAAATGCCTACCACATTAACGCAATGTTTAGCACTTTTTACGAAGAAGAGAGGTTTCCTCCTTTCATTCATTTATCATATTTAAAAAAAACCCTATCAGATAACAAATAACTATTCCTATACAAAATGAACATCTATTTACAAATAAAATATTGCAAATTTGCTGATCTTCCTAGAGATCGTGCTTCGGGAAGGATGCTAATTGTTTAGGATTTCCTTCAGTTTCCTTTTGAATATGCTAATTGTGGAACTCATTCTGATTTCTAATGGGATTTCATTCCACGTCTTAGCACGAGAGTAGAAAAAACTGCTTTTGGAGAATTCTAGGTTCTGTCTTGGGGTGTCCAGATCTAACTGATTTCTTGTTCGATAGTTAGATAATTGAGATCTGGTAACAAACCTCCCGCTTAAATTGTCCGGGCGGAGACCATTCATTGTTTTGTTGATCATCATGGCCATGTCATATTTTATTAAGTTTGAAACTGAAAGCCAGTTGCAGCTCCACCCATCCTTTAATCTAGAGCCTTCTACTAGTTTCTTTGTTGAGTTGTTTCAAGCGAAGTTTGGACTTCATTATCATTGATGATGAAGGCCTCGTTGGAGTTGGTTAGATAAAGTTTGGATTCCTGTTTATGAATGAGTGGAGGTTATTGGAGGAATAATAACAATTGTGCCTGCCAATGCATGTCAAAAACTGCTAAGAAACGAACAAAGATTCATACTTCCTCCAATGCTGAAAAAACCGGGGCAAGCCTTTCTAAATCAAGTTAACTAAAGAATAAACAATTTTGTCGATCTTTTTATTTCTGTGAGTGCGTTTATTGACAAAGTTTGGCTTAGGATGTTTAAAAAAAGTACTTCTTTTACATATTCATAAAAGAAGGCAACTTACCTTCCAAGTAACTTAACTTGCACGTTGCTAGAGGGCTCCCATTTATTTGTAAAACTTTTGCTCCGATTGAAAAAGCTAAGCATTAATTAACTGCATCTAAATTGCGTTCAGCCAATGTGTCACCAAAACCCATAAGCAAAGCAGTAACCTTTCGTAAGTCTTTGATTTGGCATCTCTTCCACATTGTACAATTAAGAAATGTTCATGTTTTCTTTCTAACATTTATTCATGATGTGAATGATCTGTCGCAAACCAGTTTTCATTTTTTTGATCCCCAAGAGCAAAGAACGAAATGACGAATACACATTTGAACACAAAATAATTCCCGCCAAAGTGCAAAGTCTCTCATTTGTTACGCGGCTCAAGGGGCATAGGAGACCTCCATAAAATTGTACCAAAAGTGCCTTCGCATTCCTTTGGTTAAAAGGACAACAAATAAGCTCCATTTATTCATAAAGAGATCTAACATTTGCAAATTACGATCATACAATCCAAATTCGCCGAAATCGAAGTTCCCTTGTAATTAATGTTATATACCACTTAAATGTGATAGTAACTCAGTATTTTCAAGTTGCAAGCCTTTGTTGGCCCTTCTGGTCCAATAAGCGCATATAAACAAGGTCGATATGAAGACCTTATAGTCACCCCGTTGCAGTTAATGTCAAATTTTTGGTTTGCAAAACTTACCTATGTTCTCCTTGATGGCTTCCTCTTTCGTAAATTTCTTGGTTTTGCTTTCTAAACGACATGTATTTCTCAAGTTGAAATAAACTGTTGGATCGTGTGGTGACCGACGTCTCTGGCGGCAGCAAATTGCAATAACGAAAGTGAGACTGTTCTCAGCCTCCTCTTGCTCTTGAATTATTGCCGGCGTCGGAAGGGGGATGGGTGTGACATGCGCTGTTTCTTATTGGTATTTCATCTACCAAGGCTTGTAACCCAGCCACTACCATATATAGAAGCGTGTCCTGACACCTCTCAATTTTCATTGGTTGCTGTATTGTTGCGCGGGCTTTTCAAACCGAATGAAGGTAACGAGCCGTGGACCGTCACATGACACGCTTATAGCTTCCTGATTGGATAAGAGACAGCGCATGACATACCCATTCAATAATTCAAGAGGCTGAGAACAGTCTCACTTTCGTTATTGCAAATGGCTGCCGCCAGAGACGTCGGTCACACGATCCAACAGTTCATTTCAACTTGAGAAATATATGTCGTTTGGAAAGCAAAACCAAGAAATTTACGAAAGAAGAAGCCACCTAGGCCAATGAGAACATAGGTAAGTTTTGCAAACCAAAAATTATAAATAAATTGCAACGGGGCGACTACAAGGTCGTCATATAGCCCTTGATATAAACTGCAAAAACAAACTTCTTGTACGCGTGTTGCACGATGTTTCACTAAATACAAACAAATAACAATATAAATAATCGAGCTTTGAACAGAGTTTTATTTTGTACGACGTTTCGGGCTTAAACCCATTATCAAGTGATATAAACTGTTGTTAAATTCGCTTTTTCTTGCATTGGTTCGCTCATCTCAACTACATTTCAATATCTGCTGTGAAAAAGGCATTCCCCTTCGCAGGTTATCCGCCATCTTCCAGAAAAGTAGCGCGCCGCCCCAGACCTCTTTGAAAAGGTCTATTACTGGAAATCATGCACTTAGAATTGCATAGGACAAAATTAATTGACCATTGCATAATGGTGGGTAGAAATTGAAGATGGTGCGTAGGATAGGATTGATTGACTGTGCTGCTTCGCGCATGGCAAATAAAAATTTCCCCTCTACTTACTTTTATCACACACAGCATCCCACCATTACGAAAACATCTTCAATTAAACTTCATACATCCGTTTTGCAGATAGTAGGGAATATTTTCAAAAATTTTGAAATTTCTAGGCCAACCTGAATATCTGCTAATATTTTTTTTTTTTTTTTATTCATATTAAAATATTACAATATAATCTTACATTCTACTATACGTTCCTGATTACTATACTACACTACAGAGACGATACCATGGGGAGCGAAAGACTATGACTACCCCATGGCCAATATGAAAAGACACGCAACGTTAAACTAAATACAACTACACTACGAACGATTTAAAAACTACTGGATACTATACTAGATTCCATCCCACATCAGATGTCAGGTCAGGGTTGCGATCAATGCGAGCACAACTCAAAGTTAGTTCGAGTATATCTCTGTTCAAGTCATAAGAATGGTCTTGATCACCATATAATAAAAGTTGCACCAAAGCATCATTTGAAAGATTGGTGATATGTACAGATGGTCGTAATAATTCAACAATTCCAGCGAGAAGATCTCGGCGTTGAGCATCAAAAGAAGGGCAGAGCAACAAAAAGTGCTCCACGTCCTCAATACCATCGCTTGTTGGGCACATCGGGTTTATGGTATCCCTGAAATTATGCTCGAATTTGTGGAAATTTAACTTGCTGAGACCAACCCTAAGTTGAGTAAGGTAGGATAATCCCTTTGGATCGTGAATTCCAAAGACAGATTTTGCAGGGGGGGCGAATTTTTGAAAGGAGCTTTTTTTAAAAACAGCAATAGAAGGTGCAAGTCTCAATTCAGGCTCAAGCTTATTCCATTCAGATAAACAATTAGGATAAAAGGAAGACTTGAATTTTTCTGTCCTTGCCTTTAATCGCCCAATGACATCCTGATTGCGAAGGCGATACTGTGACTGATGAAGAGGGGGAATTGGGTCTACTGTATACTCAGGACTAAGATTATTTACAAACTTGTAGAACAAGGTAAGGCGTCTACTCCATCTTCTGGAACTCAGTGACTCCCATCCAAGCTCTGTGTACAGCTTCTCGCGAGATGTTCCCCTCCATGTTCCGGTTACCGCCAAAGCAGCAGAATACTGAACAGACTCTAGCTTTTCCATCAAATTTGGTAAAATGATGTTTTGACTGAATTCACACACTTTAGCAGGAATATCGTAAATAACATCACCATAATCCAGGTGGGGTCGAACATAGAGCTTATATAATTCGTTTAGGGTATGCCTGGGCAGATATTTGGAGAGATATTTCAGCAAACCAATGCCCTTTCTTGTTTTAGAGATAGCTGATTTGATATGAGCTGAGAAAGATAGCTTTGAGTCCAGGATAAGTCCTAAATGTTTATGTTCGTTTACTTTTTTAACAGGTATGTCGTTAAAAAGGATCACTGGATGGTCAATTTCAATTTTCTTCTTTGAAAATGTCAATTCAACAGCTTGTTTTTGCGGGTCAGGATTAAATGACATTCTCCAAGCGTGAGCCCACTGACTTATCAAGTCCAAGTCATGGTTCATATCACTGGCTGCTGAATTTGAATCTTCTACCACTGTGAACAATGATGTATCATCAGCAAATAGTTTAACATTGCACTTCAAGCCTACAGCTAGATCATTTATGTACACAAGGAAAAACAAAGGTCCTAGAATAGAGCCCTGGGGAACCCCTGCCGAAATATCTCCCCAATTTGAACTCTGTCCGTTCAATACAGTCCTCTGCTTTCGATCCTTAAGAAAACTTTGGATTAAAGAAAGAAGTTCTCCTGAGACACCACATCGTTTTAGTTTATAAATTAGACCGTCGTGCCATACCCTATCAAATGCCTTAGAAATGTCAAGATAAACTGAGCGAACATCAAGAGGAGGATTACAGTCGAAAGCTTTGAATATCGTATGTGTTACTGAGAGTAACTGGTTGATTGTTGAGTCTCCTTGGCGAAAACCTGATTGATTTGGGTTGAGTAGTTCATGTGATACAAGATGTGAGTAAAGAGAATCATATATGAGTTTTTCAAGTATTTTCCCAAAAATTGGTAAAAGAGAAATAGGACGGTAATTCCCCTTCACATTTTTCTCGTTTTTCTTATGAACCGGCACTACATTTGCATATTTCCATATTCCGGGAAATAAACCACGCCTCAAACAATTTATGAAAATTATTTTAAGTGGAAGAACCAAAGCAACATCGCTTAACTTTATCATCCTCACAGATATTTCATCCCAACCATGTGCTTTATTGGGATTAAGGGATCTTATGATGTTTAGTATCTTCTCCTCGGAGATGAAAAAATCATTTATTTGAGTCGTAGTTACTGGAATATCTTGTGGAATTTCACTGCCTGTGTCAATGGTCGAGCATTGAAGTATGAAATAATCATTAAATATCTGTGCCTTTTCGGTAAAATCCGTTACAAACAGCCCATTTTCAAGAAGAGGTGGTATCATGGGAATCTTAACTTTGTTTAGAACAGTGTTTATTAAAGTCCGATAGGTTTTGCTACTTGTCCCAGGATTAGCTAAGGTTGTCCCAGCCTTAAGGAAGTAATTCCGCTTAGCTTCCTCAATCAGCCTTGCGCCTTCAGATATCATCTTCTGTATACCTTCGAGCTTGTCGACTGGCCGGCCACTCCTCACGAAACTTTTATATGCACGATTCTTTTTCCTAAGAAAATTTTTGACGGCTTGCGTTATCCAGGGTGCTTGGCGAGGCCTAATTGTTTTGACCTTATTAGGAATGAAATTAGAATAAATATTCAAAAGGACTTCATTGAGTAGTTTTACCTGTTCATTAGGGCATGTTATGTTATCGAGATGTTCGTGCCAGGCAAACATTTCAATGCTTTTCCTAATGGCTACAAAGTCAGCCTTGTCGTAGTACCAAATCTTACGGGTGTATGGAGGTAGTGCTATGTTTGAAACAGATAATTTACCGTAAACAATTTGATGGTGGCACTGCTCATGTAATGACGGATGAACACCTGACTCAATAATGAGGTTAGGTTGATCAGTGAATATCAAATCAATACAGGACTTGGAATCGCCCATCAAATGGGTTGGTTCTGATATCAACTGATGAAGACCATTGTCAGACGCTAGTGGCTCAAACAGTTTGCCTTCGTTATTTTCGATATCATTTTCCCACCACTGAGCTGATCTACAGTTGAAATCACCGGTAATGATAACGCAGAATGGATTTTCAGCATGCATTTTCGATAGCATCAACTCAAAGTTTGTTGTGAAGTTATCAAACTCCTCCGGGCCCTGACTTGGACTTCTATAAATTACGGCGAAGAAGTACTTTTTCCTGTTTAATTGAATTTCGTACAAAATACATTCAGGGAGGGTCACTAAATCAGAACGGTTTTTTGAAGCAAGAGAGTCTTTGATGTATAGCCCAACACCACCCCTTTTCACATTTTGAGGATGGTTATTTTTAATAAACGTATAGCCATCTAGTGCCAGTCTATCTTCCTCCAGGGTGCTGTCAAGGTGGGTTTCAACAATGCCTATAAGGTCATAATTATACACAGAATTATAAGCCTCTATGAGAGAGACTCGTAAAAAATCATGCGCAGTAATACTATTTAGATTCCAAGTGCAAAAATCAAGTGTTTCAGGGCCTGGATTCGTTTCTACATCACCACTCAGCAAAATGGTCCTAAAAACCGACCATTGTATATGTAGCGAGCAACTTGCTACGCACGCTGTGTAGAAGTAGACATAGCGAGAATGAAAGTACTTATATCGAACAATGACAATGGCACCTAACGGAATTCGCTTGACAAGTTCTACGGTAAGGCAAAGTACTATCTTCGCAGACCGATGCATGCGGGCGAACAAAGGCAAAAAACATAACTCTGGTGCAACAGAGTGAACTGCAAGAAACTGCATTGTCAGTGTAAATGGCAGAACAAGGATCGAGACTGCAATGAACCAATAACAAAACCAATATAACTTAAAAATTTGAAAGAGAAATGAAAGTGGCTTAACATTTCTGCTCAGTAGGGATATGTTTTGCATACATGCACGGAAACACCCTATTGTTGCTCTCCATTGATTGATTTCAACCGGCATCGTCATAAGGAGATCTTCTCGCTGGTCCTAAGGGACAATCAGTCACAATGCAACCACCTAGTAGCGGGACATAAACTAAACTAAAATGCCACAAACAAAAGTACACACATCTAAAGAAGATAATACGACACGAACATAATTCAACACAAAGTTTGCAATTCAACAATGGGGTAAAATAGGCATAATACATTTTAAACAGTGGGAATTTAAAAGTGAGGTGTACAGTTTTGGTGGAGCTATTGTTTTCTACATTTGTTTTGTTTGTATTGGAGTCATTTGTATTATTGATACGTAGGACAAAGAAACGCATGTGCTTTCAAAGTTCATTTGAGGCGAGGGTGTATAATTTTCCATCGAGTTCTTGATTGACAGTGGAGAAATCATAGTATTTTTTCAACACTATCTACGAAAAGGAAATTGTCAGGGGAGCAACCTATTTTTGCAAACAAGGAAAAAATAACAACAACCAGGAAAGTCTGTCACAAATCAAATGCCATGAGAGATTTGCGAAAACGCAAAATTTATAGCGTTCATATCTGCTAATATGACAGCTGCAGCAGTGATAAACTGCTAGCAGTCATTAGCCGAATTATGAGTTCCTCTAACCTGTAAGACATTAGTATGCCTGTATTTTGTAAATCTTTGGCAAGCCAAATGAAGAAAAGTAATCCCAATTACGAGGCTTAGCACAGGATCCGTCGGCTTCATACGAAATGCTCGCAAGTATTCTCCTGAAAGAGAAATATGATTCTAAAATGACTGGGAAGTTTGCAAAAGCAGTTGGTTATTTGACACAAACGAATAAAAATAGCCAGGGCAAAATATTTAGAAAGGTACCGGATGGGCCAATGAGTAACATCATTTTGTACATTTTGAACAATCAGCGTAACAACAATCGCGGAAGCTTTTTGGTGGATGTTTCGAGTTGAGATCCTCTCCAACCCCCCATTGCAATATTAGAAGCTGATGGAAATGTCACAGAAGAGTTCACAAGTATGTGTTCTTCAGTAAACCAATATTGCAATGGGGGAGGGGGCCACCAGCAGTGGAAGGTTTATATGCAAGAAAGACATCTTTCAGCACAAAACTCATTTGTCTCAATGACTTTTTGCGGGATTGTCTGAGATTGGCATAACTTTAAATTGCTGTAATTTTTAATTTGCTTGTGCGTTTAAAGTATTTGCTGAGATTTGGTGGGAAGCAAGTTGTTTGTTGAATAAAGACTTGTGTGCGATTTTATTTGATTTTCTTTGCCAAAGCACAAAACTCATTTGTCTCAATGACTTTTTGCGGGATTGTCTGAGATTAGTATAACTTTAAATTGCTGTAATTTTTAATTTGCTTGTGCGTTTAAAGTATTTGCTGAGATTTGGTGGGAAGCAAGTTGTTTGTTGAATAAAGACTTGTGTGCGATTTTATTTGATTTTCTTTGCCAAATAAGGTATTTCAAACACTGCCTGTGAATTTGGGCTATAAATATTTGCATTCATATGGATACAGATTTGCATCCAGCCACAGGAACAGATGTAAATTTAGCTTACAACTGTTTACATAGAATTACATAGAACATCAAACAACTTATATGTGTTCTATTAAAACACGCGTTCTCTCTCGTATGCATGATTTGCCTTACTAAATTATGCTTCATCCAAAATCACTTTAACATCTGTTTATTATTATTGTTTTCTTTTGCAACCACCTCTAAGGGGACTATTATGGAAATAAGGTCAATATGACCTTTTAATGCTATCCCTGCCACTACAATTAGGGGTGTTTTTAACGTATTTATTTAATATGCATTGTCATCGTATTTTATCTATTTGTAGCTTATAAAACTTGTAAATTTTATTCATTTCTTGTAAATATTTTACTTTACGTGGCAAATAGAAATATACATACATACATACGTCATCCTGAAATCTGCCTAAGGCCGAGCCATGCGCCAACAAAGCCATGCGCCAACAAAGTGATCGAAGGTCACTTGAATAGTTAGGAACCAATTCGCACGGTGGAAAGAAATTTCCGCCCAGTTAGTGTTCTTAATACCTTTTCTAAGATATATGAAAAAGTCCTGAAACAACAACTGACTCAACACTTAGATAACACACTTTCTGTTTTCATTGCGGCCTATAGACGAGCTTACGGCACCCATCATGTATTAATACGAATGATTGAAGATTGGAGGTCTAACCTCGACAACGATTACCTCGTAGGTGCAGTCCTGATGGATCTTTCTAAAGCTTTTGATTGCATTCCACATGACTTGCTTATTGCCAAACTACATGCATACGGATTCGATGAAGATGCGCTTGTCCTTACCTATTCTTATCTCAAGCGACGTAAACAAAGCGTTCGGATAAATAATACTTACAGTTCCTTCCTAGAGGTTATTTCTGGTGTACCCCAAGGATCTGTGCTGGGCCCAATCCTGTTTAACTTTTATATAAATGATTTGTTTCTTTTCATAAAACAGGCAACTCTCTATAACTATGCTGACGACAATACTCTTGCTTATTTCTCTAAAAGTATGCCCGATCTTATCAATATTTTGGAAAAAGAATCTGGAGTTGCTCTAGCTTGGCTAGAACAAAATGAAATGATTGCTAATCCTGAAAAATTCCATGCTTTACTGCTCAGAAAAAACCAAACAAATACTAGTGGAGAACAAATTAACATTAACGGTAAAATAATCAAATCTGAGGAGACTGTGAAACTTTTAGGAGTCACTTTGGATTATAGACTTGATTTCGACCCACATATTTCGAATCTTTGCAAAAAGGCTGCAACGCAATTAAATGTTCTCGAAAGATTAAAGACATTCATTGGCTTTCAGGAGAAGAAGATCCTTGTTCAGAGTTTCGTATATTCTAATTTTGACTATTGTCCTTTGGTTTGGTATTTCTCATCTTCCAAATCATTGCAGAAAATAGAAAAATTACAAGAACGTGCTCTAAGATTTCTTTATAATGATCATACGAGTTCGTATAATGATTTGCTTTCGAGATCGAGTAAATGCACGATGCATGTTGCCCGCCAAAGACTCCTTTGCATTGAAATATTTAAAACTTTGAATCATTTGAATCCACCATTTATGCAGAGCATTTTTGAATTACGTTCTTCAATTTATTCTTCAAGAAATCCAAATAATTTAGCACATTTTAGGCCTAATCAAACAACTTTCGGGTCCAAGAGTCTCAAGTCCATTGGGCCACAAATTTGGAATGGCCTACCAAATGAACTAAAATCGGCAGGAAATCTGAAAAGTTTTCAGGTTTTAATAAAACAATGGGACGGTCCCAACTGCAAATGTAGTGCTTGTGCTTGCCTACCAACTTAATTGTATTATTTAGAAAATATTAATTTTGTTTATTAGTTCTGTATATTCGATTTTGATTAGTTAACTTGTATATATTTAAATGATGTATATATTGTTAGCTATATGTAAAAATTATCGAATTAAAATAAGATTACACACACACAATAGGGTGAAAACAGGCGTAATTTTATTGCAGCGAAGTATTTCTAGGAGTTTAATCTTTTACATGAAAAGGAAGAGATCTGCAAAGCATTTCACTTTTATCCAGACAGAAAATGCCTAAATTTGGCCGACAAAAATGAAAAACTCAATCGATGCTTACAAACAAAACAGAACAATGGTTGTTTACATTCAAAAGAGTCAAGTTCAGATGATTATCAATCGAAAAGCGACCTTCGCTGACATTTTTATCCGACAATTCTAAATGCAACCGTCAATAGCCTATATTTCAGTTCTAACATAGGACATAATATACCTGTCGCTATTTGTGTGCAAAACTTCGCTTTTTAAAATTATTCTGAATTTATTATGAATTCATTTTGCTACGCAAGTCCGTTTGAGTACCGTTAGTACGGTTGAGTGCTTCATTCTCCTCTTGAATCTACTGCAATTCATGCTGGGACAATACAACAGGCAGTTGCATTCAGAAGCAAGACATACTGTGAAAACTGAATTGCTAGCAAATTATATTCCAGGCTCTAGTCTATGCATTGTGCAGTATTTACATCATATGTGCAATGAACCAGCTATTAAAGGGCCCTGGTCAACATCGATGCTTTGCGCGCATAATTCGCCCTCGATACCCTGTGTTCTTGAGTTTCTGATGTTCAGAAACGAATATGGCTGCTCGCAGTAAAAGGGATGGAGAAGGGTTACAGTAATTCAGAGCATACAGTAAGAATTTTTATGGAATGGAGAATCAAACTAACAAATTGCAACGGTTTATGAACTTTGAAACCACCAGGGTATCGTATTATTCGTAGTATTTTATTTTTTCAATTGACCTGTGCGGTTTCTTTCAAACAGGATATCAACGGTTTCCATTCCTCCCAATGTGATGTTGATACTAGATTGCACCAGCAGAACCAGCAGGGACTTGAAGAAAAAAAATAATGAAAAGGAACTGCCCAGGTTTCGAACTCGGGTCACGTGCGTGAAAGGAGCATATGACTACCGCTTCGCCAACCAACCGTTAGCTATCCAGAAAGTTGGAATCGTACATTATCATGAGAATAGCCGAGGGCCGCAAGGCATCGATGTTGACCAGGGCCCTTTAAAGTGGAGACAATAGTAGTTTCTTGAATTTTGTGACTCCGTACAATCCTTGTTGTTTACAGTAAAATATAAAACTGCAATTCCTGTTGGCAGTCCTAGAGAAGGAGATTTCCTGAAAATTCCAGCTGGTTGCGATAACGAGTTTTGGAGTTTCTAATTCTTTCTGACAATCGCGGACAAAACTCTTGAGACACTTAGCTTTTTGGAGGACATTTCCAGTTGAGAGCCCCCGCCCCCCCATTGCAATATTAGAAACTGATGAAAATTTCACAGATGAGTTCACAAGTATGTGCTCTTCAATCAACAAATATTCCAATGGTAGAGGGAGTCCATCAGCAGTGGAAGGTAGTTTAGGCAGGAAAGATATCTTTCAAAAGATTGCACTCAGGTACATCAGAAATGTTAACTTAGATTTCAACATGTAACATGCAGGATCACACAAGGATCCAACAAATGTTGTGGATTAATTATGCCTTCAAATCGGCTCGAATTAACCAAAATTGTCCTCAGTCCATAGTTTCTCCACCAAGGCAGCCGGCTCCCATTATAACACTTGGTTATAACAAGAGGCATACGCTGAAATCTCACAAAGACGGCATTGAAGATTTTCCACTACCTCTAGGAGATAACGTTAACCAACTTACCAATTGCATATCGATAGCTTCCACATAAAAACGCATTATGACCATTGCAAATTATAAGAGGCAACATTGCTGGTTGTTTGAACAACATTCGTAGAATATACTTGTGACTTTTGCGATCTGGGATACAGTTGACAATACGAGTAAAGAAATTCCAAAATGCTGAGCTATGAAGTAATCTGTCCTTGTCACTCCTCAGCATTGCAAAACGAACCATTTCAAAAGCTTTCGTGTGTTGGCCTGTCACCATGTATGTTGAAGCTGCAACAAAATCAATGTCTAGTTTGTATCTTCTGTTTTCACAATATGGCCTAAATGACGTCAGCTTCTCTATAAGGTCCCAGGCCTTTGAGTAGTTGTTAGTACCAATTGCAGCTTTCAGCACCTGCAAACAGAAGAAAGAATTTTTAAAGGACAAGTCCGGGGTTGGTATGATTGATGATAAAATACAAGATAATACTGCTATGAATGATGTATGATGCTTTTTTCCACTATTTTTCCCCTTCTCCTTGTGAAATTACGTATTCAAATAAGCAATTTGAGGGAAATGACGTCATATCGCGCAAACAAAAACGAGGCTATGTGATTGTTTTTTCGTCTCTTTATTGTAGCAAGCCTTTTTATCGTCTTGTCATGCCATTTTCAATGCATGAGTACACGATAAAGAGGCTAGCAGCGAATAAGAGGCGAAAAAACAATCGCACAGCCTCGTTTTCGTTTGGCGATATGATGCCACTTCTCTCAAATTGCTTATTTAAATATGTAATTTCACAAGGAGAAGGCGAAAAATAGCGGAAAAAAGTATCATATATCATTCATACAAGTATTATATTGTATTTTATCATCAATCATACCAACCCCGGAATTGTCCTTTAATGAAAATCGTCTCTGGACATACTGAGTAAGTTAACAACGTAGTGTTGACGAAATGTTTCTGTAACATTAAAGGCTAGGGTAACGTTGGGAGAGACATAACGTCATTTAGCAAAATGTAACTGAGGATTTAGTTTTCCAGCCTCCGTCAGAGTCCTTCATTGAAACTGATGTATATTGTGTAGTTAATGTCGACTTAAAGACGAGAATTTGTTCGATCAAAATCGTCTTTGTTGTTTTAAAGCTATAAGGGACTTTGTAAAAACTGCTGATCTCAGAATTCTGTGAAAATAGCAAAAATCTTTCGTAGAATTTGCTAAAACGTCAGATTGATTCTTGAAGCATTAGCTCTATCTACCTTCGAGGACTGGGCAGTATCTATAATGGCGTTTGGGTTGGAAAAAGTAATGGTAGATGGTAGCTGGATATATCATCATCTACTGTATAGTAAGTAAAAACTAAAGCGACTTTCAAGATTTCAAAGCTTGGGGTTTCAAGGAAGGCTCTTTATTTTTTTTTTCAAAATATTTCCAAGAAACTTTGGTCTGGAATCAGGGAAATTATTAAAGAAATGAGATGTCATAATGATATGAGATGTCCTGAAAACACACTATTTTGAAAAAGCGTACAATTAATGTCGGACTAGGGTTGAGGAACATCTTTTTCCAATAAGTCAACAAGAATTGTACATTTTAATAAACTTTTTATCTTAACAGGGTTGAAACAAAAAGAAATATTACATTCTTTGCTGTTACTCAGAGTTTCACGCTATACGGCGATCATCAGACAACTGAAAGCTCTGCTAAATTTTTGTGCATTTGTACATTGAATGTTGCGATCACATAATCTTATAACAATTCTTTTACGTGGGGTCTCTTTTGAAACTAATTAGATAGTATTTGTTCTCATGGCGGCACTTGGAGATTAACTCTGATCTTCTGTTAAGTAGGTCTGTCTTGTTGGCTTTGTTAATGCAGAGCTTTTCCGTTAGACATAAATTGCACCTTTTTGTTTCGTTTGAATAAGCCGCTGCATAGCTGGAGATAGACCATTTTACGTCATATGCTTCATTTGTATCTTTGTATTTCCAAACGTGCTTTGATAGCTCTGTGCTATTCTCGTACTTCTTACGCCTGAATGAATTCATGTGGTTGTTGTAGCGCTGCTTGAATGTATTCTCTGTTAAATACCGGTTAGACAATGGTTTGTCGCTGGTTTTTTGGTGAGATTGTTCTATTTTAACACTTACTGTGCTCCAATTATTATTTCTACCAAGATACTTATGTGTGCCTTTTTGAAAAGCCTATGCCTTCACAAGAAAACTTTTGGCAGCCCATCTATTATTATGGGTGACAACAACAAAGATGTTACTGGAGATGGGGAGATTTGAGGAGCTAGACCAGTCTGTGAAGAAAATTTTTGATCTTCTTTCGGGGATGGCAGGTCAACAACAACAGGGTACATCATCACCTCCTGTTTCAACCAGCAGTAGTGGCTTATCAGGAGCTGGTTCTTCTTCATCAGGTACGTCAAACCTTCCCTTGCCAAAGCTGGTGCATCCTGCAACTGCTCCAACTGACATCCAGGTTACTCAGCAAACAACACCAACCACCTTGCCTGCTCAAAGCCCAAGCCAGTTGTTTAGTGCTTTGTCTGGGGGGTCCCCTGCAGCAGCTGGGATCGATCAATCAGTGGCTCTACAGCAGGCCATTCCAACAGGCCCTGCAGCTTCTGTGTCCCCAGCCCTTCAACCAGTTCCAGGATACTTGGTTGATAAGATCAAAGAAGGGAAGTTTGTGGACTTGAATCTCCTGAGGCCATATAATCTGAAAAAGTTACCTACTGCGGAGCCCAACCAGCTCCAGCTTGCCAAACTCTAGTATTCTCCTTATTGACAGTATTCTTGCTTTCTGTATCTTTCTTTGATGTTGAGTAATCATTAAAGTTCTCATTAAATTTCTCTTTTGTCTCAATTACATGTCTTCTGTTACGTCTGTATAACATTCCTTCTTCCTTCCTAGCCGTATATGGCCTAGGATCTACTTTTTAGTCAGGGCTGTTAGTGAAAAAATCGTGCACATTGTGATAGAAGCATGAAACTTGGAAAGGGTACACAGTTTGATGCACTGAAAAAGATAGGATGCAGACCCCTTCGAAAAAATGTCCCCTAATGCTATTTTTAGACTGGGGTACTCGTTTCCAGGCCTTCACAGTGGTTGTTATGATAATATTGCTGCAAATTGTGATATTAGCATGAAACTTGGTAAGGATACACAGTTTGATACGCTGAAAAAGATAGGATACAGACCCCTTCGAAAATTTGCCCCCTAAAGCTATTTTTAGACTGGGGTACTAGGTTCCAGTCCTCAACAGTGGCTACTATAATAACATTACTGCAACTTGTGATATTTGCATGAAATTTGGTAAGGATACACAGTTTGATACGCTGAAAAAGATAGGATACAGACCCCTTCAAAAATTTGCCCCCTAAAGCTATTTTTAGACTGGGGTACTAGGTTCACAGTTTGATACGCCTCAACAGTGGCTAGGTTCAAGCCCTCATGGCTACATAATAACATTACTGCAAAGTGTGATATTTGCATTAAACTTGGTAAGGATACACAGTTTGATACGCTGAGAAGAAAGGGTGCAGACCCCGTTGAAGAATTGCTAGCCTGCGTGCAGACTCAACGAGGAGTTGAATCTGCATGCAGGCTAAGAATTGCCCTCTAATGCTATTTTTAGACTTGGGTACGAGGTTCCAGGCCTCTACAGTAGTTATTATAATAACAGTACTGTGTAAATTGTGATTTCGCACCAATACTTAGTGAGAAGACACAATTTGATACGAGGAAAATAACAGGATAGAGACTTTTGTTGAAGCTTGCCACCTAATGATATAGGCTCTGGTACTCTTGATTTCTTGCAAGGGAGTGTCGAATACAGTAAAAACCCGCACATAAGAACCTAAGATTTTGAACTCAGCCTGTTTAGATTCTTATGCAACGAGGCACATCCAGTAATCAGGTGGTTGGTTCTTAACAGAGGGACATATGTGAATCTAAATCTTAGCCAAACTTATGTACGCTCTTTGCCCTATCCATTTCAACTAAAGCTTACCCTGCAGGTCCGCCTATAACAGTTCTGTAAGTTATGTTTTGGAGTCCACGAAAGTGGTTGATTGGCAAACAGATTGCATTTATTTCCCAATGAATGAATGAAACCCTTTATTAAGAACCTAATGATATCAGGCTGAAATAGTTCTTATCCATTGGGTCCACAAATATTTGATTTAAGGCTGTAGGTTCTTAATAGATGAAGGCTCTTATGTGCGGGGTTTTACTGTAGTGCCTTTTCAGTAAGGGGTCAAAATTGAGAGGTTTCACTTCAAAATAAAAGAAAGCCCAAACACTCCTCTCCTATCATTTTTCAACAATTGTTTGTAGACAGAATCCATTATACGATACGAAAAAAGCATATTTACAAGAAGTGGAGGAAGGCTTTGAAACAGGTGCAAATGGAAAAGGAAGGGGCCAAACTAAATCGCTCTGCTCCATTTGTCAAGAAGCATCGAATGAATGCCAAGCAAATAAGTACGCTTGTCGACAAAGACCAGGATACAGAAATGTGGCAGATCAATTGAAGAAATTTCAGGCAGTTGGAGAATTTGATGCGAATAATGAAAGTAGAATAGGCGATACTAACTGCAGCAATCTTTCTAATCAGTTTCAGAAGTGAAATTTCACAAGTGGTATAACAATATATATGATCGTTACCACTGTCAGGAACAACAAAAACAGCCACTTGCCAAGGGCCGAGACTCTTCAGCTCCACCAAGTAGACGTGCAAGATACAATGCAATCAACTTGCAGTTGAAGATTTTCTTTTTTGTGAAAAAGAAGACGCAGATGATAGTCTTACAAAAGTGCAAACTCTAGGACTTGACAAAAAGGTTCGCAATTGCATAATTGCATTTATGGGTCAAAGATTGCTGGCAAGATTGAACGAAGGAAATCTGGCTGCTACTGAGGCTTGAGGCTCTTTTGCCATTTATCTTTTCTGCGTAGCGCACTATACAGTTGTCTTCGAGGAAGCTCTAGGTATTGTTGCAGGGATGCTTCTGGGTGAAATCCTTGAATACTCTAGAGATTATCATCAAGCAGAGGAGACGATTCCATTCCCGGGATTTCATTATTCAAGCTAAATTGCCAACGATCAACCTTACGGTGCATTAATGGAAAGTATCCAACAACTGCACAGCTCATGTTTGAAGGTGAGGGTGAAGGTGAAGTTGCGGTTTTTAGCGCCAGGCGCTGGGATCACAGAAGTAGCTAAGCGCTATTCGAATAAGCGACCCCTTTTCATGACGCTCAAGTGTTCAGCAATCAGCGACATCAGCAATTATCAGGTCTGGAACCTTTGAGTATGGCATAAGAGACGTGTCCATTAAAGTTATCTTAATAACTATTGTAGATGCACCGAATCTTGTACCCCATACTAAAAGTAGGGGTCCACACCTCACCATTTTTAGATTATCAAACTGTTTCGATCACAACTTGCAGCATTGTTATAATAACCAGGCCTAGAACCTATTACCCCAGTCTAAAAATAGAATTCAAGGGGCTTCGATCATAGTGGTCTGCATCCTTTCTTTATCAGTGTATTTTACTTTGTGTCCTTACCAAGTTCTATGATAATATTTCAATTTGCAACAATGTTATCATCATAACCACTGTGGAGGCCTGGAACCTAGTACCCCAGTCTAAAAATAGCATAAGGGGGCAATTTTTCGAAAGGGTCTGTATCCCACCTTTTACAGCGTATCAAACTTTGTGTTCTTACCAAGTTCTATGATAATATTTCAATTTGCAGCAATTTTATCATCATAACCACTGTGGAGGCCTGGAACCTAGTACCCCAGTCTAAAAATAGCATAAGGGGGCAATTTTTCGAAAGGGTCTGTATCCCACCTTTTTCAGCGTATCAAACTGTGTATCCTTACCAAGTTGACAATTTGCAGCAATGTTATCATAACAACCAGTGTGAAGGCCTGGAACCTAGTACCCCAGTCTAAAAATAGCTTTAGGGGGCAAATTTTTGAAGGGGTCTGTATCCTATCTTTCTCAGTGTATCAAACTGTGTATCCTTACCAAGTTTCATGTTAATATCACAATTTACAGCAATGTTATTATAACAACCACTGTGAAGGCCTGGAAACTAGTACCCCAGTCTAAAAATAGCTTTAGGGGGCAAATTTTTGAGGGGTCTGTCTCCTATCTTTTTCAGCGTTTCAAACTGTGTATCCTTGCCAAGTTTCATGCTAATATCACAATTTGCAGCAATGTTATTATAACAACAACTGTGAAGGCCTGGAACCTAGTACCCCAGTCTAAAAATAGCTTTAGGGGGCATTTTTTCGAAGGGGTCTGCATCCTATCTTTTTCAGCGTATCGAACTGTGTACCCTATCCAAGTTTCATGCTTCTATCACAATTTGCACAATTCAGCAATATTTTGGTTCTAACAGCCCTGACTATTGGAGCAAATATAAAGAACAGTTCCCTTGAAAATTCCTTGTACTTCAGATACCACTAAACTGATTGTTAATGATAATGTATAATGATGATGTAATGTCAAATCTTGTCAAGTCTTTGATTCCTTTATCTTTTGTCACTCTGAACTCTTCTGCAATTCCAATTTTGTCTTCACTGTCCATGCTCAATTTTGTCAGAGTCATAAACTGTCTGCAATTCTTTCAAATTCACATGAGTATAACTTGGCTTCAATGTGTTGCTTTCTGGAGTCATTCTTGATGATTACTGGTCACAGCAGCAAGAACAACCAAAATACTAATTCCGTGGCCCGCATTTTACGCATGTAGAGCTTATGAAAACGAGGCTATCAAGTCAGTCCGATTTCAGACACTGTTTGGCAACAAGTTTCTGTATTAGCGACTAATCAGTTCTGAGGAGCATACAGAGATTGTGTAGCCAGTCTAGTAAAAAACGTCAATTAAACCAATTTAATCCGTGTCCTTTGAAGCTTCTGAAGCAGTAGCAGCCTCGCGCTCGAAAATCCAAACGGAGAAAATTTCTTCTTTTTCCCCATGTACGAAACAAATTTCGACAGAGACTTTACAGATATTGGTAAATACATGTATGATATGTGTAAAATCGTGCAGAGTAAATCGAAAGCGCTTATCTGACATCAGAAATTTATCTAAGAACACCTCTGAAGCGGCTCGACGTAGTTTCATCCCTTTGCTACTATAACATATTCTACTGTAACAATAGCAAGCCAACCGCAATTATGATCTAATCTGTATCAAATTACACAGCTGTTGTTTTCATAATCCAGATCACAAGGAACCAAAGAAACCAAAACTGCAGTCTGTTCATTGATATTCATGGACCCCTGTGGCCACACAAGCGCAATGAAATATTGGAGATATCTCAAGTCATTCAGATCCCTGGTCTTACACAAGGACAGAAGCCATTTTTTGTTTTTTCGTGTTTCGGCATCAAGCCTTCTTCAGAGTCATGGATACATATCTACCGGGTGAGTCAGAAAAAAGAATCCCTGCTTGGAAGGCCGCTGCTCGATGAATATCAAAGCAATATTATTGAAAACTATTTTGTTTTATTGCAAATATGTTCAATTAGGTTCAGTAATCTACCCGGACTTAATCGGCCATTCCTTTCCTTGGATATGGGCGATTTTCTGCAGAAAGCCCCTTCCAAAAACCTGCAAAAACGAATGAAAACAATGAGCAAATGTTCCTTCCTAAAATAATGTGATGACACTCACATAAATTCATGTATTTTGTCCTCTTGGGAGAATGGAATCCCCTTGAATCGGTCATCGATACCAGGGGGAGGACTTGCTCATCCTTGTTCATTTGTTTGTTCATCCTCGTGCTAAAGCGTCCACAAGTCATTGTTGTAAGGCCATTGTAAGGCAGAAATGTTAGGGAAATTTGTTCATGATTTTGAGCATGTTTTGAAGGTTTTGAAGAGGATTTTGAAGAGGTTCTGAAGAGGTTTTGAAGAGGATTTGTCGAGAATCTCCCTCATAATCTTAGAATGGAAAGGCCGATTTCAGTCAAGTAAATTTATAGTAAATTTGAACATTTCGACCATTAAACAATATATTTGCCGATATCATTGTCTTGATATCCAGGGAGCCGTGACCTTTCAAACGGGGATTCTTTTTCTGACTCACCCGGTAGAATCATTCGGCATAGCACAAATATATATAGCAGACTTCAAAATTGTTTGGTCAGATGAAACGGAAACTTTGAAACTTGGAACTTAAAACATTCCGGTTGGTAATGATTGTTTTTGATTCCAAACTCATATCACAATATTGCATTGAAACCAACAAGGCATCTGTCTTTAAACAAAGCTTTTTTTAAAGGTATTCAGGGGGTGGTTGACATTACTTGCCTTTATCAACAGCTCCCAAACAGCAGCTTTGCTTAGGCCTTCGTCTCTTATAGTCGCTGAAAAGGGGAATAAATTTTGAGCATAAATTACCATACAACATTTAGAACGGATAAAACAATATTCCTATGTATGTCTTACTGTAAACTAAACATATATAAAACCATTGTAGGAAAACTAAACAAAATCAGAAACAAAGAAGCGCAATAAAGACAAACTTTGTCATTTGAGCAGAAATATTGCTACTGCACGCCAAAGTATGTGTAATATTCTACGCAATTCTACGAGATTCGCAACAACACGTCAAGCCTGAAATCTACAAAACATACAGTGTCTTTTGGAATTTTCCAAACGTGCAAACTATCGTACTGATGCTGCAACTAGCTGAAACGTTCACAAAGCATCGCATTTGATAGAAATCAAGCAATAGAAATCGTGCCTCGTCGTTCTAATTATTGTACCACTTTGTTAACAATTGTTATTTTATGGAAACATGGCTTATTTTAGTGCATTTGGTTTACGAGAAAGATTTGCAGATGATTTTGAAATGGTATAGGTTGAAATTGAAAACAAGAATGACAAAAAATTCTTATTTTTGTGTGTTTTTGACATCCTGGCTCTGTTGTTGATCAATTAACAACTCATATTCAGAACCTTCTCTCTAAAGTATCTTTAAACAAATTGGTATTTATAATGGGTGCTTCCAATATCTATCTTCTAGATTATGCTTCCCATACACCAACAAGTGACTTTGTAAACAACTTTTTTTCATGTAACCTCCTTCCTTGTATTCATCATTGATAACATATACACAAATGCTGCAAATGCTAATGTAACAAGTGGTAATATTTTAATGCAAATTAATGACCATTTCCCCCAGTTTCTGATTTTGGAAAATACTCATGTTACTCATCATAAATCTGAATCATTCAAATATGATTATTCAAAATCCAAAGAAGAAAAGTTTCTTGAGGACTTAGTCCGATTGATTTTACTTATCTAGAAAATAATGACATTGTTGAACAAAAAAATTTGAGAGATTTTTGAAAAATCTTAATACTTTGACAAATAAGCATGCTCCAATCAAAAGGCGGAGTAGAAAAGAAATAAAACTGAAAGATAAATGATGGATAAGTAGTAGGATACAAAAGATGATGAGAATCAGAGACGGAATCTTGCAGAAATTAAAGAAACAGCAGACTGATGACAATCTCAAGTTATATAAGAAGTTTAGAAATCGTGTGTCCAATGAATAAAATAGAGCAAAGCAAGGTATTTTCATAATTATTTCTCAAGCAACATTCAAAATATGAAAAAATGTGGTCAGGTATTAAGACAATTATTTCTCATAAGTCTTCTACTTCTTCTTCTATCAACAAAATCAAAGGCAAAGACGGAAATGTAAAATCAGACCCTTCTAAAATGTAGAATATTTTCAATGAATTTTATGTTAATGTTGCTGATGAAATAACAAAGATAATCCCAATGACTCCAAAGTCTCCTCTTGACTACTTATCAAACAGAACTTGTAGTTCACTTATATCTAATATCACTAATATCTTAAATCCTTCCAAATCTGTAGGTCCTATACCTATAAAATTACTTAAAAATTATTGAATCCTCAGTTTCTCCACTTCTTGCTCTTCTTGTGAACCAGTTCTTCCAGTCTGGCACTTTCCCTGATAAACTTAAAATAGCCAAGGTGATTTCTCTTTTCAAAAAGGAAACCAAGAGTTACCATCAAACTACAGACCTATATCTCTTTTACTTATCTTCAGCAAGGTATTTGAGAAGTCAAAATTTAGAAGACTTTATAGATTCCTTGAAATACACAAAGTTCTTTATTCATTACAATTTGGCTTTCAAGAAAATCACTCAATTGATCATGCACTGACAATGTAAGTTTAACAGAAACAGTAAAAAATACACTTGATAATAGAAAATTTAGATGTGGTATTTTCATTGATTTACAAAAGCCCTTTGATACAGTTAATCACAAAATTATTACCATATTTAAAAGGAAACTGAAGGAATTCCTACAAAATTAGCGTCCATCCCGGAGCACGATCCCTAGGAAGATCAGCAAAATTGTAAAAATTTATTTGTAAATAGAGTGGTGTCACCCATTATGCCCATGTCGTCGCGATGTTCCGAGATAGGTCCAAAAAGAGAAATATTGAAAAAGCCAAGTAGCCAGGTTATATTACCATCTAATGGAGAAAAAGATCACAGAGTATTTACTTATTACGTAAACTTTTTATACTGATTTTAAAATATTTTAAAGAAGGGGGTAAAAACGTCGTTTTCTTCGAGCGTCGCCCATTATGGCCGCAGGACAAACAAGTAACGCTACTCTCCGGTAAAAAGTTTTAATAAGAAAAACAGTTTTAATTACTGTTATTTGTTTACTATTGGGCACTTTAAATGCAAAAATATCAATAAGAATTAACCTAAGCTTCGAGTTTTGGCAATTGAAATGCATGCTTCGAGTTGTCCTAATTCCTGCCTTATCTCTTGTGCATGGACGGATGAGTTTTGGCATAAGTTTCTAAAATGCACATAGACTTAATATAATCCTGGGTTTTTTGGGTTTCAATGACTTTCCAAGTCAGTAAGTAAGATCTTAACCCAAATTGGTGTTTTTTTCAATGAATTTTGCATTTTGATATTTTGAAACGACTGGAAACTTCTCTGGTAAACTGATGGGCATTATGGGCGACAAAAATAGCAATCAGCAGCACTCAGACTTCATGGTCTTAAATCTGAACCAGAAATCTCTTTGCTTTGGTTTCATTGTAGATTTCATCTCAAGGGACAGAACTTTTGAAAAATCAAAGCATTTTTCAAAAATTTCAAACCGCAAAGTGCTGAGCGAACGAAGAAGAAGGAAGGAATGTAAATAGAATCATGAAATTTGCAATGCTTGAAAGAATCAATTAGAGATGTGCACAAACCATGTGCACAAACCTCGTGCACAACATCGTGCACCATGTGCACAAAAGTTAGGTTTCAATGCAAATGAACTGAAACTTCAATGAAGGTCAAATCATGATAAAACAGATGTCAGCGAAGAATTTTTCGCGTAATTGCAATTTTAATTACTGGTCGTCAGTCCCCTGAAATTTAATTTCTCTTGCTTGCCGGCCATAATGGGCGACCGGCCATAATGGGCGACTGGCCATAATGGGCGACGCTACTCTAGATGTTTATTTGGAGTTTTAGAGATTTAATGAGCGACGCAATCTCTAAAACAAGAAAGGGTATAGGTATGCTGAAATATCTCTCCAGTTATCTGCCCAGGCATACCTTGAATGAACTATATAAGCTTTATGTGCGACCCCATCTACAGGGTGTCTCAGAAAAAATTTTCGACGTTTGATTAAAGTTTGAAAAATAACGATAAAAGTTACAGAATCCTGGTTAAATATCGCTGTTCCTAAGATTTCAAATTAATTTTAGACGCCAGAATCTTGTGAATCTGCTAAGAATTCAAGGAGTTACAAGCTTTTGAAGTTCAAGTTTGTGCGAAAGCTGAAACCAGACGCCCCTAAATGACTTGTTTTCCAAAAAGACGTCCTGAAATCGAAGTAAAAGAAGTCTGTCCAATGTTTTACCTCTCGTCGATATCAGAGCAAACCAAATAGAACTTCCAAAGTTCTCTAATTCTTGTAACTGTTGCAAAAATTTACTTAAGAATGCAAGTATCTGAAAACACAGAATGAAAACTTAATCAACGAGAGATGGGGCAATTCTAATTTGTGCTGAACAGGATTCCTGCAAGCATCCATAACCTTGATTCAATGTTATAGAAAGCTAGTTTATCGCAAGTGCTTTTCAAATTCCATTTGATTTGCTTTGAATAAACGAGATTCTACTTTCACTAAATATGCAATATTGGGGCGTCTGGTTTCAGCTTGCGCACAAACTTGAATTTCAGAAGCTCGTAATTCCGTGAATATTTATCCGATTTGCTAGCTTCTAGTGTCTAAAATTAATCTAAAATCTCAGCAATGTGGTTATTTTACCATGGAGCCCGTTCAATAATTCGTTATTTTCTTATATTTAATCAAACGTCGAACAATTTTTTTGGGACACCCTGTAGACTATGGGGATGTGATTTATCATATTCCTGGAAAAATATGTGAATTCAGGCAGAATATCACTTTGTCGAGCTTAATGGAAAAATTGGAATCTGTTCAATATTTTGCTGCACTAGCTGTAACAGGAACATGGAGGGGATCTTCGCGAGAGAAGCTGTACGCCGAGCTTGGGTGGGAATCGCTAAATTTACGAAGGTGGAGCAGACGCCTTGTTTTGTTCTACAAGATTGTAAGCAATTTATCCCCAGAATATACTAGAATTCCAATACCACCTCTACATCAGTCTCAGTACTCCTTTCGCAATCGTGATGTGATAGGACGAATAAAGGCAAGAACAGAAAAGTTCGAATCCAGCTTCTATCCCAACTGTTTAAATCCCAACTGTTTAAGTGAATGGAATAAACTTGATCCTGAAATTAGACTTGCACCATCAGTTTCGATTTTTAAAGCAAAGTTGCTATCCATTATTCGTCCCCCTGCAAAATCAGTTTTTGGGATCCATGATCCATCAGGTTTATCACGACTTACCCAACTGAGAGTTTATCTGAGCAAGCTAAACTTTCATGAATTCAAACACAATTCTAGAGATACCATACAGGGTGTTTCAGAAAAACTACCCCCTTTTGACTGGTAATAGGAACCAAGCAATAAGTTATCATTGCTCCCCGACTTCACAGCTAAATTTATCAATGTTCAACTTAGATGCATGTTCCTTGCATTTAGAAATCGTCCACCAAACACCGGAGATACAGGTTCGCAAAGTCAAAATTTACAGTGCACCCAAAACCAGAGGTTTTGAAAAAGGGCCTAGTCATGTACGGAGCACGCCTTGTGCATTCTCGCTACTGCGCATGGGCAAATCAGCGTCTGGCATGCCTGCGTCTGCGCAAATCAGATTTGATATGCGCAACTCTGCTGTGAGCAAGGCGTGCTCCGTTGAACTTCTTCGATCCTTACGAGATTGCAAAAAGAGCAGACCCGCGTTCACAATTCCTCGCTTAACACTTTTTGCGTGGTGCGAGTGGAAATGAGAGGGTCATGAGAAGATAAAGGGGTTGCTGAGGATTGGTCAGATGACCTTGGGAGCCAGCCAGTGGCCGAAGAGCAGCGGGAAAAGGCGAAGAAGATGTGCCCAGCTGCGAGGCCATTTGTGAACCTACAGACCTTTCTCTTTTTCTTTTTATGCTGAGCATTTCTGAGACAACAGCAACAACACTAAACAGTCGTTCGCATGATCAGATTCACAGATCAGATCAGATCAGATTCATGATCAGATTCATGATCAGATTCACAGAGAAATCAGACACATTTAACTGACAAGAAAGGTTTGTTTTTATTAATTTTAAACTGAACAATTCCATTTTAAAAATACTCAACCATTCTCCGCCACCTGTGATGTATGTAATAGTCTTGAAAGTCTATCTTAAATTAGACGCCACATTCTATCTGGGCACGCAAACTTTTCACAAAAGATCAATTCAATTATTTTACTAGATGACGTCTAACTTGAGATAGACTTTTAGTCTTTAGTTTTTTGTAATGGCTGCGGAGTTGCCATAGACTTTTGCTCTCCAAGGTATCGTTTTTGTATTATCGTAAAGTAGTTTTTTAAGCAATGTTAAAAAGTAACTTGTATTGTAAAATTTTGATTGAATATATAAAAAAAATGAATATTTATTAGTATAGCAAAAGATCTTTTTAGCTGATAGTGTTTTTGTGTTTAAATATGATAAAATGAAATGAAAATGAAAGTAATTTCTTTCTTTCTTGTTTTTATGGTATACGTCATGGATCTATAATTATGATTACCATTAGTCATTGTAGTTGTGGAGCACGAGGAGTTGCGATATGAAGGGCCTAAGTTGAGGCGTGTCTTAGTTTGGTCTGATTGATTATGTATCTGCTGGGCCACAGGCCACTATAGAATATGACAGTCTATTGCACATTAGAGGTCGGGCGAATTTTCTCAATGATCAAACAGCAACAGAGTTTTGCTCGCAAATTTTGTCCGATTTAAAAAGATTAAAATCAAGAATATTGCTAGCAATGGGCACAGTATCTTAAACGATGGGGACCCTGCGCGAGGAGCAGTGACGGCTGCAGTTGTTGTCATTGTTGTCCTCTAGGCTGGGGTTTTGGTCGTAGCTTGGATTGCAATGTGAAACCGGCTCAACTATTTATCAGTAAAATAGTTTATGTGTGGCCTTTTGTAATTGTTTATTTAGTTGCAAATTCGGTGTATGTTCTTCAGTAATGGCCAGGGGGTAGTTTTGCTTCGCCTTGTATCATCCTCGCAGCGCTTGAAAGTAGTTCGTACGTAGTGTTTTAAGCAATTCGTTTTGCAAACTTTTCACATTGAATATAACAAACCTTTATCAGTCGGAAGGACAAACGAAGAGTCTTATGGGTTCGAGAAATTGTGATAAGAAAATAGAAAAACAAGGAATATTACAATGCAGCGATTCAAAACCATGTTTATAGAGGGGCATCGCCCTAAATGGTCGGGTTACGTTTTTCATCATATCTGACCGCGCTGCAAAAACTTCGTATTGAAAGGAGTTTCAGCAAAGCATTTTTACGAAAGTGCGCGGAAATCATGTGCTGACGCCATTTCTGAGATTTTGTCTTGTTCTGTTTTGTTTTGAACTGCATAGCTGCGTTGCGAAGAATATCTGAAAAGTACTTATTTGAAATGGATAAAGGTGAGAGTATGTTATGTCCTTGTCGTTTTCCAAGCCCAATATTTGTTTTCTTCGCGTTGCCTCAGGATTTTGTATAAAATACAACTAAAGTTTGTTTACAGGCAACTTTTTTTTCTCGATTTAAAATAAAAGACACACACACACAACCCCCCAAAGGTTACTTTTGAAGAAAAATCTCAGAAATTTCCATTGAATGTAAACGCCTGGGGTTCTATCTCGCTTATGGTCAGACTGCCCTACCTGCGCCCCTATTGGTCAGCCTGTGGATTCTGACTTCCCTTACTAACTCCCCTGTCAACCACGCTGTTAGAAGTCATAAGGTTAAAGTCATAATCTTCAAGATAATGGTAAAATTATAAATCTTGATTTTTTTGTCAATTACATCCTTGTTGATTTCATTTGTGTAAGGTTTCATTCACGAACTAACTTCCCCCTCTGGTCAATTTCATCATTTATCTATCAATATTTTGAAATGTAACTATATCATTTCTTACTTCTGCAAACACCTCCTCCATTTGCTTCATTTTCAAAAATATCCCGAATACCTTCTTATTCCTTCCTCCGGCACTCAAAGTTTAATAATCCTGCTTAGGTTTGCTGCGACGAGCTAAGTTCAACCAGGTAACTGGGAAGGCGTCGTTATGAATTTAGGGTACGTCCAAATTTGACGCCATGCCAAAGATTAGGCCGTTCAGACCGGTTTGCGTTTGAACTGAAAATTTACCAAGACAAACAAGAAGCTAGTCGTTATATTTAAGTTTAGCTTTCAGAAAGAGTTAATGAACATGTTTACCGTGATTTTCCCAGTTTTACGGCGTTTCCTTATTTTCAAATCGATTTTGTTGCGAAACCTGACCATTTAGGGCGAAGCCTCTCTACTTGACCACATACCTGCAGACCTAAAGTAGTTCACGAAAAATATATGTCCATTTTCAGCAAGGCTGGTGATCTGTCCTTGCCCATGTAACAATAGACACTTTTGGTACCAAAGTTTGAAGTCCTGAGAAGAAAAAAGTTCTATTTAAAAACAACGAAGCCATAATCAGCGTTTGTCAAAAAGCTACGAATTTTCCCTGCCTCAAGTATATTTTCGCTACCAAAATGTGGAGGTCTTTGCTGAACGGTCAGCAAGACAGCTGTTATTTGATCCAGAGTTTGAGCAATTTTGCTTTTCCTTGAGAAAGAATCTTAAAAAAGTATTTTATTGCAAGGAATGTAATTGAATCTATCCATTCATTTACACAAGAAAGTTTAAATGATGGCAATCGAATAACAGGTGGCGTTCTGATTGTCCTTCCTTTGTGATACAATGTTAATAAAGTAACAACTTGCCATAGACCCTTTAGCTATTCTAAATAAGAGTTTGAATCGAGCGATGTTACATTTTGTTGAAATTTCCAATGTTCACAGTAGGGATAGAGGCTCTAATGGCAAAAATGTCGCTCGATCCAGGCTCTTTATAGAATAGCTAAGAGGTCTATCAGCCCGTGATTCGATGTCGGTATCGCTGCAAACGGAGAATATCTGCCCAATATCATTTCACTTTTGACGGCATCGTATCAGTTCACTTTGAAGGCCTAGCTATTGTTGACTATGAGGCAGCACCTTGTCACAACAAATTACATGAATAATTAAGTACAGCCTTTTTTCTCTTACTTCTTTCTTGGTAATTTCAATCGTTCCTTGGTTGCTGTCATTATCCATATCTTCAACAGAAGTAGGCTCTGGCAATTAAATGAATAATAAAGTATAGACACAAAAACCTCGAGAGTACAGCATGGGACTTATGAGAATCACTGAAGAATATAATATTTTTGTATGAATTTCCTTAGTTTATTGCAGTGAACATTGGTTCCCAAACAAACAAAAACAAATAAAAGCTCACAATTTTGGACTACACTCTGTGACCTTCAGAGGCGGCATCCTTTGGAATGCACTAAGTGACGATATAAAAATATGTAAAAATTTGGCAGCTTTCAAAAAGAAAATAAAAACACGGAAGGGGGCAAACTGCAGCTGTAAATTATGTTGTAAATAGGACAATGTATTATACTTTATATTATGTAATTATTTTTAGTTGTAGTTGGTTTAAATTAATTGATGTAAATTGCTATGCTGATAACCATCTGTAAATAACCAACTTTAAAGAATGACAAATGAAAAAAAAACATTCAGCTCTTTTTTGTGGAAACAGAGGAACCAACACATGCTGTACCACGTAAATCAGCTGATACTGATTTTTTGAATTAATCTCCAGCTTTTAAATTTTCGTTACTTTTTTCCTTGCTTAAAAAGAAGTCAGGCAACGAATAACGCTGGGCTTTAACTTAGGAACTAATGTGTAGTCATATCTGCCTAGAATATCATAATAAGCCAGAAAAATAGGTAGATACAGATAAATAAACAGAAATAGATACATATGCAGATAAACATGCAGATAAAGGTACAGATAAGAGATAAAGATACAGATGAAGATAAAGATACACAAAAAAGATACAGATAAAGATACAGATAAAGATACAGATAGAAATACAGATAAAGATACGGATAGAAATACAGTTAAAGATACAGATAAAGATACGGATAAAGATACAGACTAGATATAACAACAGTCAGCGAGTGCTGCCGATTAGTATTTGTGCCAAATGCGACTGTAGCGAGGTTAATTCTTATAGAAATTAATTGAATGATTATCACTAAGGAAACGTGTATTATGTTTGAATTTACAGTTGGGTAATGGTTCAAAAGGCAAATGATTTAGAATATTGAGTTACTCTCCTCCGCCGGCCGGTTTCTAGTTCCTGAGTCCAAGGCTCTTGGTTCCGTAGTCCCGTAGTCCCGTAGTCCATGGTTCCGTGGTCCGTAATATTGAGTTCTGCATTGTCAGAAATAAACCTTTGTCGTCCATTGACGTAGTTAGGTAGTTAGGTAGTTACGTAGGTAGGAAGAAATCATTATCTTGGATAAATGGATAAATGCTCACAAGCTGCGCGCCCGCAAACCGCAGCCGTGGGCTGCCCTGTCTACATAGGGCGACGGCAGACTAATTTCGCTTTCTGATTGGCTTTACTTTAGCAACTTTAGCAAAGCTGAATTTCTTGACGATTTGCAAAAAATAGATTGGAAAGGCATAGTCTCACATACTGATGATGTTAACATCATAGTGGAACAATGGACATCTATGCTTTCCCTTGTACTTGAGAAACATGCTCCCTTACGCAGTAGGCGAGTTTCAGAAAGATTCTGTCCATGGATAACCAAAGAGTTCAAACTTTTATGTGCATCAAGGGACAAACTGAGAAAGCAAGCTATTAAATCTAAATCTGAAGTTTTATTTGATGCGTATAAACAAATGAGAAATAAAGTAAATAAGGTCAATATTGATCTGAAGCGCGATTATTTCTCGAACAAAATTGCTTCTAACGAAGGTGACATTAAAAGTACGTGGAAAACTATCAATTTGGTATTAAACAAAAAGTCAAAGACCACGCAGAT
This sequence comes from Aurelia coerulea, assembly GCA_039566865.1. NCBI lineage: Eukaryota > Metazoa > Cnidaria > Scyphozoa > Semaeostomeae > Ulmaridae > Aurelia > Aurelia coerulea. The sequence continues at coordinate 19,648,470 of CM076956.1, read as the reverse complement.
TACAACTCTAGATGTTGATGGGGAAAAAATTTTCAATCATGAAGCTATCGCAGAACATATGAACACCTATTTTTGTAACGTCGGTGAAGACCTTAGTAAGAAAATTCCTGCCACACAAAACCCGCTTTTTGAGGGTAAATATTCCGTAAATCCAGAAGGAACACGGTTTCACTTTCAACCTGTAAATTCACACCAGGTCGCAAGTGTCTTGGGGAAATTCAAAACATCTATGGGTTTTGGCACTGACTGCATAGCAAATCATTTTTTGAAGATCGGTCTCCCAGTTATTTCAGACTCCCTCTGTGATATATTTAATCTGTCTATTGCCACAGGAGTTTTTCCAGATTCTTGGAAAATTGCTAGGGTTGCTCCTATTTTCAAAAGTGGTCAAACTGATGATCGTTCTAATTACAGACCTATATCTGTTCTCCCTGTTCTTTCGAGAATTTTTGAAAAAATGATCTTCAACCAACTCTATAAGTACTTGGATACAAACAAACACTTGTTTTCTAAACAATCCGGTTTCAGACGCCTGTACTCTGTTGTAACAAGTCTCCTGTCCTGCACTAACGATTGGTATAAGAACATGGATACTGGGAAATACACTGCATTGGTGTTCATAGACCTAAAGAAAAGCGTTTGATACTGTAGATCATGATATCCTGCTAAAAAAGATGCAGGAATATGGGATTTCTGGTATCGAGCATGCATGGTTTACATCATATCTCCAAGACAGACGGTAGTTATGCAAGGTCAATGGTGTTTCGTCACGAATAGAAGAAATACACTGTGGTGTTCCACAAGGATCTTGTCTTGGGCCTCTTCTTTTTATACTTTATATCAATGACCTTCCGTTTTGTCTGGAAAACTGCCAGGTGACTATGTATGCTGATGATACCAGTATCTCCTTTTCTGCAAGGAACGTCAGCGATCTGAACGTGACGTTTAACAAAGAACTTGATTCTTTAAGGGAATGGCTCCAAGGCAATAAGTTATCATTGAATGTCCTGAAGACACAGGCGATGGTCATTGGATCTCGGCCTAACGTTAAGAAGATTTCGACAAAATCAGTGGAACCACCATTATTTTCTATTGGTGGCTCTGAAGTTGAAATGGTTGATAAGGTCAAGTATTTAGGGATGCAAATTGATAAACATTTAGCTTGGGATGAACATATCCATTTTGTACGATCTAAGGTTTCTCGTGCTATTGGATTTCTTAAATATGCCAAGAAGTTACTTCCCAAAGACACTCTCTCTAAAATGTATCGTGGTATCGTTGAACCGCATCTCCGCTACTGCTTTTCAGTCTGGGGGGCATGTGGGGGGACAAGGTTGCAGGTGCTGCAAAAACTTCAAAACCGCGCAGCTAGAATTGTGACCAACAGCAGTTATGATTCTTCTGCTAGTGCTTTGATTAAAAGTTTGAATTGGCCTACTGTAGCAGATATGATAAAAACCGAGACAGCTTGCATGGTTTACAAATCGATAAATGACCTTGCTCCTGATTACCTGTCAGAAATGTTCATTAGAAATTCGACATGCAGTAGGAAAAATTTGAGAAACACCGCAACTGATCTTCAAGTCCCACTAATGAGAACAAGTAATGGTCAGCGAGCTTTCTCATATCGCGGTGCTGGAGTTTGGAACCTATTGGGTTGTGAAGACAAGCAGGCATCCTCATTGAAAGCATTTAAAGAAGCTTTAAAAAAATAGTTTATTTATTTATTTATTCATTTGTTCATTATTGTAATTAAATTAGGGTTTTACTTTGTATTTATTTTTAACTAAATTTGTAACGTTTTATGCACGGCCCCCTGAAAAGCAATCTATCGATTGACGGGGTTACCGTGCTTAAAGAAATTAAAATGAAATGAATGAATGAAATGAAATTGATTAAGAATAGTAAGGCTGCCTTCGGCAGCAATAAAGATGCAGAAAAAGATACAGATAAAGATGCAGGAAAAGATACAGATAAGATGCAGATACAGATACAGATACAGATACGGATACAGATAAAGATACGGATAGAAATACAGTTAAAGATACAGATAAAGATACGGATAGAAATACAGATAAAGATGCCGAAAAAGATACAGATAAAGATACAGATAAAGATATGCAAGAAGTCTGAAAGACAAACTTGAAAGGGCAAAACTTGCAAATCTCGATGAAGAGTTGATGGAAAAGGGCACCTTCAGATGTAATGATAGAAAAAGTTGTCAGATTTGTCCTTTAATGAGGGAGGGAGATACTTTCCAAATTTCAACTCAACAAGGTCGTTTAAAACTTTTTCTGCAAAGTATGATTGTAATTCCGAGTACGTGGTTTATCTGTTGCAATGTGAATGTTGTAACAAAAAAATATGTGGGGAGTACAAAGACAACATTTCGGCAAAGATTTAATGTTTAAGAGGTATACTTTAGGTCTTATTCACGCAAACATAACGAAGGCTCCCTTGACAGGGGGAAACCTATTCCGCAAGCAAGCTTTTTTGGGCATTTTTTTGAAAACGTACACAACGGGGCATTTACGGTTGGGATTAGAATAATCAACGGAGCAGAGGATGTTTATTCACTTCGGAGAAAAGAACTTTACTGGCAGTATCGGCTTGAAACGTTCTCGCCAAACGGTCTTAATGAAAAAGCGGCAGATGTGGATGTGCAATTAGACATGTTTGCGCGTGGAACAGCCTAGATTTTACCATTGCATCTGAGTGGTGTCAAGGGAGGCTCCGCTAACGCCAATTTTTGTGGCTTCCCTTTGTAACTTCGTGCCTTTTCGCACGTGGTGGTAGGGTGGAATTCCCTATCGGGCTGTCCTGGATTCAGCAATTGCTAAAATAGTTTAGCAGCTAGCGAATCCATGGAAGGTTACCTGGGGGAGTCACAGAAATAAGTTGGCACAGCCTCAAGTGGTTCATAAAAGCTCCCAGTTCCTCTTCACATTGCAATGAAACTACCAAAAGCTCAATGCACAGCTCTTTAATGGCAACATCTCTTAAGAATACAACGACAATGGTATTTTGGGTATTGATTTTAGGCTGACTTATGTTTTTTAGAACTTGTTTATGTATCATGTATTCAATTGTAAATTATATTTTATTTCAAAGTGTATGCATAGTGATGTAAATAATTGTTTACTATAAATGTTTGGCTGCCCTGTAAATAGCTCACACTGACGAAGATTTTTATCGAAACGTTTGAACAATTAACAGTTGTGTTTTTATTAGTATTAGTATTAGTATTACCGGGTGCGCCAAAATAAACTATGCACGTTTGGCAGGCCACAATAAATCGTACACTCGATCGATTTTGAAGATCTATGACTTAATCGTTTGCAGAAAGCCTGCATTAGATACTGGGATTTTTTGCAAATTTTTTCATTTTCAATTTTTAGAGCTAGAAGCGAGTTTCCTAAAATTTGGTTTTCGAAAACATTGAAAACGATCAAAAAACATTGATCAAGTTTTCTAAATAATCGACATGAATGGACAAAGAGAGAACTTGTTCGTGGTGATTTGCGATTCAGAAATTGACCAATTGTAATCTGCTATACGAGAGTTCCTACTAAACCCCCAAATCCCCCTGAAACGTTCTCTTTGTTCATTCATGTTGAATCTTTTAAAATTTGATCGACGTTTTTTGATCGTTTTCAATGTTTTCGAAAACGAAAATTTTAAGAAACTCGCTTCTAGCTCGAAAAACTGAAAACGGAAAAATTTGCAAAGAGTCCTAGAATCTAATTCAGGCTTTCTGCTAAAGAGTAAGTCATAAATCTTCAAAATCGGTCCAGTGTACGATTTATTGTGGCCTGCCAAACGTGCAAAGTTTATTTTGGCGCACCCGGTAGTATTAGTATTAGTATTAGTATTAGTATTAGTAAGAAGATTTTATTTAAGATTTTATTTAAGAAGACTGAAGAAGATTTTATATCGAAACGTTTTTGCGACATCCAACAGTTTTTGTTTTTATTTATTGGTATTAGTATTAGTATTAGTATTAGTATTAGTATATGAACTAAACCACCATCTTATTATAACAGAAAATAAAAGTATAAAAACAACACTGTTAAAAATTTCGTACGTTTCGATTTAAAAAATTTCTTCAGCTAAACTTTACAGAGCAAGTTTATATCCTACGGTAAACAACCTACAATCCTTGCCAAAACTCTTGAAAAAAATCACATATTTTTGCGCAGCTCTCCCCCCTTCCCCCCTACAATGTTGGTTTCTTGTGCGAATACGCATTTCTCACGGGCACAAAAACGCAGCCAAAGGCATTTTCTTCATATTTGGTGATCAGTGCTTCAGACCAACATTGTTCAGGGGGGCAGGGGGGGAGGAAAAAGAGAAACAGTAAGTTTCCTGCAATGTCTTCTGGATGCTTCGTCAGACAAGAAAGCAGAGAAATTACATGTTTTTTTCAAGTTGTTTTGGCAAGGATTGTAGATTAAACTTGAAAGCCAAAAAACTTTAAAATCCATCCTAAGTAAGCATGACGACCATTGAAATAAGACCCAAATGGGGATAAAAATGATGCTAGAGTTTGAACTTTTTTGGAGTAAACAAGTTTGAAGCATTCTTCTAGTTTAAAGCGTTAGCTAAAATTCACCCCAGTGGATCAGACTAATCACTGACCCAACCCCAAGAGACCCAGAATCACCCGCCCCTCAAAAAGACCCCCATACAGTCTCCTAGGAGGCTGGAAGCACTGAGAAGGCAAACAACAAGATTCAGTCGGAAAACCCCGCGGCCCTCCCCCATGACCCTTCCACGACTCGCTAACTGCTGAGTCAAGAATAGCATGATAGGGGATTCCACCCTACCGCCACGTGTAAAAGCACAAAAAGTAACAGGAGAAGGACGCAAAGCCACACCTATCAAATCTTCTGGATATAAATGCAACTGCAGATTTCAGGCCACACTGCACGCAAATATGTCCATCTCCACATCTGCAGCCCTTTCATTCAGGCCCCTTAGCAAGAAAGTCCCCAACCGATATTGCCAAAATAATTCCTTTCGGCGCAACGAAAAAACGTTTTCCACCCCATCAATAATTTTTATACTGACATCAAATCTCCCGTGGTGATCTGTTTTGAAAAAATGGCTGCAAAAATTCGCCTGCGGAATCATTTCCCCCCTGTCCAGCGTGCCTTCATTATGTTTGCGAGCGTATGACCTAAAGTACGATTTGTAATCATTAAATATTTGCCTGAATTTGGTTTTAGTGCTGCCCACATACTTTTTGTAGCAGCATTCACACTGCAACAAATAAACGACATTTCATAAAAGACATTAGTGTTAGTATTAGTATTAGTATTAGTATTAGTATTAGTATTAGTATTAGACTAGTATTAGTAATAGTATTAGTAATAGTATTAGTATTAGTGCCTTAGATGAGGAGTATAAAACATCATTTTTAAATATACAGGCTGAACTTTGGGAAAAGATTGTTGAATTCTTGTCGGATGCAGCATATTCGAGGGGCGTGTCAGAAATTCTTTCCACACTACGCCAGCACATTGCTACAATAGATGAGACGACACAAAAAAACTTACCAATTTGCTAGGGACAAGAAACTTTTTGAATCTCGATAAGGAACTGGTGCATCAATTTGAATTAACGAGTGATTTGTTATCAGTTATGGACACCTTAGGAACTGAGGAAAATCAACAACTTTCTAATGTCTTAGAAACTGCAGAAAATGAACCTGCTGCTGAATTAGATTTGCGAAATATGAGGCAGATTTTGATGGAAAACGATGTAGAAAATAATGCGAATATCACACCGAGAAACGAGACACGAACTTTTGGAGAAACTTCAAACGAACGACTTGCTGATATTTTAGACACTGCGGAGAATCAACCTGCTGCTATACCAGATTGGCAATATATGAGACAGATTTTAATGGAAAACGAAGAAGGAAATAATGCAAATTTTACACCTAGAAACGGCCATGAGACACGAACATTTGGAGAAACGTCAAGCGAAGAAAATGCGCAGCAAGAGGCACACAGCACGAATTTTCAATAGAAGGTAGACAACAATGGTAGAATCGATGGACAATTTTTAAATGATAAGGTGATTAATTTATCCAAAAGAGCTCTTAGTGAATCAGAAATTTCGGTGTTATCTAAAGGTTTAAAATTTGTCATGACCCCTAAGGAACTTGATTACTCGCAAATTAAGGTTGATTTAGAAAGTTTTGGTAGACGTCTTCGCTTAAAATGGCATTTTAGAGAATCAGAGAGTTTTTCAGAATATCCAGCCTTTAGGCCTCGTAGCAAATTTAATCCACGACATAAAGATGTAGCAATTGAGCTGTATTTGAGTAAATTGGAGGAGGAACTTATGAGTATTTCGGCACAAGGAAATAATCATAGGAATGTTAGTAGGGAGGAGAGTGAAGCAATTAACAGTCATAGATCGGACCGAACGAGGCTCGGGTGTAGTGTTTTGGGATAGAGATGATTACATCATGGAAGCAGAGAGCCAACTTGGTGACTCTGATGTCTATATCAAGCTTGACAATGATCCTTCAGAACGATTATTTCGGATACTTTAAAAATAATTAGTGATAGAGGGGATTTAGGTCAAGCCACATTAGATTAATTGATGGTGAATAACCCTATACTAGGTTGGGACGATTCTACCTCCTCCCGAAAATCCACAAAAGGTTAAATAGCGTACCAGGAAGACCTGTTATTTACAATTGTGGTTTTTTTACAGAAAACATTTCGGTATGATTTTTGGATCACCATTTGCAACCATTAGCTAAAAAGGTTCGGTCTTATATAAAAGACACAAATCATTTTCTTAAGAAAATCATGGATCTGGATGGCCTCTCTGAGGGCACTATTTAATGATAATGATAATAATCTTATTTAAAGTTGGTCTATTTACAATAGTAATATAATCACTAATTTATACCAACTATTTACAAAAACAACTTTAATAGAAAATATACAAATTTACAATTCTGGCTATTTACAAATCCGGCAATTACACTTATCGCCAAGCCAGTGCTTGATCGCTCTTTTGAAAGCTGCAACTTTTGGAAGTGCTTTTATCTGGTCACTAAGGGTGTTCCAAAGGAGGCTTCCTCTAAAGGATAATGACTCTATTCCAAATTTTGTTGTTCGTGTTTTTGGCAATCGACATAAATTTTTTGTTCGTAGGTCGAACTTCACAACCTTTTCTTCATGAAATTCCCAAACATATGAATGGTTCAAGTTGTTCATTGTTTTGTAAATTTCGATCATCAGTTTCTGGAGATTTTGAACATGTATTTTCACGCTTTCGCTTTTCTCCAGTAACTCATCAAAGGAAGCATAGTCCTTGAAGAGGATCCTTAGTGCACGTTTGTGTGTGCGGTTTATTTCGTTATTAGCAGCTTTCGTAGAAAAAAGCCAGATCAACGGGCAATAGTTGAAATTGGACAGTATTACGGCATTACATATCAACATGGCCTGTGGTCTTGAGATATAAGTATTTAGCCTTGAGAAGGCGTTTATCTTTCTATTTACCTTGGAGCACACATTTTGTATATGGGCAGTGAAAGTCAACGCGTTCTCAATCTCTATGCCCAACAATTTAACCTTATTCGTAGTTAGTATTTTGTTATCATTGATGTTGAGACGCAAGGTATTTTTTCTTTCAATCCAAGAAACATCACTTGAAATTTGCCAGGGATTTTATTCACCGTGGATGTGGTGGGGCTTTATCCAAGTATTCCTCACGAAGAGGGATATGAGGCTTTACGAGAAGCACTTGAACATCGGGAAAATAACACTATTTCCACGGATGCCCTTCTTGAGTTAGCTCGTGTTGTTCTTAAGAACAATTTTTTCGAATAATGACGATTTCTTTCAGCAGCTTAGGGGTACAGCAATAGGTACCAAAAACGCTCCGTCATATGCGATTCTTTCTTTGGCAGCGCTAGAAGAAAAACTACTTGCTGAGGCTCAAGATAAACCGTGGGTATGGTGGAGATACATAGATGACGTTTTTTTAATTTGGCAACATGGGGAGGAGAAACTTGGGGATTTTATAACTTTCTTAAATGGGGCTCATGACTCGATTAAGTTCACTGTAGATTGGTCCACAGAGAAGGTTAATTTTCTCGATGTTTAAGTCATCAAACAAGGCAACAGACTTATAACGGATTTGTTTACAAAACCTACTGATACTCATCAACTCTTGCATCGAGTTTCCTGTCATCCGAACCACACCAAAAAGGGAATTCCATATAGCTAGGCCCTTAGAATACGTCGTATTTGCTCAGAGGAACAGTTTTTCATAAATAGGGTAGGAGATTTAAAAAAACGTCGCTTCATATACCTACCTAGGCATGACTATAAGCGCAAACGGATCTTTCCATATGTCAGCGGAGAACTTATGCAGTAAAGCAAAGCGAGCAATTTTTGCAATAAATAACAGGTTTCCTTTGAAACAATTACCGGTTAAAATTGCCCGGAAACTTTTCGACTCAGGCATTGCACCAATTTTGCTATATGGCTCTGAAATCTCTAGCCTTTTCGCTTACTCGGATTATACCAAATGGGACAATTGTAATATCGAGAAAGTTCACCTAAACTTTTGCAAACACCTGCTTCAACTAATATTTTAGTGAGAGGTGAACTTGGCAGATATCCCCTAAAGATAAACATCAGTTTCAGAGTAAAGTCCTTTTTTGACCATGTTACAAATTCGAATAAAGATGACCTTGTATATCAGGCATATCAAATCAATGACACGCTACCATTTCATTTAAGTTGCAGAACATACCTGCAAAATCTTAACGAATCTTCAAACAAAACGTTCTCAAGTTCTGTATCTAAAAATGCTTTTAAGTCAAACATAAAATCTAGCTATATCAATTTCTGGAGAAAACAGGTCTCTCACACCAAAAAGGGAGATTTCCTCGCCTCCATCAAAAAGGAATTCGGCCTGGAACCGTATCTGGCCAAATGTACAAACAGATCTTTACGAATCTTAGCAACGAAACTACGGCTTAGCGACCACCAATTATCCGTGGAGGCTGGAAGGAGAAAAGTTCCAAAAGTCCCTGGGAAAAATTGATTTTGCGAAATGTGTAATAAGAGCTCAATTGAAACAGAATTTCACTTCTTTACCGAGTGTGACCATTACATTTTTTCCAGAAGGAAATTTATTCGACAGATTTTATAGCAAATTTCCAAATGTCAGGAATCTTTCTATGTTAGACCAAGTCCAGTTTATTTTCATTTGTGAAGATGAAGAAACAATATCTGCTACTTTAGAGATGACAAGAGAAAATTTTAACCAAAGAAAAGCAACTATCGAGTCTCGGAAATAACATTGCATGTTTATTTTATTTATGTTTTCCATTAGATTATTTTAGACCAGGCGGAGAAAGGGGGTATCGTCCCCCAGAGGCGAAATTTATGAGATAGGATGGATATGGTCAATTTTGGGGTGCTGATTTCGAAAATCGATGTTATACGGGCAAATTCTGGGGCTTTAAACCTCGTTTTGATGTTGAAAGTCTCGTTTTTAAGCAATCGAACAATAAGTGTGATAGTGTAATAGAACGTAGCAGTTGCTATTTAGAGTGACTAAAAATGATAAAATATAGAGCCCGTGGGTAGATAGATTGTTCCTGTCAATTTTTTGTCTCTTTATAGTCTCGATTTTCTGTTTAGATTCAACTAAGAAAATCAATCTCCTGTCATACACATATGGCCATTTACCAATGAAAACAATTCAGATCATTTAATAGAAGAGTCATAGTGCCGATTGCTATATTTCAACCTCCCTTTGACTGTTATTAATGAAATAAAGGACCAGGCCTCATTCTCATGTGGTGGTAAAGCTGCAAAAAGAATGTGACAATCAAAAATTCTTCATGTGGTATGGATTTGCAGCCTTTTCTTCGGACAACTATAGTGTTGAAATTCAGGAATGATTTCAAAAGGGAATCCGAAGTTTTAATTGATATTTCAACAATACATTCGACTTATCATCACAAGGTGAAAAACATTGATTGTTTAGCAGTATTGCACGTTTAGGAGCATACAGTTCGAGTAACGAATGGTGAATTTGATGCCTAGAGGGAACCTCAATACTTTTGAATGTACATCTTCGTGTCCGCCCCATTTAGTTTTACCTTGCTTTGCTTTTCGTTTGAACCTTAGTTGCTGCTGCTGTCGTTGTTGCTGTTGTTGTTTTAATTAGATTTAATTTTTCTTGTCATTTAGCCGTATAGCTGTAGCTATTGTGCTTATTATTATTTAAAAAAACTTGGCTTTTAGCAAGAGGTTACAGTGGAAACGAGGTTGACAGTCAAATTGACAGGGTGCGGGACAAAAATAGGGCTTCTTTATTAGATACCAGACCTAAGGAAAAGGATATGATGCGATAATACCCTTAGTGCTAACATATCACCCAGCCATGCACAAAGTATATGACATCCTTCGCAAAAACCAGAACTTATTGCTGGTAGACAGGGAGCACGAGGCAGCTTTTAAAGACAAAATATTCGTAACGTTTAGAAGGGCAAAAAGTTTGAAAGATAAACTTGTTAGGGCTAAGCTGCCAAGTATCGACGAAGAGTTGATGGAAAAGGGTACTTTCAGATGCAATGGCAGAAGGAGTTGCCAGATTTGCCCTTTGATGAGGGAGGGGGGGTACTTTCCATAATTTTGATTCAACAACGTCTTTCAAAAATTTCTCGGGGCGATACGATTGCAACTCTGATCATGTTGTTTATTTGTTGCAGTGTGAATCATGCAACAAGAAATACGTGGGTAGTACAGAGACGAAAGTTCGGCTTAGGTTTAATGTTTACAAATCCTATTTCAGAACATATGCACGCAAACACTCTCTCGATAAAGGGAAACCTGTTCCACAAGCAAGTTTTTTGGTTATTTTTTGAAAACGGACATAATGGGAGCTTTCGGGTTGGTATTAAAATCATAGATGGGGCGGATGATGTTTTTTCACTTCGTAGGAAGGAGTTGTTTTGGCAATATCGACTTCAAACTTTTTCACCCAAGGGTCTTAATGAAAGAGCTGCAGACGTGGAATTAGACGTACTTGCGTGCGGGGGAACGGCTTAGATTATGTAGCCTGCGTGCATGCCCTACTGTTTCCGCTGAGAAGGAAATTTCCGTTGAATTTAATTCATTTCTGACGCCAGTAGGGTCTGCGAACCAGCGAATGAAAGCCTGTTCTTAGTCACGTGCAGGTTCCGCGGAAAAACGGAACCATTTTGATTGGTCAATAGCCAATCCATTGTCTTGTGAAGTACTTCATGTGATGTGGCTCATGCTTCCATGTAAACGATTGCAAAATGGCGTCGTCGGAGAGTCCTGTAAGCTATGTGTGGGATACTGGAAAGTTTGACGAAGCTTTGAAAATGGCTTGCTATTTCTTCCAAATTGAAAGATTTCACGATGATCAAGAAAAGGCTCTGATGAACTACTTCAAGAACAGGAGCAACCTTTTTTACAGTGCCCCTACAGGCCGTGGCAAGTCGCTAGTTTTTCAAGCCATACCTCTGATAGCCGATGTTTTATCTGATAATAACATTGGAGCATCCAACAGTCTTGTCATATCGCCATTGACCTCCCTTATGCACGATCAAGTTGAATTTTTAAACAAGAAAACAGGAGTATCTGCAGCAGCAATTTTGAAAACCAAGACGAACAAATCCTTCAGGATATTGAAGATGGAATGTATTCAGTTGTATATGCTTCCCCTGAGTCAATGTTGTCTGGAGCTATTGCGTTGGTGTAGTATTTGATGAAGCTCACTGTATAAGACAATGGTAAATATTCTTGAAAGCATTCTTGCTGTTAGGAGCTCCCAGGGGGTGTGGGGGTGTGGGGGTGGTGGGTACTCAAGTATATTTAAAATAGGATGCTCAGGCTGGAGTACAACAGATCAACCCAAAAATGTAAGTTCTAGCATGAAAATAGACCACAAAAAATAACTTTTCTGACGCTATATACCCAAAAGTTATATACCCAAATCAAATCTATATCTTACATCTGTAAAAAAGTTCCCTAGTTGATTAGATTTCTCCGTATTGTATTTGGATTTTCAAGTTTTTGGTTTTTAGTAACGTTACTTTATTTTGATTTCGTTTGTACAGTACATTTTCCACAATTTGTTATTTTGTCCCATATTCTAGACCCCAAAAAGTAAACTAGAATCTCAGGAGCCCAAACAAATAACTGTACAAATTATTGACCCAAAAAATAACCCTTGCCCAAATTTTAGACCCAAAAAAGTAACCTGAGCACCCCTATCATAAGTATACCAACCAGAGTACCCCCCTCCCCCTGGGTAGGAACTTTAAAAGCTATTCTGTATTTCAGTATTGTAATATGATTCTTTCTTTGAGGCTTCTGATCTCTATGGCAAGAAAGGGCTTTTAAATGTAACATTGATCTTCTGTAGTTTTACCATAGACTATTTTAAAATGTTACTCATTTCCTGGGACTAATTCCAAAGCAAGACATTCGATGTACAGTAAGAAATTAGCCTGAACAATATATTATTTACTTTGCAGGGAATTATCAAATTAAAAAAAAGTCCCATTCAGAAGATGGTATGGATTCCTTGGAGAGATTCGTTCATTGCTGCCAAGATCTGTTCAGTTATCTGTATTCACAGCCACTGCAACAAAGCTGACAAAGCTGACCATATTTGATGTGCTTGGCTTGGATACTTTCAACACATTTATGGTTGAAAAGTCGCCAATGAAAGCAAATCTCAAATTCATTGTGGAATATATGAGTAACGACAAAGGTCTTGATGAAGTATTTCATAAGTTGATCAGAGATGTTAAAGAAAATTATCAAGATACAATTAGAACCATAATTTTCTGTCAAACACGTACTCAAGTTGCCCTCATCTGGAAAATGTTTGAAGTCAATCTGGGAAAGAAATTTTATGCCAATGAAAGCAATCATGTTATGAGAGAATTGTGGAAATGTTCCATGCAGGAACTGCACCCAGTGTTAAGGACCACATAGTAAAGCAATTGTCAAGTGCAGGGAGCCACCTTAGGGTACTGGTATGCACGATAGCTGTTGGAATGGGCATCAACTGTAAAGATGTCAATAGAGTGGTTCATTTTGGGCCATCAAAATCAGTAGAAAGTTATCTGCAAGAGTGTGGCAGAGGTGGTAGGGATGGTAGTGAGAGTCATAATTTTCTGTTGTGCAACGGCTTCATGCTTTCTAAATGTGAAAATGATATTAAGGAGCTTGTATATACAGAGAAATGCAGGAGAGAAACCATTTTAAAGCTTTTTCCAAACAGGTCAGCAGATGAGAAATTGCATGGGTGTAATTGCTGCGACAATTGTGTGAAAGCCTGCACATGCAATGACTGTAAAAAAGGGAAATTTAAATGTTTACCTGTTGAAGAGCAAGAGAACAACATTGATATGCCTGCTAGGGTAAGGGAGATATCCAAAGAGCAAGTTGTTAACCAGCGAACAAGATTGATAGAGTACAAGGATTCCATTTTTGAGCATCGAATGCATAGAGGTGATGGAGAAGTTTCTCACCCTAATGAGACATTGCAATTCAGTGACTTCCAGATTGAACAAATACGTCAGAACTGTGCAAAGCTGTTTACTCTGGATGACTTGCAAAAGGATGTTGAATTGTGGAGAAAAATAGATTCAAAACAGGTGTTAAACATAATTTCCCAAATATTTCACGATCTTTTACCTGATGAAGATGATTTGCCTGGCAGCCAAGATACACCATTGGTAGATAATGATGATCTTGTTTCAGAATGGGGAGAGATCCGTGATGAATCTGAAATTTGCTCTCTGGACATTTCTGGAAATCACCATCTTGATGAAACTTATGAAGGAACAATTGATATTTTACAGTCTGAAGCTAACACCAATTATACTGACGACCTTGAGCAGTACATGGATTTGTCTGGTATACAGGTACTTGCAGATGAAAGTATGCATACAGAATAGTAAACGAGTTTTTTTAGAGTTGGTGCCATAGTGAGACATACAGTAGTTAGGACAAAGTTTAATCATAGTCTATGGTCCAAAGGTTTTACTCTCCCTTTCAATTATATCATTTGAAATTGAAGGGATCAAAAAATAACAAAGTCAATGTACATTTGAAAGCTACAGTATGAGACTTAGGGCCGTCAACAATTAGATTTTGTCATGCATTGTGGTCTCATGGGGGTAAGCGGTTCTGGCAAAAGCCGTGATGGATTACTTCTGCATGACGGAATGTCACATGAGAAACTGACCAGAAAATATATGCAAAATCCTCTAAAATTTATCCTGTTTTTAGGCTATTGACACTCCGCAGTAGCCTCACATTGATGGATTTGATTTATAAAATTTGAGATGACTATTTTCCTTTTGATGCACACAATGAAACATTTGACAATAAGGACAGTGTGAATTGGCACAGGATAAATCATGTTGATTGTTATTGTGCTTTGTGGAGATAAATGTACAAAAAAATGGATGATATCTGGACTCAATTATGAAGGTCTAAGTCGACATGCCTAAATACTTAATGCAATAAACAGAAAATTGCAATGGGCCTTGATCATATAGGGGGAGGGGGGTCAGGGAGTTTTCATGATCACCGCCCAATGGCTGTGGTACTGTATGTGACAAAAGGTAATTGTTGATGACCCCTTAACTGTATAACATTTTGCACATAAAGTACAAACGCAAAACAAGTAAAGGCTCTGCCATGATGGAAAACATTTCATCGGCTTGCCCTTTTTGTAAGAATGTTTTTCTTGTGGCTTTCAATCCAAATGTACATGCTGTGCAAATTAAAGTCATCCAGTAAGCTATGTTTCATTCCATGAAATTTCTGATACTTTCTTTCAGCTTTGTATGTCATTGCTTTGTGTGTCATAAGATTGGCAACAATCTATTTCAAATATTTCTGATGTGAAGCTTGGCTATGTTTTCCAGATCGTCGGAAGTTTCTACAGATACTGTCAAAATTTTCAATGAGTTTCTTGTTTACTGTGGATGCTTTTGCAAATCTATCAATAGCCTTCCTATTTGTGTTATTGGGACCCAAAAGTCTAACCACATTCTTCATAAAATTGTTGTAATGCTCAAGCATTAAATCAAGTGGGATGTTCCCACCATAACCAGACTTTGTTTTATGGAAACGATTCCAGATAATGCTATGAGCATCCTGTGGTGACAATAACGCTTCTATCTGGCAAATCAAATTTAATGCTTCCAGAGCATATTTCCTGCTTCTCTGGCCATCGCTTTGCAAGTATGGAAGAATAAACTTCCAACACCTGATGAGCCTCAAGCCATCTCCTTCAGAGATTGCATCGTAGAAATAAAGGACTATCATGCCATAGTCCAATACTGAGCTTTGATAATTCAACATATCATCAGCAGATTTGAATACTTCTTTGTTTTCTTGGAGCTGCTGATGTAGCCCATGACTCTTTTCGTGGTCCAATCGTCTCTTTCCATCATCACGGAACGTTTGACCACAACCTTCCAACCTGCATAGATACTTTCCTTCATCGGTCTTTTCATTGCTGACTTTTTTCCAATCTTCATATTCTTGCTTTTTCATGATATGATTGCTGCGTTCTGTTTGCATGATGGTCAACAACCTTTGCACATAAGTTTTCAAAGTATTGCTGCTTGACTTGTTTTGAACCATTCCGGGTATTTACAGGTAGCAGGTCACTTGATATCTCATCATCAACATCAGAAATTTCTAATGTCTCCCAAAATGCAGCAACTGTCCGGGCAGTCACTTCAAGCAGGAAAAACTGCTTACATGCATCAACTCTCCTAGAAACATCTGTTACCACATTCCTTCTGTTTAGCAGGTTTCTGTCAGCAAACATTGTGCATTTGTCATTCGGTGCTTTTGGGTCATAGAAATTGTCATATGCAAGCTGAAAGAGGATGAAAATTCAAGCACATGGATAAAAAGTTTTCATATTGTAAACAATGAAAAACAGTCAGATATCCATCAATGTTAGCCACTTTGCAGAAATGTGGCAATCTTTTGTCTGTACCTGGTGACCCAAAAAGTGCACAGAGAATATCTCCTACCAAAGATAGTGTTCAAAATACAAAAACAATTTATTGAAAATTTTTGAAAAGCTTATTGATAGAATTTTCTGTTTCAATTGCCCATCATCTGAAATAGTTACTATTTTGACATATTATACAGTGAACATCCACATACGAGAACCTACAATTTCGGAAGTCATCCTGGGTTCTTGTATGATTAATACAGTCAATTGATTGGTGTCTTATTTTAAAATTTCAGCCTTAGGTTCTTGATCAACTACTGCACATTCATATACATATGCTGGTGTTTACTGTAATCATTTTCCTCGTAATGTAATTGGTTCTCATGAAACAGTAATTTTTCATTGTTCTGTAATATTCAAATTCTCCAACATATTTCAGTTTCCAGTGAGAGTTGCGTGAAATTGAAACTTTATGTTAATTTTACACACTTGTATGCACAACTGTATGCACAGTACCAGCATTGTAGTATTTCTGAAATTTTTAAGCCTATTTCCTGTACCTGGAGAAACTTCATTCCGCCATGAAAATCAGCAATTTCTAGGTGGAAGCCATCTAGCTGCTCCTTAGGTGTAAAGCCATTTTGCATTTGGAGAAGAGCATTTACTCCTCGTTCGACAGATCCTTGGTCGCCAACCACACCAAGCTTACTAAATTGGTGAATACCACCATCATCCTCAGTATATGGAAGATACGTTTCATGGATCTTCTCAAGGACTTCCTGCATACCAGATGACTCATTGGAATTAGCATAGGTGATGCCAATGAATTTCTGGAAATAGAACATATATAATTTAGAACAGCACTTTAGTCATGTTTTTAACTCGGGAAAGTAAAACATCTGATGTAGTCTAAGTTTGAAGACATTTTCCAAAACAAATAAAGCAAGAGCATACAGGATACTGTCAATGGCAGACACTAATGGGGATACTGTCGATATTTGCTCCAACATTTCATTAGTTACTTCTTCTGAAGCCCTACATCCATTTCTGTAAAATTGAAGCATCACTAATATGTATCAGTTTGATTACATGTTTACATCATCTGGAATTATTTTCTTGTTCAACTCCCTTCTCGTGTTGCATAGAACGCATTAAATTAACATTTTTTTGCGTATCTTTTAATGAAATGAGAGTGGTGATCATGCGGATCAGGAAAAGAGCAGTTGAATGCCTCAAGGTTTTTAGAAGGACCTGTGAACTTAACAGCTGTCAGTTTCAGTATCAAACATGGTTATTGAATTTATACTCACTGTATCTGTTGGTTTGCTTGTTTCCATGGAATATGCATGCTTTATGCGAGGAACGGTTACTTCTTCGAATATTTTCAGATCGTTGATGTATTTACAAGCAATCCTGCTACACATGACAATGTAATTCTGCCGCTGTAAATCATATTCTTTTCCGCTGGGAAGGAAGACACCATTTTCGATTTGCATGAGTCTCTCGGTCGGCTTCGGTTCGTCACTGAGGAGGTCGCAGACAATTCGATTTTCAGTAGATGCAACTGACACCCAATGGTTGTCCACATTCTGATTATCCTCTGTCATATCATGCACCTGGGTTCTGAAGTCAAAATTGTCGATTAAAATTTTCCGTTTGAGTGATGGAGTGAACGCTGCAGACTTCAAGAATGCGTCATGATCCTTTCCAAAAGCATCCAATTTACGATTAAGGAAGGTGTGAGAAACGACTAGACGGAAGTGGCTTCAGTCTCATCAATTTACCCTGAAATTGTAAAAAGAGACAAAAATAAGAAAAGATGGAGCTAGTAATTGGGACTGTCTGGGATTTACATCTTAACATATACAATAATCTGCAATGTCATATTATGACAGCATGTGAAGAAATACAGTATGCTGCGTGGCATTGAGCATTATCTCCCATTTCTGTTGCAAACACTCTTGCTGAAAATTTGTAACTTTAGAATAATGGTATAATGTAAAGACCGTTCAATAATTCAGTGGCAGAGCCAGACAAAATATAATGAGAGGGCAAAATTTCAGAAGTTTCTAAGGGGGGGGGGTTGAGAAGGTATACCCCACATTCATTTTCACTGCATATTTCAATATCAGCTTTAGCCAAATTTTGGTGGGGTGTCTTTACTCCCTCATGCCCTTCCCTGGCTCTCCCACTGCAATAACTTGACCAATGTTGAGTCGCAAATGAAAACTTACCGTTATTCCTGAATGTTGTATGATTATACTGATTAGCAACTGAACAACCGCCATTTGTGCACACCGATTCTTGAGACAAACTGCTGCAGCCATGGATGTAGTTTGAAGCAAATAGCGATCATCAAGAGAGTCTATATTGCGTTTCAACGAAGTAGCTTGCAATATGCTCATAAAAAGTGGTGCTTTTCCTTTTATCTCTTGGTTCATCTTGACAAATGAAAAGTTTATCATATCTTCCTTTTCTGCTCGTCTGAAAATGCTTTTTGGCTCCTTTGCTTGGTTTGCGCCATCCAAGTTTTGCTTCTTTTGGACTTTACCTTTTTTGCATAGCGTGCAGCATTCTTTGTCGATTTCCTTCAAAACAATCTTAATAAGCTGGTGGCGAATTTCTTTATGTCTCCAAGCTGCAGACGCAATATGTTTGTATGTCCTCCTGCCTAACATCACACTTAATGGTACCAAGTCAGTGGAAACATCTTTCGATAGGATTTTGCTTGGCCAGCAAATCTTTAATTTTACTGTAGTGGCAGCCCTTCCCCCATCCGTCACATGAGAAGATTCTCCCTTTTCATAATTTGCTCCTTGTCTGCATGAAGTTGCATTACCTTTTGCATCCTGAATAATACCCAACTTCCTAGGGGGTGCCCTTGGAGTACTTGCGATGATAGGCTTAGGCCTAGTAGTTGTCTCAACAATTGGACTTTTGACTTCAATATCATCATATCGGCTTTCAATCTCAACTTCGCTGGCTATCTGTTTCTCAGTGTTGACAGGGTTATCGTTGTGTTCTTTGACCCTGTGCCATAACGATGTATCTGCTTCTTGCAATCTCTTTTTGTGGCTTTTTCTCTTATTTATCAGTTCAATGCATCGCTTGCAAATGTAGCGAGACTGTGACTCCAAAACGACGGGAAAAAGAAGATCCAAGAATTCAGGCCGATAATCAGTTTTGCCTGTGATTAAATTAAAGTCATACTTTGTAACGATATTAAATCCACATAAACCACATCTGCTCGCCATTGGCGACTTGCTGCGACTAGTTGCACGAAAACAAAATGGCCGTTCTGCATCCGTTCCGCTGAAGTTTCATGTTGAGCAAAACGCGGGATCGCTGCGGACAGAAATTATGCTGATGTCAGGTAACAGGCTTTCATTCGCTGGTTCGCAGACCCTACTGGCCCTACCCTGCTGGCAGACCTTAGGGTAGGGTGGGGGTAATGTGGGTCTACGGGGTGAAGTGGGTCTACTGAGCTTTTCGCTAGAAATATCCTTCCTCGTTAAATGGAAGAAAGGCTGGCTATTTTTCTTTTAATGTCTACATAATAAACTACCTTTTTACATAAAACATTCGTCTAAGATGTATCTCCAGTCGTTTTATAAAATAACTTTACTGAACGGCCTATTGTGCAAGAATCTCAAAGCCCAGTAAAACTTTCTCCTGCCACTGTTGTTTTGCCTTTCTGGTCAATTTAATGACCATGAGGTGAGAGTTTGGTCTTTTACAAATAAAATAACGTTTTTTTCGAAGTCATTGACGCTATTGTTCTTTTTATTTTTATTTTTTACCAGGTCGGGGTAATGTGGGCCTACTGAGAATTTAGCCATAATTCAAATTCAACGAAGCCTTGAGTTGCTTAAAATTTTCGCACTTATATATTCATCTTGCCACGTTGTTTTCTGTCTAAAATGCGAAAACGGGTTTCCTATTACAGCAGTTGCTGTCTGGTAACCAGTAAATTGGAGTAAACATACTGCAAACATCTTTTTTTGAGTGTTATTATCAAATTCGATCACTGACTTGCAAGTCGCAACGACGGTGGATCACAGCATAATGACCGTAGCTTTATTTTCGTCGCGGGAACGGATTGCTTGTGATAAAAGGCAAAGACTGCGATTTTATTGAATAGAGAACAGTTGGGAATGTAAGTCCATTAATTTTTTTAATCATTTAGCCTTTCATATTCCGATTTAATACAAGTTTTGAAAATAGACCCACTTTTCCCGCTCGTAGGAAAAAGTAGGCCTATTTTAGTTTCCAAAAGAGAAAATGTTTTAAAAATATTTAACTGCCTTTGTCAGAGCTGAGTTTTTTTCCCAAGAAAGAAGAAGCACTGAATGTCAATTAAACGAAACTTTTGAAATGTTTTGCATTTTAGTCTCGTTTTACCAGCTACCCATTTTGAGATTTTGCTCATTTTAGACCCACATTAACCCACCCTACCCTACTGAAAATGAATTAAATTCAACGGAAATTTCCTTCTCAGCGGAAACAGTAGGGGATGCACGCAGGCTAAGATTCTTCCATCGCATCTGACGGTCCCTAGAGGTTGCGTTGGCGTCCACTTTGTAGTTACCCTTTATTACTTCGCGCTTTTATGCGTGTGGCGGTAGGGTGGAATTCCCTATCAGGCCATCCGGGATTCAGCAATTGTTAAAAAATGTTTTAGCAGCATGCGAATCTGTCGGAGGGTCACTTGGGGTGACTGAAGAGTTGCCAAGGTAGCCTCAAAGGAATCAGTAGAACTTTAAAACGCCTCCAATCCCTTCTCGAATATATAAAGGACAAAGAGATAATGTAGAGTGGCATAGGATTTTATTGTTTTTAATTGAAAATATAGCATGTTTATGTACATTTTTGTTTGTAAACAACTTCCTTTGTATAAATTCTCGGCTGCCCAGTAAAGTTGTAGACTGATTAAGATTTTAATCGAAACGTATTTAGGAAAACAGTTTAATTCTTTTATATTTCATGTTCTGTTTTTTTGAATGATGGTCTAGTTTTTATTATTAAGTATTAGTATCATTATTAGTACCGGGTGAGTCAGAAAAAAGGATCCCCGCTTGGAAGGCCACTGCTCCATGAATATCAAAGCAACAATATTGAAAAATGTCTTGTTTTATTGCCAATATGTTCAATTAGGTTCAGTAATTTACCCGGCCTTAATCGGTCATTCCTTCCCGTGGATATGGGTGATGTTCTGCAGAAAGCCCGTTCAAAAAAACCTGCAAAAACGAATGAAAACAATGAGCACATTCTCCTTCCTAAAATTTATGACACTCACATAAATTCGTGTATTTTGTCCTCTTGGGAGAATGGAATCCCCCTGAATGGAACCCCCCTGAATACCAGGGAGAGGACTTGTTCATCCTCCCAAGAGGATAGCACGTGCTAAAGCGTTCACAAGTCATTGCTGTAAGGCATTGTCAGGCAGAAATGTTAGGGAAATCTGTTCAGGATTTTGGGCACGTTTTGAAGGTTTTCTGAAGAGGCTTTCTGGAGAAAATCCCTCATAATTTCGGAATGAAGTAGCCGATTTCAGTTAGGTAAATTTTATAGTAGATTTGAACATTTCTACCATAAAACTATATATTTGCCGAAATCATTGTCTTGATATCCAGGGAGCCGTGACCTTTCAAAGGGGGATTCCTTTTTCTGACTCACCCGGTACTAGAACCTTTACGTTGCAACGTTTTTTCTTCTTGTTTTTGTTCGTATGTTTAGTTTATATAAATGAATTCTCAATGTTTTTAAAAGGCCTCGGGGCTGACATACCGGGTGTCCCAAAAAAAACGCAACGGATTTGATCGGGACTAGCGACAAGAATTTCAGTCCAATCAATCAATAATGATTCTTTATATAATCCTCGATAGCTAACTTGAAGATAGATACCTTGTTTGTTGATATTGGTGCATGGAGAGTGGGAATATTAATCTTCAAAGTTGAAATTTGCCTGAACCTCCAAACCAGAGCTTTTGGGTTTTGGCCTAAACTGCAAACGCGCTATTCTGGGGAATCTCCTGAATTATCATGTAATAAGAGAATAAAGCCTCATGCTGAGGAAAATATTTGAATAGATGTTCAATGAAATTCATCAATTTTGTCCTGAAAAGACATCTTTTTTATGTTTCAAAAGTTTCGAAAAGTTAACATTGCATCTGTCTCATAAAAGAAAGTAATACGCGAAATAGTTTGCTTGGGTGTGAAAAATGAATTAGTTCTTGCAATCTTCATGACTTTAATGAAATGCATTGTGTTTAATCTTTCTTCGAATTATTACGAAACAAGAAATCAAATATACCCAAGGGAAAATTATCCATGGATATGATCCTTAAAATTGCTCATTCGTGCTTGGCTCTTTTGCAGGTGCACTATGATTGAACAAATATCTTCCTTTGTGAATTTTCCCTTCGACATTGTTATGTTTGTCAATTTTTAGCTTTCAAATTTCAATTGAAATGTGTGCCTAAACATGTGTGCCTTAGCATGCTCACAATACTACACTATGCAATGACTGAGGAGATTCCTCGAGACGTTTTCAGTTAGGCCAAAACCCGAAACCTCTGGTTTGGAGATGGAAGCAAATTTGGACTTTCAAGATTGATATTCCAACTCTCCATGCACCAATATCAACAAACAAGGTATTTATCTTCAATTTAGCTATCGAGGATTATATCAAACATTATTTTGGATTGATTGGACCTAAATTCTTGTCGCTAGTCCCAATCAAATCCGTTGCGTTTTTTTGGGACACCCGGTAGTATTTTGAAGCATAGGTTCCAAATCATTAACTCCGCATAAAAATGTGGGTGTAAAGTTATATGGCCAATTTCTTTTTGTTGAATGGCTTGAAAGAAACTTAGCTACTTACCTATAATCCTACCGTTGGACTTTAAAAAAATTTGAATAAGTTTTTAAATTATAGCGTACTTTATATTCCAACTCATTTGCGGATGTGATGCCATCAAATTTCTAAATTCATAGAACAGAGGACTGTTTTGAATGGCCAGGCTTCCACCTGGGGAAATGTTTCTGCTGGTGTGCCGCCAGGATCGATTTTGGGCCCTTTGCTTTTCTTGATATACATAAATGATTGGACAAAGAATTTAAAAGGTTGCGTGAAACTGTCTGCAGATGACACATCACTCATTACGGTCGTACAGGATCCTACTGCTAGTGACATGAACCATAACCTGGATCATACTGCATTATTGGAGAATGTCCTGCAATTCGGACCCCCGAAAGAGAATGTCCTGCAATCCGGTTGGAGAATTGGAGAATTGGAGAATGTCCTGCAATCCGGACCCCCGAAAGCACCGTTGAATTAGCCTTTTCAAAGAAAAAAATCAAAACTAATCATCCCGTGATCCTCTTTAATGCGCCACCCGTGTCGACAGTTGATCAATACTTGATTCTAAACTTTCTTTCTCAGCTCATATACAAACAGCCATAAAAAAGTCAAGAAAAATGATTGGAATGTTGAATTTCATGTCCTCATATCTCCCTAGAAATACACTGAATGAGTTATATAAATTGTATGTACGACCCCACCTAGATTACGGCGATGTAAGTTATCATGTACCATAGGGAATGGATGGTTCTGAAAATTACATGATGGAAAAACTTGAATCTGTTCAATATTCTGCTGCCCTAGCAGTGCCAGGAACTTGAAGAGGAACATCTCGGGAAAGGCTGTACAATGAACTTGGATGGGAATCGTTGAGCTCAAGAATATGGAGTAGACGTTTTATTCATCAATAATTTGACCCTTTTACGTTTTATTCATCAATAATACAATACCAGGGATCCTATTTCACCACTGCGTGAAAAAAACTACTCTTTTCGGAATCCATCAGTAGTAGGGCAAATAAAGGCAAGAACAGAGAAATTTAAATCTAGTTTCTACCCTGACTCTTTGTCTGAATGGAATAAAATTGATCCCGAACTAAGAGAATCCCCCTCTGTTAGCGTCGTTAGGAAGAAATCATTTTTTCAAATAAGACCTCCTGCCAATTCTGTATATGGTATTCATAACCCAAAAGGGATTGCATATTTAACTCAGTTAAGGATGGGGCTATGCAAATTCAATTTCCACAATTTACAGGACCCTTATTGATAACAATGCTCTTGGTATTGAAAAGGTTACCTGTATAAATATTTCTATTATTTTATTATCATTATCATTACAAATTCAAACATAATTTCAAAGATACAATAAATCCAATGTGTTCAGTTAACGATGTTAACGATGGCATAGAAGATACGGAATACTTCTTGCTGCTCTGCAATTCTTTCAGAGAGCATAGATGAAGTCTTCTCGCTGGTGTCAAGGATGTATTCGAAGCTTGTGGATATTCTGAGGGTTCAGATATCATATGTTGCAACTTCTTCTGTACGGAAACAAAAATTTGGCCTTGGAAGCCAATACATTAATCTTAAATTTAACTATTAAGTACATTTCTGAAACAGAACGCTTTGGTTGAAAGTTACTGGAATCCCTGAATAGAGCACCCAAATCCCTTCTGTACGTGTCTGCTTTTAATAGTTATTTTTCTTTGTAATTATGCGGTGTCTTAAGGAAGCTTGCAACCAAATAATAGATTTTACATTCCCTTTCTTGGTTCTAAACCTTTCAAATCTTCATTTGAAATTATTTGGTGGCAAGATGCCTTAACTGGTAGCTCTGTTTGTCATTTATTCATCTTTCTTTTGTGTTATGACCTCTGGGTAGACAAAATATTTTGCTCGTTGGGGTATCGTCTCTGTAGTAGGGTAGCGTTAGCTGTAGGTAAAGTAATTAGTAATCATGTATTGTAAATTTTTACTGCAATATTTATGAAAAAAAATATCAAATAATAAACCAGAAGAATGATAGAGTTTTGCTTGATACCATACTGTAGACATTTATAAACTATGGTTTTCTTCGAAAATATGACGAAATAGTTTTCTTCATGTAGCGTCAAACAATTTAGAAATTGTAATTGTGATGGTTTCTTTTAGAATATGGTTTCTTGAAGTTTATTTGAAAATTTTTCTTGAATTCTTGAAAAATGAGAAAAACACTCTAAATCTGAAAAGATCGAAGATTTCAGAAAAGTCCAACGGTAAAATTATAGCAAAACAGTTGAAGTTTCTTTGAAGCTATTCGGAATGTTAGAAATGTTAGGAATATTCTATGTTTGCTGCTTGTTCATTGGCTATGATAATATGGAGCCCAAAGGAAACCCAAACATTGCTCTTTTCTTGGTGAGCTACCTTAGATAGACTCTCAATGTCTTTTTGTTGGTTCGCATTTTTGTTGGTTCGCTTTGTGAATCCAAGTCTTAACATAAACAAGACATTTGTTCATTTTGAGGTTCATTATCCTTGTTAGCTTATCTGTTTGGATTAATTTATTCTTCGGTCATTTCCAAAATGTCTAAAGAATATCGTTGATTTGCCTCAGAAAGTCCTCCGCAGGTTCTTTTTTCTCGCGTGTTTGGTCCCCAGAATCACTGTCCGTACGGAAAATCTGACTGATCGTTTGTTTTGATGTGTTTAAGTTTGTCGTGTTGTTTTTCAGGAAATTATTTTGCTTCAGCTGCTGCTCATTGTGCCCAATGCTTGATATTTATTTTGCTAAAATCAAACTGGACCCTGGGAGTTGCCAAAGAGATTATGCAAACATCATATGCCCATATGAAATAATGAATAGCGTGCGGAGACGGAGCTTAGGCTCAAACTGGTATGGTCCTAGTGGTCTCTAAATTCATTCCTGTTGACAGTATACTTGTTTCAGTGCTTTGTTCCTTTGCTTGTTTGTACCTGCTCATTTTCTTATCAGTTGTAATTCTTCCGCTGTCACTGATGATCGATTATTTGTTAAATGTTGCTCCCAAGTTTCCTCCCATAGAGCTGGGTACCCAGAGAATATGTCATGATTACGTTAAAGTAACTAGTTATGCAATCACTACTGTGTATTTTGCCATCTATCTGCTGCTTCATATTCTTCACACGAGATTTATATCTTTTTTGAAATGTCATTGTGTCATAACAACAGTTTCGGCAATTTTCCCTCCTGTGTTGTATGCACTTCTGATAGGTGCAGTAATTGATTAAATCAACCTATTCCCTCTAGACATACTTTTACTCCTCTCGGGAGATATTGAATTGAATCCTGGTCCCTAAACTGAAAACTGCATACGATTTTTCAATGGAACTTAAACAGCATATGCGTTAGAAATGGTATAAAAAGTCCACTATCTATGCTCAATAGTAAAGTGCGAGATGAGGAGATCTCCATTGAAGGGTTTAGCAAAGATATTTCGCAATGATCATCCAAGCAATTCCAAAACTGGGTGTGTCTGCATGTACTTTTGAGAGGGGCTGCCGATTAAACGTAGGAAGGATCTTGAAATATTACAGGAAATATTTGTTGCTGATATAACTATAGGGCGAAAGAAGATACTGTTCATAGGTACTGTTTACCGCAGCCGTAGCCAAAACAGTCAACAATTGGAAGTATTCATGGATAAACTGCAGATGACCTTAGCTCGCCTTAGACAAGAGAAAACCAACTGCATTGATTATAACAGGAGATCTTAACTGCAGATCATTTCATTGGTGGGAAGGGGATGATGAATATCCAGAAGGAACTGCTTCAGACAAGTTTATAAAGACAAATAACGTATACCAATTAATCAATGAGCCCACAAACATACGCGGTGAAAGCATGTCTTGTATCCATCTCATCATAACTGACCGACCAACAAAATCTTTTGTTGAATCTGGAGTTCACCCTTCCTTGGATGATCATTGACAACATCAGCTAATTCATGGCAAATTGAATTGGTCTATCCCTACCCCACAATCGTATAAGAGGACCATGTGGGAATACGCAAAAGCGGACGCGTGACTCAGTTAATGAGACCGATTGGAATTTGCGTCTTATGGGTCTCGGTTTAGATGAGATGACTGCAGTCTTCACCGCAACGATTTATTCTATATTGTCTTCTAACAAACAAAACAAAGTTGTTAAATGTAATGACAAGGATGCACCATGGGTGACAGCAGAAGTAAAAACAGCAATAAAGCGAAAACATAGGGTTTACAAAATTTTTTGCAGCGTGGTAGAAAGCCAGAGGACTGGATCAAAGTTAAGGACGTTATGAAACCTTAAAAATGATTCCTGATGCCAAAGAAAAATATTACTTAAAGCTAGGTAGGAAATTGTCCGATTCAAACAATGTTATCAAAAGGTGTTGGTCTACCTTGAACAAATTAATGAATAAGAAGAGCATGTCAGGAATTCGTCCAATTATAGAACATGGAATCATTGTTACCAAGGCAAATATTTTGAATGATTTTTTTGTGCAACAGTGTTCCGCAATATCAACCGGTAGTACAATTCCTAACTTTTACCTCGGTGCAATTCACTCTTAACGGATACTGGCCTGAACATGGATAAAGTACTAATATTAAACCGTGCCCTTGATTCCAAAAAAGCTGATGGCTGTGACAATATACCCAAAAGTAAATGAACATAAACATCTACAATCTTGGCCAAAATACTTGGGACAAATCATCAAATTGCACTACTTCGGTCTTTGATTACGTGTCCCCCGCTCCCCCCGTTTCAAAGTTGCTTGAATCAAACGCCATTCGACCTTCTCAACATTGAAGTAGGGGGGAGGGGGGATTTGGAGACTCTAAACGTATTTTTTCTCCGCGATATTTTAGGAAACAGCATGAAGACACTGAAATTTGCCTGTGTCCCAGCTTCTTTTGGCCAGGATTGTCGGAAAATGATTGCTAACAAATGACAACTCATATCTTGCGAACCGATAGAGATTTCTGTGTGAAATTTTAACACCGTCATCCCCAACACAAGAAGTGAGTTCTCAGCTATCTATGCCGAAATAGGCGTTGTTCGCTAAATTCGCTGAGCACCTTCTTAAAAATGGGCGTGGCAAAATTGCTGCAATTTTCACTCAAATAAAGATTCCCTTATAAAAAGTGACATACACTAGGATCCTGAGCTTTCTTCCGCTATCGCAAGATTGTCTACTCCGCTGCTCTTTGAAAATGACTTATCATTGCAAAAAAGCTTTTTAGGTCCGGTTTCTTGTGAATTCTTCGGTTCTCCCAACGGCGCTCCAAAGAAAAATGCCCCATAATTTTGGGATAAGTCACGCTTTTTTGGTAAATTCGTTTGATTCCACATTTGAACTAGCCTGATAACCAGACCCAATTTCAAAAGAAATAAGTGGTCTGTTAAACACCGCCCTAAAGCTTGTTCAAGCCTCGTTTTAATATTGCTCAGAATCCAAGGTTTTGATGGAAATTTATGCGAATAGATTGTTGATATTTGTAAACAAACCATTTATCTGTGTAGTCCTTTGATATTCATGACTTAATTACTCTTTGTTCTACCTTGCATAGAAATTTAATCTCTGACCCAAGGGCCCAAGGGTGTGCAAGCCAACTGCGAATAATTTGTTGATTTTTGTAAACAAATCATTTATCCGTATAGTCCTTTGATATTTATGACTTAATTACTCTTTGTTCTACCTTGCATGGAAAATTAATCTCTGACCCAAGGGTGTGCAATCCAACTGTCTGCCGAGATTAGATTTCTATGCAAGGCGGAATAAAAAGTAGTCAAGTCGTATTGAAACTGCAACATTCCTTTTTCAGAAAATTTTCAAAGAACTACATATTGGATAATTGGCTTCTTTACAAATATCAACAAACTATTCGCATAAATTTCCATCAAAACCTTGGATTCTGAGCAATATTAAAACGAGGCTTGAACAAGCTTTACGGCGGTGTTTAACAGACCACTATTTCCTTTGAAATCGGGTCTGGTTATCAGGCTACATTTGAACATCAAAGTCTCCCTATTCATGCAAAAAAATCAAGTAAAAATTGCCTGAAATGTGGAAATATCACGGCGCTCCAAAATTAAAAAACTTAAAATAAACAATTCCGGATAAGTTTCTTTTAAAGTCCATTGAGAACCGTCAGAAATCATATTTCACGAAAATATCGATGCAAATACTGACTATAGGCTAATAAAGCTCATTTTTCTCATTAGAATGAGACAAAATTTGTTAGAATAGGGCAAACGTTGCCGACGTTATTAATGTTTAAAGTAGGGAGAGGCGTTGACAAATTTGGATCCTTTCTCAATGTTCCAGATATCGAGAATCCGCCTGGTTGCCCCGCAACAGGTTTATTATTCTTCAACGAAAAGTTCTGGATTACAATTCATCGGGCACAATAGACCATTCAATGCCGTCCAAGGTGAATGCAAGTTTGGTGGAGCGAATTCAATCTCATTGAAAATGAATGAATAGTTAGAGAATTGGCTAACGGTGCATTTGAAAATAAGACAATTGCACTGCGGAGGCGCAGAATTTGCACTGATTCATAAGGAACTTTGTTTTCCAGTTCTCTTTGACAACTGTGATGTTTTCAAACGAAAATCATTGGCAGGCTTCGTGCACAAGAGAAGTCTCGCTGAACGTAATGGGAAAATTTTGCATAACTTGATGACGTCATAGTTCTGATGGATGAATCAGTAACAATGAAAACATTAACATCTGAAGTACTCTGGAGTTAAGCCCACAGTTAGTGGCTATCCATTCATAGTAAAAGAGCTTGTCTGATACAAGTAGATTTGGATTCATAGAAGCATATATGATAGGTAGTGATAGCAATTTTTCAGACAATCTTGGCCAAAATACTTGGGACAAATCATAAAATTGCACTACTTCGGTCTTTGATTACGTGCCCCCCGCTCCCCCCGTTTCAAAGTTGCTTGAATCAAACGCCATTCGACCTTCTCAACATTGAAGTAGGGGGGAGGGGGGATTTGGAGACTCTAAACGTATGTTTTCTCCGCGATATTTTAGGAAACATCATGAAGACACTGAAATTTGCCTGTGTCCCAGCTTCTTTTGGCCAGGATTGTAGGTATTATAGGAATGTCATGACCTACAAGATTATGAAGACTATGCCCTGAAAACCTCTGGGATAAATACAAGCTAAGATCTTTTCACTCGACCTACAATACGAGGCACTGTAAGGATATCCAGATCCCTAGATATAGGACTGAATGTGCAAAAAAGGGCTTTCATTACGCAGCTCTCCAGTCATGTGATGATACACCTGCCGAAATTCGCGAGTTACCGACACTTGATTGTTTTAAAAACAACTTAAAACGCATCTAAAGAGCTAGACTCTCAAGCCAAACACAACTCCCTGGAAGAACAGCAAGGATTAAGTTTTATAGGGCTTTAGGTTTTTATTCATAAGGTTTTATCATTGTAAATAGATGTTATATATTTTAATTTGCTGAAGGGTTAATTTGTGTATAAATAATATTAAATGAAAATAATGAAAAAAATGCTGTAAAAGAAGTTGTGAACAAAAACAAGAAATTTTCACTGCGAGCGATCGAAAGCCGAGGTGCATGTGCATCAAATGATGAAGACAACCTTGTTACAGCTGAAGAAGTCAATTCGACGAATGATGCATACAATTCAAGGCAAGACTTCATTGATTTCAAAAAACTTGTTCATGCCGAGGTATTGTCAATGAAAGCGCAGGCTGCAAACCGGAACAATGCAGACTCAGGCAAGAAAAGTTGCTCGGCAGAACCAAACTTTGAACAGCTATTTATTAAGAGTCTCTAGGATCGTATTATCTCCCTTGAAAGACAACTAAACCAAAAACAACAAATAATTGATAAATTATTCGAGGAAAGAGGTAAGCATATTGAAGTCCCACCCCTGCAAAGCTCCGATACCCGGGTTCGGCCGTTGGAAAACAGAAGCGGAAACTCAGCCCCGGAACAATTCGAGAAACCAAGCCCTGGAAGAATTCGAGAAATTCACCATTCCAAACTCCGGATATTTCGGCAACGGTTAGATCAGGCTTCCAAAGAGTTGAAAATAGATTTGAGCCGGTCCGTTGGGGACTGCATGACACACAACAAATTCCGGAAAAGAGCTTTGAACCGGTAAAGAATGGAAAGTCAACAAGAAATCGACCATTGCCCTCCACTGCCATTCCTATTCAAAACAGATTCAGTGCATTGTCTGATAAAACGGAGGGGAATCAGGTAAGCAACAGCGAGAACAACGAGGAATTCCACACAACTTCAAAGAATGGAGGTGGACAAAGAAGAGTCATAACTGACAGGAGCACAACATCAAACAAAGGACCTGGTAAGCAACAAACCACAAAAGGCAACGAAAGAAACGAAGAAAATACTCGTGGGGCAGGTAAGAAAGAAAGTAACAAACGGCGAGGGATCACGATCATCGGAGATTCAATTGTAAAGAACTTAGATGCTCGTCAAATGAAGCGATCAATGAAGTATGGTAAAAATGTTTACATTCACTCGCACTCTGGAGCAACAACAAAGAACATGAACTCATATGCAATTCCACCAATGCAGCGAAACCCTGAAGTAGTTATATTACACGTCGGATGCAATGACATTACGAGCACAAAATCTGCTGATGTTATTGCCAATGATATACATAACCTTGCCATGTAATTGTCACAACGCAACCCTGATCAATCTGGTAACTTAACGAAAATAGCAGTGTCTTTACTTAATCCACGCACTGACAAGGAAGAATGGAATGAAAAAATTGCGAAGGTAAACGAGAAGTTGACAAGTCTATGCACTTCATCTGGCATACCATGTATTTCTCATACAAATATCGATGGCAAGAGGCATTTGA
Organism: Aurelia coerulea; assembly: GCA_039566865.1. Taxonomy (NCBI): domain Eukaryota; kingdom Metazoa; phylum Cnidaria; class Scyphozoa; order Semaeostomeae; family Ulmaridae; genus Aurelia; species Aurelia coerulea. The sequence goes on along the minus strand of CM076956.1, from coordinate 19,616,704 downwards.
ATAAAAGTGGTGTACATTTGAACTGGACAGGAACAACAGTTTTAGCAGGAAATTTGATAAAAGTCTTGAAAGATTGACTTGCATGCGAGACTCACAATCTTGGTAAGACTTTAGATATTGAAAAAACAAACGAAAACAATATTTCCTTCCTAGAAACTAATAGTACGACGTCTAATGAAATTGCGGACGATGTAGAAAGTACTGATGCGAAAGCAAGTCTGAAAGGCATCCGAATGAAAAATCTAAGAGGCCTAATAATCGCCTATCTTAATATCAACTCTATACGAAATAAATTCGAATCGCTAAAATTTCTCATTGGCACAAATGTTGATATTTTCGTCATTGCTGAAACAAAGCTAAATGAAACTTTCCCAACAGCGCAATTTTTGATCGAAGGTTTCAAGAAACCCCTCCGATATGACCGTAATAAACACGGTGGTGGACTGTTGATCTATGTTCGTGAGGGAATTCCAGCAAAACAAAAGACTGAATTCAAATTTCCTAACCATATTGAGTGTGGTATGGTTGAAATCAACCTACATAAGAAAAAATGGCTCTTGTTCGGTAATTATCGCCCTCCCACTCAACATGAAAGATAATTTTTTGAACAAATGGGTAAAGCGATAGATTATCATTCAAATGACTTTGAAAACTTCGTCATTTTGGGCGACTTTAATGACGAAGAAAAGTCTCCAACAGTCTGCAATTTCTTGGACGTCTATAACTTGAAGAACCTAATTAACGTTGCTACATGTTTTAAGTCTGATAATCCTATGAGTATTGACTTAATACTTACCAATAGAAAGATGTGCTTTAAAAGCACATCGACCATAGAAACGGGACTATCGGATTTCCATAAAACGATTGTAACTGTTTTGAAAGGTAATTTCGTTAAAAAGGGCCTAAGATAATTCGTTATAGGAACTACAGTAAATTCAATGCAGAGGACTTTACAAAAGACCTTATAAATGAGTGCTCAATCTTTCAGTAGAGCCCGATTATAGTACTTTTAACGCTGTAGTTGAGAAGGTGCTGAATGTTCATGCCCCCCTAAAGACGAAGTACGTAAGATCAAATGATGGACCTTTCATGACCAGGGCCCTAAGAAAAGCTATCATGCTTAGAACGCATTTGAGAAATAGATACAATAAAGAAAGGACTCCAGGAAACTGGAATGCTTTTAAGAAACAGCACAACAAATACGTCAAAACTCTACGACAGGCAAAACGTGACTATTATGGTAATTTGGATGTGAAGTCCATTACGGATAGTAGAAAGTTTTGGAAGACAGTGAAGCCTTTATTTTCTGAAAAGGTCCAAACATCTTCTGACATCACCCTTGTTGAAAATGGAGCCCTTATCTCTGATGATTTCAAAGTTGCAGAAATAATGAACAAGTACTTCGTAAACAATACGGAAACATTAGGAATCTCAAAAAATGCAGAAAATATTTCCCCTATTATCGAGGAAACTGAAGTATACATTGACCCTGTTGAGAAGGCTATAAGAAAATATCGATCTCATTCGAGTATTCAACGAATAAGAGCTAATGTTACTGAGGTCAATGAATTTAACTTTCAAAAGACTTCGGTCATGGAGGTTGAAAAGCAGATTGGGAAATTTCAGCCAAAAAAGGCCTCTCCGTATGGAAGAGTTCCAGCTAAGATATTAAAACAAAACTCAGATATCTTTTCAATATGTCTGACTTTCTTCTTTAACAACATGGTTGAGTGTTGTGAATTTCCTGGCGAACTTAAAGAGGGTGACATCACCTCACTTTACAAAAATCAAGATGCTATGATAAAAAATAATTATCGCCCCATCACTATCCTTACATCCGAATCCAAAATATTCGAGCGAATCAAGTTTGACCAAATAAAAGTGTTCATTCCATTTTCGCGATATTTGTGTGGTTTTCGTGAAGGCTATAGTACCCATCATGCTCTTCTTAGACTGCTGGAGACGTGTGGAGAGTTTCTCGATAAAAAAGGATATTTAGGTGCCGTTCTGATGGACCTTTCGAAGGCCTTTGATTGCTTAGATCACGACCTACTCTTAGCAAAACTAGATGCCTATGGATTTAGCCGAAACGCTCTAAATTTGATATGTAGCTATCTCTCTGATAGGAGGCAACGTGTGAAGGTAAATGGAACATTCGGCAGCTGGGGTTACTCTAAAATAGGAGCACCACAAGGATCAGTATTAGGGCCCCTCCTCTTCAATATCTTTATCAATGATATCTTTTATCTGGTGAATGATACTGAGGTATGTAATTACGCGGACGATACTACGTTATATGTTGGAGATAAGAATCTTTGGACAGTGATCTCAACAGTAGAAAAGGACGCTTTTACATTCAAAAAGGTTCTCTGACAATTTCATGAAACTAAATGAAGAAAAGAGTCATCTTTTGATATTCGGAGCAAAAAATGATGGAGTGACACTAAATATTGGTGCCTCAGAAATCTCAGAATCTGAATCTGAAAAATTAGTTGGTATAACATTAGATTCCAAGTTAAATCTTAATCATCATGCTAACCAGCTCTGTGTGAAAGCAAGTCAGAAACTTTATGCCTTAGCAACGGTATCCAATTACATGGATGCGGACAAACTCAAACTGATAATGAGGTCTTTTATCATGTCACATTTCAGCTATTGTCCGTTAATTTGGATGTTTCATGATAGAGCTACAAATAATCGAATAAATAGAATTCATGAAAGGGCTTTGCGAATATACAGAGACACTGAATCCTCCTCCTTTGATGAACTTTTAGTAAAAGATAACTCAGTATCACTTCACCAAAGAAACTTGCAGTTGCTTATGATAGAGATTTATAAAACCAAAAACAATTTAAATCCAGCTTTCATGGAAGATATCTTTGTCGAAAGAACGAACAAGTACAATCTTAGAAATAACGATGGTCTTCTGGTACCAAGGGCAAATACAACTGCTCATGGTATAGAAACCATACGTTATGTTGGAAGTAGACTTTGGCAAACATTACCTAGTGAAACTAAAGAGTCTTCCACTTTAGGAGTCTTTAAGGGTCATATTAAAAGTTGGGTTACAGACAAATGCAACTGCAAGCTTTGCAAGACATATGTCAAGAATCTTGGCTATATTTAGTTTCAATTTGTAATTAGATTTTAGATTTTAGAAAGTATGTAAAATAGGTTTTCTTTGTACATAGTTGGCTTTAATTAGCTGTTCAGCTACTCTTGTCGGCAACTTGAAATAAATTATTATTATTATTATTATTATTATTATTATTATTATTATTATTATTATTATTATTATTATGTACATTTGTTGCTCACTAAATATCAGTGGTAATGTGTTCTCGGGGTTTGGCATCAACAAGATTTCTCAAATCTCGAGAACCTTTCTCAGGATCCTGGCAGAATGTAAGATCACAGTTTTCTGCAACTCAGTAACCCGTGTCTCTATTCCAATGTCCTCCAATCTTTTCTTCAGTTTCTTTGGTGTTGTTCCAAGTGCTCCTATCACTATTGGGATGACTGTCACCCTCATGCCCCATAACTTTTTTATCTCTCGTGCAAGGTCTTGATATTTTTCAATCTTTTCTACCTCCTTAGCGTTTACTCTCGTATCGTAGGGAACGGCAAAGTCTATGATTGTAGCGAACTTTGTTTCTTTATCTATCACAATCATATCAGGACGTCTAGCTTCAATCACATGGTCAGTTTGGATGTTAAAATCCCACAATATCTTGCATATCTTGCATATTATTATTATTATTATTATTATTATTATCATTATTATCATTATTATCATTATCATTATCATTATTATCATTATCATATTATTATTATCATTATTATCATTATCATTATTATTATTATTAAGGTCTCCATTGCTCGAGACACCGCTATGATGTACTCAATGATGTACTCAATGATGTACTCGAAGCTTATGGATATTCTGAGGGTTCAGATATCAATATGTTGCAACTTCTTCTGTACGGAAACAAAAATTTGCCCTTGGAAGCAAACAAATTAATCTTAAATTTAACAATTAAGTACATTTCTGAAACGGAACGATTTGGTTGAAGGTTACTGGAATCCCTGAATAGAGCACCCAAATCCCTTCTGTATGTGTCTGTCTTTAGTAATTTGTTTTTGTTTTGTTTTGTCTTTTTGTTTGTTTGTTTGTTTTCTTTCTGCAATTATGTGTCTTAAAGAAGCTTGCAACCAAATAATAGATTTTACATTGCCTTTCTTGGCTCTAAACCTTGCAAATCTTCACTCGAAATTGTTTGGTTGCAAGATGCCTTAGCTTGTAGCTCTGTTTGTCTGGTTTATATAAATGTACTTTTTCAATGTTTTTCTTCTTTTTAAGGCCTCGGGGTTGACATAGTATTTTGCTCCTCTTGGTATCGTAGTCGTAGTGTTGTAAAGTAGATTAAGTAGTGTAGGTAGTAATCTGTCATGTAAATTTTTTTAGATTGAATATATATATATAAAAAAAGACACCGCTATCGGGTCTCGATGAACCCTTGTTTTACCCCACTCAGCCACAAAGTCCTTTTTTTCACTCGTGTACGTCTGCTTTGCATTGGATGTTGGGTAATTTCAGTGTACATAAAATTATTGCGATTGACGTGTAACTCACACTTATATTAAAAGCCTTCAAATCGTTGCCTGGCATCCAATGTGAAACTGACTCCAGTGTTTATAAGCAGAGATTGTTTATGCGTAATTATAGTAGTAATTGTATTTAATTGTATATTTAGGTTTAATTTAGTTGCTCGTCTTTCTGTCAAAGCCATGGGGTAGTCATGGTATTTTGCTCCCCATGGTATCTCGTCCTGGTAGTGTAGTAAAGTAGTTCGAAATTGTTATTAGAAGTAATCCCGTTTTTGTAAATTTTTATACTGAATATAAAAAAAATATCTGTTCATATGATTAAGATATGCGATGCCTCAATAGTTGAACCCCTATGTTCAATACTTGACAAATGCTTGGAGACAGGAACTTATCCTTCAGTTGGGAAAAAAGGCAAACATAATTCATGTCCACGAGAAAGACGGCAGGTAGAACAAAACGAACTATAGGTCTACTTCGCTTCTACCAATATTTGGGAAGATATTTGAAAAGGTAATGTTCGATGAAATGTACAACATCTTTCTGAGAATAGACTTCTAGACCAACAACAATCAGGTTTTCGGCCGGGAGACTCCACTATTAATCAGTTGTTATCTATCACCCACAACATCTACAAAGCATTTGAAGCTTGTCCTACCCTTGAAACTAGGGCGTCCTTTCTTGATCTTTCCAAAGCCTTTGACAGGGTTTGGCACGAGGGCCTCCTATACAAATTAAAGTGCAATGGCATAAATGGGAACGTCCTTACTTTGAACTAGAAAAACTTAGCAAATCGAAAACAGCGGCTTATACTAAACGGGAAAAGCTCGAAATGGGCACCGATATGTGCTGGTGTGCCGCAGGGGTCTGTCTTGGGTCCACTGTTTTTCCTTGTCTACATAAATGATCTTGCTGAGAATGTGGACTGTGATTTCAAAATGTTTGCGGATGATACATCTGCTGATGAACTCAATGCAGATCTTGACAGAGTTTGATTTATGGGCATGACAATGGAAAATGCAGTTTAATGTAACTGTAGAGGTCGTTTTCTCTTGCAAAAAGTAAAGCAATTTCATTCACACATTTTCCTAGGCAATGATGGAGTTGAGAGAAAATCTGAGCACAAGCATCTTGGAATAACAAGGACAGATTTTGTAACAAATAGCATGAGATGCTTTTGTTGACACCTGAATTCACAGCGATTAGTAGCTGCAGACAAAGGAAATTCTCTCAACCATAAATTCAAAACAAACAAAGCCGCAAAGTTTCTTTGAAACCTGAGTGGCTAGCGCGCTCTTTGTGCATTCCAGAAATTGTTTTTAAGAGCAAATATGAGCATATATGGTAAGAAAAAGGATATATCTACATATCTGCCATGGGCATTTTATTTCTTGTGAAACTGAAGCTGAGCAGTAAGTGTTTTAATCACACCAAAAAATAAGAGAATTTCATCGCCTCCCGATCGGCTTTTGATTCAAATGAATAAAATGCCCGTGGCAGATGTGTAGATGTATCCTTCTTCTTTCCATCTATGCTCATATTTGCTCTTAAAGACAATTTCTGAAATGCACAACGAGCGAGCTAGCTTCCTGGGTTTCAGAGAAACTTTTGCGGCTTTGCTTGCTTTGATTTACTGGTTGAGAGAATTTCCTTTGTCTGCAATCGCTAATTGCTTTGAATTGTGGTGCCAATCAAAACCAACTCGTGATATTGTCTTACCAAATTTGTCCTTGTTTCTTGGAATGCAACTGATTCTGAACTGAATTTTCTACCGTCCCCAGAATGTAAATATAGAAACACTTTTCTCAGATCTGTCCACTTCCTTAAATCGTGCATTAGATCGGTACGATAACATTATTTTAATGGGCGATATCAATATTGATACTCAAAATAAAGTAGATTCCTGTTTCGACAAATTGGCTTCTTTTTGTGATGTGTTCGGTTTGTCCAATTTAGTGACGTCGAAAATTTGTTTCACAAAGAACCATAGCTCATCTATTGACGTTATTTTAACGCATAGACCCAGGTCTTTCCAGAAAACCTCCGCTTTTGAAGTAGGTCTAAGTGACTATCATGGTCTCGTAGCTACCACTATAAAATCCACAGTTCCTAGGCTAAAACCGAAACAAATAAAATATCGCAGCTACAAAAACTTGGTTCCTGAAAATTTCTTGAATGATGTAAAGCAAGCCCAATTTGAATGCAACGAGACTAACCCGGATAAATCCTACGATCATCTGACCAATACTGTCCGAAAATATAGTGGACAAACACGCTCCCATCAAAACAAAGTTTCTAAGGGGAAATAATGCACCCTTTATGAATCCAGAGCTGAAAAAAGCTATGTATTCTCGTTCTAGGTTTAAAAGAAGATTAAATAAACACCCTTTAAAACAAAATGAAGTAGCTTTCAAGAAGCAACGAAATTGCTACATTGCCCTACGTAGAAAAGCCATTAAGAATCACTTCAAGAGAGTCACCAGCAATGGTCTCATGTCCAATAAAGCTTTCTGGGATCTGGTGAAACCTTTCTCTCAAATAAGGGTGTGCTAGCTGGTACTGACATCTCATTGGTTAAAGATGACAAAAAAATTACTAATGATCATGATTTATGTGAGATCTTTAACGATTATTACATAAATATCATCGAAAATACTTCCAGTAAGAAACCTTGCAGCATTGCGGATATGAATTCGATTGATGATGATCAAGAAATTGTCAAGTTAATTCTTGATAAATATAAGGACAATCCGAGTATTCTAGCTATAGTCCAAGACCCTGAACATACTTTTGAATCCTTTTCTTTCGATGAGGTTACTGCTAGAGATGTATGGCTCCAATTGAAATGCTCGATGGCAGTAAATCAACAGGCGTTGATCAAATTCTACCAAAACTCGTTTCTCTGGCTAGCAATGACTTAGCTGTCCCTCTTACTAACGCACATCCATTGCAGCATTCGCAATTTCATATTTCCCCAGAATGCAAAAACTGCAGCAGTTTGCCCTTTAGACAAAGCTGAACCCCTTCGTACTGTCGAGAGAAATTATCGTCCAGTCAAAATAATTAACACTTTTTCCAAAATTTTTGAAAAAATTCAAAGGAACAGCTTAGCCCCTTCCTTGATAAGACCCTTTCGATCTTTATTGCAGCGTATAGAAGAGCCTACAGTACACAGCCTGTTTTGATTAAACTTGTAGAAGAGTGGAAATCAAAGCTTGACAATAACTTCATTGTAGGGTCCGTCTTTGTAGGGAATCTTTGACCGATCTGAATTAAATCGCAAATCTTCCGCTGCACACCAAAATAAACAAAAAAACTCTCACAAAAAGATGGACCGTCTAGGGTCTTAATCCTCGTAGAAATTAAAGGCCCCCATTAGCCATGTTTGAAGAATGAGATCATGCACTTAGCTTGCCTCAAAATTTTAGACTATTTATTTGCAATTGCAATTGTTTAATGCACGATTTAGTTTATATTGAAACGGCAGTGCCCAATAAAAAGCCCACTTGATGAAGCAGACCACATTTCTTGATATGCTTCAGAACTATTACATTAGATGTAGTGAAACCAGAGATGTAGAAACCGGGGACACTGAGCGAACGTTTTGCAACAAACCAAAAAGTGCCATTTTTGTCCCAGGATGTGCCCCTTTTGAAGACCGATGCGTACAGAGAGTCGTTTCATTTTGTTATAATTTACTTCATGATTTAGTTATGTTTACTTCTCACTTTGTTTCATTGTGAAGGAAATCGGATATCTATCACACTATTTTCTTTTAAAAAAAGTGTACCGTTGAAGAGGGCCTAACCATTCGAAGAAAACAGGCATCAATTTGGTCTTTTGCGCTTTTTATTCTTTATTTCAGTGCTGACTAGTTTCGCCCACTAGGGCATCTTCAGAGCAACTGATTTATTCAGAGTATCTACCTCTATTTATAGTGTATTGTCTGTCCATATAAGGTTATCACACTATTTTCTTTTATATATCACATTTTTACCGTCAAAAAGCTGATGCGTATTAAAGTGCCCTCTAACGAAAAAAGTGCCATTGAAATGCTGTGCCCCTCCAAGTTTAAGATGTTTCCTACTGCCCTGAGTGAAACTAAAGGATAGCCAACAATATTGACACATTGTTTACTTTATCCAGACAAGAATTGCCACTACAACAGTGCCATACTTGTTTCTTGATATAATTTCATGGGTTGGTAGGTTCCCTTGCTAACAGTTATTGATATTGAAGATTTCAAACAGTAAGGGCAGTGTGCCAGGTCAAAGAGGTCAAATTTTGAAGATTGCCTTGTAATGAGTTGGCAGCTGGATTAATGTTAGGAACAAGTAGTAATTAGCCTTAATGAGAAAATGTGAACTTGCAACTATGCCAAAATTGCTTTTTGGCCCAAATATATCGGAATTGTTTTGATTGTATACATTAACAATGCCTATAAATATCTCAGATGCTTCGCTGATTGTTTCGATTGTATTCACAAATAATGCCCATTGTTACAACATTCCTGATTCCTATGGACCTATATGTCTATATATATGTCTATATATAGACATATAGGTCCATAGGAATCAGGAATATATATATATATATATGTCTATATCTATGTACTCAAGAAAAACACATTCGTTTAAACGTTTCGGCGCAAGCCTTCATCAGTATGACTTCTCAAATTCAACATCGCATAAATATCAATCTCGAAATACAAAACCATTTACGAAAACAATAGCATAAAGGGATCCTACTAAATACAATTGATAATTAAAAGGTGTCAAAGTAACCGGTGTAAACAGAGGCGGCAGTAGGAAGATGAAAGAAAGCGCAGAGTTAAGTACTGCTAGAGTCGGCGGCGGTGTCTGTCTCGCGGAAGCTGAAAAAAATGTGTTAGAACCAAACCGATGCAGGAAAGCTTCTCGCAATATCGGCTGGATTGCTTTGCCCCTAAGGGATTAAACACTAGGCAGGTTGATACATAGATTTGATTTTTGCTTACATTTTGGTTGTTTGGTTGTTTTGATGTTTGCGCTTAGCTTTTCTTTAGGGACACACGCTATTCTTTAGGGATCTCTTTCTGCCCATCCGCTCTTGGATCATTCTATTGCTGGTTTGGTTCTAACACATTTCTTTTCAGTTTCCGCGAGACAGACAGATTTAGTTTATATTGAAATGGCAGTAGCCCAATAAAAAGCCCACTTGATAAAGCAGACCAGATTTCTTGATATGCATCAGAACTATTACATTAGATGTAGTGAAACCAGAGATGTAGAAACCGGGGACACTGAGCGAACGTTTTGCAACAAACCAAAAAGTGCCATTTTTGTCCCAGGATGTGCCCCTTTTGAAGACCAATGCGTACAGAGAGTCGTTTCATTTTGTTATTATTTACTTCATGATTTAGTTATGTTTACTTCTCACTTTGTTTCATTGTGAAGGAAATCGGATATCTATCACACTATTTTCTTTTAAAAAAAGTGTACCGTTGAAGAGGGCCTAACCATTCGAAGAAAACAGGCATCAATTTGGTCTTTTGCGCTTTTTATTCTTTATTTCAGTGCTGACTAGTTTCGCCCACTAGGGCATCTTCAGAGCAACTGATTTATTCAGAGTATCTACCTCTATTTATAGTGTATTGTCTGTCCATATAAGGTTATCACACTATTTTCTTTTATATATCACATTTTTACCGTCAAAAAGCTGATGCGTATTAAAGTGCCCTCTAACGAAAAAAGTGCCATTGAAATGCTGTGCCCCTCCAAGTTTAAGATGTTTCCTACTGCCCTGAGTGAAACTAAAGGATAGCCAACAATATTGACACATTGTTTACTTTATCCAGACAAGAATTGCCACTACAACAGTGCCATACTTGTTTCTTGATATAATTTCATGGGTTGGTAGGTTCCCTTGCTAACAGTTATTGATATTGAAGATTTCAAACAGTAAGGGCAGTGTGCCAGGTCAAAGAGGTCAAATTTTGAAGATTGCCTTGTAATGACTTGGCAGCTGGATTAATGTTAGGAACAAGTAGTAATTAGCCTTAATGAGAAAATGTGAACTTGCAACTATGCCAAAATTGCTTTTTGGCCCAAATATATCGGAATTGTTTTGATTGTATACATTAACAATGCCTATAAATATCTCAGATGCTTCGCTGATTGTTTCGATTGTATTCACAAATAATGCCTATTGTTACAACATAAATAATGCCTATTGTTACAACATTCCTGATTCCTATATAAATGTATTCCTTCCGGTTGGAGCAAAAGCGCCTCCATAATGTTTTCATTCTTCAAACATAATTAAAGGCCCCCATTAGCCATGTTTGAAGAATGAGATCATGCACATAGCTTGCCTCAAAGTAATAGAATATCTATTTGCAATTGCAATGCATGATTCAGTTCATATCAAAATGGATGTAGCCTAATAACGAGCCCACTTGATGAAGCAGATCAGATTTCGTTATATGCATCAGATTTATTACATTAGATGTAGCGAGAGTCCAGAGACGTAGAAACTAGTGGGACACAGGGGGCACGTGCTCCCCAAGATTTAGCAACAAACCAAAAGGTGTAATTTTTGTCTCAGGATGTGCCCCTTTTAAAGACTAATGCGGACAGAAAGTAGTTTAATTGTTATTATTTACTTCTTGATTTGGTTATGTTTACTTCTCATTTTGCTTCATTGCGAAGGAAATCGTATATCTATCAGCATTCATACTATTTTCTCCTAGATATAACATTTTTCCCGTCGAAAATCTGATGTATATTAAAATGCCCTTCTTATGAAAAAAGTGCCCTTAAATTGCCATGCCCCTCCAAGTTTAAGATGCTTCCTACTGCTCTGATAAAAACTGAAGGATGGCCGACAATATTGTATTGGCAAATTGTTTACTTTATCCTGACAAGAGCTGCCACTATAACAGTGCCACACTTGTTTCTTGATAGTATTATATGGGTTTGTAGGTTCCCTTGGCAACAGCTATCTATATCGAAGATTTCAAACAGTAAGGGCAGTGTGCCAGGTCAAAGAGGTCAAATTTTGAAGATTGCTCTATAATGAGCTGGCAGCTGGATTAATGTTATAGGAGCAAGTAGTAATTAGTCTTAATGAGGAAATGTGAATTGGCAACTTCGCCAAAGTTCATTGTTGGCCCAAATATATCAGAATTGTTTTGATTGTATACATCAACAATGCCTATAAATATCTCAGATGCTTCGCTGATTGTTTCGATTATGTGCACAAATAATGCCAATTGTTACAACATTCCTGATTCCTATGTACCTATGTAGGTAGGTATATTCCTTCCGGTTGGAGCAAAAGCCCCTGCATAATGTTTTCATTCTTCAAACATAATTAAAGGCCCCCATTAGCCATGTTTGAAGAATGAGATCATGCACATAGTTTGCCTCAAAATTTCAGACTATTTATTTGCAATTGCAATGCATGATTTAGTTTATATGGAAATGGTTGTAGCCTAATAAGGAGCCCACTTGATGAAGCAGACCAGATTTCTTGATATGCATCAGAACTATTACATTAGATGTAGCGAGAGTCCAAAGATATAGGGAACCGGGGGCACTGGGGGCACATGCCCCCCAACCTGGTTCTGAGTGCCAGTTTCCTACATCAGTACTGATTAGGACTGAATAGGTCGGCGGTAGACTCCTTTTGGGGCATGGGGACGAGGTTGGTGCCCCCCCCAAGATTTTGCAACAAACCAAAAGGTGCCCTTATTGTCTCAGGATGTCAGGATGTGCCCCTTTTAAAGACCAATGTGGACAGATCGTGGTTTAATTATGTTATTATTTACTTCGTGATTTAGTTATGTTTACTTCTCACTTTGCTTCATGGTGAAGGAAATCGGATATCTTTCAGCATTCATACTATTGTCTTTTATGTATCACATTTTTACCGTCAAAATCTGATGTATATTGAAATGCTATTCTTACAAAAAGTGCCACTGAAATGCCGTGCCCCTCCAAGTTTAAGATTCTTCCTACTGCCCTAAGTGAAAGTAAAGGAAAGCCGACAATATTGACAAATTGTTTACTTTATCCTGATAAGAGTTGCCACTATAAGAGTGTATACTTGCTTCTGAAGATTTTTCAAACAGTAAGGGCAGTGTGCCAGGTCAAAGAGGTCAAATTTTGAGGATTGCCTTGTAATGAGTTGGCAGATCCATTAATGTTAGGAGCAAGTAGTAATTAGCCTTAATGAGGAAATATGAATTGGCAACAACGCCAAAATTCATTGTTGGCCCAAATATATCAGAATTGTTTTGATTGTATACATTAACAATGCCTATAAATATATCAGATGCTTCGCTGATTGTTTCGATTGTGTGCACAAATAATGCCCATTGTTACAACATTCCTGATTCCTATGTACCTATATGTCTATATGTCTATATGTCTATATGTCTATATAGGTGTATTCCTTCCGGTTGGAGCAAAAGCCCCTGCATAATGTTTTCATTCTTCAAACATAAAAACCGTGACGAAATATTACATCTGATCTGTCTCAGCCTCGAAGATAAATCCTCCAAAAAACTCTCTACAATTTTCCAACAGCAAATTAAAAGTCCTAAATTAATCCTAATACAAAAGCAACTTAACCTGAAATTAGCTAGTTCTCTGCGTCATTATGCTTAATTAGTTCTAAAGCGTGCCAAAATTGAGCAGTTAGTAATTACGATATGTTTTTATGTTTGAAGAATGAAAACATTATGCAGGGGCTTTTGCTCCAACCGGAAGGAATAGACCTAGACATATAGACATATAGACATATAGACATATAGGTACATAGGAATCAGGAATGTTGTAACAATGGGCATTATTTATGCACACAATCGAAACAATCAGCGAAGCATCTGAGATATTTATAGGCATTGTTAATGTATACAATCAAAACAATTCTGATATATTTGGGCCAACAATGAACTTTGGCGAAGTTGCAAATTCACATTTCCTCATTAAGACTAATTACTACTTGCTCCCAAAATTAATGGAGCTGCCAACTCATTACAAGGCAATCTTCAAAATTTGACCTCTTTGACCTGGCACACTGCCCTTACTGTTTGAAAAATCTTCAATATCGATAACTGTTAACAAGGGAACCTACCAACCCATATAATACTATCAAGAAACAATTGTGGCACTGTTATAGTGGCAACTCTTGTCAGGATAAAGTAAACAATTTGTCAATATTGGCGGCCATCCTTTAGTTTCACTCTGGGCAGTAGGAAGCATCTTAAACTTGGAGGGGCACATCATTTCAATGGCACTTTTTTCGTAAGAAGGGCACTTTAATATACATCAAATTTTTGACGGTAAAAATATGATATATAGAAGAAAATAGTGTGAATGCTGCTATATCCGATGTTCTTCACAATGAAACAAAATGAGAAGTATACATAACTTGATCACTCAGTAAATATAAGCAATGTTAAAGCGACTTTCTGTCCGCATCGGTCTTCAAAAGGGGCACATCCTGAGGCAAAAGGGCACTTTTTGGTTTATTGATAAAACTTTGGCGGCACGCGCCCCTACTGCCCCCCGGTTCCTACGTCTCTCGACACTGGCTTTATCTAATGTAATAGTTCTGATGCATATCAAGAAATTTGGTCTGCTTCATCAAGTGGGTTCGAACATCTTGATGGATCTGTCAAAGGCTTTTGATTGCATCCCGCACGATTTGATAATAGCCAAACTTCATGCATATGGCTTTGATGAAAATGCATTGGTTCTTGTCTATTCTTATCTGAAAAACCAGAAGCAGGGTGTCCGGATAAATAATGTCTGCAGCTCTTTTCCGAAATAGTATCAGGAGTACCCCAAGGATCCGTTTTAGATCCTATTCTTTTCAATTTCTATATAAAGGATCTTTTCTCTTTCATAAAGCAAGCAACCATGTACAATTATGCTGATGATAATACGCTAGCTTTCTTTTCCAAATCCTTGCCGGATCTTGTCAAGGTTCTTGAAAGTGAAGCAAACAGCGCTCTCTCTTGGCTCGAACAAAATGAAATGATTGCTAACCCTAAAAAATTCCATGCACTTTGTGTTAAAAAAGACCAGACAAACACTTGTGGCATAAATCTTGATTTCCAAGGACATTCTATTAAGTCTGAGGAGACTGTTAAACTCTTAGGTGTAATACTTGATTACAAATTGAACTTTGACCAACATATATCAAACCTTTGCAAAAAAGCTGCGGCACAACTAAACGCTTTTAGGTGAGCATATGAGTCAAATCTTTCAATAGGGCACAGGGAAACCCGCAAATCTTCCAATTTCACGCATATAAGCCAATGATATCGCCGTATTCCGATCACATGACTGAAAATAAGGCTTTCGAGATAAATTTTCGAGTACCTTCACGAAAATAAAAATGGATATTCGAGTAATAAAGATACAGAGCTGGTTTTACCACGAATCGATTCGAGAGGCCCCACTCCACATTTGTTTTTCTGCATTTGGTTAAAATCTCGTCAGGGATCGGCGTTACATCGAGTTTCATTCCTTCGAAAATTGGCCTATGTTCAAGAATTCTTCAGGAACGCTACAAATAAGACATAGCTTTCAAAATTTCACATGTTACGTGAATTATGTCCAGGAATAACATGAAGGTAATTGTTTGTGTGATTTTCGAAAATCCTAGAGGAATTAAAGCTATTTGCTGCGAAGAAAGCTAATGGGCCTACCTTCACCCGCCGCAGATTCCCAGTAATCGGCATTAAATCACTCTTTTTCGCAATAATAACCAGCGGATATATTAACGAATAATTTCACCACAAATCCAATTTCTTTCCGCCATTTAATAATCAATAATTTCGATAAAATGTGACAAGACTTTACAGCTTCTGCAGCAAACCGTCCAAACTACCGTCGATTCAAAGTTTTCTTGTTGCAAACACGTTGGAAGTCTTGCAAGACTTGCATAAAACAAAAGGTTTTGCAAGACTTAGGTCTCCCATATGACACAGCAAAATGATACCTTTGAGAATAGATTGCACACTCCTAAAGTCTTTCTATCGTTGCAAAATAAAGAGAAAATAAAACATTTCTCAAAGATTGCAAATTTCTTTGTCACATCGGAAAAGTACATAATTTGTGTAAAGAAATTTCCCCTGCAATCTATTCTCAAAGGTGTACAATCTATTATCAATGGTAACATTTTGCTGTGTCATATGGGAGATCTGAGCCTTGCACAACCTTTTGTTTTATGCAAGCTTTCCAGGTGTTTGCAACAAGAAAACTATGAATCGACGGTAGTTGGACGGTTTGCTGCAGAGGCTGTAAAGTCTTGTCACATTTTATCGAAATTATCGATGATAAAATGGTGGAAAGAAAGTTAATTTGTGGTGAAGTTATTCGTTAATGTATCCGCTGGTTATTATTGCGAAAAAGAGTGATTTAATGCCGATTACTGGGATTCTGCGGCGGGTGAAGGTAGGCCCATTAGCTTTCTTCGCAGCAAATAGCTTTAATTCCTCTAGGATTTTTGAAAATCACACAAACAAATACCTGCATGTTATTCCTGGACATAATTCACGTAACATGTGAAATTTTGAAAGCTATGTCTTATTTGTAGCGTTCCTGAAGAATTCTTGAACATAGGCCAATTTTAGAAGGAATAAAATTCGATGTAACGCCGATTCCTGATAAGATTTTAACCAAATGCAGAAAAACAAATGTGGAGTGGGGCCTCTCGAATCGATTCGTGGTAAAACCAGCTCTGTATCTTTATTACTCGAATATCCATTTTTATTTTCGTGAAGGTACTCGAAAATTTATCTCGGAAGCCTTATTTTCAGTCATGTGATTGGAATACGACGATATCATTGGCTTATAAGCGTGAAATTGGAAGATTTGCGGGTTTCCCTGTGCCCTATTGAAAGATTTGACTCATATGCTTTTTAGGTGACTTAAGTCATTTATTGGTTTCGATGAAAAAGAAGTTTTGGTTCAAAGTTTCGTGTACTCGAATTTTAAATACTGTCCTTTAGTTTGGTATTTTTCATCTTCAAAATCAGTCCAGAAATTGAAAGAATACAGGAACGCGCGCTAAGATTTCTGTACAATGATCATAAAAGCTATTATGATGATCTTCTTATTAGGTCAAAAAGATGCACAATTTAAGTTGCTCGTCAGAGAACCAACCCTCTGTGTCGAAATCCTTCAGACAATAAAAAACTTGAATCCATGTTTTATGCACAACATTTTTAGTTCAAGAACTTAAAAGCATCCATCTCGGAATCCCAACAATTTAAATCATTTTCGACAAAATCAGGTAACTTTTCGGTTCCAAGAGCCTTAAAGCTATGGGACCTCAGATCTGGAACTGTTTGCCAAATGAACTAAAATCAGCTGAAAATCTTAACAGTTTCAAGGATATGATAAAACAATTGAATGGCCCTACCTGTAAATGCAACGCTTGGAAATATAATAACATCCTGTAGATTTTGTCATTTTTTTTCATTTTTTTTTTCATTTTATCATTCTTTAAAGTTGGTTATTTACAATAGTTATCAGCATAATATATACATCAACTAATTTAAACCAACTACAACTAAAAATAATTACATAATATAAAGTATAATACAATATCCTATTTACAACATAGTTTACAGCTGCAGTTTGCCCCCTTCCATGTTTTTATTTCCTTTTGAAAGCTGCCACTTTTTCACATGTTTTAATATCGTCACTTAGTGCATTCCAAAGGATGCTGCCTCTGAAGGTTACAGAGTGTAGTCCAAAAGTGTGTGTTTTTATTTGAGGCAATTTTACCAAATTTTTGATCCTAAGGTTATATTCCACTTGCTTAGTACTGAAAAAATCCCAAAGGTATGATGGATTCAACGAATTCAGAGTTTTGAATACTTCTAACATCAGTTTTTGGAGATTTTTGACGTGGATTGTTGTATCTGCCTCTCTCCTTAGACACATATCAAACGATGCATCATAATCCTTATGGAGCACCCTTAGTGCACGTTTATGTGTTCTATTAATCTCTTTGTTTGCAGCTTTAGAAGAGAACATCCAAATCAAAGGGCAATAATTGAAATTTGCCAACACCGTTGTATTACATAAGAGTTTAGCTTGTGTATCATCAAGATAGTTCCGAAGTCTTGAGAATGCACTCACTTTTTTGTTTATTTTACCGCACAATTCAGTAATATGCTTGTCAAAATTCAGCTTAGAATCAATCGTTACTCCTAAGAGTTTTACTTGTTGGCATTGATTGATGATCTGATCATCAATACTAAGACACATTTGCTGATCACTCTTTAGCCCTAGGAACATAAGCTGGAATTTTTCAGGGTTTGTCAATTTATGTCCACGTAGTTCTGATATTTTAGTTTATGTATTTACGTACTAATTTCCTTAGTTATTTCCTTTTTCATTTTGCTGCTAGATTCGATTTGGATTAGTTGTATGTATGCATATATATATGAACTTGGTCCTGTAGTATATACTAAATAATAGGTACTAGGAGAAAACGGACGCAAAAAACAGACAGATTTTTCAGCATACTTCAGGAGCCATTCCACTATGAGGTACTCCTGATAAAATAGTTTGAAAAGAGCTATATGTATTATTGATTTTCACTGACTGTTTCCGCCGTTTCAGGTAGGAGCAAATGAGGACAAGAGCATTTTCATCGAAGCCATATGCATTTAGTTTGGCTATAAGTAAATCATGTGGAATGCAATCAAAAGCTTTCGACAAGGCCAATAGGACAGCCCCTACAATATTGTTGTTATCGAGTTTAACGCTCCATTCTTCGATTATTCTTATCAAAACAATATATTAGTTTGCCGGGTCTACCAGCAGACCACATCTTAGCGTACATGGACGATATTGCAATCTATAGTAAGATATTCAATGAACATTTGACGGATCTTAAAGCAGTTTTTCTGCGCCGTCGCTCAGCAGGTATTTCACTCAAAGCTTCAAAGTGCATATTTGCAAGTCAAACCGTAGAGTTCTATGGTATGAAATATTCCCAGATGGGATAAAACCACAAGACAAGTCAATCAAAAAATTGAGAAGATAAACGAGCGAGCCCTTAGATTTCTTTACAATGACTCTACAAGCTCTTATGACGACTTACTTTCTAAAGCTGGGAAATGCACGATGAGAATCAGCCGTCTCAGAACTCTTTGTATTGAAATCTATAAAACTGTCTCCAAAGTAAATTCTCCTTTTATGCAGCATATTTTCGAACTAAAACAAACAACAAGGTCAGCAAGGAACCTAAACGAATTAATTTATCAAAGACCAAACCAAGTTCCTTTCGGTTCAAACAGTCTCTTATCGTTAGGACCACAAATTTGGAATGCTTTGCCCAAAATATTAACTCAGCCGAAAAACATTGAATTATTTAAGAGACTAATGAAACAATGTGATGGACCAACTTGCAGCTGTAGTGTTTGTAGCTAACGACTGAAATATGTATATTAATTATTGCCAGTAGTTTATTCAGACATTCGATTATAGATTAGTTTCTATTTAGAAGCTAGAATGAAATTGAATTAAAATAAGATGACAAACAAACAAACAAACAAACAAACAAACAAACAAACAAACAAACAAACAAACAAGAGAGACTGACATCGGCAATCCGCGATTTTCTAAGACCAAGCACGAAGAAAGATCCTAAACGATTCTTTGGCTTAGCAGGTATCTACCGTAACTTTATCGAAGGCTTTGCACGCACATCTTCCAAAACATGTACTGGAAAAGAACCGAAATACCGAGAAAGGAATGAATTACTGTGATTGAAATTGGTTTCTCGGAGAGTATAACTAAAACTGCCAAGCAGCATCTCAAAAGATGTCTGAACCCCTTCAGCTACATGCTTATGCATTGTTTGTGTTCATAAAATTTGCAATTTTTGTATGTAGGTATGTATGTCCGGGTGTCCAAAAAAAAACGCAACGGATTTGATCGGGACTACCGACAAGAATTTAGGTCCAATCAATCCAAAATAATGTTTGATACAGCCCTCGATAACTTACTTGACGATAAATACCTTGTTTGTTGATATTGGTGCATGGAGAGTTTGAATATTAACCTTGAAAGTCCAAATTTGCTTCCATCTCCAAACCAGAGGTTTCGGGTTTTGGCCTAACTGAAAACGTGCTTGAGGAATCTCCTCAGTCATATGAAAAGTGTAGTAGTGTGAGCATGCTAAGGCACACATGTTTAGGCACACATTTCAATTGAAATTCCAAAGCTAAAAATTGACAAACATAACAATGCCGAAGGGAAAATTCACAAACAAATATATTTCTTCAATCATAGTGCACCTGCAAAAGAGCAAGACACGAATACACGAATGAGCATTTTTAAGGATCTTTTCTATGCATAAATTTTCCTTGGGTATATTTGATTTCTGGGTTTCTTAATAATGCGAAGAAAGATTATAAAAATGAATTTCATTGAAGTCATGAAGATTGCAAGAATTAATTCATTTTTCACACCCAAGCAAACTACTTCATTGATTACGTTCTTTTATGAAACAGATGCAATGCTACTTTTCGAAACTTTGGAACCATAAAAAAGATGTCTTTCCAGGACAAAATTGATGAATTTGATTGAAGCTCTATTCAAATATTTTCCTCAGCATGAGGCTTTATTCTCTTATTTCACGGTAGTTCAGGAGATTCCCCAAAATAGGGCGTTTGCAATTCAGGCTAAAAGCCAAACGCTCTGGTTTGGAGGTTCAGACAAATTTGAACTTTCAAGATAAATATTCCAACTCTCCATGCACCAATATCAACAAACGAGGTATCCATCTTCAAGTTAGCTATCAAGGATTATATAAAAAAATATTAGGGATTGGTTGGGCCTAAATTCTTGCCGCTAGTCCCGATCACCTCCGTTGCGTTTTTTTTTTGGGACACCCGGTATGCATGCTACAATTTGCCACAAAATTAAAAATCTACAATGGTTAAAATATAATATAATAGATACGATACAATTTACGTAACGCAGCGTCAACAAATACAAGTTAAGAACACCCCCAAATCATAGTGGCAGGGATAGAATTGAAAGGTTGAGTTGACCTTATTTCCATAATGAACCCCTTGGAGGTGGTTGCAAAAAATATAAACAATAGATTTTAATGTGCTTTGAATAAAGCATAATTGAGTAGGACAAATCATGAATGCGAGAGAGTACGCATGGATTTAGTACAACATACACATGTCGTTTTCTCCTCTCTGTATCTTTTCGAAAAAATTGTCGTTGATCTTGTGTTTGAACGAGTTGATATTGTTTGTAGATTTTAAATCAGAAGAAAGGCTATTCCGTATTTTTGGCCCCAAGTACGACAGGCATTTTGGCCAGGTTGCTTTTAGAAAGCCTATTGCGATATGGCTTGTGAAATATGTTTTGGGTCATCAAGTACAGAAGGAGACTTACCCGCTAAAATTCTAACTGCTTCCTCAGTTCGACCAAGCCTCCGGCATAAATTTGACAGCTCTAAAGTTACTCCAACTTGATCAGGCGCTAGCTCTAACACTTTGTAATAAGCAGCAACTGCCTCTGATAAAAGGCCAATCGTTTGTTTGCATTCTGCAAATTTTAGCCACACAGCAGCCTGTACATGAAAAATATCAGAAACGTGATGACACAAAAAGTGCTACATACAACTGACTGTCAGGCGTCATGACTGTCATGCTTGAAATTTGCGGGTATAAAGGGTGAAGGTGAAACTGCGGTTATTAGAGCCAAGCGCTGGGATCGCAGAAGCAGAATAGGAATAATCGAGTCCACGTTCCCTTGCCATGACGCTGAAGTGATGGGGCTCTACCTGGGATCAAACCCGGTCCACCTGACTGTTCTGGCTGCAATTTCAGAGGATTACACCACTGCGCCACAACATATTTTAGGGTACCTAGTTTATCGGAAATCTATCTCGTAACTTTATGATAGGACACAGTTCAACAATCGATCATAATAGCTGGAGCCGATCTTGTTTTAGACGTGCTTGAAAATAACGAGACAGACTTGCTTTAAGACTAAAACATCTACAGCTACATCTATCAAAATACTGAGCAGGACCACATACCACTATATGTGCTCAGGCGTAAACAAAGAAAAATATGAATTTGTAAACAAAGGATGACAAGAAAAGTTAATTTAAGATTTATGGACTTGACAAAGACCTCCCCACAAAGGACAATAGAGCTGGGAGGCCTGGGAGCTTTAGCTTCACAATATTGCACGATAAGTTAGAAAACCCAAGAGATTACCAGTAATCCTGACGATACCCCCAGGCCCCACCTACAATGCCTGCCAAAAGTCCTTGGAACAACTCACGAAATTAATGAAAAAGCAAAGATACTTTGTTTAGCTATCATAGCCACCACAATGGCACAAGGAGAGACTTCCCCTCCCCCATTAAACAATGTTGTTAAGTGCGAAATAGTCATTTTTAGCAGCCAGTTCAAGTTTTGAAAAAACTCGAACACATGACAGTGATAGAATAAAACAACATTGTTTGAAAGGGGAGAGGGGAAAGTAGCAAAGAGGATGGTGAAATGAACTCTGGTGTTCCAACACTTTTGGGAGGCATATACCTTCTTATATCTCAATAAAAGGTTTGAATCAAGCGTCCAACTCTGGTAAATTTTGTTGAAAGAAATGGAAACACGACCTCCGCTTTTGATAGATACCTGCTAGCTGCGGCAAGAATTTCCTTCAGATCTCAGAACACTTTTCAGAGAGTTAAGCAACGATAACTTTGCTCGAATTGACTAACGACAGGTTCAGTTTAAATACACTTGTAAGTTTTATTTGTCTTCTGGCCTTGTTTCTCATTATTTTCATTTGTCGTTGGCTGATATTTTACTGTAACAGTGCAAACATTACGTACAAGGGTTTCATTTTGCGACTTTCCAAATGGAGCTTTGCGTTTCAACCGTCGTTACTCAAATGAAAAAAGTCAGCTAACAATGAATGAAAACAACAAGAAACAAAGCAAAAAGACCAATAAAACTTGCCTGTGTGCAAAATTAAACCATGGCTAACTCACTTTGCACAAAGTAGTCGATAACAAACTCTCTGAAAAGTTTTGAGATCCGAAGCAATTTCATGCCACAGCTAAATTCCATCCACTGAGAACGGGGGAATTCTTCCGTTTCCTTCCCAAACGTTACCAGATTTTGACGCTTGAACCAAACCTCTTTTTAAGAAGCAAAATGTCTGTTGTAGCCCTATGATATGACAAGAAAGAACTGAGCCAGGCTGAAGGGTGCTTAAGATATCACTGATCCCGACAATGAACTAAAAGAACATTTTAGGAAGAATTGAAATTGTAATAGGTATAAGCATGCCAATTTGAAATGGACACGATTACTGTAATAGCCTAAATCAGTGGTACCGATATTTTTTCACGTTTTTATGCTACGTTTACACCCTTAGGATTAATGACAACTATAACGTTTCCTGGGATTGATTTTTGAAGCTGTTCCTTAATGGGAATATGACGCGAGCATTTTTATTGATGAAAAACCTCAATTCGAATGTGCTGATTTCGAATTTCAACATTAAACTTCCCAAAACGAAACCATTTTTAGATAGAGCCGTTTGAAAACCAACTTTTTGCTCAAAAAAGTATCCGGGAGGTCTGGGTTGAGTTTTGATTTGTGACGTAAGGTAGCAGATAACCATTACGGGAAAAAATTTTATTTGAAGAAATAGCAACTTCATTTTCACTTAATTTGTAAGACTTTCCCTTTAAAGAGATTATCTCATAAAAATTATGCAAATCAATTAATTAGTTACGCTTGAATGATCATTTTTGTGGAAAAATATGAATCGGCTTTTAACAAGGATAAAATCTGAACCACAACCTATCCAGCTATAAAACCTTGCAGTTTTGTGCACAATAACATGCTCAAGGGGCTGGACCAAAAAATGATTTGGATGTATTGCATTGTTGAAAATGTTGAGAATTTAATGTTGAGAATTGAGAATTTAAGGTGGCTAATTTGTTACAGTTTGCACAAACTTAAAACTCTTGGTATTACTGCTAAGGCATCACTAGGTATGAGGTTTGTGCTTCAGCCCCTTCACAATGCTTTACTCTGAAAGAATACCAAATTGCAAGCTTATATCTTAAGTAGTTCTGTTGCAAGCCTTGTTAGAAGCTACCAAAGGATTTGGCGATTTGAGAAAATTGGCTTTAAACATATAACTAGTATCCGATATATTTCCACTAATCTATTGGGCTTCAGACCCTAAAATCATTGTCCCCTGTCTCCATCTCAGTGTCTTGAATCCCTTTCTAATGGCTTTCAATATTTTTCTTCTTTTTTGACATATTTTTTCGGCTTTCTCAGCATATTTTCTAAATGCGCAGCGTCAGCAGCAATTTCCATCTGATGGGTAAACTTACAGGCAGCAATCTCATGCTTTGTAAGGGCAAGATTTACAGTACACCTTTGCTCCCATCATTGTAGTGAAACAGAGATGCAGTGGCTATCCCAACAAAGTTTCTTGCTGAAAAATGTTGTCTTTGAGCATAGTAATAATAATAATAATAATAATAATAATAATAATAATAATAATAATAATAATAATAATAATAATAATAATAATAATAATAATAATAATAATAATAATAATAATAATAATAATAATAATAATAATAATAATAATAATAATAATAATAATAATAATAATAATAATAATAAATTCTGATATGATTTGACGAACGAGAGCAAAACTAAGATATCTCAGAGTCAAATGTTTGTCCAGTATACTTATGAAAACTAAAATTCATTTTGTCCGTGCATTCCTTTACATCAGTTCTGCCATATTATGTTTCCACATATCATGTTCGACACATTGCACCATTTTATCGTAGACTTCACCTCCTCACTAGAAAGTCCTAATCTTCTTAAATTATTCCTTACATCTTCATGCACAGTTCCAAGCGATCCAAAGCACAATATTCTTATATTTGTTTTAATCCCATTTTGATCCAATATGTTTTTCAGCTGTTGGTATTTCGTTTCTTTACTCCTGTATGATTCTGACATGTACAAATCGAAGCATACAGTTACTTCTATGATCTCACATTCTTTTTTGTTTGACTTTATCTCTAATAAATCAGGTTTCCGGTTATTCATTTGCTGCAGTTCAGTTCGTAAATCTGGAAATGCTGTTTCTGCCATCCTATTTACAAAGAAAACTGATGTTTGATTGTATCGACGCATCTTTTGATAAACAGCATCTACTATCCTATCATGTCGCTTTGAGTAGAGATCTTTGAACTTTTTGCAGGAGTTCATCAAATGAGCTACTGATTCCGTATGATGGTTACAGAAAAAGCATTTTTTCTCGTGATCTTTGTTCCAAAAATGTATCAGCTGATTGCAAGGTATTTGATTCATTCTTGCTCGTAGCACAAATTTCACCAGGCTGTCTGAATGTTTCCACCCGTAGTAAATTTGATGTGATATTTTCCGATCAATCCCATCCATTCCTACAAATTTCCCTTGAAACCTGAGTTCTGAGCATTTGGCTAAGTCCAATTTTTCCATTTCTCGCTCGATCTCTTGCTTCAGGTTTCTCTGTTTTCTTTTTTTTTTTTTATAATATATTCCAAATAAAATTTACAATACAAATTACGAACTACATTACCTATAAACTTACTCTACAATACTACTAGGACGATCAACCCCAGGGAGCAAAAGGCTGTGTCTACCCCGAGGCCATTAAATAAAGATAATAAAGGAAAAGAAACTACTTTAACTATGGGACAAAAACGGGTGGCTTATGAAGGGATGGTTAAGTGGCTACAGAAATTCACTCGAATCGACCAGTTTCATGGATAAAATGTAGCGTTAGCTCAAGAATTTGTCTATTTAGTGAAATAGGAAAATCTTTATTGCCATACAATAAAAGTTGCAGTAAAGCTTCATTTGCAAGATTTACATATCCAAGTGGTCGTATTAATGCATAGATTCCAGCGAGGAGGTCTCGTCTTTGTACATCAAAACAAGGGCAGAGCAACAAGAAGTGTTCCGTATCTTCAATACCATCATTTGTCGGACACATAGGATTTGTGGTATCTTTAAAATTGTGTTTAAATCTATGAAAAATTTAACTTGCTAAGACCGACTCTAAGTTGAGTTAGATAGGATAGACCTTTTTGGTCATGAATACCATATAAAGGTTTTCCAGGGGGGCGGATTTTTGATAACATTTTCAATTTGAAAACGGCTACAGATGGTGCCAGCCTAGTTTCAGGTTCAAGTTCATTCCATTCGGACAGACAATGAGGATAAAAAGTAGATTTGAACTTTGCATTTCTTGCCCTTATTTGCCCGATGATGTCAGGTTTGCGAAGAGAGTACTGAAACTGCTGAAGTGGTGGAATTGGATCCCTTGTATACTTCGGAGTTAGGTTGTTTACAATTTTATAGAACAAAGTCAGGCGTCTACTCCACCTACGAAGACTTAAAGATTCCCATCCAAGCTCAGCGTACAACTTCTCTCTAGATGTTCCCCTCCATGTACCGGACACGGCTAAAGCGGCAGAATATTGGACGGATTTTAGAAGTTAGAAGACTTAGAAGTTGTCCGGAGACACCGCAACGCTTTAATTTATAGATTAGCCCATCATGCCATACCCTGTCAAATGCTTTAGAAATATCAAGGTACACAGAGCGAACATCAAGAGGAGGATTGCAATCAAACGCTGTAAATATTGTGTGTGTTATCGAGATTAGCTGATTGATTGTCGAGTCACCGGGACGGAATCCTGATTGATTAGGATTTAGTAATTCAGATGAAACAAGATGAGAATACAGAGAGTCAAAAATGAGTTTTTCGAGAATTTTTCCAAAGATTGGAAGCAGAGAAATTGGACGATAATTCCTTTTGATGTTTTTCTCGTTCTTTTTGTGAACAGGCACAACGTTTGCATGTTTCCATATATCTGGAAATGTACCGCTTCTCAAACAGTTTATGAATATTATCTTCAAAGGCACAACCAATGCAGAATCACACATTTTTATCATCCTTACAGATATTTCATCCCAGCCATGCGCTTTATTAGGATTGAGTGATCTAATAATTTTCAGTATCTTTTCATCGGACAAATGAAATTCAGTCAACAGTGTAGCATTTACCGGAATATGTCGTGGGATGTCACTACCTGTGTCGATCGTTGTGCACTGAAGGATGAAGTAATCATTAAATATTTGGGCCTTTTCAGTAAAATCCATCACGAATATCCCATTTTCTAAGAGAGGTGGTATTATAGGAATCTTGGCCTTGTTTAGAACAGTGTTAAGTAATGACCAGTATGTTTTGCGGCCTGTTCCAGGATTCGCTAAGGTATTACCCGCTTTTAGAAAGTACCGTCGCTTTGCATCCTCGATCATTTTTGAACATTTTGAGATCATAGTTTGTATTTCCTCATGCTTGTCACCGGGCTGACCTCTCCTAACAAAGCTTTTATACGCATGATTCTTTTTCCGCAGAAAATTCTTGACATGTTGCGTTATCCATGGTGCCTGGCTGGGTTTAATTGTTTTTACTTTATTGGGTATAAAATTTGAGAAAATATTCAAAAGGACATCGTTCAGTAATTGAACTTGCTCGTTAGGACATATGTTTTCCAAATAATCCACCCATCGGAACATTTCAACACTCTTCTTAATACCGACCTCATCAGCCTTATCATAATACCAGATTTTGCGAGTGTAGGGGGGTGGGGCTAGATTAGAGACAGCTAATTTTCCATAAATGATTTGATGGTGACATTGCTCGTGTAGTGAGGAATGGACACCAGATTCGATAAAAAGATTAGGCTGATCAGTAAAAATTAAGTCAATGCAAGATTTAGAATCACCCATCAAATGAGTTGGTTCAGAAATCAATTGGTAAAGACCAAGGTCGGACGTTAATGGCTCAAAATGCTTTCCCTCATTATTTTCTATTTCATTTTCCCACCACTGAGAAGATCGACAATTGAAATCACCGGTGATGACGACACAGAAAGCATTTTCAGCAGCCATTTTAGATAATAACAATTCGAAGTTCATGGTGAAATCATCGAACTCAGGATTGAACGGGTTTCTCTGTTGAAGTTCCTTTCCGTCGACAAAAACTTTCGCCAAACTGTTTTCGTATACGACACAACCTTTTAATTTGTTCACTTGGAATAGAATATCTGGCCAATCTGAGCTTCCACCATATGTTATATTCTTGACCAATCTGTCGTTATCATCTAATTGATAGCCTAAAAAGTTCTTTTCACAATTCGTTGTTCTTACTCCCCTCGATCTCATATCCAAACTTAACGATTCTCTTGCCATATTCCTTATATTTCCTTCTTCGTGGTTTAGCATTTTGATAAGATTAGAAATTCGTGTAGCTCTGTAAACATTGGATGGCTTCTTTACACCAAGACCCCCATGTAGCCTGCCAACGAAAAAGACTTTATCCGTTGCTTTAGGATACAATCCAAACATAGCTCTTATGGCACAGCTGACTTTACTGTCCATTTCTTCTAGTTGTTTTTCCTCTATTCTTGTATTATCAAAATGATGTAATATTTTGGCCAGGGCCATGTTGTTAAAAGCGCTAAGTTTTAGAGGGATTGGAAGAGAACTACCCTCGATCTTATCTATTGTTTCTTTAAACTCTTCGATAAAGCCTTCAACTTGCCTTGGATCTTCACCACAAATGCTAAGAGATTTACCGAGATATTTGTATGCCTGTGATCTCTTATATGTTTCGATATTTTCTCCTTGAATCTCTATCACCGGTCGCCTATCACTCTTCCCTTTATACCAGTTATTTCCTGAACGCCTTTCGTAGAACAGGGCACATTTCGATCCTTTTACTTTTAATCCAGCATCATTAAAGAGTGGTTCACTTATTTCTATCATTTCTTTGAGCATCTTGAAATCATAAGAAATCATCGCGATATCATCTGCATATGCCTGGAGAGTAAGGGGGTTAATGTTCCTTTCATTTTCAATATTAAGAGCTATCAAAGCATAATCGAATGCTGGCTGAATGACTCTGTTTACTATCATTAGAAATATGATGACGCTAAGTGGATCCCCTGTTTTTGTACCCCTCGTGATGTAAACCTTTTTTGACAAAGTCTTTCCACATATGACTTGAAAACATGCTCCTTCATATATATGCTCGATGATTTTACAATACGTAGCAGGGATGTCATACTCGTTCAGAGTCTCTATCATTTTATCATGCTGGATGCTGCCATAGGCATCTGCGAAATCAATGAACAGGACGTGCAACTTCGTACTGATATGTTTAAAGTCATCTAAGGCTGTTTTTAAACTGAAAATCAGGTCCTGCCTGTTTCTTCCTTGTAGAAAGGCTCGCTGCCAAATTTAATCTTGGGCTCAATCAGTGGCAATATTCTTTGAATGATACAACGGGTAAAGATCTTATATATCACTGATGATAAACATATGTCACGAAGAGTTGTCAAGTCATGTTGTTGAAAATTCTTCTTAGGTATCCTTTGTATAATATCATGTTTCCAGCTGTTAGGCACCTTCTTATTCATTAAACTAAACATGTATTAAAACAGCTGACAATGTCTACTCCTTTTATGTCATATTCTCTATTCACGTCTTCATATCGAACCCCATCGAGTCCCGGTGATTTTCCATTAGGAAGCTTCCTTAAAATATTTTGTATCTCCTCCCCAGTAAATAGGAGAACTTCGTCCATGCATCTTTCTACTATCCGTTGTTGTCCAGTGGCCCTATTTTCTTCCCATTCATTTTCCAAAATAAAGTTCTTTTCATTTCTATAGTATGTTTCTGTTTCCACCTGATTAATTTCTACGTTTACTTTTGTTGGCCATTTATTGTCATTCCTTATGATTTGAATTGCTTTTTTCCTTTTGTGAAGCCAAAGATTCGTTAATTTATTTCGTGAAACTGGATCCTGTGAGACTTTTCCTTGCCTTGTTGAAAAGAACGGTTGTATTGTTTTCGTGACATAACCAAGTTGTTTTTCTAATCGTGCTATAATCGAGATCCCGTCGTTTAATGCGTCTTGAGAGGGTTCATGTGGCATTGAATTCAAAATCCTTACACAATACCTGCATAGATTTGGATCCCAAGGGGCTCCATTGGCCTTTTGCTGCTGAAACTCTCCTCCCTTTGTAAATATTCTGTTTATAAGCTTTATAAGTTTTCTCCATTTTGTAAAATCTCCTTTGCAAATAAATTGGTCATAGAAAGTTCCTTGACAGCTTAATGATCGTCTGAATGCTTCTTCCTGTTCTTCAAATTCTTTCCACTCGAATAATAATAATAATAATAATAATAATAATAATAATAATAATAATAATAATAATAATAATAATAATAATAATAATAATAATAATAATAATAATAATAATAATAGCATTCTATAAATCTAATAGTTAATAAACGTTTAACAAGAGAGAATGTTGCGTTCTATAATGGAAAAAGAATTAAACGTTCTCCTAAATAATGGAAAGTAAGTTTCTAATGATGTGGCGTCATGAAATACGCGGTTAATTCGTTTTGCTAAATAGTTTTAAATGAATACGTCCTAGTTCGTTGCAACTACTGTTCATGCCTAATGGTTCGTGAGTTCTAAGTCTGGATATCCATTGACTTTCTTTCTGTGCAAGGATATCAGAGTCTCCTTCAACGTTCTCTAAGACGTGCACCCGCAGATCGCGATCAAAACTGCACAATTCACTGTCATAAAAGTGTTTCCCCAACTCCGTTGCTGTCGGATCGTGTTTCGAATCACTCCGATGCTTGTTAAAGCGCTGGCTCAATGTTGTCGATGTGTACCCAACATAAAGTAAATTATGCTTAGTGCATTCGGCTGCATAAATCACGTTTTTTGATTGACAAGATCCTCCTGAAATTTTGTATTTCTTCCTTGCATTTATATTTTCTACCAGATCAGTTTGCCCCATGTGGTCGCATAATTTACATGGGCGGCCGCGTTTCTTTGAATTCTTCTGTGTGCATCTCACACTCAGTCCTGATGGTCTTTTTACCTTTGGCTGACAGGAAACTAGGAGTGAACGAAGGTTTGGATTGCGGCGGTAAGATACAATTGGTGGTTCTGGAAAGATTTTAGCGAGTTTAGGGTGATATTCAAGCATTGTTTGATAGTTTCTGTGTAGGATGGAAGCTAGTCCTTTAAATCTTGTATGCCAGTTGATAACTAGAGGTACCCTATTGTTGTCATCACAAACATTCGGTTTCTTGAAAGTCAAGAGATCTTGACGGTTTTTATTTTCTACGTCATTGGCTATCCGAATGAGTTTAATTTTTGAATATCCTCTGTTTACCTAAAAGTTTATAAAGTCCGATGCATGTTTTCGGTAATCAACAACAAGACTGCAAATTCTTCGAATTCTGATAAACTGCGAGAGTGGGTTAGATCTAATCGTATGGTCTGGATGATCTGAGAGTCTGTGTAAATAAGTGTGTGTAGCCGTAGGTTTGCAGTATAATTCAATGATGAGAGAATGTTCATGAATTTTTACTCTTGTATCTAGAAAAACAACCTCTTTCTTGGAGAATTCAGATGTAAATTTGATTTTTGACTTGTAATTGTTCTCTTCGGCAAAGGAATTGCAATAGGAAAGAAATGCTTGTAAACTGACTTGATCACCCTTCCGTATGAAAAATATATCGTCGATGTATCTTATCCATGACAATGGTTTAATTCCATGGTATTTGTGAAAGTTTTGTAGCAATTCCGTTTCAAATTTAGACATGAATAAATTTGCAAAATTAACGGCCATGGGAGTGCCCATTGCTGTTCCTTTAACTTGATGGAAGTACTTTTCTTTAAATTTGAGAGTATTGCTTCTGAGGATGAATAGAATTATATCCGAAATGTAACTTGATGGTACTGACTTATCATTGCGTTTATCAAGTGCTTGTTTACAGGCAAGAGCACCTTCTTCATGGTCAATGTTTGGGTATAAAGAGCATACGTCCATGGTAACGAGATAGAACTCTTCTTTAGCAAAATCAAGACTGTCTAAACTCTCTATGTGCTTAACAAAATCAGTAGTATCTCTGATGTAAGAAGATGTTTTCATTGCCGCAGGTTTTATGAAACTATCTACCCATTCTGATAACTTAGCAGTACATGACTCATACCCCCTGCAAATTGGTCGTAAAGGCGGGAAATTAGTAAAGTTTTTGTGGATTTTAGGAAGGCCGTAGAAGCAAGGAGTTCTTGTACCCTCTCTCAATTTCGTGTTCTCTGTTTCGTTTATATAACCTTTTTTATCCATGTCGTCAATCATCAGATTTAAGTCTTTGCGGTATATAGGACTTGGATCGCAATCAAGTTCCTCGTAGTACTGATTATTGGTTAGTGTCTCCAAACAGGCTTCCTCATAATCATTGGTATTCATTATTACGATGCCACTACCTTTATCTGCAGGTTTAATCACTATCGTTTCATCAGAAGAAAGGGAATTGATGGCGTCCCATTGATATTTCGTTAGATTATTGAAATGCTTGTTCCTATTCTGAGTCAAGTGTTGACGAAAATCGTGTAGAGAATTGTCAATAAAATTTACAAGTCCATTTGACCTGCCCTCCCTTACTTTATCAGGATACCAATGTGGATTCTTGATTGACCATCCTAATGCCGATCGGTCTTCATCTGGTTTTACTATTTTGTGAGAAGCCTTTTCTGGTTCGTCTTTGATGTTTTTATCAGAAAAAAATTCTCTTAATTTCAGCCTTCTGACAAATTGAAACACATCATTTGCAAGAGTTTCTCTGTTGAAATTTGCTTGACTTGGACAAAAAGAGAGTCCTAATTCAAGAACGCTCTTTTCATCAGTTGTCAATTCCCGGTTGGAAAGATTGTAAATAGTTGATTTGTTGCTACTTTTCTTAAACGGATTTCTATCATAAAAGTTTGTTTTCTGAGTATCCGGTTCCAATTCAGTTGCCTTTCTTCAGAAAGAACAGCAAAACGATTTTTAAGGGGTATTTTCGGTTTGCCTGTATCAAATTTAACTTTTTTGCTCAAGTTCCTAGCAATGGACCATTTTTTTGTATCTTTCACTGATTTTGTTATGTCAATTTCTTTTCTTGGTTCTAAAATGCGTCGGACTTTAGGAAATTGCAAATTTCTTCATTTTCTAAACATGATAGTAAATGCTCTCTCATTTTGCTTTGGTCAAATGTCACTGTTGATGGGTATGCTAATTCCATAGCAAATGCCAATGCAAAAATACCACAGTCATAAGAACCTTGTTGTTCCGAAACAATAGTCACTTGCAAAATTGTTGGTAAAACTGATTTATCAGGAGAGTATATGGAAGTAATTTGTTCTAGATGTTGTTGCGTCGGTCTCCGATTTAAGCTGTCAAATAGGCGTACACGTCCCCCTAGCGAAGTCGATGTCACAAAATGATTCGCTCCTGTGTGATGAATGTGAATACTCGGAAAGGGATTGTAGACCAGATGGTCAGCTCCAAGACACGCAGATTGGAAGTTAAAATATGGAAAATTCTTGGCAACGAGACCCATGCCGACATCAATCAAACGGTCACATATTTCCTTGCCGCTTGTAATAAACTCTTTCTCCGTGTTTGTCAAATTGAAAGTTTTTATCCAAATATTGCTGGAAGATATTTATTTTTTGATATCACTAGATTTTTTGGTATCGCTTTCGTACTTTAATGGTAATTTCGATATCTTCTTTTGTTTTATTTTACCAAATCGTTTTTCATGCTTTGCTTTGAAACCAGAAATGCAGTTAATCAAGTAATTATGGCGAGAATTAGAATTACAGCATTGTAACAATTCCTTTTGAAGCTTGACCAAGGTCATTTCTAGCGAGGAAATTATATGTTTATAATGATCCAGTACAATTTCTTCATTTTTCATTGAATTTTGGAAAGATAATGACTTCAACTTGTTCTGTAAGACATCATCTTGCTGCGCAGCACATATTGGTGAATTCGTTGACAAACCTTTAGGTATTATGCTATTGTTCTTGCAGTAATTTAAAAATGAAACATGACTCGAAAGTTTAACCATCGTTATTGTTTGTTTCTTCAGTTCCAAAAACTTGATCCTTTCAGATTCACTTTCGTAGATAAAGTTATGAAATGAGTGCTTACCAGGTCCAGGATTTTTTTCAATACTCTTATCCGCATGGCATAAAATAGAAGACAGACTTACGAACGCCAAGAAAACAATACTATATGCGAGTCTTGCTGTGTCCGCTTCTCTTCTAACCTTGGCAGGATTAAGGTATGGTTGATGACTGCCGCTAAACATACCAATCTTTCGTCGATAGTTATAATAATAATAATAATAATAATAATAATAATAATAATAATAATAATAATAATAATAATAATAATAATAAAACGAATATTTATACAGGATGTACACTTCAACAAGTTAAAAACTGCTGTTATCAATGTGTGTCCTGTGCCCTATGCCTTAAATTTACAATTAAAAATGAATCTCATAAAAGTAATAATACAGATATATAAAAAAGCAGATCTAACTATTTACATTCAAAGTTCCGGATATAATTATCAAATAAATGTCATTTAAAATTATCTTTAAGTTTTTTCTCGAATTCATTGTAGTTCTCGATTTTGCGAAGTTCCAGCGGTAGTTCATTGTACACCTTCGCACCCATAAACATAAACGATTTTCTTGCATACTCAGTTTTGATCCTCGGTAGTATTAATGTGTATTTATTGCTTCGTGTATGTTTTTCATGCTCCTGCAACGTGAAATAGTTCTGGAAATGTTCACAGGTGTCCTTGTCGAGGCATTTTCGTGCAAGCTTGCAAGCCCTAGTCTTGTTTGCATTGACGACTGACGTTAGCTTCTGGTTTGTCCTTGCATCTCCAGAGACTACTTTCAGCGCACGTGTGTGAAGTGACGAGAGCCTGCTCAACTGGGTTTTGGTGTATTTCAACTGTAGTATGCCACAGTATGTGAATGTTGGCAGTATCATTGAGTGATAAATTGTAGCAGCTGTGGCTTGATCTAGATACGATCTTATTTTAACTAAAAGTCGTAGCCTACCATACGCTTTTTTGAAACAAGTATGGAAATTCGAATTCAGGTTTAGCGAGCTATCTACACGAACACCAAGATACTTGTATTCAGTTGTGTTATTTATGACAGTTTGATGCGATAATTTGATTTCGAGTGACTTTTGCTTGGCAATCCTTTGTGAGGTGACGAAAAGAAGGGATTCTGTTTTACCTTTCTTTAAATTCAGAACAAGTTCATTGCTCTTTAGCCAGTCCGCTAAACATTCCATGTCCTTTGACAATTTGGCTTTGATAGACTGGGTGTCCTTGTCTGCAACACACAAGACTGTGTTGTCAGCATATTTCAAGATGCTCGAATGCTCAATTACGTCCACAACATCATTGAACAATATTAAGAACAACACATGACCCAATAATGATCCCTGTGGTACTCCTGTCAGCAATGCGGGCTCACAGAGAAACAACTGTTACAGAATACTTTTGCTTTTCGGAAGAAAGGGTAATCCTTAAACCATTCTAGTTCCTTGCCTTGAACTCCATAAAGAGGGAGTTTATCTAGCAACATTACGTGACTTACGGTGTCAAAAGCTTTGCTTAGGTCGACAAATACCGCTCCAACCAATTTGCCTTTGTCGACGTTGTTCCTGATGCTATCCAGTAAGATAGTTGCTGCATATTCTGTGGATAGTTTTGGCCTGAAGCCAAACTGGAACTTTGTAAGCAAGTGGTTCTTGTCAAGAAAAGTTATGAGTTGGCGATGTATAATTTTTTCAATGATCTTTGAAATCACAGGAAGCACCGATATCGGTCTATAATTATCTGGGTTAGAGTGTGTACCAGACTTATGGGTTGGAATGACTTTTGCCATCTTCCAGTCAGTTGAGAAGATGCTGGTTTTCATCGACAAATTTATTAAAGTGTGCTAATCGTGAAGATATTAATTCAGCTGTATCTTTGATAAGGCCTGGATGGTAAATCGTCTAATCCCGTTGCTTTATTTCTTTCAACGGACCTCAGCTGTTGCTCAACCTCCTGTCTCGATACCATATTGAATATGAACTTTTGATCAGTTTTCGTAGACATTTTTGTTGGCCTTTTCCAACAGAAGTTACACAATGGAAAGGCCTTCTCCTTTAAAATGGTTACAATGCTTGTGAAAAAGGACCAAAAGGCATCGGCTATGAGGTGTGGATCTCTTATTTGAACACCATCAACGTCCAAAGTTTTCATGGACTGCTTGTCATTTGTTTTGGTGGAGTATATTGATTTCAATGTCCTGCAGAATTTATTTGGATCCTTGGAACTTTCCTTTAATAGTTTCTTGTGGTAGTCAGATTTTTTCCTCTTTACTGCAATATTGACTTCGTTTCTATCGCCCATAGACGCTGCATTGTTTGAATTTTGGGTTTGTCTGTGCAAGCGTGTCTCCAATAGATTGTCACTAAGTCTTTAAAGTATTTGTATCATTCCTTTGATTTAGTAAAGATATAATATCATCAGCAACCTTGTTTCTTCATGCTTGAAAAAGCTACAGGGCTGCAATAGTTTTACAGCCTTATAATATGCGGATTTTTACCTTGGCAGAGGCTTGTTGACAATATGTGGCAAAGCATCTGCATAGATGCCAGGCCCTGGCCAAATTCCCTAATGCCCATTGCCTTCCTCGCATTGATTTCACATGAATTTTAACCAGGAGCTGCATTAGAAACAGTTTCTCATGTCCTCCATCTTTCTCTCAACAAGTTCTTTTGACTTTCAAAGTCAATCAAAGAGGCCTTGCAATCTAGCACTAGCAGGCAAGGCACCCAAAAGGAATCAAAATGTCATGCTATCATAACAAAACAATTACTTTCTTCTTCATTTCTGGGGGAAGATGACTGAAGAAATCAGTCAGATAGCCTGAGTTTCCTGGCTGAAGTTGATGGTTCTCCTGGGCTGTAGACCTGCCTTCCTATTTGTGCTGCGTGTTGGGCCTAAAATGAAAAAAATGGTGTGTCTGCTTCTGCTTCTCCTTTCAGGTATTGAACAATGCTGGTTACTGCAAACCTGTCTTCTTTTAGCTCGAGATATTTTTTACGCTTTCTTGTTGCACTCAGCAAACAAATAAATGATTGGGAAAGAGTCCAAGATCACAAATTTCTGTCGATATCGATGCATGAAGAATGAGGATAGGGTTAAGTTGCATAATAAGTACCATAACCTCTCTTTGAAGATGTTATCATTATGAATCTATATTGCATCATTGATACAGGAGTTTTTCTGGATGTTTTGGGGGTGCTTTTTTCAAAAATGGACAGTGAAAACCAGCAAAAATTAAAAACATTTGTTGCTAAGGCGTTGCTATGGAGAATTTCTCCTACCCCTCTACTTTTAATACTTCATTTTGGGGATAAAACGTGGAGATAATTGAGAGATAATTTTAGAACCAATTCAGCACAGATGACAGAGCATTTTGACTCTAAAATATAAAAATCGACTTTTTAAACATTTTTCGAAATTTTAATGGTTATCTGCTACCGTAAAGTGTTTGGGTGGGCAAAGTGGAGATACTAGCACATCAAGGAACAGAACAGCAGTTAAAGAGGGTTTTAGGTTTCAAAGAAGCCCAATAGAAAATATTCACACCCATATTCTTCGAATACCTCAGCATTTATATTGTCACAATATTTTGGCAATAAATTGGGGACTGTTGTGCACATAAATTCTATGAAATGACAGATTAGCACTCAATTAAATTTCTTTCATAAAACAGGCAGGGTTTCGTATTCAACAACGGGTATATTTGATCTTGCTATCACATCAGGATGACACAGCAATGAAATACAATAGGCAATGTCATCCTTTTATTACAAATGCCTCCATGCAGTTCCTCTCGTGATATGATCGTAAACAGACACATCGAATAATTCGAAGAAGGAACAGAAGGAATTCCTCAATTCGCGTCTAAGAGAGATGACATAAGAGAGGGAAAGAATTCAGCATGATGTTGTGTGCCAAAATTTGGAGAGGGCATTCCAGCTAAGCTACTGCGCTAGTCTTTCAACAACGCGATTGAGAGTTGGTTTAGGCCATGCATGTTCTGCTTCGTACAGTACAGCAATATATACAGTAATTTCACATTTGTCGAAGTTTTATGAGGAGCAAACCTGCTAATACTGGAGGCTGGAGAACAACTTCTTGCTTTTGGTAAGTTGTAACTTTGTTACTAATGCTATCAGCCTGAACTAAAGACAAGCCAGGTAGCAAATAGAAGTGAGAACGGGCAAAATTATCTACATTATAAGCGTGGTCAATCTTCGTTCTCCATATTGAAGGAGTTCGGCTTCGTGCCAAATGAAGTAGCTAAATTGATCCCTTTGCAAAACATTTCCAACACAGACTATTAATGATATTGACTATTAATGATATTGATATGTGTAATTATGGTGATGACACTAATCTTTATACATGTGACCAAAATCTACAAAATGCAGTAAAGAGGCTGGAAAATGTCTCTTTAAAAGTGATAAAATGATTCTCTGACAACTCAAGCTAAATGAAGATAAATGCAATTTTTTAACATCAGGTATATCCCGTGACGAACCTGTTACAATTAAGATTGGTAATGCATCTGTGCAAAACAGCACTCAGGAAAAGTTGCTAAGGCTAGCTGTCTGTCGGATAGTTATAGGTTGCTGCGAGAAGTGCTTTTGAGCCGTCGTTATAACTTTTCAAATGGCCTTTTTATCACACGGACAAGAGAAAAAAATTTCAATAATATTGTAAATTTAGTTTTAGCAGTATTCAAGCGGCCAGGAGTAAAATTCCTTGGTCTTATTCCATTAAAAGGGCAAATAAACAGCCAAATTTCACCATTATCCAGGGTTTCATCATGGCTTCATCTGTGAAACATTGCACTGCATTGTCTTTACCCAAACAGGTTACGTCACAGGGGCCTGGTACCAAAAGGTCTGACCACACAGAATTGCTACCACTTTTCGAAGCAAAATGGGAGCCATTGAACCCCATTTTCTGAAGAAATGAACGTCTAAATTAAAAAATGAAATGCACAATTATGATCAACGATGTTTATTGCATAAGATAAGACAATAAACATTTTCGCGTCATATTCTCTTTTAAAATGATTGGCATTTAGATCTCTATATTCAGTTGGCAACAAGTTCCAGCATAAATCGCTCTTGTGTAAAATGAGTGCAAATAAAGTGTCAGCGTTTGCTCTTATTTTGACGAACTGTCTTTAACTTCTTGTGTGTGTCTACCTCTGAGGTCTCATAACATAAGGTGGCAATTCAAGCGCAACTTCACTATTGATTGACTTATGTAAAAGGCAAGTTCTTGCAACATATTGCATTTGTTGGAGGGTTGGCCAATCAAGTTCTTTCAACATATTACTTACACTGGAACGATAATCATAATTACTTTCAAAAAATCTTGCTGCTCTTCTAGAAAAGACTTCGATCTTTTTGATGTGGTTTGTTTGCTACGGGTCCCATACTGGAGAAGCAAAGTCAAGCAATGCCCTTACTCCAGCTGTATACGCTTGCCTCTTCATTTTTTCTGAATAGTTGTAAAAGTTTCTTCAGACAAGATTCAGAATGTTCGTTGCTTTTTTGTGATATTATCAATGTGTTCATTTTATATTCTGTAAGTACGGGGTTTGTCTTACGTGAGACTCTCAAGACTTTACATCTATTTGCGTTGGAATTCATTCGCCAATCATTTGACCATGTGACAAGTTCATTATGGTCTGCTTGCAGTGAATTTCCATCATTTTTTATTGATATTTTCTAATATAGCAACCAGTCATCAGCAAAGAACTCGGTTTTTGTATCTTTGCTTATCTTATCCCCATGTCATTGATGTATATTAGGAACATTGGTGGTCCACAAGCTGTCCAAAATTCAGTTGTTTCCATGTATGCTGATGATACAAGTCTGTGCTACCAGTCTTCAGAAATAAGTAAGCTGAATGACGCCATCAATGATGATCTCAAACAACTGGATACTTGGCTTCAAGGCAACAAATACTCTTTGAATGTTGCGAAAACAAATTCCATGTTAGTTTTCACTAAGCAAAAGCATAACATCCTCAAAAATCGAAATGAGGATTTGGATTTGAAAATTCGTGACAACGAGCTCAAAGTAATCCAAAAAACTAAATACCTTGGTGTGCAGATTGATAACTCTCTTAACTGGAAAGAGCACATCAAGACTGTTTCTACTAAAGTTTCTAGAGCTATTGGATTTTTAAAGCATGCCAAAACTTTCCTACCGCAGGAAACTCTGAAGACTCTTTACACAGTTATTGTCGAGCCACACTTTCGATATTGTTGCTCTGTTTGGGGTTGTGCCGGATCAACCGAGCTGAATCAGTTGCAAAAACTTCAAAACCGAGCTGCTAGAATTATAACCAATATCAGTTTTGACACCCCAAGTAGACCATTTATTGACAGGCTGGGTTGGAAGACCACTGACGAACTTATAGATGGTGAATCTAAAACAATGGTCTTCAAGTCCCTGCATGAACTGGCTCCGCAATACCTGTGTGACCTCTTCACCCGAAACTTAAAGTGCTCTTTAAAGGTCAGATAAACCCAAATGACATTTTTATTGATTTTCACTATTTATTACCCGGAGATTTCAACAATTCAAACCAAATTTCGAAATGAGCTGCGGAACCTGTCGAAATCGACCATTGAATTCCGTTGTTCAGCCAAATTTTCCAAAAAAACGGCGTAAGCAAAAGAGCCTGGAACTAGCCGAAGCGTGACGCGAAGTGAGTCATAGAGCTGTGAGAGAATGGAAGAATCAGTGTGTACTCACTGAAAGTCAAGGCACGAAATTTAGAAACAACAACTTGTATTAACATGTCACAGAGCAAAACGCCGAGAAAGTGTAGAGTTTATCGTTGTGGAGAGTCAGCTTGTGCAGAGAAGAATGTATGTGCTCATTAGGGGCTCATTATTCCTAACTTTGGAGCTGACAGACCGCTTGCAGTGAGCTGTGGACTGCCTCATGGGGAGGAGGACACGGAAGAACTGCAAAGCAACAAAAACATCGAGGATCTGCACAAAGTATTTCAATCCTGACGACTTTGAACAGTCCGCTACAAGTGCATCAGGTTCCCAGAGCCCATCTCTGAGAATTCTTCGGCGTGCTGAACATGGAATTAGTTCATATCGAACGATACACTCACCGAATATGATGACATCGGAATTGCCACATCATGACTTGGGCCAAGAAAGTGATTGTTCTCATGGATAGGTAAGGACATCCGTTCTTTCTGCACACTTAGATTTCCTTTTCTTCGTAAACATTCTTGCTCTGCTTCTTCGCGGACTTTTGGTTGGCCTATGTATTCTCTGCCTTATACGATATAATTTGTATTTACAGCTCATTCGTGAAGCCTTTTCGTTGCAAATGTCGACAGGCGCTTGTGGGCTAGCCTAAGGAGAGTGGATGCTGATAATAACAATCACTATTCACATCTAAATATAATCATCATTAATTGCGAAGTCATCAGATTTGCATCAAAATAATGCTCCAAATTATGCTTTTTGTTTCCATTGCAGATTCAGTTCCAGTTGAGGAGAAAAGAACACAAAGAACATGATGCTATCCGTTGTGCATAAAAACAACCAAAGGTCACAAGGATCGGCTCGATTGCCCCATAAATGAGCAGTACTGATATTAGTGCAAATCTTTTAGCACTTTAGATAATATTTCGGGTCTGCAGGGGGTAAGAAGATTGACTAGGTAGGGGCAGTGCAGAGCCAGGGGCGGATAGGACGAAGTAAAATATACTCTCACTTTAAACTTTGGCAAAAATTGTAATTGAAGTATCCCCTCTCCCCCTAGTTGGACAATTGTGGAATTCTACCCCCTCATTATTTTTTGTCTGGCTCTGCCACTGAGCTGGGGCTAAAATGAGTAGTGTCGATAGGTAGAAAACAGTACGTCATGAAATGTTAAACCAACATTCACAGCATCAAGGAAGTTAATTAAAACAGTTGTGTTGTATCTGAAGACAATCTATGAATCAACATTTTGACTAACTTTATTAAAATATTTTGCCTTGCATCTTTTACCCCTTGCTTACTCATTCACCCCAGTGTACTATTTTGGGGTTTTCAAAGTCTTTTTGTGATGACCTATTTGTTCTGTTTTGGCTTTTGTCCAGAAAGTTCTCACATATTAACAAATGAAATCACACAAATATGAGCAAGAGCATTATGAAAATTGCATATGACTATTCAAAAGATATACCAGGTGCACCAAAATAAACTATATGCACGTTTAGCAGGCCACAATAAATTGTACACTGGACCGATTTCAAAGATTTGTGACTTGATCTTTGGCAGTCTCTTTAGCAGAAAGCCTGAATTAGACTCTGGGACTTTTTGCAAATTTTTCAGTTTTCAGAGCTAGAAGCCAGCTTCTTAAAATTTTCGTTTTCAAAAACACTGAAGATAAAACATGTTTGGGGTGATTTAGGGATTAAGTATGAACTCTGATACAGCAGATTACAATTAATCAATTTCAAAATCCCAAATCACCACCACATAAGTTCTCTCTTTGTCCATTCATGTTGATTCTCTAGAAAACTTGATTGATATCTTTTGATCGTTTTCAGTGTTTTTGAGAATTAAAATGTTAAGAAACTCGCTTATAGCTTTAAAAACTGAAAATGAACTAAACTGCAAAAAATCCTGGTATCTAATTCAGGCTTTCTGCTAAAGATTAAGTCATAAATCTTCAAAATCGGTCCAGTGTATCTTTATTGTGACCTGCTAAAAGTGCATAGTTTATTTTGGCGCACCTGGTAGATAATGTCTATCATGGTTACAAAGTAGTGAATATTGTTCAAATGATGATCAGTGTCAGCTTATCTCATTTTCATCCCATTGAGTGTAACCTGTTGCTCTCTCATAGGTCAAGTTTAGCATCTCTCTGACTGCATTATAGGCAGTAGGCACAGGCTAACAGTATAGTGGTAGGCATCTTTCTGAGGTTTCCAGGAATCAGCCCTGCAAATCCTTGGTAGGCAACAGTTTGCATAACTCTGGAAAGATAGGAAAAGTCATCTTTGATTAGGCATGTAGAACTGGGCATAAATGAGAGGGATATGCAAATGTAGACAGCTAACCAACTTACTTTCTGTAATGAATAGTTTGGTCTTGGAAGCTGCTGGCAATACGCCTATCAACAATCCATAGTCATTATTATGTGTAATTTATGTTTCATTAAGATTGAGCTTTCTATTCTTGAGGATTATTCACCATGCTTTTATGTTTTGACCCTGATACTACTCTTTTTTCTTGCTAAATTGTCCTGTATTTCAAGAAACAAATATACGTAATTCTGGGTACGAATTACATCATAATTTATGCCCCACAAAATTGGAAATAGCTTAAGAACTTTCATTACCAAAATGCAGACATTTTTATGACATTAAGAAACTTTTACTACCATGGGCTGATCCAAGTTCTTTATAAAAGAAAAACTTGTATGTCTGTATTTCAGAGATAATCATATCATTTTTAGTATTGTTGCAAGAATCATGATATCATCCATTCCATCAAGATATCTTCATGCCATTGTTCACTGTAAAGTGACATTGGTTGTATACATGGACCAATGAATAAAAATTTTAAAACTTCCTTACGTGCATCTTCCCTGATCCATACTTTCAGTAATGTGTTTGCAGTAGGCTTTTAGACAGGTCAGTAGCAAGTAGATCAATTCTACATTTGCCTCATCTGCACCTAGAAAAATTGCAAAGTTTGATTTAGGAAGGTAGCAAGTGAGCTGGGGCAAAATAGGGCCTAATAAGCTGTCCAAGCAACATGATTCTGCTAATTATAAATTATTAATCTCAGCCCAAACTATAGTCTTTTAGAACCAGACCTAATAAGACAAAGAGAAGCAACAAGAAAAACAACATAATAACACAATATAAACCATAAATAGGCAAGGGAACCAACATAACAAACAGGTTTGCATATATATCTGATCACATTTTGTCAAAAATTGCAAATAAGACGAGTATAAGACGTGGTTATTTCCTCTGTATGCATGGCAAATGTATCTTTGCTTTGCCTTTGTGAGGCACTTGGGACCGTCAAGTTTTATATTGATAGTTTAGGCTGAAGACAGCACCATATTTATCAGATGATCAACCACAAACAAGAGGATCAGCTGCCCTAAGCCTAAACTAAATGTAGGGTTACAAATGCTAAAAACGTACCTTGCATCCAACAACGGTTCTCTATCAGGGCTTCTGCTGAGTCATTCCCACCGTTCTCTTTCTTCTCTAGTCTTCGATAATAATTCTACAGCCACTATTCGTCTTCCAGAGGCTCCCAAACGTTTAAGTATGCACTGACAAAATCGACCACAACGAAAATGAAGCAGCACCAGCTCCTAGTCCTAGTAGTAGGCCTAATTAACTTGGCCTCACCGGGTTCTTTACGGCTAGTACGCAGTTGATGGACTGTCTTGCATGGGTGACTGAAGATATTTCTGTGTCAATTTCTTCCAGGTATTCAAGTCTTGAATTTGGTGGTCTGTTTATGACTCCTAAGCAGACTGCTGGCATACCTTCAATTTGCAAGTTTGCATAAAAACTTTCTGTATTCACAATTTGGTTCTGATTTACTTCTTTCTCGGTCAGGATTTAGCTCTTCCCTATATGCTATAAATACACCTCCATTGCAGTCTCTGTCATTTATAATTGCTGCATAGCCACATGGGAAAAGTTCACTGTTCTTAAATGTCCTGTCAATAAAAGACTCTGTTCCCAACATTATATCTGGATTGTGTGTTTTAATATATGTTCCATTTGCTTCCCCTTTCCAATTCCTTTCAAACCTCTACAGTTCACTGTCCTAAACTTTAACCCTTTCCTTCTCTTTGTACGTTTAGAGGACGAAGACTTATCCTATGTAAGGATTCCCTTGCCTTAAAATCTTAAAATTGTGAAA
Organism: Aurelia coerulea; assembly: GCA_039566865.1. NCBI lineage: Eukaryota > Metazoa > Cnidaria > Scyphozoa > Semaeostomeae > Ulmaridae > Aurelia > Aurelia coerulea. The sequence goes on along the minus strand of CM076956.1, from coordinate 19,572,051 downwards.
AGTTAAAACTTAAGACAGAGGAAAAACAATCCTATTGTAGGATTAGCCAATAAGATGACCTGTTTCGATTTAGATAAATGCCGGGAAGGATAACAGGGATTTTTCATAAATTACCGTAAACAAATGAAGCACATCTTTAGAAATTATTGTAATATCTCAGACAAGTAAACGAATCTCTTACCATAGAATATTTTTGAGTCTTCGTTAATGGCTCAAGATAAGTGACAGCATCTTCGCTTCTTCCTGAAAGAAAAGATATTCACTTACTTTCAGTCAATTTCACACCCAGCAAATAATTATAGTGATCAGCATCACCGAGAACTTGAATAATTCAAGTAGTTCTGTCTAGGAATCAAATTCTGCGACGAATCTTACAAAAGGAAAAATCCTTCTTCGCCTGGGAATCGCTACCAAAATCTATTGTGTAAATGCAGTAAGTCCTCACCGCTAAGAGACTCAATTTTCAAACCCAGGCTGTTTGGTATCTGATTGAAAAGAAAACTTCTCCTGACTGGCAAGATTCTTGTTTGCACGTGGTGCAGTAACTCCCCGCGCGCAACTGAGAAAGAAACTACCATATAAGAAACAAGAGGCTGCACTTTTAAACCATATAGTGGTTGGGCTGTCTGACACGTCCCATTTTGGTTGGGGGGGGGGGCAGAACAGCTCCCCCTTTACCTAGCTCTTGACTGGAAATAGATAGAGAGACCAGATTTGGTGCACTAATAGCCCCAGGCATGTACGTTATTGAAAATATAAGAATCACACTGAAATTAGCAATCATTATTGCTTCCGTCAGCATTTTCTTTGTGTGATCAGGAAAAATGGCTAAATCGGTCAAAATCAATAAAATGCGATAAAATTTAATTTGGAGCACAGTTTCCATCCAAACATGAAAATTACGATAGATTACATCAAATAGCACTACCCTCCAAAATATCTGTACAACATATTGCAATTTTGCTACTTTCTGCACGAAAATTAATGTTTGAGAATTGGAAATTTTGACAGAGTCAGTTCCAAAACATTTTCTCCCTCCCCCTCATTTGTCAAAAATATTTTTAGAAAATTTCCTCAGTCGTTGCACAATTAGTAGCAGCAAAAAGTCAAAAAATTTCCGGGCCATAATTGTTGTCCTGGCAGAGTTATAACAAAAAGGCCACTAGGGGGGGGGGCAAATTTGCCCCCCCAACCATATAGGGTTAAATATTGTTCTCACAGATGCGAAACAAAACAGCCTGAAATTAGCATCAATTACTTGAGTACGAGTAAAGAATCAAAATGGTTTTTTCCAAGAAAATATACAAATTTATGAATTGAGCAAATAGCATGTAGCTTCCCAATTGTTAATCAAATTTTCACCACCTTTCACCTACTATTCGGAGCTAATGTCAATCAAACAACGCTTGGTTGGAGTATGCAGTTTCGCATTGTATATATCAGAGCCTCGCAGTCAGGAAATTTTTCTTTTCAATAAAAAACTAAATTGCTTGAGTTTAAAAATCAGTTTTGCTGCTCCGGGGACGTATTGTAAGCTAGGTTAAACTGGGTTAAAGATGGGCTATAAATTTGGTTTAAAACTGAGCAGCTGATGATTGCTGATTATATACTATTTTCTCAGGTCATCGAAAAATGTGTTTTCTGGAAAAAAAATTATTATTTTACTCCTAAGTCCAGTCTGCTTAATTTCTTATGTGTGAGAAAACTATTCAAAAAGACTCAGTTCCTCACATAGTAATTTCTCAGTTACGGGAGTGGAAATATCCTTTCTCAGCTCTCATGTCTTAACCCTATCTCACCTGGGCGTGGATTGCATCCCCCTAGCCAAACTTTTGTTTGCCAATGCTAAAATGTGCAAAGCAGGATACCAAGATTCCGCTACTTTGACTTTTATATCTATACTGTATCGAAATATGAAAATGTCAAGGTTCTAGATATAGCAACGTAACCAGGGAGTCAACAGAATTTGTATACTTTTTTTAAATCAAATTATGCTTACCAATGTATTTGATAATATCCTATTATCATAGCAACAAGAAATAAAGAGATAATTGATTTAATCACGTGATTTTGATTGCTTCCATCAAAGTCCATCTATTTACCAAGTCTAAAGATCATAGCTTCTGTAACGGCGAAGAAAAAGGGTAAGTGGAATCCATCCCCAATCCAGGTATTGGCCGCATTAAAACTCCCAGGTGAGATAGGGTTAAAGAAAGTGCTTTCCTTTGTCCGTAAATAAATTATCATTTTTGCAGCATTTTTGGGACCATTTCATTGGCCAAAAATTGCAAAAATTACTGGTGTTTCAAGAAACCAGCAGGTCTTTATCATAGTTATTCAAGTGGGAAAATTTGGACATCCGCTATCAGCTAAATGCATTGTAAGGCGCAAGACAGAAAATAACTAACCAACATCAATGTATGCTTCAGCTATATCAAGATAAAGATCACCAACTTCCTCGATTTCTTCAACAAAGAGGGGGCTGATAACGTGCTGTTGACAAAACAATAATATCAAGTTATCAAAGATCACCAAGGGTACGGTGAGTGCCCTAAATGCGGTGAGTGCACATTACAAACTACAAACTACATTTTTGACAACATTTTCTTTTTGAAAACGGCAACAGATGGTGCCAGCCAGGTTTCAGGTTCAAGTTCATCCCATTCGGACAGACAATGAGGATAAAAAGTAGATTTGAACTTTGCAGTTCTTGCCCTTATTTGCCCGATAATGTCAAGTTTGCGAAGAGAGAACTGAAACTGCTGAAGTGGTGGAATTGAATCCTGCTTTTATATGGGAAGAAAAAGACAATTTTGAGTCTAGAACGATTCCTAAATGCTTGTGTTCGACTACTTGCATCACGGGTGTGTTATTGAAAAGAATTTTGGGATGACTCGTTTCAGTTTTTCTCTTTGAAAATACTAATTCGACTGCTTGCTTTTGTGGGTCAGGATTAAAGGACATCCTCCAGTCCTGAGCACATTTACTGATCAACTCCAAGTCACGGTTCATGTCACTAGCAGCTGTGTTTGCGTCTTGCACGATACTAAAAAGTGACGTATCATCAGCAAAAAGCTTAAAATTGCACTTCAAGTCTGCTGTTAGATCATTAATGTAGACAAAGAAAAATAAAGGGCCCAAAAAACCGGCCCTGGGACACTCCTGCTGAAACATCTCCCCAACTCAAGCTCTGTCCATCCAGTACAGTTCTCTGCTTTCGATTTAAAAAAAATCTTTGATAAGACTTAGAAGTTGTCCGGAGACACCGCATCGCTTTAATATATAGTTTAGCCCATCATGCCATACCCTGTCAAATGCTTTAGAAATATCAAGGTAAACAGAGCGAATATGAACGTAGTGAGAACTCGATGACTTTGTGTCCTTTCTCGCTACGAACGACATAATTTTTTTTTCTTTTCTCAATTCTAGTTTAACTGTTGTCGTTGCTTTGTATATTTTAATATTTTATGATGATATATATAAAAAAAGAGCGAACATCAAGAGGAGGATTGCAATCAAAAGGAGGAGTGAAAAGATAACAGGACGGCTAAATAATCAAGAGAAAGCACTTAGGGTAAGACGGGGTAAGTTGATTTACGGGGTAAAGTGAACTACTCAGAACATTAGCGCTTCTCTCCAAAAGTACATATGCAATGATAAAACATGTTTTAAGCCCAATGCTTTGTTACATGTGCTCAGAGAAAATTGAGAAATTTTGCAGAATAGTACTTTCTGTAGTTGCAAAAATATCGCCTCACTCGAGGCAGTAATAACAACCTCGGGTTTTTTTATATATCCACTAAAAGATTACAATATATATGTTACTTACACTACCTACAAAATTACTATACAATACTACAGGAACGATACCCCGAGGAGCAAAAGGCTGTGACTACCCCGAGGCCATTTAGACATTGAGCTAAAACTACTATGGTCTGTCTCAAATTACATGCCATGAGAAATATCTGCGATCAGGTTGACTTTTGTTTGGATTGGTAAATAAGGCATTATCGCAAATATTGCATGGCATCTAATTTGAGATAGACATTTAAAAATACACGACTTAACTAAAGAAAAACAAGAACAAAAACAAAATAAACTAAAATGGGACATGTAACATTGTGGCTGTGATGAAGTGACTTATAACGGAGTTCTTTGGAATTTTCTAACCGAATCGACCAGATTTGTGGATAAATTTTAGAGTCAGAAGGAGTATATTTTTGTTAAGTTCGTTGGGGAAATTTTTATCACCAAACAATAAAATCTGCAGTAGAACATTATTTTGGACATTGGTATATCCATATGGTCTATCCTCAATACCATCGTTCGTAGGGCACATTGGATTTACGGTATCCCAAACATTGTGCTTGAATTTGTGAAAGTTTAGTTTACTGAGACCAACCCTGAGTTGAGTGAGATAGGATAAACCTGTTGGGTCATGAATGCCAAATATATATCTTACAGGGGGTCTAATTATCGATAAGAGCTTCTTCTTAAAAACAGCAACAGACGGTGCAAGTCTAATCTCAGGATCAAGTTTATTCCATTCAGATAAGCAATGAGGATAGAAACAACAATCCTGGCCAAAAGAAGCTGGGACACAGGCAAATTTCAGTGTCTTCATGATGTTTCCTAAAATATCGAGGAGAAAACATACGTTTAGAGTCTCCTAATCCCCCTTCCCCCCCTACTTGCGAATTGTATGCAAAGATAGTGGAAATGATTTTGTAAATAATGTAAATAGTTCTGTAACCACGCACAAACGCAATCTGCAGTTGCTTATGATAGAGATTTTCAAAACAAAGAACGATCTCAACCCAACTTTTATGAAAGATATCTTTGCAGAAAGAGACAGCTATTATAGTCTGCGTAATGTAAATCATTTGCAACTGCCGAAAGTAAGGACGACAATATATGGTACAGAAAATATTCAGTATAGAGGCTGCCTTTTATGGTCCTCACTTCCAAGTTTTTTGAAAGACTGTAGCACAATTCAAGAATTTAAAAGAAAAATAAAACAGTGGAATTGCGATTCATGCACCTGCAGATTGTGTAAAGTTTTTATCAAAGATTTAGGGTTTTTAGATTAATTAATTTTGTCATTTCTGGGTATTTGCCGGAATATGGTAAATTACATCCCCATAGTCAAGATGCAGTCACACATGGAGCTTATATAACTAGTTTAGAGTATGCCTGGGCAGATATTTGGAGAGATATTTCAGCAAGCCAATACCCTTTCTTGTTTTAGAGATAGCTGATTTGATATGGGCAGAAAAAGACAGCTTTGAATCGAGTATAATTCCTAAATGTTTGTGTTCATCTACTTTCATCACTGGTGTGTTGTTTAAATAAATTTCCGGATGATTAGCTTCAATCTTTTTCCTTGAGAATATTAGTTCCACAGCTTGTTTTTGTGGATCAGGACTAAACGACATCCTCCAGTCATGAGCCCACTGTCTTATCAACTCCAAGTCATGGTTCATGTCATAGGCAGCTGAATCAGAATCTTGGACGACCGTAAATAATGACGTATCATCAGCGAAAAGCTTAGCATTGCACCTCAAGTCTTCAGTTAGGTCATTTATATACACAAGGAAAAATAAGGGTCCTAGAATAGAACCCTGGGGTACTCCTGCCGAAATATCTCCCCAAGAAGAACTCTGCCCATTCAAAACAGTTCGCTGCTTTCTATTCTCAAGAAAGCTCTTGACAAGAGAAAGAAGATTTCCTGAGACGCCACATCGTTGTAGTTTGTAAATCAGACCATCATACCATACCCTGTCAAATGCTTTGGAAATATCGAGATATACAGAACGAACATCGAGAGGGGGATTACAATCAAATGCTTTAAAAATTGTGTGCGTTATGGAGGTTAATTGGTTGACTGTTGAGTCACCTGGACGAAAACCTGATTGATCTGGGTTAAGTAACTCAGATGAAACAAGATGTGAATACAGAGAATCGTAAATGAGTTTTTCAAGTATGTTACCAAAGATTGGAAGAAGTGAAATTGGGCGATAGCTTCCCTTCAAATTTTTTTCGTTTTTTTTTTGTGAACAGGCACAACATTTGCATGCTTCCATATTTGGGGAAATAGACCACTCCTCAGGCAATTTGTAAATATGATCTTTAATGGAGCAACTAATGCAGCATCACTCAACTTTATCATTCTCACAGATATTTCATCCCAGCCATGTGCTTTGTTAGGATTGAGTGAACGTATGATTTGTAGCATCTTTTCTTCAGAGATAGCAAAGTCATTTATCAGATTAGAAGTTACTGGGATATGTCCTGGAATTGCACTGCCTGTGTCAATCGTCGTACACTGAAGTATGAAATAATCGTTGAATAATTGTGCCTTTTTAGTAAAATCAGTTACAAATAGCCCATTCTCTAAAAGTGGTGGTATTATTGGAATCTGCGCCTTGTTTAGAACTGTATTGATCAAGGACCAATACGTTTTGCTAGGGGTTTCACGGCTAGCTAAGGCTTCCCCTGAATTAAGAAAGTAATTCCGTTTTGCATCTTCAATCATTTTTGAACCTTCAGCTATCATTTTTTGTATCCCCTCAAGCCTGTCGTCTGGCTGACCATTCCTCATGAAACTTTTATAAGCACGATTCTTATTTCTTAGAAAATTCTTAACAGTTTGCGTTATCCAGGGTACTTGGCGAAGTCTAATCGTTTTAACTTTGTTAGGAATGAAATTGGAATAAATGTTCAAAAGCACTTCATTGAGCAATGTGACCTGCTCATTAGGACATGTTATATTTCCGAGATGCTCTTCCCAATTAAACATTTCAATACTCTTCATAATGGCCACAAAATTTGCCTTGTCATAGTGCCAAATCCTGCGAGTATAAGGAGGTGACGTTATGTTTGAAACTGATAATCTTCCATGAATAATTTGATGATGACACTGTTCATGCAGAGACGGATGTACACCAGATTCAATAAAGAGGTTAGGCTGATTGGTAAAAATTAAGTCAATGCAAGATCTAGACTCGCCCATTAAGTGAGTTGGTTCTGAAATTAATTGATGAAGGCCAAGTTCAGAAGCGATCGGCTCAAATAATATTCCCTCGTTGTTTTCAATATCATTTTCCCACCATTGAGTTGAGCGACAGTTGAAATCACCGGTGATAAAAACGCAGAAGGGATTTTCAGCATGTATGTTAGATAGCAATAACTCAAAGTTTATTGTGAAGTTATCAAACTCAATCTGGTCTTGGCTTGGACTTCGATAAGTTACGATGAAAAATACTTTTTCCTGCCTACATGAATCTCAGAAACAACGCATTCAGGGAGAGTTACCAAATCAGAACGATTTTTTGAAGCAAGGGAGTCTTTAACATAAAGTCCAACTCCACCCCTTTTCAAATTTTGAGGATGGTTATTTTCAATAAATGTGTAGCCATCTAGTGCTAGCCTATCATTTTCGACAGTACTGTCAAGGTGGGTTTCAACGATGCCAATCAGGTCATAATTATACACTGAGTTGTAAGCCCCTATAAGAGAGACTCGCAAAAAGTCGTGGGCAGTAATGCTATTTAAATTCCAAGTGCAAAAGTCCAGTGTTTCAGGACCAGGGTTCATTTCTATATCACCACTAAGCAGAACCGACCTGAAAACCAACCATTGAGTATGAAGTGTATGGCAAGTTATGCTCCCAATGTAAAAATACGCATACAAAAAAAGATATTGCTTGACAGCTATACGGTTGTGATGAACAAGACCAATGGTAAAACGAGGGAAGCGCTTGACAAGCTCAATAGTCGTATAAATGATTATCTTCGCAAAGCGATGCACGCGGGCAAACAAAGGCAAGAAACATAGCTGTGTTGACACAGAGTGCACGGCAAGAAATTGTATTATTACTGCCAAAAGGGTAGAACAATGGTTGAGATTGCAATAAAACAACAACAAAACCAGTAAAGCTTGAGGACGTGAACAAGAATAGAGAATGGTCGCACATCTTTACTCAAAGGAAACGATGTTTGAATGGATACACGGAAACACCCTATTGTTGCCCGCCATTGATTTATTTCAACCGGCATCGTCAAAAAGAGACCCTCTCGCTTCTGCCAAGCGGCAAGCCACAATGCAACCACCAATGCTACATCCCACGTAACATAAAAAGCAACAGGGATTTGCTAACAATAGTTAACATGGTGTAGAGGACAGTGTTGCATGTTTTGGCAATTTGTACATTTTGAAATTACCTTTTAAAAAAGTTCTGGCGAATTTTTTTCCTTTTGTTTGTTTTGGGAATAAAAATACTTTTCTTTTGTTTGTTTTGGGAATTGAGAATGCATCTCACAGTTGAATATTTTCATCTGAAAAGAGATATTCTTAGAGGTTGTAAATAAGACTTCCCCATGGGTTAGAAAAAAAACAACGAGATTTACCTTCTTCTTTGAGGCCGGTCTTCCTTCAGGAGACAACGTGATAAAACATCACTCGAAAGTTTCGAGAAAGTTTTTCGCAAGAAATGTAATAGGTTCCAAAACTTCATTTGACAGGGGAAAGGGTGGCACAGCGAAAAAAAGGAAATGTTCTCCCAGGGAGCATTTCGCATAATCCATCACATCGCGCCACATCCCTCGCCCAGCGGAAAACAGGCCTTGGCTTCTTGTTCCTTTCAAATAAACCTAAATCAGCCTTCCCGCCTGGCGTCCGCCAGCCCACACCGCGCGGCTGGATCCCCGGGCAAAAAACGAGTGTTCCCCAAGAGCCCAACCCCGCATAGAGCGGACCAGCAAACACCAAGCCGAAGAAGAAAACTTAGGATAAAGCATCTGACTGCGCGCTATAATATTCAATCAAATTTATTAAGGACATATCTAACAAAAATGTGTTTTACGCCAATATATAGCCCTATTTTAACCAAACCAACAAAACGACCTAGAAATTACATATGTGATTTTTGGGGGGTTTTGGGGCTGAATAAACAGTGAGCAGTCAGCTGCTAATTATAATATTGAGCCTATAAACATAACACAAGTAAGAATTTAAGTTTAATGTTACGTCCATCACTCCTCCTCACTCACTCCTTCCACTGTTCCAGAAGGGAGAGTTTTGTCCATAAATTCCTCAACTGAGTTGAAAAATATAAAGCCACCATTTTCATTTTGGCTGCTAAATTGCAATTCACATCAGCAAAAACAAACTCGATACATGGGTACTGTTTAGCGATTTATGCTGCCTTGTTCAACAAAACGATTCTTTTTTTTGTAAGATCTAATCTGATCTTAACATCGTCTGACTTCTTGCGTGCTCGGTGGACCTTGGTACGATCCCTGAAGGATGTGCATTTTACTATCATCTGTTGCTTTGGGGGGCTTCCATACTCCGGTTTGGTCTTCGGCCCAACTCGGTGGGCCCTGTCTATGCTGTCGATGGTTACACCACAATCAAGCTTCTCAAGAATTTTATGAACTTTCTTGACACAATTTTCCTTGGAACCGACTGATGGTAAGGGAATATCCTGTAGTCTCAAGCAAACCCGCCTGCTGTACTGTTCTTGTTCTTCGATTCTTTTGTCCAAATTTTCCAAAATGGCGAGCTTCGCTTCAACGATGTCAAGGCGATCCTTCAGAGATTCAATTTCATGCTCCTTTTCTACAAATTTCTCGTTAAACTTCTCTGCTACCTTAGAAACAGCTTCCTCTAGAAACTCTTTTGTTGGCAAAGCAGCGATATCATTCCGAACGGCATCCATGGCTTTGTTTATGATATCTGAAATTTCATCGCAAGTGAGACCACGTTGTGGGCCTACGCTTGATGTTGACTGATGCTTTCGAGTCGTGACATTTGCAGGGTGGCTCATTGCTGTAATATTAAACTCTCAAAAACTTCTACTTGACTTCCAATTAACTTCTACCAATGAAATAGCAATGTGCCAACATGCCAGCAGTGTTGTTCTAGGCCATAGTCAACAGCGCTGCAAAGACACGTCCGGTCGCCATTGAACGTGACGGCGAAAAAAGAAGTAGGTATTGAAAACTGAGGTTATTGATCCAAGAACTTTGTTAGGATTTGATGAAGCAAGTATATCTATCGACATGCAAAGGGATAAGTGGCCATCATTATGAAATTAGAACATTCATAACTGTTACAAATTCATAAATATTGTTGGTTCTGTTTCTGGGTGGAGTTTGAGGGCAACCTTGAAAATAGTGTTTCTCTGTGTGATGATATGGCACTTATATGAAATATATCATTTTGCCAAGTTTATTATTCCCATGATTGTTCTTTGACTTGCATACAGGCCTCGCAATCTGACTCGAATTTGCAACTTAAGATGGTTTTGGTAAATATTTGATTCTGCAAAGATCCTTCTCAAATCGAAGAAAAAGAACTGCGACGACGATCATCTTATTCATATTTCAGTCTTTCCAAATCATCTTCAGGTTGACAATCCAGAAAAAGAGGCAAATTCAAGGTATCGACATATCCATAAAAAATTTTGACATTCCAGTACAAAAATCCAGTTTTGTGAATTAGTTTAAGATTGAGCCATGTTTTTTGTTAATTCGAAGCAGTATCGTGAAATGCGCCGACTGAACGCTTTACGTCTTGCTGGTTCGTGTAGATATGACAATCAAAACAAGCAATACTCTCAACTTTACTCCATTTTTATCTACATCCTACAAAATCTCTACGCCTCCAACTTCCCTACACCCTAAAATTTACTCAACAATACATAATGTGAGTCCTCTTCTGATTGGCTCCTCTTACAGTCATGCGATATTACGATATTGCCCTAGATGTTGAGAAAATTACTGGCGGCACAATGTTGCCTCGCAATGGTATGCTATTCCCAACAAGCAGCACCCTGCTTCATGATCAGAATGTAATTTTTTTCCAAAACAAGAGGCTATATTTACAGACACCCAAGTTCAAATGTTGATAGCCTCACATCTCATTTTCAGAATCTTTTATCTAAAATATCCTCAAACAAACTGGATGCGATGGATGCCGGACGAAACGAAGCGAACCAAAGGCGAAGCTCGTAATCTGACGTCAAACAATGAGCATCACAACGTCAGCAACAAACAACAGCAAAAACAACAGCAACAACAAAAACTTCGAATAAACACAGATCTACAATCTAACGTCAAAGGACAAAGAACAGGAAAACAGCACAACAAACAACAGCAACAACAACAACAACAACAACTACGACATAACACAGATTTACAATGTAACGTCAAAGTACAATGAACAGGAAGACAACACAACACAACAACGAAAGAAACAATACTTTATTGGACCTTATAAAGACAAAAACGATACAGTTTAACTGCATAACCTTATATGGACTTAGCTTTTGCTATAAATAGGGGTTGCTCTTTACAAATTAATCAGTTGCGCTGAAGATGTCCTAGTGGGTGAAACTAGTTAGCACTGGAAGAAAAATAAATGCGCAAGAGATCCATCTGACGCCTGCTTTCTTATTTTGTTGCATCTTCTTCAATCGTATACTATATACTCAAACAAACTGGTATTTATAATGGATGATTTCAATGTCAATCTACTTGATTATGCTTCCCATACACCAACAACTGATTTTGTCAACAACTTTTGCTTGTATTCATCATCCTACTAGATTTTCAGAACATAGAGCATCAGTTATTGATAACATATACACTAATGCTACCAATGCTAATATAACAAGTGGCAACATTTTAAGGCAAATTACTGATCATTTTCCCCAGTTCTTGATTTTGAAAATTACTCAGGTCAGTCATAATAAATTTGAATTATTCAAACATGATTATTCGAAATTCAAGGGTGACAAATTCCTTGAGGACTTAAATCAGATTAATTTTACTTATTTAGAAAATAGTGACATGGATGTGTGCAAAACATTTGACAGATTTTTGGAAGACCTTAGTACTATGACAAATAGGCATGCACCAATCAAAAAGAGGAGTAGAAAGGAAATAAAACTGAAAGATGGAAATCCATTAACCATGGATTTAAAATATAATACAAAAGATTATGAGAATCCGAGACAGAGTTTTGCTAAAATTAAAGAAAAATGCAAGTGATGATAACCTTATATTGTATAAAAAATTTAGAAATCGTGTTTCCAATGAAATAAAAAGAAGTAAAGAAAGTTATTTTCATAACTTTTTTTCTACTAACACTCAAATATGAAAAAATTATGGTAAGACAATTATCTTACTTAATCCCAATCAATCTGGTTTTCGTCCGGGTGACTCAACAGTCAACCAATTAATTTTGATAACGCATACAATTTTTGAGGCTTTTGACTGTAATCCTCCTCTAGATGCTCGTTCTTCTTTCTCTTATCCAAAGTTTCCTTAAGGATCGTAAGCAGCGAACAGTTTTGAACGGACAATATTCTAATTGGAGAGATATTTTGAAAAATACTCAAGTCAGTCATAATAAATCTGAATCATTCAAATATGATTATTCTAAATTTAAGGATGACCAATTCCTTGAGGACTTTCATCAGATTAACTTTACTTATTTAGAAAATAGTGATATGGATGTCAGCAAAAAATTTGACAGATTTTTGCAAGACCTTAGTACTTTGACAAATAAGCACGCACCAATCAAAAAGAGGAGTAGAAAGGAAATTAAACTGAAAAATAAGCCTTGGATAAATAATAGAGTGCAAAAGATGATGAGAATCCGAGACAGAGTTTTGCTGAAATTAAGGAAAAATGCAACTGATGACAACCTTAAATTGTATAAAAAATTTAGAAATCGTGTTGCCAATGAAATAAAAAGAAGTAAAGAAAGTTATTTTCATAACTATTTTTCTACTAACACTCAAAATATGAAAAAATTATGGTCAGGTATAAAAACCATCATCTCTCATAAATCTTCTACATCTTCTTTAATTAACAAAATCAAAGATAAGGAAGGAAATGTAACATCAGAACCAGGTAAAATGTCAAATATTTTTAATGATTTTTTTGTAAATGTTGCTGATGAAATAACAAAGACAATCCCAGTAACACCTAAGTCTCCCCTGGACTATTTAACTAACAGAACTTCTAATTCACTTTTCCTTACTCCAGTCACCTGGACAGAAATTAATGACATAATCAACATTTTAAATCCATCTAAATCCGTAGGTCCTAACAGTATACCCATAAAATTATTAAAAATCATTGGATCCTCAGTTTCTCCACTTCTTGCTCTTCTTGTGAATCAGTCTTTCCAGTCTGGTATTTTTCCTGATAAACTTAAGATAGCCAAGGTGATAACTCTATTCAAAAAAGGGAATCCTGAGCTACCATCTAACTATAGGCCAATTTCTCTTTTACCCATCTTCAGTAAGATATTTGAGAAGTTGATGTACAGGCGACTGTATAGATTTTTAGAAATAAATAATGTTCTTTATTCCTTACAATTTGGATTTCAAGAAAACCACTCTATTGATCATGCGCTGGTGAGTTTGACAGAAGCTATTAGAAACACACTTGATAATAAAAAATTTGGTTGTGGTATTTTTATTGATTTACAAAAGGCTTTTGATACTGTGAATCATAAAATTTTGTTATCAAAATTGGAACACCATGGGGTGCGCGGTTGTGCCCTCGAGTGGTTTAAATCTTATCTGTCTGACAGAAAGCAATATGTCTCTGTCAATGGAAATAATTCTAACTTACTTTCAATTACTTGTGGTGTACCACAAGGTTCTGTACTAGGCCCATTACTTTTCCTTATCTACATCAATGATCTACCAAATGCTTCTAAGAAACTTAATTTCTATCTCTTTGCTGATGATACAAACATCTACTGTGAATCAAATGATTTATCTAACTTAATTAAAATCGTTAACAAAGAACTTAGATCAATAAAGAAATGGCTTGATGCTAATAAATTATCATTAAACATTGATAAGACAAACTATATTATCTTTCATTCTCCTTCTAAAAATGTTCCTTCTGATTCTACGATAAAAATAGGGAAAAAGCATATTAAAAGGGTCAAGTTTGTCAAATTCTTAGGACTCCTCTTACATGAGCATCTAAGCTGGAAATACCATCTCAGTGAACTTTCTAAAAAATTAGCCAGAACTTGTGGAATCTTTTTCAAAATTAGAAACTTACTTCCCTTAGATGTTTTACTTTGCTTGTACAATGCTTTGTTTCTGTCCTTCTTACAATATGGTCTTATTGTTTGGGGTCAAACATATGCATCATATGTTGATCCAATTTTTAAACTACAGAAAAAAGCAGTCAGAGCTATCTCATTTCAGCCTCGCATGTCACCCTCTCTTCCAATCTTTAAAGATCTTAAACTTCTCAAACTTTCTGAGATATTTGAACTCCGACTTTTAACCTTTGTCTTTGACTCTGTTAATAAAACTTCACCTAGTTGCTTTCATAACTTCTTCCTATTCAATTCATCTGTTCATCAATATTCAACGAGACAGGCCAGTCAAGGAAATCTATACTTATCTCGAATAAACAGTCTTCAATATGGTTTAAAATCAATTCGATATCTTGGTGCTAAACTTTGGAATTCATTACCCGTTGAACTCCGTAATGCTCCATCGAAAATATCCTTCAAAAAGCAACTGAAAATTTACTTACTGAACAAGGTCAATGAATAATTCAAAGCTATGTTTGATTCTGGCACAATTTCTACTTTATCATACGAAAATCAAATGTGTCCATCATAATTTCAAATTTTCGTAGGACAGGGGGGGCTCTCTCCTCGATTAGTTTACCTATTGAGAGAGCTCCTCCTTTAAAGGGGCAGTTAGACGTGACGCTGCGCGGGACATTTTCATTGTATTTTTATGAAAGGTGCTTAGGCGTAGGATCGACTCATCAATGGAGATTTTGAATGGGATTTTCGCACATTTCAATCCATCTCCATCGACGCTGTTCTAGACAATCTCAAGGATTTAATTGACAGATATTGTTCGTCTATGTCGATTTCACGTATTTGCAAAGTTATTTTGTTTATCACGAATTCCTGAAAGTTGAAAACAGCAATCTTGCTGAAGGAACTTTGAAGCTGCGAAGAGATAATCTACAAGTCGAAGTTGGCAAGAAACTTACCAAAGAATATGGTTTTTGAGTCCGATTTATGATGCTTGGTGAAACCGAAAGGTGAATACAACCTTATCGAACACTCCTGGATTCATTGCTCAATTAATTTCGTCAGAATTACAGCGAACAAAGAGGTACAGTAAACATGTTTTGGTATTTAGGCCTATACGAATTGGATTGTGACACGCAGAAATCTGCTACCCGCGTTTCGCGTCTGACTGCCCCTTTAAGTAATTCCCTCCATACAATTTATTCTTTTCTCTGTATTTGTATATTGTATTAATTTTCCGTACCAATGTATTAATTTTCTGTAATATTTTCTTTTCCTTGTAGTTTAGTTAGCTGTTAGTATAGTAAATTATAAATTGTATGAAGTGAATTTAAAATATATGAAACTGAAACTGAACTGAGCAGGAGTGCCTCAAGGTTCTATATTGGGACCATTAGTTTTCCTTGTGTACATCAACGATCTCACTTCTGACTTGAAATGTAACATTCAGACTTGAAATGGACCATGACCTGGAGTTAATAAGTCAGTGGGCCCATGATTGGAGGATGTCATTTAATCCCGATCCGCAAAAAACAAGCTGTCCAATTGCTACTTTCAAAGAAAAGATATGAAATAGATCACCCCGTTATC
The DNA here is from genome assembly GCA_039566865.1 of Aurelia coerulea. NCBI lineage: Eukaryota > Metazoa > Cnidaria > Scyphozoa > Semaeostomeae > Ulmaridae > Aurelia > Aurelia coerulea. Next base: position 19,556,364 of record CM076956.1, on the reverse strand, counting down.
CTCTTTAATAACATACCCTTGCAAAAAGTAAATGAACATAAACGTCTAGGTATTGTCTTGGATTAGAAGCATTCTTTCCCGGCTCATGTTAAATCTGCTATCTCTAAAATGAGAAAGGGCATTTCTCTACTAAAACATCTCTCCAGATATCTGCCCAGACATACCCTGAACGAATTATACAAGCTCTATGTACGACCCCACCTGGACTACGGAGACGTTATCTATCATCTATCTATCTATCTATTTATCTATTATAAATAATCAGTAAAGTCCACAATGGGCATCACACTTATGAGGTTCTGATCACTAAACTAGCAAACAACTTTTGGAACGAAACTTGAAATGAAAACAGCTGTTAAATGGAATGGGTATATGATTGACCTGATTATGCTGTTTGCAGGTTGAGTTGATCTGACTAATCTATCTAGAGTATGTGAATACAGTCAAAACATCATTTTACCAAATCTAATGGAAAAACTAGAGTCTGTTCAGTATTCTGCTGCTCTTGCTGTAACAGGAACATGGAGGGGAACATAACGTGAAAAGCTTACACAGAGCTTGGCTGGGAGTCACTAAGTCTTTTTTTCTATTAATAATAAATTAAAACTGATTAATCTAACTACAAAATTACTACTGTACCGCTCTTGGTGTAAGAAGACATAAGGTCATCTGGCTTACACCAAGAACGGTACTTACAATTTACAAATACAACTTCAAGACTAAAAAAAAGAAAAATAGAGCAACACAAGGGACAAAAAGACAAGAAAGCAAAACACAAAAAGTCAAAAGACAAGAAGCGGACTGGCAGTTCCACACCAAACCATGCAATGGGTCTAACCCTTTTATATCGTAGACTTTCATCAGTTTTGTACCATCACATAGCAACTGGACGGTACAATGACAAGGAAAGTCAAGCACTATGGGAAAATTTGGATAGTTTGGTATTAAACTGTCTGGAAGATAGGCAGGAGAGGACAAGTCCGGGACAAGTTTAAAGGACGAGTCCGGGGTTGGTATGATTGATGATAAAATACAAGATAATACTGCTATGAATGATGTTTGATACTTTTCTCCACTATTTTTCGCCTTCTCCTTGTGAAATTTACGGTGGCCGACACGGGCCATCGCTGAAAAATGTCAAAATTGAGAAAATACAAAATCGAGAAAAGATTTTCAAAATCAAGAAAAGTTTTTCAAGATCAAGAGCACGCAAACACGATCAAGAACACGCAACAACACGATCAAAAACACGCAATTACACAATCGAAAATGTTCGTTTCAAAATCGAGAAAACTTCAAGTAGAAAATGCTGACTCCGCTAAGATCACTGAAAACACAATTGAGTTTTTTTTAATATGAATATGAAACAAGTTCGAATTGCAGAAAAGGTTACAAACGTGAAGAGGTGAAATAAAAGATGTGAAATGCTTTATAAAAGTGAAATGCTTTATAAAAGTCCCGGGGGTTACTCGCCAATATTCTATATGTTATCTTTTTTTTACAAAATTGACGATCTCCTTTATCAGATGTTCCAGGGCCAAGAAGCATCTCAAACTTGGGGGGGGGCACTTCAAGGGCACTTTGTCCCTGGATAAAAGGGCACTTGCTGAAAACAAAAAGAGCACTTCTTTTGTTTACTGATTAATCTTGGGGACTGAAAAATCTTCGGGGTGTCACGTGCCCCAAGTGCCTTCAGTGCCGCCGGTTCCTACGGCTATGAGATGTTCACATAGAAGAAACGGAGTACGGCTAAAGCGGCTAAAACCGTCAACTCTACAAATACAAATAACAATACATTACAAAACCAACTATATAAAATGATTCCAGGGCACCGGAGCCACGGGGGCAGCGGGGGCAGCTAACCCCGTTGCCCTAGTGGTACGGGGCAGCGCAGGGGCAGCAAAGTACCCTTTCCAAAGAAATTCATTTCAGTGAACTATTAATTAATCGCGTCTGTTAGACATTGGAGGCGAGTTGTTTCTCGACCGCAGGCACAATGATACAACAATCCTTTCTGCTCTCAATCAAGATCATAGTACGTTCGAAGGACAATCGCGTCGCCATGAGGTGGTCGAGGGTGGACATGTCCACCCCAGTTTTCACGAGGTCGATCTTATAATTTCTCGAAATCAGTTACAAAATCTTGGAGAGAGTAGATTTTGACTGACTTGAAACTTTTGTGATAACTGGTCTTCCTCTTGAATCCTGAATATTCCTTTATTGAAGATTTCGACAAAGGCCTTAAATATCAATTTCTGATCATATTTTTCCTGATTCTATTTTAAACTTCAAATATTGTCATCATATTCTTTCTTTATTTTAATAAAAGTCTTGACTTGACTTTTAAAAGATTGTAACTATTTTGAACATGTGTTCTTGATCGTGTTATTGCGTGTTGTTGATCGTGTTTGCGAGTTCTTGATTTTGAAAATCTTTTCTCGATTTTGAAAACCTTCTCTTGATTTTGAAATTTTTTAGCATTGGCCCGTTTCGGCCACCGTAGAAATTACGTATTCAAATAAGCAATTTGAGCGAAGTGACGTCATATCGCACAAACGAAAATGAGGCTGTGCGATTGTTTTTTCGCCCCTTTATCATAGCAAGCCTCTTTATCGTGTTCTCATGCCGTTTTCAATGCATGACTACACGATAAAGAGACTAGCAGCCATTAAGAGGCGAAAAAACAATCGCACAGCCTCGTTTTCGTTTGTGCGATGTGACGTCACTTCGCTGAAATTGCTTATTTGAATGCGTAATTTCTCAAGGAGAAGGCGAAAAATAGTGGAAAAAAGCATCATACATCATTCATAGCAGTGTTATCTTGCATTTTATCATCAATCATACCAACCCCGGACTTGTCCTTTAAAATTGATTTTATGTTGATCCACGGATACTAACGTGCCGCCCAAGCGAGAGGACGAAGAACCCCAACCCCTCGCCCGGGCAGCACGCCAGCACCCACGATCAAAAGGTAGCAAGATAGGTAAACATTTCAAAAATTTAATTTCTTTTGGCAATTGATGGTTTTTGCAAGCTTACTATCAATACTTTATCACAGAATTGTGTTTTTTGTTATGAATTACTCAAGAACTCCACGAAACCCTAGTTTCTCAACCCTAGTCTATGTCTTCAGTAAAACCAGATAAAAAACAGATGATTACATGTTGAAAAAAAATTTTTACGCAACCCCGCCTTTCGTATCCCCGATCCCTCATCCATTCCATCCTTTCCAGCAAGAAAGGGAGGCTAAGACATTGAAAAGAGGCCACCTATAGCCTAGCAACAAAGCAACAAACCAATTTGTTTCGATATTCAACACACATGGCCTAAATTTTATATTTGATTTTTCAAAATAGTGTAGTCTAAGTTGTCAAAATGACCGGAAAACGAAGCACGAAGAGAAAGAAGGTGGAGTTTTATGGCAACAGGCTCATGAAGAAGGAGGAGGTTGATTCCACAGGAGCATCTGCACAACCTATTCATGACAATACTGCCAGTAATTTAGGCCTCTCGCTCAGCAACTAGCGATGAATAGCGACGAAGAACATTGAAGAACAGAAGTGCATGCACCACAGGCAGAAGCGCATGGGGGCACGCATTCGGTCCCTAAAAAGCAGATCTGGGAATGCTAAGTTGTCAGATGGTAAGTCCATAGGAAGAGGAAGGCTGACAAATACAGCCTTCACGTCTAATATCTATAGATATATATGGGAAAGCACTAAATAAGGGGAAGCATGCACAGCACCATAGAAATGAGGAATGCAGTAATAATGGCAATATGGCATCACATAAGGTGAACTGAAGAAAAACCAGATAACTTTTGTGTTCAGAAGGGAGCAGCTCATGGTGTGGTTTCCAGCGTGATGTGGAAAATGGCACAAGCACATACAATTATGAGCTTATGATCGAACTGTTTAAAACTAAGGAGAACATCAACCCCCCTTTTATGAGGGAGATTTTCTGTGAGCGTCGTGTTAATTATAATCTGAGAAACAATAATAACTTTGTGCTACCAAGGGTAAGAACAACAAGTTACGAATCCGAGACTATCAAATATAGAGGGCAGCGTCTTTGGCTATCTCTTCCTCCCCACATAAGGAATGCTCAATCTATCAATGAGCTTAAGAAAAAAATCAAAAGTTGGAATGGCGCTGACTGCTCATGCAGATTATGTAGAACGTTCACACCACAACTTGGATTCTCATGATACCATGTTTTGATACAGTTTTCATACCATATTTCGGACATTCGTCGGATTTTTAACAGCACGGATTTCTATATTACTATGTTTTTAATTTTCTGTTTTTGAAATTTTTACCTTGTATTTGAAATCGTATTCATTTATCATGTATGTATATTTATTGGACTGTATGTATGTATATTTATTGGACTGTATGTATATAAACTTTGTATTAGTTTTTAGCAGTTGGCTTGGATTAGCTAATGCAATACTTATTTCTAATTTTTACTGTATAGCTATGTAGCACCAACTTTAAATAAATTGATTATTACTATATTATTATTATGCTGCTTTTACACGGTATTGATCTAACAACCGGCCAATTGTCTGAATTATGTCTCTCATCGAACCACTCCCCGTGGTCTAGGATGGGAAGCATTTCTGTCCTTCTTCTTATTACTGTCCTTCTGTGCAGTACTCCTTTGTTCTTTACTTTGTATTGAGGACCTTCCGGATAATGCACGCTGTTCCAAGAAGACATGTTTATTATTATTATTATTACATTATTATTACATTATTATTATTATTATTATTACTATTATTACTATTATTATTATTATTATCATCATCAGTATCATTATTATTATTATAATAATAATTATTATTATTCAGTTGTTGTTGGCTGTTGCAGATGAGATTTATGCCAATCGACCAATTTCTCTCCTACCAATCTTTGGGAAAATACTTGAAAAACTTATGTACGATTCTTTATACTCACATCTTGTTTCATGCAAGTTACTCAATCCGAATCAATCAGGCTTTCGTCTCGGTGACTCAACGGTTAATCAGCTGATTTCCATAACGCACACGATCTTTAAAGCCTTCGATTGTAACCCACCTCTTCATGTTCGCTCTGTGTATCTTGACATCTCTAAAGCATTTGATAGGGTATGGCACGACGGTTTGATTTATAAACTAAAACGATGTGGCGTTTCTGGAGAGCTCCTTTTGCTGATCCAAAGTTTTCTTTGGGATAGAAAACAATGAACAGTTCTAAATAGACAGAATTCTGATTGGGGAGATATTTCAGCAGGAGTACCCCAGGGCTCTATTTTAGGACCCTTGTTTTTCCTTGTATATATTAACGATTTCGCTGCTGACGTGAAGTGTAATTTAAGCTTTTTGCTGATGACACATCGCTGTCCACTGTAGTAGCAGACTCTAACCCGGCTGCCAGTGATAAGAACCATGACCTAGAGTTGATAAGACAGTGGGCCTATGATTGGAAAATGTCCTTCAATCCTGATCCGCAAAAACAAGCTGTTGAACTGATATTTTCTACGAAAAGAATTGAAATCAATCATCCAGAAATTCGTTTTAATAATATTCCAGTGATGAAAGTGGATAAACATAAACATCTAGGAATTATCCTGGACTCAAAGCTTTCTTTTTCGGCTCATATCCAAGCAGCTATCTCTAAAACAAGGAAGGGAGTCGGTTTGCTGAAATATCTCTCCAAGAACCTACATAGACATACCCTAAACGAATTATTCAAGCTCTTTGTGCGGCCCCACCTGGAATACGGAGATGTTATCTATCATATTCCGGCCAAAGTATGTGAAGCGGTAACACCATTTTGTCAAGTTTGATGGAAAAGTTGGAGTCAGTTCAGTATTCTGCTGCTCTAGCCGTTACAGGAACGTGGTGGGGACATCGCGAGAGAAGTTGTACGCAGAACTTGGTTGGGAGACATTGAGTTCCCGAAGATGGAGAAGACGCCTTACGTTGTTTTACAAAATGATACATAATCTGATGCCTGAATATACAACTGATCCAATCCCTCAACTTCAGCAGTCGCATTACACTCTTCGCAATCAGGATGTCATTGGGCGAATAAGGGCGAGGACAGAAAAATTCAAATCTAGATTTTATCCCAATTGCTTTTCAGAATGGAATGAACTAGATCCGGAGGTTAGACTTGCAAAATCGGTCGCTATCTTTAAGAGACAGCTGATTATCCTATCTGACTCAAAAAATTCAAGCACAATTTTAGGGATTCCATAAATCCAATGTGTCCTATAAACGATGGTGTTGAGACTACGGAACACTTTTTGTTGCTCTGCCCTTCCTTTGAGGTTGAACGTCGAAATCTTCTCGCTAGAGTGTTTGATTTGCTGCGACCATTTGGATATATCGATCTTTCAAATAAGGTTTTGACACAACTTTTATTTAATGGTGATAAAGACCTTCCATAGGCCCTCAAACAAAATATACTCGAGTTAACTCTACATTACATCCACGCAACTGGTCGATTCAGTTGAGATCACCGTAAATCTAGCTATGATCTAGTTAAACGTCATTAAACCACCAAGTCCATTTTCGTAAAGTTTCTTGTCGTAGAGTCCTGTCCATTTATTTCATTGAAAGCCTGTTTCACATTAGATGGTAGGCTTATCATTAGAAATCCACACCCGATAGCGGTGTCTCGAGGGATGGGGACCTTGGGTAGGGAGCAGTGACGGGGACGGTTGTTGACGTTGTTGTTTCCTCGGCCGGGGTTCCGATTGCTCACCATTATATTTTGGCCTGACATCTAATGAGAAACCAGCTCAAATATTCATTTGTAAAATCTTTTTATAATTAGCATATCTATCCGTATTAGTTGTAGCGTGCTATGTATAGTAGTATATATTAGTTTTATTTTAGTTTATGTTAATTCCAGGGGGTAGACATGATATTTTGCTCCTCCTGGCCCCCGTCCTTGCAGTGTGGTATAGTAGATTGTAGGTAGTGTTTAGGTAATTTTTGTTGTAAATTTTTATATTGAATAAAAAAAAACGATTTATGCCACCTTTGAATCCCTCTCAGTGATGAATCACTGCTTTCTACCTGTCTTCATGGGGGCACGGAAAATAAAAACGAAGCACTGAATGCCTTGGTATGGCAGCGTGCCCCCATGAATGGCAGCATGAAACACATCTATTTCCTGATATTGCGTTTTCGGTCAAAATCTGAACAAGCTTTCTCATTTTTCTCCAAAACTGCATGAGGTATCCTTCTGAAATTTTCACAGTACCTGCAAGTGGCCAAGACCTATAAAGTAAACAATACTTAGCCATATATACTAAGTAGTTTTATAATTATGATATCTTTTCACTTTGGCAAAAGACAGATTTTGGACTATTTTTTAAATCTTGAATTAGTGTTTAATGCCCACTAAAAAATTGAAAGATCTAGCCTTTACAGCTGTGAAAATATTTTGCCACTTGCAAGATCATTTTTTGGTGTCCAGAAAAGGGTGTGGTCAAAATATGGGCGTAGCATGATACCTGATGCCCTTTGAAAATATTTAGATATTGGATATTGCTTACAACAGGTATTCATAACTGAAAATAAAAAGGAGCTTGCAATTACACCTTCAGAAATGAAATTATTAGCCCTAAAGAAATACCCAAATTTACCTATCTTGCTACCTATTTAACCTGTTTGTTTTTTCAATGTACTCAATTGTTGCCTCAATAATTATCCTGTTGTCAATAATATTCATATTAGACCTGCCGTAAAGGAGCAAGTTGCACAAGGTTTTTGAATCCAGGTTGGCGATATCAATATCTGACAATTCCGTGACAGTGCCAAAGAGATCCTCTCGCAATTGATTAAAGTCACTAAGTTCCCGAAGGTGGCGTAGACGCCTGACTTATTTTGCATAATCTCACCCCGTTGTATACAAAGGAGCCAATCCCACCACCTCATGCGTCGAATTACTCCCTTCGCAATCAGGATGCTATTTGGCGAATAAAGGCAAGCACAGAACAATTTCAATCTAGCTTCTATCCAAATTGCATCTCCGAATGGAATAAACTTGATCCTGAAGTCAGGCTTGCACCGTCCGTTGCTGTTTTTAAGACAAATTTTCTATCAATAATTTGCCCCCTCCAAAACCTTTGGTATCCATTACCCGATAGGCCTATCACATCTTTCCAAAATAAGGGTCGGTCTCAGCAAACTAAAATTCCACAAATTCAAGCACAATTATGGGGACACCGTAAACCCAATGTGTCCAACGCATGACGGTATTGAGGATACGGAGCACTTTTTGTTGTTTTGCCCTTCACTTGACATTCAACGACGAGATCTTCTAGCTGGAGTCTCGGATATTCTACGACCATTTGCTGAAATCACCAATCCTTCAAACGATTCTCTAATGCACCTCTTATTATATGGTGACCAAGACCTATCTGATGACCTAAATAGAAATATACCCGGGGGGGAGGTACTTAGTATATTTGTCCTACGGGGATGTGCCGTTTTAAGGGTATCGATTTCACTAATTGTTTCTAGCACGGGGTATCAAAATAAGGCAATTTGTCTAGAACCGGTTGTCAAAACATACCAAAAGGGGATATTTTGTTAGATTGGGTCGTTTTTCGGTCAAATTGGCATGTTTTGGAGTATAATTTTCACCAATTTTCTCTATCACAGGTCATGTTTTGGAGCGAAAAATTGTGAAGCAGGGTAAAACAAATTCTTTTCGTGGGCACACCCCCGTACAAATTTAGGTCAAGTACCCCCCCCTCCCCGGGAAAAATACTGGAACTGACAATACGATTCATCCACAATACTGGTCGGTTTGACAAAGATCATATCAAATTTCAGTCATATGCCATGCAACCACCATCCAGTGCCTTAAAGTAAATTGTCTTTTTGTGTGTAATTTCTGTCTCACATTAGATGTCGGGTATGCTATCCAAATAAAATGAGCTTCATTATAATAAAATGAACAGAAGAGTATTGCTCCTGACATTTGTTGGATTATTACAGCCCCAACCTGACATGTAATGTTAGACAGGCCACAGTATAGTCATTGATCGTTTTTCTTTTTTAACTGTTTGTAGCATTTATGTAAAATAAACGCCCCTCGGCTGTAAAACCTCCTTCTTTAGACTGAAAACAATAAAGACAACCTTTTTGCTTTGGCAGATTTTGGGGTCGTATCTGGCTAAATGATTGAGTATTATACTTCAAACTTGGACCAACACAACAGGTACTAGTGTTGCTCTTTGACAGTGGACTGTCCTGCTGCGCAGTGCCTAGGGATGACCTTGTAGCAAAGACTACAGATATTGAGTGTGAGAAGGGGGACGGCCCAGCGAAACCATATTGACCGCCCCACGCACAATTAACAAAACTAATCTAACATACGTTGACTATTAAATTCTTTCTAGAAGGCAAAACATAGGACATTATTGCTTGAGCCACCTTTGCGTGGCCTAACCGCCAAGATATACACCCAAATTAGACCAATCTGCCAAAGCTACCGGACTTAGAGGTTCCAGTACTGTTGTTAAAACTTAGTGGCCGATAGTTTACCTGGAACTGAGTCAACCACCTAGATAGGCAAGCGGATATACTGTTCAAAACAATTATTAGACCCACGGCCTAAGGCCTTAATCAGCCAGTCTGGTAGATCAGCAGCTGCTGCTGTGGTAGCTGCTCCAATGCAAAAACTGTGTGATGAATATCCTTTCAAATCTCCAAAAACTTGTTGCAGGAGAGATTTCATAGTGCTTGAAAGTATCTGGCGAGTTAGAAACGTACCATCTGAGAACTGAAATAGGGGCAAGCTTGGGTTGTGACCAAAGCATAAATACTTTTGCAATGCACGAAATGGACAGACGAAGGAGGACGATGCTGCGAGGCGCACCTGGCTGCCGTTACGGAAAGGATCAGCTTTTGAGACTTTGATGAACAACATTGCAACGCTCTCCGACAGGCATACGTCGTTTACTAACAAAGTGGCTTCCGGATGGAATGTAAAATTTGTCGGAGAGCAAAACTCCGAGGAGCGTAGAAAACCAAAGAAGGCTGTTGTGAAGGAAGCCCATATCATTAGTTTGTCCTGCTCGACAAAAGAGGATTCCCGTAGTTGGCTTTTGAGTACTCTCATCACGTCGGGTGTAATTGGGCAGCGTTTTGGCCGGACAGACTTGCCTTTAACTCGCTTTATCCCTCACATTAACATGCTCAGTTGTTGCATGTGGTCAAAACTTATTGAGAAGCCTAATTCAATGTTACGAAACCGAGCCGCCGCTAGGTATGTTCTGATTGATGCGTAGCCAAGAGATCTTGCCAAGCTAGTCACAAATAAACAAAGAGTACGCTCCGTAACTGGAAATGCTGGATAGCCCACATATAACGATAATAATGATAATAATAATAATAATAATAATAATAATAATAATAATAATAAATAGTTTTTTTAAAATTGGCGTACAACTCTAGGAGCTATGTAAAAAGTTAATTAATGCCAAATATCTATCAGAAATATCTAAGAGTATGCTACAATGAAAAGTAAGTATAAGCTAAATAAAACCTAAGCCAGAAATAAATATTATACAAAATCTACAGTCACACTCTATTGTGTGGGTTCTTAATTCTTTCTTGAAAGCTGTCAATGACTGGGACTCTCTAATATTTAGAGGTAATTTTTATCACAGTTTTTGACCCACATATCTCACTGTTTCTATGCCATAAGAAGTTGTCCTGGCGTTTGGAATGCCAAGAGTATTCTTATTTCGCAAGTCATATTGTGCATCTCTTGCCTCAAAAATCTCACTCATGAAACCAGGATTTAGGTTTCTCTTGGTGTTGTATATTTCTATCATCAAGTATTGTAGATTGCGTTGGTGAATCGATACTGCATTATCTATTTTCGGCAAAGTCTCGGAGTCGGAATGACTGTTTTTATACCGGGTGAGTCAGAAAAAAGAATCCCCGCTTGGAAGGCCACTGCTCCATGAATATCAAAGCAATAGTATTGAAAACTGTCTTGTTTTATTGCAAATATGTTCAATTAGGTTCAGTAATTTACCCGGCCTTAATGGGCCATTCCTTCTCGTCGATATGGGTGATTTTCTGCAGAAAGCCCCTTCCAAAAACCCGCAAAAACGAATGAAAACAATGAGCAAATTTTCCTTCTTAAAATTGATGACACTCGCTCACATAAATTCATGCATTTTGTCCTCTTGGGAGAATGGAATCCCTTTGAATAGATCATCGATACCAGGGGGAGGGGAGGACTTGTTCATCCTCCAAAGAGGATAGAAAGTGCTAAAGCGTCCACAAGTCATTGCTGTAAGGCTATTGTAAGGCAGAAATGAGGGAAATTTGTTCATGATTTTGGGCACGTTTTGAAGGTTTTTTGAAGAGGCTTTCTAGAGAGAATCCCTCATAATTTCACAATGGAGTGGCCGATTTCAGTCAGGTAAATTTTATAGTAGATTTGAACATTTCTACCATAAAACTATACATTTGCCGGTATCATTGTCTTCATATCCAGGGAGCCGTGACCTTTCAAACGGGGATTCTTTTTTTTGACTCACCCGGTATACAATTTTGAGTGCTCTCTCTTGGATTTCATTCACTTTTGCATTGAGACCCCTGTCATGGAACATCCAAATTAAGGGACAGTAGCCAAACTGAGACTTTATGAAGCTGTTCATTAGGAGACGCAGTTTATCAGAATCCATGAAAGGAGATATTTTGGCAAGGGCATGCAGTTTTTGGCTGGCTCTTTTGCCTAAATTTGAGACGTGATTTTTAAAATTCAGATTTTTATTTATTATCACCCCATACAACTTCTCTTCAGAGCTTCCTTCAACAATAGCCTCACCGACTGTGATCTTAATATAATCTTGGTTTGTCCCAAAAGTTAAAAGATTCCCTTCATTCAATTTCAGAAAGGTTCAGGAAACCATTTTGACAAAATAACAGCACCAGTTTCTAACCGTTCTAAAACTCTATCTAATTGACAGTCAGCTACATACTGCAGTATCCGTTACCACAGGGACCCCAGGAAATGGAATAACGCCCCCCTAATGATAAAGCCCTGTAGCCTCCTTTGCGATTGCGAAGGTATGACGTAATGCCTTTCATCAGAAATCGAAAGCGAGGCGCGTGAACAAAAGAAGAGGAAGAGAAAAGAGAGGAAAAGACAAGGGAGGAAACTGCGAGCATTGCGGTCGAGGTGTTCCGCACTTACCTTGGACACAATTCTCGGCGCACTTTCCGAAGAGGCGACGATCACGATGCAAGAGTGAAGAAAATATGGCTGTTGCAAATCGGTCACCACTACAACCACTGCAAAATTATGAAGTAGTATCGAAACCCCGGGAAAATTGTGTGACATCAAATTGGTAAGATCCTTCACAAACTCCTTTCCTGGGGAATGTATAATAAATTCTTCAGGCAAGGGAAGGGCAACGAAGGAAGGACCGAGAAGGACCTTAATTTTGGGCACCCTCATCGATTACCAAAACGTTAAGCGATCGCCATATACGTCCTTTTGGCATTGTTTTCCTCTGATCATTTCAGTAGAGGGTCTTTCCCCTCACGACAAGTTCCAATTCCAGCAAAACAGTAAATGGTTTTATTAGCATTTTCAAACATGAGACTTGACATGCTAGTCGAAGATGTGATTTGCACACTTCCGTAGATCGCAGGATATCCACAACCGCTTTCAAAGCAATTGTTTTCCCAGTACCTGCCTTACTTTCCTTTCCAAGTAGGGCTAAATTGTGACCTTGAACATCAATGTTTAAGAAATCTTTTTGTCGAGCGTTCAACATCTTGTTTGTCACATCAACTTTCGTTAGGCCATTCTAACAACAACACGCTTGCAGCGAGCGCAAACAATGAAAACAAACAACGAGAAATACTGTCGGTCTTTCAAAAGTCCAAGGTAAGTGCGGAACAGCGTTCCCATCGCTTTAAAACCGATATAAAGAACCAGTTGCTTATGTAAACCTTCCTTGTTTGTATCGAGAACAATAAGCAATTGTTCTACTTTCCTTTTCTTACCTTTGTAAGGGTATTCGAGCCGGAACGACAGAGATACAACGGTTTTTGTAGGACCACCGCTCGCGTTTTCCTCCCTTGTCTTTCCTTCTCTTTTCTCTTCCTCTTCTTGTGTTCACGCGCCTCGCTTTCGATTTCTGATGAAAGGCATTACGTCATAGCTTCGCCATCGCAAAGGAGGCTAGAGGGCTTTATCATTAGGGGGGGGGCGTTATTCAATTTCCTGGGGTCCCTGTGCCGTTACCATGAAAAATAAATCATTGATGTATACAAAGATGGGAGGGAGCGATTCTAGAATACCAGTAGCATTTCTGTTAAGAACGGTGTATCAAGATACGCCGATACAGCGTGGGTTATTCAAATTCTCAAAACATTTGATAGAGCTTGCACTGCAAAGTGTACTTTTTTCTGATACGGCGATACACCGATACATCGTCGACCTGTTTGATCTGCTAGAATTCTGAGGAAGTATGAGAACGTTTTAAGAACAAAATTTGATAGAGCTTGCACTGCGAAGTGTACTTTTTCTGATACGGCGATACATCGATACACGGTCGGCCTTTTTGATCTGCTAGAATTCTGAGGAAGTATGAGATCTTTTTAAGAACGAAAAATTTGATAGAGCTTCCACTGCAAAGTGTACTATTTTTCTGATACGGCGATACACCGATACACCGTCGGCCTTTTTGATCTGCTAGAATTCTGAGGAAGTATGAGGACGTTTTAAGAACAAAATTTGATAGAGCTTGCACTGCGAAGTGTACTATTTTTCTGATACGGCGATACACTGATACACCGTCGGCCTTTTTGATCTGCTAGAATTCTGAGGAAGTATGAGGACGTTTTAAGAACAAAATTTGATAGAGCTTGCACTGCGAAGTGTACTATTTTTCTGATACGGCGATACACCGATACACCGTCGGCCTTTTTGATCTGCTAGAATTCTGAGGAAGTATGAGGACGTTTTAAGAACAAAATTTGATAGAGCTTGCACTGCGAAGTGTACTATTTTTCTGATACGGCGATACACCGATACACCGTCGGCCTTTTTGATCTGCTAGAATTCTGAGGAAGTATGAGGACGTTTTAAGAACAAAATTTGATAGAGCTTGCACTGCGAAGTGTACTATTTTTCTGATACGGCGATACACTGATACACCGTCGGCCTTTTTGATCTGCTAGAATTCTGAGGAAGTATGAGGACGTTTTAAGAACAAAATTTGATAGAGCTTGCACTACGAAGTGTACTATTTTTCTGATACGGCGATACACCGATACACCGTCGGCCTTTTTGATCTGCTAGAATTCTGAGGAAGTTAGAGAACATTTTAAGAACGAACAATTTGATAGAGCTTGCACTACGAAGTGTACTGTTTTTCTGATACGGCGATACACCGATACACCTTCGGCCTTTTTGATCTGCTAAACTTCTGAGGAAGTTAGAGAACATTTTAAGAACGAACAATTTGATAAAGCTTGCACTACGAAGTGTACTGTTTTTCTGATACGGCGATACACCGATACACCTTCGGCCTTTTTGATCTGCTAAACTTCTGAGGACATCAAAGCACCAGCCCACCCCTGGGTTCTGCACTGTTACTGCTTGATGAGATGTCGATGCATTCTTTCTTTAGGAGACAAGGGGAGAAAAATCGAGCAAAGACACTGACTGACAAATCACACGGGGGAAAAGTGATGTTGATGCTGAACATAGAGCTCTACATGCGCCTATGACCTACTCTTACCTCTTTGTATATGTGAATAACTATCTTTGGTTCGAAAAAACTGAATCCTCGAATGAGCCCCCCTTCAACAAGCCCCCTCCCCTCAAATTATCCCCACTCTAGAGCTCAAAATATTGATAATCCCAGCCCCTAAATTTTTCTTACATCAAGCAATTTAAGTAAGAAATCGTATTTGTTGATGCATCTTTTGAATTTTCATCCGTTGCTTTTTCACAGTTTCTCACAAGCCCCCTCTTATTTTGCCGAAAAAATCCAGTAATTGAGTTAATTCTAGGATTTACAGTATATCTACTACACTAAACAAGGCGTTAATGATATACTTAACAGCAATGTTGAAAATAAACTCTCTACAACTACAGTTACTTTCAATTTATTAAATGCTCCTTCGCAGCTACGAGAAATTAAACTGTGCCCCCAACCCCCTGTATATTATCAGTATTTGACAATAAGAATTGTTACAATTATGAAACATTGAGCCATTTTATACATCAATTCTTACATTGATGACATCATCATGCGAGCCACAACTTTACCCCCTGATTTTCCAGGATGCATTCCACGTACTTAGGCCCGAAGATCTTCGGCGTAGACCTGACTTTTTGTTGGCGTAGCGGCGTCACTTTTTCAATAAAATTGGTTCTTGGCGTGACAGCATTTAAAAAAAGCCTACATTGGCGTTAATGTGAAGTTGTCCTCGATCTTTCCTTATGTCAATTAGCAGTCTCTTTTGATATGATCAAATGTATATGACGTGTATTCTCTCTCCCTGAAAATACCTGGCGTACGAAAGCTTAGGGCTTGGTGTACCTTTGGCGTAGGTTTTACATGGAATGCACCCTGGTTGGTTTAGAGCTATTGTACAAACATATAAATAGGGGGTTGATTGTTTTCGGTTAGCAATGTCATAAACAACGTTTCTGCACAAAAAGTTTTTAGTCTTGCCATATGTGCAACGGAAATTCATTTCTGTGCCAGTTAGAAAGCCAAAGGCGACGGCCTAGATGGCACATTTCCGTGTATCGATATGTAGTATCATACACCGCATTAGCAGAAATGGTTGCATAAAACTTGCCTTATTCATAAGCTATGACGGTGTATCGGTGTATCAGAAAAATCTTAGCTTGGCAGTGTATCGATGTAGCATGATACACCGTAGTTAGCGGAAATGGTAGCATAAAACTTGCCTTATTCATAAGCTATGATCGTGTATCGGTGTATCAGAAAAATCTTAGCTTGGCAGTGTATCGATGTAGCATGATACACCGTAGTTAGCGGAAATGGTAGCATAAAACTTGCCTTATTCATAAGCTATGATCGTGTATCGGTGTATCAGAAAAATCTTAGCTTGGCAGTGTATCGATGTAGCATGATACACCGTAGTTAGCGGAAATGGTAGCATAAAACTTGCCTTATTCAAAAGCTATGACGGTGTATCGGTGTATCAGAAAAATCTTAGCTTGGCAGTGTATCGATGTAGCATGATACACCGTAGTTAGCGGAAATGGTAGCATAAAACTTGCCTTATTCATAAGCTATGATCGTGTATCGGTGTATCAGAAAAATCTTAGCTTGGCAGTGTATCGATGTAGCATGATACACGGTAGTTAGCGGAAATGGTAGCATAAAACTTGCCTTATTCATAAGCTATGACGGTGTATCGGTGTATCAGAAAAATCTTAGCTTGGCAGTGTATCGATGTAGCATGATACACGGTAGTTAGCGGAAATGGTAGCATAAAACTTGCCTTATTCATAAGCTATGACGGTGTATCGGTGTATCAGAAAAATCTTAGCTTGGCAGTGTATCGATGTAGCATGATACACCTTAGTTAGCGGAAATGGTAGCATAAAACTTGCCTTATTCATAAGCTATGACGGTGTATCGGTGTATCAGAAAAATCTTAGCTTGGCAGTGTATCGATGTAGCATGATACACCATAGTTAGCAGAAGTGGTAGCATAAAACTTGCCTTATTCATAAGCTATGACGGTGTATCGGTGTATCAGAAAAATCTTAGCTTGGCAGTGTATCGATGTAGCATGATACACCTTAGTTAGCGGAAATGGTAGCATAAAACTTGCCTTGTTCATAAGCTATGACGGTGTATCGGTGTATCAGAAAAATCTTAGCTTGGCGGTGTATCGATGTATCATGATACACGGTAGTTAGCGGAAATGGTAGCATAAAACTTGCCTTATTCATAAGCTATGATCGTGTATCGGTGTATCAGAAAAATCTTAGCTTGGTAGTGTATCGATGTAGCATGATACACGGTAGTTAGCGGAAATGGTAGCATAAAACTTGCCTTATTCATAAGCTATGATCGTGTATCGGTGTATCAGAAAAATCTTAGCTTGGCAGTGTATCGATGTAGCATGATACACGGTAGTTAGCGGAAATGGTAGCATAAAACTTGCCTTATTCATAAGCTATGGCGGTGTATCGGTGTATCAGAAAAATCTTAGCTTGGCAGTGTATCGATGTAGCATGATACACGGTAGTTAGCGGAAATGGTAGCATAAAACTTGCCTTATTCATAGGCTATGACGGTGTATCGGTGTATCAGAAAAATCTTAGCTTGGCGGTGTATCGACGTAGCATGATACACCGTAGTTAGCGGAAATGGTAGCATAAAACTTGCCTTGTTCATAAGCTATGACGGTGTATCGGTGTATCAGAAAAATCTTAGCTTGGCAGTGTATCGATGTAGCATGATACACGGTAGTTAGCGGAAATGGTAGCATAAAACTTGCCTTATTCATAAGCTATGACGGTGTATCGGTGTATCAGAAAAATCTTAGCTTGGCAGTGTATCGATGTAGCATGATACACCGTAGTTAGCGGAAATGGTAGCATAAAACTTGCCTTATTCATAAGCTATGACGGTGTATCGGTGTATCAGAAAAATCTTAGCTTGGCAGTGTATCGATGTAGCATGATACACCGTAGTTAGCGGAAATGGTAGCATAAAACTTGCCTTATTCATAAGCTATGACGGTGTATCGGTGTATCAGAAAAATCTTAGCTTGGCGGTGTATCGATGTAGCATGATACACCGTAGTTAGCGGAAATGGTAGCATAAAACTTGCCTTGTTCATAAGCTATGACGGTGTATCGGTGTATCAGAAAAATCTTAGCTTGGCAGTGTATCGATGTAGCATGATACACGGTAGTTAGCGGAAATGGTAGCATAAAACTTGCCTTATTCATAAGCTATGACGGTGTATCGGTGTATCAGAAAAATCTTAGCTTGGCAGTGTATCGATGTAGCATGATACACCGTAGTTAGCGGAAATGGTAGCATAAAACTTGCCTTATTCATAAGCTATGGCGGTGTATCGGTGTATCAGAAAAATCTTAGCTTGGCAGTGTATCGATGTAGCATGATACACCGTAGTTAGCGGAAATGGTAGCATAAAACTTGCCTTGTTCATAAGCTATGACGGTGTATCGGTGTATCAGAAAAATCTTAGCTTGGCAGTGTATCGATGTAGCATGATACACGGTAGTTAGCGGAAATGGTAGCATAAAACTTGCCTTATTCATAAGCTATGACGGTGTATCGGTGTATCAGAAAAATCTTAGCTTGGCAGTGTATCGATGTAGCATGATACACGGTAGTTAGAGGAAATGGTAGCATAAAACTTGCCTTATTCATAAGCTATGACGGTGTATCGGTGTATCAGAAAAATCTTAGCTTGGCAGTGTATCGATGTAGCATGATACACCGTAGTTAGCGAAAATGGTAGCATAAAACTTGCCTTATTCATAAGCTATGATCGTGTATCGGTGTATCAGAAAAATCTTAGCTTGGCAGTGTATCGATGTAGCATGATACACGGTAGTTAGCGGAAATGGTAGCATAAAACTTGCCTTATTCATAAGCTATGACGGTGTATCGGTGTATCAGAAAAATCTTAGCTTGGCAGTGTATCGATGTAGCATGATACACCGTAGTTAGCGGAAATGGTAGCATAAACCTTGCCTTATTCATAAGCTATGACGGTGTATCGGTGTATCAGAAAAATCTTAGCTTGGCAGTGTATCGATGTAGCATGATACACCGTAGTTAGCGGAAATGGTAGCATAAAACTTGCCTTATTCATAAGCTATGATCGTGTATCGGTGTATCAGAAAAATCTTAGCTTGGTAGTGTATCGATGTAGCATGATACACGGTAGTTAGCGGAAATGGTAGCATAAAACTTGCCTTGTTCATAAGCTATGACGGTGTATCGGTGTATCAGAAAAATCTTAGCTTGGCAGTGTATCGATGTAGCATGATACACGGTAGTTAGCGGAAATGGTAGCATAAAACTTGCCTTATTCATAAGCTATGACGGTGTATCGGTGTATCAGAAAAATCTTAGCTTGGCAGTGTATCGATGTAGCATGATACACGGTAGTTAGCGGAAATGGTAGCATAAAACTTGCCTTATTCATAGGCTATGACGGTGTATCGGTGTATCAGAAAAATCTTAGCTTGGCAGTGTATCGATGTAGCATGATACACGGTAGTTAGCGGAAATGGTAGCATAAAACTTGCCTTGTTCATAAGCTATGACGGTGTATCGGTGTATCAGAAAAATCTTAGCTTGGCAGTGTATCGATGTAGCATGATACACGGTAGTTAGCGGAAATGGTAGCATAAAACTTGCCTTATTCATAAGCTATGACGGTGTATCGGTGTATCAGAAAAATCTTAGCTTGGCAGTGTATCGATGTAGCATGATACACGGTAGTTAGCGGAAATGGTAGCATAAAACTTGCCTTATTCATAAGCTATGACGGTGTATCGGTGTATCAGAAAAATCTTAGCTTGGCAGTGTATCGATGTAGCATGATACACCGTAGTTAGCGGAAATGGTAGCATAAAACTTGCCTTATTCATAAGCTATGATCGTGTATCGGTGTATCAGAAAAATCTTAGCTTGGCAGTGTATCGATGTAGCATGATACACGGTAGTTAGCGGAAATGGTAGCATAAAACTTGCCTTATTCATAAGCTATGACGGTGTATCGGTGTATCAGAAAAATCTTAGCTTGGCAGTGTATCGATGTAGCATGATACACCGTAGTTAGCGGAAATGGTAGCATAAAACTTGCCTTATTCATAAGCTATGACGGTGTATCGGTGTATCAGAAAAATCTTAGCTTGGCAGTGTATCGATGTAGCATGATACACCGTAGTTAGCGGAAATGGTAGCATAAAACTTGCCTTATTCATAAGCTATGACGGTGTATCTGTGTATCAGAAAAATCTTAGCTTGGCAGTGTATCGATGTAGCATGATACACGGTAGTTAGCGGAAATGGTAGCATAAAACTTGCCTTATTCATAAGCTATGACGGTGTATCGGTGTATCAGAAAAATCTTAGCTTGGCAGTGTATCGATGTAGCATGATACACCGTAGTTAGCGGAAATGGTAGCATAAAACTTGCCTTATTCATAAGCTATGACGGTGTATCGGTGTATCAGAAAAATCTTAGCTTGGCAGTGTATCGATGTAGCATGATACACGGTAGTTAGCGGAAATGGTAGCATAAAACTTGCCTTGTTCATAAGCTATGACGGTGTATCGGTGTATCAGAAAAATCTTAGCTTGGCAGTGTATCGATGTATCATGATACACCGTAGTTAGCGGAAATGGTAGCATAAAACTTGCCTTATTCATAAGCTATGATCGTGTATCGGTGTATCAGAAAAATCTTAGCTTGGCAGTGTATCGATGTATCATGATACACCGTAGTTAGCGGAAATGGTAGCATAAAACTTGCCTTATTCATAAGCTATGACGGTGTATCGGTGTATCAGAAAAATCTTAGCTTGGCAGTGTATCGATGTAGCATGATACATGGCGGAGAATGGTTCAGTATTTTTAAAATGGAATTGTTCAGTTTAAAATTAGTAAAAACAAACCTTTCTTGTCAGTTAAATGTGTCTGATTTCTCTGTGAATCTGATCCTTAGGCCAACATGCGAACGACTGTTTAGTGTTGTTGCTGTTGTCTCAGAAATACTCAGCGTGAAAAGAAAAAGAGAAAGGTCTGTAGGTTCACAAATGGCCTCGCGGCTGGGCACATCTTCTTCGTCTTTTCCCGCAGCTCTTCCAACTCAGCGTCTGGCATGCCTACGCCTGCGCAAATCAGATTTGATATGCGCAACTCTGTTGTGCGCAAGGCGTGCTCCGTTGATCTTCCTCGATATAATAATAATAATAAATAATTTGTTTTAAGTTGGCGTAAAACTCTAATAGCTGTGTAAAAGCTAATTAATGCCAACTATCTATTAAAGCTAATTAAAGTAAATACAAGCTAAATGAAACCTAGACTTGCTCCAAGTCCACTCCACGGCCCACCAGTGCCGAGAAATATAACCATCTCCAGGCGAGGGCCCATACCACGAAGTGGTAGACGTCCCCGCAGAGGCTATTACAGTCCCCAGCGCCGATAGACCACGGAACAGACCCGGAGCAAGTCTAAATGAAACATAATCCAGAAATAAATGTTTTGCACAATCTACAGTCACACTCTATTGTATAGTTCCTTAATTCTTTTTTGAAAGCTTTCAGTGATTGGGACTCTCTAATACTGTGAGGTAATGTTTGCCACAGCTTTTGACCCAAATATCTTACAGTTTCTATGCCATAAGAAATTGTCCTGGCGTTTGGAATGCCAAGAGTATTCTTATTTCGCAAGTCATATTGTACAACTCTCGCCTCAAAAATCTCAATCATGAAACTAGGATTTAGGCTCTTTTTGGCTTTGTATATTTCTATCATCAAGTACTGTAGATTGCGTTGGTGAATGGGTACTGCATTATCTAACCCTAGCAAAGTTTCGTAATCAGCGTGACTGTTTTTATACACAATTCTGAGTGCTCTTTCTTGGATTTTATTCACTTTTGCATTGAGCGCGCTGTCATGGAACATCCAAATTAACGGGCAGTAGCTAAACTGAGATTTTATGAAACTGTTCATTAGGAGACGCAGTTTATCAGGATCCATGAAAGGAGATATCCTAGCAAGGGCATGCAGTTTTTGGCTGGCACTTTTGCATAAATTTGAGACGTGATTTTTAAAATTCAAATTTTTATCTATTGTCACCCCTACTGAGTATTTCTGAGACAACAGCAACAACACTAAACAGTCGTTGGCCTAAAAACAAAGAGCGAATGGCAGTTCGAGATGAGCAGATTTACAGAGAAATCAGACACCTTTAACTGGCAAGAAAGGTCAGTTTTTACTAATTTTAAAACTAAAAAATTCCATTTAAAAATACTGAACCATTCTCCGCCACCTGTGAAGTGCTGAATGAACCATTAACTTTGACCCCCTGTTTTCTATTAGTCAGATAACTATAAATCATCAGCAGAGCAGCCTCAAAAAATCCATAAGCGCCTAATTTCGCAATTAACAGCTCATGGTCTATGCAATCAAACGCTTTTGAAAGATCCATTAGCAAAGCTCCAACCACTCCTTATTTGTCTAGGGAGTTCTTACAGGTATCCATTAATCTCAATAGCGCATGCTGTGCGTTGAATCCTTTCCGAAAACCACATAGGTAGGGAACTAAAAATGTATCCGCAAAGTCAACCATCTGGGCATATAGAAGTCGTCCAAAGACCTTTGATAAAGCGGACAAAACTGTGATAGGTCGATAGTTTCGCTTTTTGTGACTTCATCATTTTTAAATAGCGATGTTACGTCTCCTAGTTTGAGATCATCAGGAAACGTTTTCTGGAGTACTGAATTATCAAAAATTTTCGTTAACAATGGTGAAAATATGTCTTCATTTTCTTTCAGTATCCGTGTAGGAATACTTTTAACAGTAGACGCTTTTTTGGATTTAGACTCGCTAATTCATCAATGACTGCCTTCATGGAAACTGGTTGGAAATCAAAGAATGAGCCATGTTTTACCTTTTCCTTAATCCTTTGAATGCTGGGATGATATTTATACTTTTCAACAGCAATTTCAGCAGGATCCAGCAAGTGGTCTGTCGGGACAAGTGTGCAAGCACCAGAGGCAATATCAATTGTCTTTGTAATATTGGTGAAAAATTCATTAAAGATTTCAGCTATTTCACTGTCATTCGTAATTAACTTTTCGTTCTCAACAAGTGTGATACTTGAAGAGGTTTGTACCTTGTCGGTGAAAAGTGTCTTTACAGTTCTCCAAAACTTGTTATTGTCAGTGACAGAGTTCATATCAAGTTTTCCATAATAAGATGTCTTTGCATGACGCAAAAGCTTTTCACACTTGTTCCCCCGAGCGGGCATTTGTTTCGCTGCGTTTTAAAAGCGTTCCAATATTCAGAGGTGTTATGCCTGTTTAATCTATTACGTAGCTGTGTTCGGAGCATAATTGCCTTTCACAAAGTTTTAGTCATGAAAGGTGCATCGTTTGCACGTAAATATTTTTATATTTTTGTTTCAAAGGTACATGGTTATTTAGCACTTCTTTGACTACAGAATTGAAATTTTCAAATAATCAGCATTCTTCGTCGTTCTTAGCTAAGTTGTTTTTAAGGTCGCTACGAAACTTTGTATGATCAGACTTACTGTAGTCTCGGTATGTAACAATTCTTGGACCTTATTTAACAAAACCACCCTTCAACACTGTTAGTATCATTAAATGAAAATCCGACAATCCCACTTCTATTGTCGTAGTATTTTGAAAACCAGAGGTTTTGTTCGTTAGAACCATATCAATCGAAGAGGGATTATCAGCAGATTTATAACAAGTAGGAGTTTTTATTAAGTTTTTCAATCCATAGACATCCATGAAATTGCTAATTTCACAATTTACTTCTCCCGAATTTAAATCACCAACAATGACAACGTTTTCGTATCGAGGAGTAAGTTGGTCCAGCACTTTTCCCATCTCTTCAAAGAAAAACTTTTCACATTGAGAAGGGCGGTAGGCACTAATCAGTGCCCATTTTTTCTTGCCCACATTGATTTCAGTTAGTACGCATTCAATTGAATTGGCAATATTGATCTGTTCTATTTCATTTGCTGGAACTTTATCTCTGATATACATCAGAATCCCTCCACCGTTTGCATTTCTATCATAACGGAAAGGTTTTTTGAAACCATCAATCAATTAAAAACTGACATGTGGGAAAGGATTCTTCTAATTTGGTTTCCGAAATTACCAGGATATGAACATTTTTTGCAACCAGAAATTTAAGATTCTCTATATTATTTCGGATTGAGTTTATATTCAGATGTGCCAAATTAGGCCTCTTTTATTCTTATGCCTAATAGTTGATAGCTTGGTAAGGGAATTTATTTCTTCAGTATCGGAATTAACAATTTCATGGGAATCTTGATTTTCTAAAATAGAAGAAATGTACTTAGCTGTGTGTCTATTATATTGAGTCCCATATCATCACATCAATGCGCTTTAAGATATTTTGTGAAGTTATTGGCAAGAAGGACTGCGCCCATTCTGTTCAGGTGCAATGCACTTCCATTCAGATGTTTTGTTTTATCGATATTTTCGTGTTCGATGAAATCTAGATCGTTTGTTTCGCACAGTGTTTCTAATTCTTCGTTCACAGCTTTAGCTCTCCCATTTAACGTTGAATCATCACCTCGAGATATGATGGCTGACACAACGACTTCATTTACTCCGTTTCTTAAATCGATTGCCAGGTCACTGATTTCATTCGCAATCGCTTCAGCTGGCTTGTTGGTTCCTAGTGAGTTTGTCCCAACATGAAGGATGACAACATCAGGGTTTCTTTTCATCGGTGGTTTTGAATAATGTACCATGTCTTCTGCATTTGCTCCGCTGAAGGATTTGATGTAAACATTCTGCCCATTTCCCAAAGATCCTTTCAACTTTCTCCCATTCAAGTGCTTAACCATAGAATCACCAATAATAAGAATATTCTTTTTCTTTTTGTTCCCATTCGACTCTTTGTTCTTTTGATTCTCCCTTGCTGTGTTTTCATCTTTCGATACTTGTACTTTGCTGGATTTTGTAAAGCAACTTTGAGTCTGATTTTCGAGTGTTTCCAAATCGCTTGACTCTTCCTCACTTGAGAGAAGAGAAAAACGATTTTGCCACACTGAACTGTTTCTGTTTGCAGACTTTGCACTGTCCATTGATACTTGAGAATTTGTGACTTTTGATTTTTGAACTTTGCCTCTGGACTTTTGAGATGTCTTGTCATCATGTACATAGATCTGTTGGGTTTTTTTCTTTCAACTTCTTCATTTATAGTCAACCTCTTTGTCTTCATTGTATTTACATTTGGCCCCCTTTCTCCTTGCAATTTCTGTTTTCTACTGGGAACGAGTACGTCATCAAAACAGCATTTATTACCATCAACTGTTTTGATTTCCAATCTAGGCCCTACAAATAAACCTTCGATAATATTCTATTCGTCATACAGCTGTCGCTCTAAAGAGATAATGCAGTCTTGAAGGCATCTTAGCCACGCTTCCCTATCTTTTTCAGAGGGATCTAACCTTGTCTGTTGAGAGGGACTACTTGGTCTGTTTGCAATTTGGGGCTTAAGCGATAGGATTTCTCCATGTGAAAATCTTTTGAATTCCTCAAGCTCTACTTGGAGTCTTTTAAAATCGTTGATGCTGACATAATGCCCCGACTCTGGTTGCTCTAAATCCATTTCAGATGTTCTGCTTGACTCATCATTTTCAGTGTCTCTGCTTTCCTGATTCTGGATGCCATAAGAAACTTTGTTGCGGGACATGGTTGTGTACATTTTCCCTTCGCTTACCGCTTGATCCAAGACGGCGATTGTCTTTGTTCGGTCCCAACCATGTTTCGTCAAGCAGAAACTAGCGATAGAATCCACATGTCTTCCCTTGCTCGTATTCCTTAAAATTTCTGTAGCTTTCATAACGGTTTCAATGTCTGCTGCCACTTGAGATTGATTCCCTTTAAGTCGAATTTACCTGTATTTCATGCGCTCATAAAAACGTGACTGAGACGACCTGGTTACAAAACGAAATGTAACAATTCCGTCCGTGCTGGTACGTTTTACGTGAACCTGAGGAGATTGACATGAACTGGAAGAAACACAAATCATTGTTTAGACTTGCCATGCCTGAGCTGCAATCCGGGTTGGATGCTTCTGAGGAGTCTGGAACGAGGCGAGAAAACTTGTCGAGCTTGATGTCTTGGGATGGCGGTTGTAGTAGCTGAATCTGCCGGTATCGGAACTGAGGGGTGGATGGTGGGTGGCAAGGGTGGACCAGCTGTGGGGGTAACGCCAGGGACTGGACTTTGACTCTGATGAGGGGCCAGCTGGAGATTTGGTTGGACATTGGGAACTTGTGAACGGTGGTCGAAGCAGGGGACAGTTGAAGGGTGTTGCAGGCGGCTGATGAAGGCTGTAGGGGTGTAGATCGGTTGACTTCCCGGAACAGGGCCTTTAGGTCACCAAGGCTGAGGGTGACGAGGCTAGACGACATGCTTCGTCGTCCGATTCTGACGACTCTCCTAAAGTCACTCCTTCAGTGCCATGCAAATGACGATAAATTCTATTTGCAAGCGACTCTCTCTTTCCAGGTTGCAAAAGGCCATAAGATGCAGCTTTGGCACGAAGAGTAACTTTAGGCAATTTCTTCAAAGCTGCCAACGACAAACGCTCATCATTGAAGACACTTGTTGCTCTGTGTTTACCAGATGACATTTCGAAATATGTAGTAATTCTACGAAGCTTCAAGCTACAAAAATAACTAGAAGATTCACCTGTAAATTAGCGATCGACCTGTGAAGCGAATCATATGCGAAGTGATATTGGTAATTCGATCATACATTGCACTGGATAGGCATAGGGCCTGGGGTGAGCATAAATTAGGATAGGTGTCATATTCCCCGTCTATACATTTAATGCTGGAGCCTCGGCGTTAAACTACATGTACTTGCGTAGAATGTTCGATTTTTTGTAATTTAGCGTTCTTTAAACAATGCCATGGGGTAGTCATGGTCCTTTGCTCCTCATGGTATCGTCCTTGTAGTATTGTAAAGTAGTTTGTAGGTAGAGTCGTCCGTAAAAAGGAATTGTAAATTCTTAATGGAATAAAAAAAACAATAATCTCTCATAAATCTTCTACTTCTTCTTCAATTAACAAAATCAATGAAAAGGAAGGAAATGTAACATCAGAACAGGCAAAATCTCAAATATTTCTAATGATTGGTTTTAAATGTTGCAGATGACATAACAAAGATAATCCCAATAACTCCTAAATCTCCTCTTGACTATTTATCTAACAGAACTTCTAATTCATATTTCCGTACTCCAGTTACTTGGATAGAAGTTAATGACAAAATCAACACTTTAAATCCATCGGAATCTGTAAGTCCTAATAGTATACCCATGGAATTACTAAAAATCATTGGATCCTCAGTTTCCCCATTTCTTGCTCTCCTTGTGAGTCAGTCTTTCATCTCTGGTATTTTTCCTGATAAACTCAAGATAGCCAAAGTGATAACTCTATTCAAAATAGGGAATCCTGAGCTACCATCTAACTATAGGCCAATTTATCTTTGCACATCTTCAGTAATATATTTGAGAAGTTCGTGTACAGGCGACTGTATAGATTCCTTGAAGTACATAATGTTCTTTATTTTTTACAATTTGGATTTCAAGAAAACCACTCTATTGACCTTGCCCTAGTTAGCCTACTGTGAGTCCAAAGATTTATCTAATTTAATCAAAATTGTTAACAAAGAGCTTAGATCAATAAAGAAATGGCTTGATGCTAATAAATTGTCATTAAACATCGAGAAGACAAACTATATTATCTTTCATTCTTCTTCCAAGAATGTTCCGTCTGATTCTAACATAAAAAGAGATAAAAAACACATTGAAAGGGCTAAGTTTGTTAAATTCTTAGATGAGCATCTAAGCTGGAAATACCATCTCAGTGAACTTTCTAAAAATTAGCCAGAACTTGTGGAATCTTTTTCAAAATTAGAACTCTCTTCCATCAGATGTTTTAGTTTGCTTGTACAATGCTTTGTTTCTGTCCTTCTTGCAATGGTTCTTATTGCTTGGGGTCAAACATATGCATCATATGTTGATCCAATTTTTAATTTACAAAAAAAGCAGTCAGAGCTATCTCATTTCAGACTCCCTTGTCACTCTCTCTTCCAATCTTTAAAGATTTGAAATTTCTCAAACTTTCTGAGATTTTTCAAATCTAACTGTTAACCTTGTTTTTACTCGGTTAGAACACAGCGAAGAAATGCAAAACGAGGCTAGGAACAAACCTTCCGCCAAAGAAAATTAATGGCGGACCGGTTTAGAGCCGGCGGATGCCAGTCTCTGGTTTTAGCACCCGATCACCGTGTTGGCGCCAAAATATGCGCCCGATTCAAATCAAAACAGTCTCATGGGAGGTTGGTGAAGCTGCCAGAGCAGAAGATCTCCAAAGATTTATCAAAGAAGCTTCAGGAAATGCATCAGTTGCTGTTACCAAAAAGGTGCAATTTTGTCCAATAACAACGATTTATTCAAAGTGAAATAAAAGGAAAACTGGTCCTGGCCCTACGATCTAACCTGGTGGAACAAAACTTCAGGATACAACAAACATGGTGGACAAGGTAGGATATCTGGGAAAATTTGCAAACTATTTGTAAATTCCTGTTACTTTGCTCAAGTCACAATATCTCTATTTTCACGTAACAGTACCACTCTCTCATCAAATTGGCATTACTCCATCAGTTTTTGGAATTAAAGGCTGAGAATAGTTTGAGAAAATAGTGGAAAGACCCTTAATTTGGTTTTTGTTTCTGGATTGAATATTTTCCCTCCCGTTTAAAATATTTATGGAAAAGTAGCAGATAAACATTTTTATGCCTGAAATTGCAGCCCCTCGACTGACCTCAGGGAAATCGTTGTAAAAACAAATCCACTCCTGGCCCTACGAAGAAACTTCGTAATTTTGAAATTAACATGTTGGTTAACATGGCTATCTGATCGCAAGCAGCGCGTTGTACTGAATGGCAAAAGCTCGCAATGGAGTACTATCTCTGCTGGTGTTCCAAAAGGTTCTGTCTTGGGTTCTCTGTTCTTTTTGGTCTATATTAATGATTTACTTAGTTGATAATATAAATTGCGATGTCAAGATGTTTGCTGACGATACATCCCTTTTTTCTACTGTAACAAATGAAGCTGTGACTGCAGGGGTGCTGAATAGGGATTTAGAAAAGGCGCGTTTATGGGCGTGGCAATGGAAAATGCAGTTTAATGCTGAAAAAACGGATGAGGTTATTTTCTCCAACAAAAGGCTACGACCACAACATCCTTCATTAAAATTGGGAAATGATGTGATAGTAAATGTGCCAGAGCATAAGCACCTTGGAGTTATTCTTGATTCAAAGCTAGACTTCCACAGGCATATAAAAGAGGCTATTATAAAAGCGAGGCGTGGTATTGGTATCATTCGACACATCTCTAGATATGTCTCGAGAGAGGTACTTGATCAAGTCTACAAGCTTTATGTAAGGCCTCATCTTGACTATGGTGACATAATCTATCACAAGTACGATCCTGATATGAAATTAGATTTAACTAAAAAAATTGAACAGACTCAGTACTCTGCAGCTCTTGCAGTTACTGGAACTTGGAGAGGTACTAGTAGGCAACGGTTATACGATGAATTGGGTTGGGAAGATCTCTATAGCAGGCGACGGTACAGAAGACTGTGCCATTTTTACAATTTAAGATTGACGCGTTCTCCAGATTATTTGTTTGCTAAAATTCCATGTGAGCGCCAGATACCTTACAATCTTCGAAACTCTCGGGATTATGACCAAAACGTAGGAAGAACGGCTCGGTTTACAAACACGTACTTTCATAACACACTGTTTGAATGGAATCTACTGACTGATGATATAAAGAATGCCAGCTCTCTTGCAATGTCTAAGAGCAAGCTACTATCGACAATACGACCTTTGAAAAGAACTATGTATGGTATTCGTGACCTCGTAGGTATCAAGCGTTTGACGAAACTTCGTGTGGAGTTTAGCTCTCTCAATGCACACAGATTCCGTCATAACTTTGACTGCGTCAGCCCACTGTGCTTGTGTGGTATGGGCAACGAAGATAACGCACATTTCCTCCTGCACTGACATCGGTTTCGTGTAATGCGTCGTGATCTCCTTGGTCAGCTTTCTGAAGTCCCCGGTCTTGATCTTGCAAATATGGACTCAAAAGCATTGTGTGAGTTGCTTCTCTACGGCAGCCCTCAGTTCACTATAATCGACAATAGAATAATCCTAGAAGCAACCATGTCATTCATTGAGAGGTCTATGCGGTTGGACTAAATACCAACATTAGCAGCAATCCCTTTTCGTCAGTAGTGTAAAGTGTGAGATTGTTGTACTGTATTGTAGCGTGAAGTGCAACTTGGGGCTATGTAGAGTGGGGCTGCCTTCTTTTTTGGAATGACTATAATTTGAATGACTATAACAGGACAGTAAATATCAATTTAATTCAATGTAGCAAAACTTAGACGAACGTCCTCAGTCTAGGAGCCGCTCTGCTCTACATGGTTTCTCGTTGTACCTAGAGTGTCTTCTCATTGTATAGTTTAGTGTCTTTTGGTGTGGAGTAGTGTGGTGTGGTATTGGGTTCTTTTGTTTGTTAAATTAGATTATTGTTTATATTTATTGTAAGAGTCATTCATAGTGGGGACTAGATGACCATGTGTCTTTTCCCGCTATGTTTGGCTCAGATTCTTGTATTGTAGTTTATTTTCTTAGAGATTGATATAAAAAGAAAAAAAAAACATGGCAGTGTACTGCGATTATCTAGGAAAATTTGCAAAATGTGTTATTTTTGTTATTGAAAAATTTCAAAAACAGCAGCAAGAATATCTTTGAATCTGAACTGAAGGGAGGGAAATCAGACGTGCTCGCATAAACATGTTTCGTGTTCCTTCGCTAATATCGTTGATGAAAAATTGCGAAGTGTGTGCATTGAGAGGCCTGAAAAAAGTGCTTTGCTCAGTTCAATTTCATTGCTTTGCAGTTATTTCTTCTTTCTTTGGACTAACAAGTAACGAAATTTGCATGTGGCCTCCAGGACGTCCTTTCCAACACTATCTCACGAAAGAAGCACATCCATCCAGACGCGCTGTCCGCTTTAGGCCGTACCTTTCCGACTTTGAAAGCCGAAGCTGGACGGTCAGCCATTACGGCCTCGTTTTCGTTTTGCATTTCTTCGCTGTGTTCTCGGTTAGTAAAATTTTGCCTAGTTGCCTTGATAACTTCTTCCTATTCAATTCATCTGCTCATCAATCTTCCACAAGACAGGCCAGTCAAGGTAATCCATACTTATCTCGAATAAACAGTCTTCAATATGGTCCAAAGTTAATTCGATCTCTTGGTGCTAAACCTTGGAATTCATTACCAGTGGAACTCCGAAATGCTCCACCGAAAATATCCTTAAAAAAGCAACTGAAAATTTACTTACTGAACAAGGTCAATCCATAATTCTAAGCTATTCTTGATACTTGCACAATTCCAATTTTATTGTATGAAAATCAAATGAGTATATTTCCTGGCATAATTTAAATCAAATCAAAATCACTTGAACTTATTGTAGGATAGGGGGGGGGTGGGGGGGGGCTCTCTCCTCGATTAGTTTACCTATCGAGAGAGCTCCTCCTTTAAGTAATTGTCTCCATACAATTTATCTCCCTTCTCTGTATTTGTATATTGTGTTAACTCTCCATATCAATGTATCAATTTTCTGTAATATTATCATGTTTCCTTGCGGTTTAGTTATTTGTTGGTAGAGTAAAATACAAATTGTATGTAGTGAATTTAAATATGTGAAACTGAAACTGATACTGAACTGAAAATAAAATTTATTTGCACAAAGAGACAAACAACAAACTGAATGAGCATGACTACAATTCCTACGTGAAAGTAAACAGAGGGGCAAGCCCGAAGAACAATACCTAAAACGGAACTAAGGGAATAGAGGAGAGCATTTTTGCCAAAAAGCAGTAAAAAGGATGTTGTTCAGCATAGTCTGGGCAATCGAAAGATGTACAAATTGCAATGTTTTCGTCAACACTGGCTTCACAAATAGTAGTTCGAATCTTTTCGTTGATTTCAGAAAACTGGAAATATTTCCGAAACTACCCGACAAAGTTTCGATTCTTTTCGCTTATCTTTTTTAGCTAGGTAGTTGATCTACAACTTTGCCAAGTCTAATTGAAAAAGCTCGGCTAGATTTCCTGTGATCGAATTTTACATTTTTGTTTACTTTTCGACATCTAAGGGGAAAAGCGCTGGTCAACGGATTAGCCCATACTGGAGGAGTTGGACGCTTTTGCAAAAGTTTATTTTTAGATTGAATGCTCCTGAAAGTCTCGAAAGACACCCAAAAAGCATGGTTTTATGAAGTTGCTATAAAAAGCAGTAACCCTTAATCAATAGATGCAAGTGATACTGTTACAAGCGCACTAAGGATGTCTATTGAGACTTGGGTATGGTATTCCCAACGGATCAGATGGTGTTCATTTGTTTGCCAATGGAAACATTTCTGAAAGTTATTTCAAGCCTGAGCTTTTGCAAGCGTGCTTCATAACATGGTACTCTGTTGACCAAGGTTTCTCCCTGTCGCTGTCAAAAAGTAAACAGAAACATAAAATTCGATAACAGGAAATCTAGCCGAGCTTTTACAATCAGACTTGGCAAAGTTGTAGATCAACTACCTAGCTAAAGATGGAGCGAAAAAAGATCGAAACTTTTCGAGCAGTTTTGGAGTTAAATCCACTTTTCTGAAATCAACAGAAATATCGAACTAGGATTTGTGAAGCCAGCGTTGACGAAAACATAGTGATTTGTACATCTTTCGATTGCCCAGACCACGCTGAACAACATCCTTTTCACTGATTTTCGATGGGCCGAATAATATTGGAGAAATTAGCTGTTTACTGAGGAGAGTGGTTTTGCGAAATGGCATCTCGCTGTTCACTGGAGCGGAAAGCAGAGTTACCTTAATTATTCTACATACAGTCGTAGCCAAACATTTAAGACCACATTTTTGTCAACAAAGTTTCTTGGCGTAACGATATGGAACCCTATCACTATGCCTATTTTACTCTCTTGGAATTAATTTAGATCAACTTTCCATGTAGATTCCAACTGTTGATGCTGTTTTTTTAATTTCGGTGCCATTTGGCTATGAAATCACAATGACAACTGATATGATATGATATGAATGAAAATTTATACACGAAAGATAAACCCTTCAGCATCTAGTAATACATATATACAAACAAACAAAAATAATTTCAAAGGCAATGTAGTATTTAAATTGTTAATATTGCTGTTCTTCCAGGGGGTCGTGCTTTGAAGTTACCGTTTTTGATCAGCCAGTAGGTGTGCTTTCAATTGTTTTTTAAAGCAATCGAGAGTTGAGGCCTCTCGTATATCAACAGGCGTATCGATCCATATTTTTAGAGCCGAATATTTAAAGCCCTTTTTTGCATGTTCTGTATTTAGTCTTGGGATCTGAAGATCATGGCAGTTTCTTGTTACATAGCTTGAGTGCATTGATCTTAGCTCAAATTTATCCCAGAGGCTTTCGGGACATAGCTTATTCATAATCTTATAGGTCATAACTGCCCGATCAAAAGAAATAAGATTATTGACGTTTAGCAAATCACAGGACCAGTTGTCATTTAATTTGGCACTTTCGATTATCGACTGGGCTCTGTTTTGTAATCGTTGGAGAGTTTCGAGTTTTCTTGTTGGAAGACTGTCGCAGATTACATCTGCGCAGCGTAGGTGACTTTCAACAATAGCGTAATATACACTACATAGCTTCGACTGAGGGAGAATATTTTTCAGTTTCTTCAGTGAAGCAAGTCCCCCACAAATCTTGTTTTTAACCGTTTTAAATTGCTCGACCGATTTCAGATTTTCATCAACCATTACTCCTAATGATTTGGTTTTGGAAACTCGTTTTTCTTCAGAGTCATTCAACTTTAAAGCCTGGTTTCCATATGATCGTAACAGTCGGCGACGCGTCGCCGAGGCAGGCTCGGGGACACATCGAGGACGGTTGCGTTAAATGGAAACATCGGGGACACGTCGCCGATGTGTCGTAGTAGGTCGCCGACTGTTACGATCATATGGAAACCAGGCTGAACCCATTCGGTATATTTACAGCTTTTGTTTTCCGAGGGTGGCCTATAATCAAGTACTCTGTTTTTGAGGGGTTATGACTTAGCTTATTTACTCTCGTCCATTCAGAAATGTTAAGTAACTTCTCTTGCGCATCCGCTACTAGTTTCTCGATGTCATTCGATGCTATTGTCACATTAGTATCATCAGCATAGATATTTCCCTTCGAAAATTTTAGGCTTCGTTCAAAATCATTTAGATATATTATGAAGAGAAGGGGGCCTAAGCAAGAGCCTTGGGGTATGCCGCATTGAACTTCTCTCGCCTTAGATTTTTTTACCGTTTAGGGGACAGTATTGCTGTCTATTATCAAGGTAAGATTTGAACCAGTTTCCAGGGATCCCTTTGATGCCGTATGTTCTCAGTTTTTCAATCAAGATCGCCTGATCGACCGTATCGAATGCTGTCTTAAGGTCCAGAAAAATCGTCAGATTCAGTTTCTTGCAGTCGATATTTTCATACCAAGAATCGGTGCTACAAATCAAGGATGCCACAGTGGAGTATAGTTTTTGAAATGCAGATTGGTTTCTTGTGATCACTTTATTTGCCACCAGGAACTCAAAAAGCTGGTCATGAACTATTCTCTCCCAGATCCTTGAGAAAACCGAAATGACTGATATAGGCCTATAATTATTAACATCTTTCTTAGCACCTGACTTAAAAATAGGAGTAACTCTGGCAATTTTCCAAATATCTGGGAAGACTCCACCCATAAGCGATGAATCAAAAGTCATTGTCAGAGGTTTTGATACCAGATCCTCTACATCTTTAATGATAAATACACAAAATATCTTAAAATGAATAAATAGCCTAGAGCTTAATTTACTAAACGTGTCGGGGTTAACCCTTCATCAGTAGTAACGAGAAAAGGGTACGTTGGAGTGTAAAAAGCAGAAAAAGAACGATTGATAGAATAGTATATTAATAGAATGAAGAAAGAATGCGGCGCAAGAATGCGACGTAAAAGAAAGAGCGTGCGATTCGAATAGAAAAACCTGATAGAAGATGATGGGTGAAGAAACTACGATATGAATGAGAAGCGTTTATTAACTCCATTTGGTATTAAAGTTCCCAATTTGAAAATGAATCTCTTTTCCAAAGTCTTTCGTTTTCTATTGTCTTGGTCCGCGAATAAAAGTCCTAGAACGACCATATCCCCTGGCGAATGTTCCTCCGAATTAAAGTGTCTTGAAACATTTGTATCGGCATGCTCAATCTTTTGTTCTTTCTCGTGGGTTTTATTCTCTACATTGGGCAAATGTTCACCAAAACGATTGTTAAGCTGACGACATGTTTCTCCGATATATAAAACTTGACATCTAGTGCATCGTATGCAATAAATAAGGCATGACGAGGAGCAGGTGAAAGATTGGCGAACCGAAACTTTTCCTGATGTTGTAGAAATCTTGGTATCACCACTAACATGATCGCAAGTTCTGCAGTTAGAGCGGCCACAGGCAGTTGTGCCAGGGCGCTCATTGTCGTCGTGCAGTTTTGATCTGACAAGGGTATCTCTCAGATTGGAATCACGTCTGTAAGCCATAAGTGGTGGGGCTGAGAAGATGTCACGCGTTTTTGCGTTGGAAGAGAGGATACCATAGTTCTTGTAGATGATGTTCTTGATAGGGATTGCCAGAGGGTGGTATGTAAGTGTGAAGGGGATTCTCTCTGAGGCTTGGTTGTTCCTGCGATTTTTCATAGCTTCTTGTCTGGAGATGTTGAGGACTTTTTGTAAAGCGTCATTGATCACCTTTAAGGGATAACCATTGTTCACGAAAAATGAACTCATTTCTTTTGCCTTATCTTTGAAATCAGGATCCTTAGAGCAGAGCTTTCGAAGACGGAGAAATTGAGAGAAAGGGATAGAGTTTTTGGTTTTGATGGGATGTGATGACGAGTAGTTAAGAAAACTTTGAGCGTCCGTGTCCTTATAATAGATGGATATAGAGATGGAATCATCAGATATGGACAGCAGAATGTCGAGGAATGGTAGCGGTGTCTCTGTGATTTCAAATGTGAATTTGAGGGACGGATGAAAATTGCAAACAAAGTCAATGAAATCTTGTAGTTGATGTAATGGTAGAGCCGTGGCACCAACGATGTCATTGATGTAACGTTTGATGAGATGTGGAAATGGGCCTTCATATTGCTGGCTGATGAGATATTCTTGATAGCCAACAAAAAGGCACGCATAGCTGGGTCCAAGATTGCTACCCATAGCTACTCCACCAACTTGAACATAATATTTACCATCAAAAGAGAAACCATTGGTGGTGAGAACCAGTTCAGCAAGACGCAAAAGTGTGGTGGTGGGTGGATTCTGTGTAGGACGTTGATCCAGGAAATGTTTGAGAGCAGACAGACCATCGGTGTTAGGAATGACAGTGTAAAGTGATTTCACATCCATGGTGAATAGATAACGATGTTCACCAGTAAAATGGAAATTGTTGAAGATTCTGAGAGCATCAGATGTATCTTGAACATATGTAGGAAGCTGTTTGACTATGGGTGTGAGTATGGAATCAAGGAAAGAAGCGATGTGAGATGATGGACATGAAACAGCTGAGACGATGGGTCGACCAGGATTGTTAGCTTTGTGGATCTTGGGTAGCATGTAAAAAAGAGAGGTTCTTGGATGATTTATAGTAAGTTTAGATGCATTGTTCGGAAGGTTGTTCTCTTCAATTTCATTGTCTATAACTTGGATGATAGTTTTGCTGAACGAGCTTGTAGGATCCTTTCGTTGCTGCTGGTAAAAGTCAGTGTTATCATCGAGTTGAGAATGACCTTCTTTTTTATACAAATCCTTTCTCCATACAACCACACAGCCTCCTTTGTCAGCAGGTTTGATGACAATGTCACTTCGGGATTTAAGGTTTCTTAATGCCAGTGATTCTGATTAAGTTAAATTTGTATGGGACACTTTTCTGTTGAAATCAATACAAGATATTTCATGTCGACATTTCTCAATATAGTAATCAAGAGAGTTGATCTTTCCTGGTAGTGGTGTCCATGAAGATTTTTCTTTAAGGAGATCATCAATTAAAATTTCAGTTTGGTTTCCGTCATCATCGGACGTCGATTGGTCATCTGCATCATAGAAGTGGGCTCTTAAACGGAGACGTCGGAAAAAACCCTCAGTGTCGTGCAATGTTTGGAATTTATCAATACTTTTCTTTATAGGTACAAATTTTAGACCTTTGTTAAGAACCGATAATTCCACTTCAGAAAGCGGTAGATCTTCTGGAATTGTGCGAAAAATATTCTTTTGTTTTCGGTTAGTAGGTGGATTCCATCTTTAATGATAGTTGTAGAGACCTTATCTGGACCTTCTGCTTTTGCATTCTTCAATTTTCTAATAGCATTCACCATATAAGTTTCATCTACAGACTTGAATACCATTTCATTTGAATCTGAATTGATGTAGCGGAGGCAATCATCACCTGGCTTAGAAATAATCTTCTCCGCCAGTTTTGGACCAACCGAAACAAAGTGATGGTTCATTGCCTCCACTACATCACGCTCTTGTGTTAGATATTTACCATCTATTTCTAAACTTGAGAGTGAAACTGTATTAACATTTTTGTCTAGGACTTTATTTATTGTCCGTCACATTTTCTTAGGGTCTCCTATATTTTCTTCGATTAACCCATGGTAATAATCCCTGATAGAAATGCGCATCTCATTTGTTACTTGATTACGCTTCCTCTTGTAGGCAGACCATATTTCAGGAGATTTCTCCGCTTGCACCTTCAGTCTGTAAATTCTCGGAAATTACAACTATGGAAATTCTCGGAAATTACAGTGGTTCTGCCAACAAGGGGTGTGACCCAAAAAATGTGTTGCACAGCTGGATTTTACTTCAATCTATGCACATTTCATTTCTATGATTTGTTTGTAAAATATCGAAACTCCAAGAAGAATATTTCTTCAGGAAGAAAGGTAGTGGAGGACCGTCGGTCCACAGCTATCTCTCTTTCCATTCCTTTTGGCTTTTGAACGGACCGAAATCGAGGCTGGCCAAAGTTTGTTAAATGTTACATTTTACAAAATAGCCGTTCAAAGAAACTTCAGGCTGCACATATTGACATTAAAATCGCTTGTTTGTGCACATTTGTTTTCAGAGCAGAAAATACAACAAAGAAAAAGGCAAGGATCTAAATTTTCATTCTACAGCTATTTATACTGTTGCCTGTGGCTAGAGCTAGCTCTCTGAATTGAAAAGTTATTGGAAAACAATTTGTATCACAGTTCCACTAAAAAGATTATATATCTTTTGAGATGCTGTATGCTCATTTTACGCAATGATTACCAAGCGAAAAACCAGATTCAAAGAAAATTTTGAATCCAGGATTCCTCATTGTGAGTGAAATAATCGCCATCATATTCAGTCAACATTTTGTGGCAACTCGACATAGCAATGGATCTAAAATCGTCTGGTGAAATCTTTTGTTTGCAATATGCCTGTTCCTCATTCAAATTTCGTGCTCCAAAGCTAATTTGGATATCAGCTTTTTCACATCTTCCAAAACATGGAAATCAACTACAGCTTGAAAACATTCTAAATCCTAGATTTCTCAAAATGCAAACTTTTGATGTCACAGTCTCTGCATACACCTCTGTATTCAGCAATGACGAACTAGAGTTTTCTGCAGTAAGATTTTGAAGATAGTAAATGTTCTTCTTTCTCCATGGACCAGGGCTTTGATCTGTTGGAAAAAGAGATATGCAATGAAAGAACATTTCACATGACAAAATAAAACAACTGATTGTTACTCGAGATTCTGTTTCGGCAGTTCCTTTGCCCCTCCATCAATAATGAATTCTCATACATTCCATTTTTCGTTATGATAACTGGCACCTCTGTTTTTGTTCTGACTTTTTGAGAGCTATTCTGAATGATTTTGTGCTCATCTGCAGCAATCTTAAATTTCTTGAAATGAACTAACCAAAGGAGTTTGACAGAGATATCATAAAATGTTTCAAAAATGTCGGCAAAAGAGTAGGCCATAACTTTTTCTTAATACTGTGGCCTATGATTCTATAATGCTAAGATTTTGATAAAATCATGGCAGAACAATATCAACCAGCGATCTTATTGCAATTTTGATAAATTTCTGAATAACATATACCGAATATGAACTTTACCTTACCTTAATTGTATCAAGATCCTTCTCCAAAAATCTGGATCACTGACTTCCTGAGGACAGGTCAGAATGAGCACGATGGCGGTTGACGAGACATAGTTGCTGCTGTTGCTGCTCTTCATTATTTTGTAATTTAGCACTGGTCAATTTTGCAAGGCCAATCTTTCTCAGGGCAAACTTTTTGGCTGGGAAGCGGCGAGTCCTAGCATGAGTGAGTAGGTGGGTGAGTGGTAGCGAATACTAAGAATCAACGTAATAAGGTAACTTACTGCAATACTGCAACTAGCTTTCAATTCGATCAGACACAGTGCGATGTTAACTCTGATATCAATTGGCAGATCTTCTGGTATCATCCATTTTTCCTTCTCCTCATTTCCTGACACAATTCTCTTGTTTTCTTGATTGTCAATTTCAGCAATATCAACTGGACTTTCAAGATCCATAAATTGTTTCTGCAGGGTGGGAGCACGATTTGCGCAATCTTCTCTACAATTTCCATCCTTTTTTAGCGATTTCTTAGTTGGGGATAGCAAGAAATCAGTCCACGATGATGGCACAGTTGACAGATCATTCGTGATCACGGTCTTACTCTGAGAAGGGGACTCTTGTATCAAAGACTTTGCAAACTGCGTTGTAAACTCTACATTTTCATTCGACGTGGTTGAAGGAATGTCTTCGATGATATTGTTAATTGTCCGAAGCATTTTGTCGGGAAAATTAAAAGTATCTTGTTCGTTGGTATCTTTTATACTCATTTCGTCGAGATTCTCTAAATCTCTCTTTATTTGCTCGGGGATTTGGACTTTTGCATATTTGCACAAAACCTGAAACGAAAAATTGGAAGAATAAATGTTTAAGGGTTTGCAGTCCTCCTTAGATCAATTAATTAAAGTATCCAAACATAGCTTCTCAGTCACGCGGACGATTGCGGCAAGGAACTTTTTACCAAGATACATTGAGTTCTAATGACGATTCTGTAAAGATTCCATACTTGGTGCACCAAAATAAACTTTGCACTTTTCGCAGGGCACGATAAATCGTACACTGGACCAATTCTGAAGATTTATGAGTTATTTTTAGCAGAAAGCCTGAATTAGATTACAGGAATATTTGCAAATTTTTTAGTTTTTCATTTCTAGAGTTAGAAGCGAGTTTCTTGAAGTTTCGTTTTCGAAAACACTGAAAACAATCCATAAATGTCGATCAAATTTTCAAAAGACTCGACGTGCATGGACAGAAAGAAAACGTGTTCGGGGTGATTTGGGGATTTAAAAATGGATTATTGTGAACTTCTGCAGGCCCGTCATTTCAACGATTTGCCTGTTACGAACTGCTGTAGTAGTTGCAATAAATTGTCAAGCCGCCCCAAGCCGTAAAAAATCAAAATTCAACAAGATT
The DNA here is from genome assembly GCA_039566865.1 of Aurelia coerulea. Lineage (NCBI taxonomy): Eukaryota > Metazoa > Cnidaria > Scyphozoa > Semaeostomeae > Ulmaridae > Aurelia > Aurelia coerulea. Next base: position 19,515,848 of record CM076956.1, on the reverse strand, counting down.
CCATGCTTTCTGACCTCATGACGCTTCCCTGTTTGTCTTTTTAACCCCCTTGACACAGGAACGTAACCTGCACCAAAGCATGAACTCAATGAAACTACAAAAAGAAAGACATTTGTTTATATATCATAGAACCATTTCGTGGGCCTAAGATTTGGAACCAATTAAGTTCAGATGTCAAACATGCACCCTACCTTCTAACCTTCAAAAGAGGCTAAACAAGAAATTTTAGAGGGTTTTTGGTTTTTCTTTTATTTTTCTTTTGATAAATTTCGGAACATTCTATTTGTATTAATTTATATTATATTAATAAGATTAACTGTAAATAAGGTTTTAAATTTGTTTTGTAGTATTTTGCACGGCCCCCTGTAAAGCAGTCTCTGCTGGCTGACGGGGCTACCGAGGTTAAGAAATTAAAAATGAAATGAAAAAATTAAAAATGATCATTGAAAATAATGTTAAATTTCTCCCAAGATAGAACCAACTCTCGTACAGCAGATTACAATTAATCGATTTCTAAATCCCAAATCAATACGAAAACGCTTTCTCTTTGTCCATTCATTTCGATTCTTTATAAAACTGTAACGACATTTTTTGATAACTTTCAGTGTTTCTGAAAACGAAAATTTTAATAGGGATAAGAATGAAATTTTATATCCAAGTTAATTCGCGGAAGATGCTGCGAGTGTTTGTTTATAAAAGGTGTCCCAAAACCTTGATTACGATTCGTTTTGTTTATGACATGGGTAACTACACGTATCATTCAATTATCAGCAGATTGTTTTATTCACTTCACTAATAATTTAGCACGCTGCATGCATTGCGTCTTGTTGTTTTTTGTAAACGAAAACGGTTTTCAGCAATCAGTCTTTGTGTTCGGTGATTCGTAAATTTGTTCGCTGTTACGTGGGTAGAAAAACACGTATCACTCAATTCCCAGAAGATTGTTTATTCACTTTTGTAAATATTTGGAACACTGCCTGCCTCGCATTTGGTTAATTTACAAAAGAACACTTTTACTAGCAGCGTAGAAATAGTGGGTGGGTTAAGTTCGAAACGTCGTGTTTTAATCATACTCTGTTCAATGTATAATTTACTTTATGTTAAATACTTATATAGCGTAGAAATAGGTTTACCAACAAATCAGTCAATCTTTCGTAGTATGCGTTTCGTATAAAATAGGTTTGGAAATCTTTTGATTTGGTTTTCGCATTCAGTTTAAAAGCCAAAATTGTGACAAGTTGCCTTCGCATTTAGACATACAAGGCAACGCAGAAAAAGGCGTGGTAAAGATCTGGCATTTCCTAAGGTATTGCGATTTCTTTCACCCGCCCATCCACAACCTAAAATCGTACCATGCTCCTTTATTTCATGACAGGGATTTCTATCTCTGCCATGGACATTGAGTGCACTGGTTTGTGGAGAAAACATCAAAACATTTTTCTCTAACCCCCAACTATTTCGGTTGCTGCGGGAGAGCATATTTGGCCAGTGCATTTGAAATCCCAAAATTTGGCCCCTGTGATGAGAGAACACTGCTATTTCTATTTCTATCTATTTCTATTTTTTCTATTTTTAATTTTTTGGGCACGGTAGCCCCGTCAGTCCTAAACAACTGCCATTGGCTTTGGCAAATAGCAAATTTTATCTTTGTGATTGTTCATATCTGGAGGCCACATTATTTTCATCTGAAGCAAGAATTAAAGAAACTCTCTTCTAGCTCTAAAAAAATTTGCAAACATCGTAGAATCTAATTCAGGCTTTTCACTACCCGGTAGGAATTCGATTTAAAGAACGCAGCGCATCTTGGGAAAAGTTCATCGCTGCCATCTTTAGCGAAATTTTCCATTGCAGTCGAACATTGTTCCCAGTTTTTTTAATGTAATTTAATTTAATTTTCATTTATTTAGGCATGGTAGCTCCGTCAGCCCATGAGAATAGCTTTTCAGGGGGTCGTGGCAAAATATTTACTAATTAAAAAATAGACGCTACATAATAGTTAACAAAATAGGACTTCTCGTCATGGCTAGTTTTTGATTCTTCTCTTAAAGGTGGCAACGGAGGATGCTTGTTTAGCATCAGGTTCAAGTTGATTCCAAAGCTTATGTCCACGAAAAGTTTTGTCCTCTACCCATTGTCAGTTTTCCGTAAGGGTAACGAGAGATCAGTTTTGGTATTTCTCAGTCTTCTGATATTTCAAGTCTAAATTTTTTCGAACAAGTCGGATAGCTACTCCGGGATGAGACCACTTAGCGATTTGTACATTGTGGTAGCTGTTTCGCTTCTACTATTATCATTTACAGTTGGTAAATTTAAACTGCGAATTAATGCCATAGCAAGCGTATCAAATCTACTTTTAGTTACAACTCTAACTGCTCGATTCTGCAACTTTTGCAAGGCTGGCAGCTTAGTCACCCCACAGCACCCCAACAGCGAACAACAGTACCGAAAATGGGGCTCGACGATTCCCCGATAAATTTTACTCAACGTTTTTTGAGCTAAAAATTTCCTGGAATATTTCAAAAGTCCAATTGCACGAGAAACCTCGGTACAGAGATTGTTAACGTGTTCTTCCCAATTCATGTTCCTATCGATTATCACACCCGATGATGATGAAGCCAAAGCGAAAAGTGAAGCGAATTGTCTATATTTTTGATTGAAATTAAACTGAAATTTGTCATACAACTAACATTGATGGTTTTCCAAAGATAAAATCAACACTTCTGAAGAGATGACCATGATCCATCTGTTGCAGAATGAAATACTTACCTGCAATGTTCTTTGATAATTCTGTGTTGAAAGATACAACTCAGCAAGAATATTCATATCTGGAACAGAAATCATCCACTTAAAATACAAAAAGACTACCTACTGGACAGGCAACGCTAGACACCCCTGAACTGTTTCTGCCCAATATATGAATAGAGATCTAGAGAATATTTCCCTATGGGCGTGGCAGTGGAAAATGCACTTAAATGCTGACAAGACTGATGAGTTACTCTTTTCCGTAAAAAGGTTGCCACCAGTGCACTCTCCCTTGAGACTTGGATATGACGAAATTGAAAATAAAACAGAGCATAAACATCTTAGAATGATTCTTGAGACAATACTTAGCTTTAAAAGTCATGTGGGTGAAACTATTCTGAAAGCCAGGCGTTGGGTTGATAAGACACCTGTCACAATACGTATCAAGAGATGTACTTGATTAAATGTACAAACTGAATGTGCGCCCCCACCTAGATTACGGGGATATAGTTTACCACATATATGATGCTGACTTGTCATCAGTTATTATAAATCGTCTTGAACAAACGCAGTATGCAGCATCTTTGGATGTGACTGGGACATGGAGATGGTACAAGTAGGCAAAAGCTTTATGCTGAACTTGGTGGGAATCCTTGTTCGAGAGACGATGGTATAGGATTCAAACAAAAGCTGACACAATATCCAGCATACCTTTTTCTCTAATTCCTTCTAAACGGGAGATATCATATGATCTGCGTAACCCTTCAGCCTATGCACAAAATAGAGCCAGAACTGATAGTTTTCCCATTCCTATTTTTATACCACGCTACACGAATGGAACAAACTAACAACTGAAATCCGCACTTCTAAATCCCTTGCTGAATTTAAGCGGAAACTGATTGCGTTAATTAGACTGGTCAAAAATACTACCGGGTGTCCCAAAATGATGTATTATCATTTGATTGCTTATATGTCCATAACCGATGAACAAATTTTCAAAAACTGTTAAAACCACAACCAATATCTTACAATACAATTTAGCCGTTAGGCAATCAAATAAAACAAAGTGTTTGAAAATCGGTTCATGGGTTATGGACATGTAAGCAATCAAACAATAATACATCATTTTGGGACACCCGGTATTTATGGAGCATTAGAATTAAAGGGTATTAGAAATATAACCAAGCTTCGCGTACAGCGATGGGTTATGCCCGATACGTTTAGTGTAATTAAATCCTGGCATTCTAGTTTAATCAATACAGAAATTTATGTTTATCAACTGAAACTATTGCCGCACGTCAACCTCAAGATATGAATGATTTGACTTAGCAGGTAAATTCATAATTTCCATTATATCATATTTAACGTTTTCAAAGAAAAATACAGTTTCGTTAAAAAAAGGCCCTCCAAGAGAATGAACTTTATTTGTAAACTCGAAACCAGTCTTAGCACTTAACAACCTCGAAATATTACATCTCTTCTTACCAAAGCCAAGTTTGATACAAATACCATCGCCAACACGAGAAATCGTATTATGCAACAACTATCGGTGTAAGATCTGTAAATTATATCTTCAGCCTGTCAAATCATTTACAACGTCAAATAGCACTTTATGGAAAATCAAACCATAGCACAAAACTTCAGTTAGTCCTGTTTTAAGTCACACTCTGATGACGACATAAGTCAGAAAAGCCTCAGTGTGCTAAATCTTCTCTTTTTTGCATCTGGACCTTTTTACAATTTCATTTTTGTATGAAAAGCTCGATTGAGTAGCATTAGGGCTTTTATCACTATCACACAGGTTCAAAATTCTATAAAATGGATAAGATATAATTCCATTCGAACGTCGTTTTAGAATAGTCAAAAGGTCTATTACGCTAGGAATGTCATCCAAAATGGTATAAAGGATGCAAAAAGATTATACAGTTACCTTCAAAGTCGACATCATCTGGATACTTCTGAAAAACCTTTTCCAAAGTGTCAACTGCTTTTTCCACATCTTCAAGACTGTGGTACACCTTTTATGCAAAGAAAATAGAATGAATATAGATGAATAGGTTTAGAAGAATAGGTTTATGTATAGATGAATATAGATGAATAGGTTTCAACGCTTACATGCGAAAAAGCTAACGAAGTAGCGACAAATATATAGCTACCTTATTAGGACATTAACCAAATTGCTAATTAAACTCTTAGACTGCATATCAAGCTTGACTTGTGAAATTTACTGAGTTGCTCTGAATGCCCTTTAAGTGTCAAATTAGCCAGCACTGGAAGAAAAACAAAAGAGCGCAAAAGACCAAACCAATGCCTGTTTTCATTGAGTAGTTAGACCCTCTTCTAACCATACACTGTATGTAAAATTGGATGAAATTTTTCCAAAAAGCCCAAATTTCATCACCCGGTTTTAAAGCATCTACTCAGTCAGACAGCACAACAAATTCGAGTGGATGATGTAAAACCATCGAAATAAAGGAAAAAGTGAATACGACGACGAACCTTCCCAACCTTCCAGTGGCCAATAATGAAACCTCAGAATCGAAGAACCGGTTAATACGATGAATAGTTTTAATCCTTAGTTTTAAAGACAGTCTGAAAGCTGACAATAAATCCACAGATTCGATGGAAAAATGAATGCAACTAACAATGTGAAAAAAGAAAACAAACAGATCAAATTTTATTGTTGGAGAACTCCCTCTTCAAAAACGTAAAAGACTGGGAGCGTTTCAAATCTGATATAAAATCTTTGAGACAGGTCTTAGCGATTATCATGGTCTTGTTGTCACAGTTCTAAAATCACATATCCCTCGTCTTAAACCCAAGGTGATTAAGTATCGAAACTATAAAAATTTCGATCCAGTTAAATTTCTTGCAGATGTTCGCACAACTAATTTTGATGACTTGGAGGACCCCGACGATTGCTATAATAACCTTACCAACAACTTCCGAAATCTAGTGGATAAACATGCTCCTCTGAAGACTAAGATTGCGCGAGGAAATAGTGCACCTTTCGTAACTCGTGAACTAAAAAAGGCAATTTATACCAGAACGCGGTTGAAAAACAAATTCAACAAATATCCTACAAATATAAACGAAAGAAACGATAAAAAGCAGCGCAACAAATGCGTTTCCTTACGAAAGAAAGTAATCAAACAACATTTCAAAAAGGCTACTGCCGAAGGTTTAATTTCTAATCAAGATTTCTGGAATCTGGTTAAACCTTTTCTTTCTAATAGAGGTGGTTTGGTCGGTGATGATATTTCCTTGGTACACAACAACCAAATTGTTACTGATGACAGTGAGTTGACTGAGATCTTCAATAATCATTACATTAATATAGTTGAGAAAACAAGTGGACAAAAACCTTGTAACATTGCTGATACCGTTAAAAATGATGATGATCGACTACTCGTTAGGCTTATTCTAGAGAAGTACAACGATCACTCCAGTGTTCTTGCCATCAGGGAAGGAAGTGATATTTCAAATTCCTTCACATTTCACGAAGTGCAACATCATGAGGTCTGGGCTTTACTGAGATCCTTGGACGGAAAGAAATCTACCGGCGAAGATCCATTTCCGTCAAAACTAGTGCATTTGGCTGCAGATGAACTTACCGCTCCCTTGACCTTTGCAATGAGCAGCTGCTTACAAAGCCATAGGTTTCCAGATAAAGGAAAGCTTGCAGCAGTATACCCTTTGGATAAGGGTGAAGCAAATCGCACAATTGAGCAAAATTTTCGTCCTGTCAGTGTTTTAAATACATTCTCTAAAATCTATGAAAAAGTCATGAAACAGCGATTAGTTGTCTATCTTGATACTACGCTCTCGGTTTTCATAGGCGCATATAGAAAAGCAAACGGTACGCAGCACGTTTTGATAAGACTCCTCGAAGACTGGAAGACCAAACTTGGCAAAAACTACATTGTAGGTGCTTTATTGATGGACTTGTCAACAGCATTTGATTGCATCCCACACGATCTGCTGATTGCAAAGCTGAATGCGTACGGTGTGGATGAAAATGCCTTGGTACTAATCTACTAATCTACTAATGGAGGAGGAGACTCAAGACAGTGATGTCGAAAGGAAAGAGGAGGAGAAACAGCGTGAAAGTGTTTGTGCACCCCGCCATGACAGCCCTCACTCGACCATCATGGATTTCGTCCGCGCTGAGGTTGAACAAACGGAATTACGACTGGCCAATAAAATCATGACCAAGCTTGAAGGAAAATATCTGGAAAAAGCGAATAATGAGAGAATTATCATTGAGAGCTTAGAAAAGGAGATAGATTTTCTCAAATCAGAAATACAAAATAAGAATAATCTACTATCAAGTATGCTCAGAAATATGGATAATAGCAAGGCCAATTTTCAAAACGTCGTAGACGAGGACAAAGGTGGGGCATGCAAAAACAACACGAGATCTTACACAGGCAAAACTTATGAATGGAGACAGGTCATACCCAGGAGACTTGGACTGAATAGAACAAGCATGGCAAAGAAGCCAGCAAATGAATTCGACTGGCATGCAAGCTATGACGATTTTCCACCACTGTCAAACAAATTCGACCTGCTGTCATCGCTGGATCTGCATGATACTGGAGATTATTGTTGTGCAAAATCCTCAGCAAAGTCACAAATGCCAACACAAAGTACAAAGGATAAGACAGGAGTTATCAACACTGATTTGGAACGGGCATCACCAAAGAAAAGAGACCACCCTCGTGTCATAGATCACAACAAGCGAAGCTCTACTGCGGCATGCCAGAATGTTTCAAAAAGGGTACACGAATTCAGGGAGCCAAAACCAACGCAGGAGTGTATTACAATCCTTGGCGATTCCATAGTAAAAAATATTCAAGGATTCAAAATGAAGCAAGCATTCAACAATGATAAAAATGTGTATGTCAAGTCATTCTCAGGAGCAACAGTGGATTGCATGAACAGTTATGTTTGCCCAACGATAAAAAAGAACCCCAAGACAATCATTCTTCATTGTGGTACGAACGATTTAAATAGTTCTCAAGCTGCATGCAGCATTGCTCAAGATATCATCGACTTAGCCAAAACATTGGAAACAGGGAACAACTCAGTTATGGTGTCAGGGTTGGTGCCCCAGGGTGACTTTCTAAACGGCAAGGCAACTGAAGTCAACAAAATACTGAAGCAGTTATGTCAAAGTAAGAACTTGAAATTCATTGACAACTCGAATATAGATCCAAGTATTCACCTTAACCGCAGCAGACTTCATCTCAATGACTATGGAGCCAAGCTTTTAGCTAATAATTTTATTTTTAACCTTGGATACTGACTAGATATTGAGGGGGTAAAGTCTTACAATGAACTTCACACTCATACGGAACCTGAGGAGCCTGACCCTTCCAGCTTCGGTATTTCTATCCCTCCAGCAGTGGAGGTTACCCCTGGATCCATTGTTTTGGATTCACATGACACCCCTGATGACAGTGATGCAAAATCTGGATTGAAAAAGTTGCGTTTGAAGAATATAGGTCGTATGACTATCGGTTATCTAAATATAAATTCCATTAGAAATAAATTTGATGCATTAAAAGAGATAGTTTCACAGAATCTTGATATTCTAATGGTCGCGGAAACAAAAATTGATGATTCTTTTCCAATCCAACAGTTCTATATTGAAGGGTACGCTGATCCGCTGCGGCTTGATAGAAATAGTGAAGGATGGGGGTCTGTTGGTTTACGTGAAAAATGACATCACAACGAGACAGTTAAAATCTTTCAAATTTGAAATTGATATGGAATGCATTTGTTTTGAAATTAATTTAAGGGGAAAAAAGTGGGTTCTTTTCAGTGTTTACCGACCACCATCCCAATCTCAAGATCAATTTTTCGAAAATCTTGGCAAAGCAGTTGATCATTACAGTGAAAAATATGACAATTTTTTGTTTCTTTGTGATTTTAATGCAGTGAAGACAGATCAGCAGGTTAGTACTTTTAGGAATAGCTATGACCTCAAAAATCTGGTAAAGGAGCCAACCTGTTCCAAGGCTGATAATCCACGGTGTATTGACCTAATCTTAACAAACAGATATAGGTGTTTCCAACATTCCACCACATTCGAGACGGGACTCTGTGACTTCCACAAAATGATAGTCACAGTATTGAAAACAACATACCAAAAAAACTGGGCCGACTGTTATTAATTATAGAGATTATAAGAATTTTTCGGAACAGACGTTCGAACAAGAACTTAGGGAAGAGTTTTATAGTATCAAAACAACTGATTTAGACTCAGCTCTTTTCAAAATTGCTTTGAAAAAGTACTTGACAAGCATGCACCGATGAAAAAGAAATACGCAAGGGCTAATGATGGCCCCTTCATGAATCGAGTTCTCCGTAAAGCTACTATGTTGCGTGCTCGGTTGAAAAATAGATGTAATAAAAGCCGCACTGCTGAACACTGGGAAGCGTTCCGCCGGCAACGCAACTTGTGTGCTAAATTATTTAGAAAGGAAAAACGAAATTTTTACAAAAACTTGAATATTACTGATATTACTGACAATAAGAAGTTTTGGAAAACTGTGAAACCTATCCTTTCCGATAAAGGTCGATCGAATTCAAAAATTACCCTTATTGAAAATGACACGATAATTTCGAATGATAAGGAAGTTCCTGAAACCCTGAATGATTATTTCGTAACTATTACTGACTCACTAGGTCTTACGGAGAATAGTGAGATTATCATAAGTACAGAAGTTGTTTCAGATTCTGTAGAAAAGGCTCTAATTAAATATTCCAATCACCCAAGTATAAGGAAAATTCGTAGTATTGTTCCAAACGACGATTTCTTCAAATTCCAACAGGTTTCTTTGGAACAGATGCATTCTGAAATTGGGAGACTTAATCCTAAGAAGACAACAACCTTTAAAAATATACCTGCAAAAGTGCTGAAAAGCAACTCTGACATTTGCTCCGAATCGTTACAGCTTATCTTCAATGATTGCGTAGAAAATGGTTTGTTTCCGGACTTATTGAAACTAGCAGATGTCACTTCTCTTCATAAAATGGATGAGAAAACCAGGAAGAAAAATTACAGACCTGTGAGCGTTTTGCCAACTGTTTCTAAGGTTTTTGAGAGACTGCTGGACAAACAGATTATTAATTGTATGGGACCTTATTTATCGTCACTTCTTTGCAGTTTTCGTAAGGGGTATAATGCGCAGCAAACAAATTACCTATATTTACAATCTAAAATAAAAAAATAAATGAAAAACAATGGAGTTAGCCTGAGAGAGGCAAATTACTTTTCAGCATACTTTTAAAAATGCTAAGAGAGGGTGCTTGTTTGACATCCAAAGGCAATTCATTCCAAGTCTTTGCACCCCGGAAAGATATCGCTTTCTGCCCATTGCAAGTTTTCATCCTTGGAACAAGGACATCGGCAATGGCATTCCGCAAAAATTCATACTGATATCACGCGCAGAGTTTTTCTTGAAAAGGTTTGAAAGATAGCCGGGTGCAAGACCTGACAATGCTTTGTATGTAATAGTAGCTGTCTCGCATTTTATCATTTCCGTAACCGTTGGCCAATCTAGTTCCTTGATCAAATTTGAGGCGGATACATCATAGCTGCTATTGGTGACAATTCTTGCAGCTCGATTTTGCAATTTTTGTATGGTTTGCAATCTGGTTTCACTGCAGCATCCCCAAACAGAACAGCAGCTCTACGATGCCATGATCCATTTTGATTAAGGTATCCTTAGGTACGAATTTTTTGGCATATTTCAAAAATCCTAGAGCACGAGACAGTTTGCTACATAATAATTTCGTGTTCCGATCCCAAACGAGGCTATCATCAAGTTGGACTCCTAAATATTTTACGTTTTTAACGATGTCAATTTCAGCGCCATCAATAACAAATGATGGGGTCTCTACTTTATTGTCAGCAATCTTTTTTACGTTTGGTCGAGAACCTACAACCATCGCCTGTGTCTTTACGACATTTAGTGACAGTTTGTTCCCTTGTAACCATTCCTTTAGCCGATCGAGATCACTATTCAGTGTGTCATTCAACTCGTTGATATTTTTCGCAGAATGTGAAATACTTGTGTCATCAGCATACATTGTCACATTGCATTTACGGAGAGACATAGGGAGATCGTTAATATAAATTAGAAAAAGGAGTGGACCAAGACATGAACCCTGTGGCACTCCGCAATCAACCTTTTGTTAGTTCGAATGCTTGAAAAGTGGAAAACAAGCTTAGACAATGGAGAAAATCTTGGCGCAATCCTGATGGACTTATCCAAAGCGTTCGATTGTATTAAACATGACCTCCTTTTAGCAAAACTAGATGCTTACAGTTTCAGCCGTGAAGCACTGTGTCTCGTCAACAGCTTCTTGGAAAATAGGCACCAGAGAGTTAAGATTAATGGGTCTTTTAGTGATTACAAACAACTGTCCCTTGGAGTTCCACAAGGATCGGTTCTTGGTCCCCTGTTCATTAACATCTACATCAATGATTTGTTGCTCTGCATACACGATACTGATATCTGCAATTACGCGGATGAAACAACCATATATGCATGCGATAAGAATCTTGATAACGTAATTGCAAGGCTGGAGAATGATTCAAGCACAATTATTCAATGGTTCGCTGATAACTTTATGAAACTGAATACAGATAAATATCATTTACTCTTACTTGGTAGGAATTCTAATCAACAGGTCACAGTTAATGTAGGAGATTCTGTCATAGGAAATACGGACGAGGAAAAGCTACTAGGCGTTGTGATCGACAAAAAACTCAATTTTGAGACGCATATCAATAAGTTATGTAAGAAGGCTGGTAGCAAAATCTTCGCCCTCGCTCGCATATCTGGATACATGGACTCTAATAAACTAAGAATCTTAATGAGAGCCTTTGTAATTAGCCAGTTTCAATACTGTCCATTAGTCTGGATGTTTCACAGTAGGCACATGAATAATAAGATTAATAGAATACACGAGAGAGCCTTGAGAATCGCATACAAGGATTATGAATCAAGCTTCAACACCCTGCTAGGAAAAGATGACTCGGTTAATATTCATGCAAGGAACCTGCAAACGCTTATGATCGAAATGTTTAAAACTAAGGAGAACATCAACCCCCCTTTTATGAGGGAAATTTTCTGCGAGCGTCGTGTTAATTATAATCTGAGAAACAACACTGAATTTGTGCTACCAAGGGTAAGAACTACAAGTTATGGATCCGAGACTATCAAATATAGAGGGCAACGTCTTTGGCTATCTCTTCCTCCTCGCATAAGGAATGCTCAATCTATCAATGAGTTTAAGAAAAAAATTAAAAGTTGGAATGGCGCTGACTGCTCATGCAGATTATGTAGGACGTTTATACCACAACTTGGATTTTTGTGATACCATGATTTGATACAGCTTCCATTTCATATTTCGGACATTCGGTTTTTTAACAGCTCAGATTTTTATATTACTACGTATTTAATTCTGTTTTGAAATTTTATACCTTGTATTTGAAATCTTATTTAATTAATCATGTATATATTTCTTGGATTTGTATTAGTTTTTAGCAGTTGGCTTGGATTAGCTAGTTTAGTAATTATTTTTAATTTTTACTGTGCATAGCTATGTAGCGCCAACTTTAAATAAATTGATTATTATTCTATTCATATATTAAACGGCGTGAGCAATCCGTGAGGATAAACAATACATACAGTTCCTTCAAACAATCTTATCTGGGGTCCCCCAAGGTTCGGTGTTAGGCCCTATTCTTTTTAATGCATATATAAATGATCTTTTTCTGTTTATTAAACAAACAACGCTATATAATTATGCCGACGACAACACGCTTGCTTGTTTCTCTAGGACTCTACCAGATTTGGTGCGAGCCTTAGAGGCAGAAGCAGGCGTTGCACTAGATTGGTTAAAGGAAACTATATGATTGCAAATCCATCAAATTTTCATGCACTGTTAATTAAAAAAGACCAGACAACTACCAGCGGTGAGAATATAAGTATTCAAGGAAAAACAATCATGTCTGAAGATTCAGTCAAACTTTTCGGGATTCAACTAGACTATAAACTAAACTTTGATCCACACATTGCAGTACTTTGTAGAAAAGCTGCAACTCAACTTAATGTCCTAAAGAGGCTTCGAGCTTATATTGGTTTTGATGCGAGAGAAGTCCTTGTTCAGTGCTTTGTTTATTCTAATTTCAATTACTGTCCTTTGGTATAGCATTTTTGTTTAGCTAAATCAATGCATAAGATTGAGAAGCTACGAGAACGTGCACTTAGGTTCCTTCATAATGATCATGTCAGTTCATATAATGATCTTCTACTGAAATCACAGCGATGCACCATGCATGTTTACCGACTTAGAGCTATCTCTATAGAAATTTTCAAGACTCTTAATGGTCTGAATCCAGCCTTCATGAAAGATATTTTTCAAGTTAGATCCTCTAATTATTCATCGCGAAATCCTGATAACCTTACTCATTACAGACCAAACCAGGTTACTTTCGGTAATCACAGTCTCAAGTTCTTAGGACCGCAGATTTGGAATTGCTTACCAAATGACCTAAAATCGGCTGATAGCCTTAATACTTTCAAAATGTTAATATCACAATGGGATGGCCCCACGTGCAAATGCAACGCCTGTCGTTTTACTGTAAATAATGTACAAACCGTTTAAAAAAATTATTTATTTTATTTCAATTACTGTATCCATCGACTTTGATTACTTTCCATGTACATATGTACATAGCAGACTAGATGATTTTGTTCAATCAATGTAAAATAAAGATACAACAACAACAACAACAAAAACAAAAACAACAACAACAACAAAAATCTACAAATAATATCAACTCATTTAAGCACAAGATCAAAGACAATCTTTTCCAAAATATACAGAGAGAGGAAAGCAACGTATATGTGTTCTACTAAAACCGCATGTCCTCTCTCACATTCATTATTCAGCCATACTAAATATATTGTTTATATTTTTTTGCAACCACCTCCAAGGGGATGATTATGGAAATAAGGTCAACTCGATCTTTAATGATATTCCTGCCACTATGATTAGGGTGTTTTTTAACATATATTCATTAAAGTTGTCATGTAAATTGCGTATTGTAACTATTCTATATTATCTTAACCATTGTAAATAATTAATTTGTGGCGAATTTTGACATACCGGGTGTCCCAAAAAAACGCAACAGATTCAAAAAATTCTGACGAAACAGATTCAAAAAATGTTTCAGATTAATCATCAAATGATTATTTTTATCTAAATCTGCAATGATTAGATTAAATTTTGATATATTTTTCAGAACTTTGATGACTTGATTGAAGAGTTAGAAATCAACAAACTTCAAATTTGCTGTCAGGGCAAAACCAGAGCTATCAGCATTAGTGCAAAGTATACTGTAAAATTAAAAGCATGGCAATATCTGAAACTTTACATGATTACATTAACACGCACACAACTTCATTAAGAAACTGCAACAAAGGGAGCTCTTACAGATTCATGAGTTATCCATTCTTGAGGGAGCTTTCATTTATAATTGAAAGTATAAATCTAATAATGGCCTAGTCATTTAGAAAAAAGCAAGCAACCATCATGGACACTTAAGAAGCATGGCAGTGTGTTGAAGGAAATCTTTATAAAGTGTCTCTTCAATTAAATCGTGTGTTTGCGTTATTGTCAGCAATTCTTTGCAATTGTAGGGATTGTCATGTTTTACAATTTAACATTATGATTCATCATTGTTAATGCAGCAGCTCTGGTTTTGACCTGGGGCAATTTTGAAGCTTGCTGATTTTTAACTCTACAACCAAGTCACCAAAATTACAGAAAAATATATCAAAATTTAATCTAATTATTGCAGATTTGAAGAAATATAATTGTTGGATAATGAGTATGAAACAATTTGCAGTAGAATTTTTCAAATCAGTTGCGTTTTTTGGGACACCCGGTACCTACTGTCATGGATTTATGATTATGATTATTATTAGTTGTTGTTGTTGTGGAGCACGATGAGCTGCGATATGATAGGCCTAAGTTAAGGCGTGTCTTAGTTCGGTCTGATTGATTATGTATCTGGTAGGCCATGGACCAATATAGAATATGACATGGTCTCAGGTGTAAATTAGAAGAGTTTCGTTACATATGAATCGACGGCTACATCAAATGTGAAACCTCCAACTGGCTTGCAGTTAACAGGAAATCTCACTGAGAACTGGAGAAAATTCAAACAGCGTTTTGAAATTTACAGTATTGCATCAGGTTTGAATGAAAAAGCAGAAGAAATACAAGTCGCTTCATTACTTCATCTTTTCAGTGAGGTAGCTCTTGAAGTATTTAACACTTTTCAGTTCCTGGCAGAAGGTGACAAGAAGAAAATAAAACCAGTTTGTGAGCAGCTTGAAGCTTATTGCAGTCCGAGAAAGAATGACTTATGAAAGCTATACATTTTTCACACATGTCCAAGGATCGAGATCTATTGATGTTTACATAACTGAGCTGAAAGGTTTATCCAAACAATGTGCATTTGGTGATCTTTGTGACAGTTTGATACAGTCTGATACCTAGAAACATTAGCCACTCTGCATTTGACGGAATAGATCATTCTCCGATCTTATGCCCATAGGAACTGAACAATGGCGTGCAGGAATTGCACCAATTAAGGCTATTTTGCAAGTGCGGGCCTCTTCGAACTTCTCTGTTGGTGATTCTCTGTTTTGCTCTTTCTACTCCTTCGCCAGCTTGTACCTGTTCATTTTGTTATCGTTGATATCCTTGCCGTTATCGGTCATAGTTGCCTCCCTTGCCTGCACCATTCAAAACTGTTTATGTACTGAGTCACTAGATTTCGAGGAATTACAGAGCCCCTCCAGAATGTCATTAAACTGAATTCTTTTCTTCTTGTTCTCATCTGTTTTTTAGCTACATGGGTTTTAGACACCTTGTGGGAAAATTCCAGCCAACTGCTGCATTGCTATGTTTATCGAAGGCGTCTTCAAACCAAATTGTATAGCATTGTATATCTTTTGTTGATCAGCAGATACCTGGAATTGCTATATTTTGGGGAATTTTTCTCCCTCAGTGGCCTTCTCTTACTTGCTGGTGATATCGAGTCAAATCCTGGGCCTCACTATGACGGCTGCCTTAAGTTTTTTCATTGGAATCTAAATAGCATTTGTGCCAGGGAAGGCATACAAATTCCTTTGATTGAAGCTTATAACTCTGTTCATAAATTTGATGTTTTTGCCGTCTTGGAGACAATGCTGGATAGCTCAATAAGTGATGAAGACATCTTTATTGCAGACTTCAGTAAGGAGGTGTACGGCAGTGATCATCCGAGTGATACTAAGGTTGGGGGTGTTTGCCTTTTTTTTCGAGAGAATCTTCCATAAAACTCAGAACTGATCTTGAGCTTCTCCAAGAAATGGTTGTTTCGGAAATTCACATCGAACGGAAAAAGATAATTTTAGTCGCAATCTACTGTAGTCTAAGTCAAAACAGTGACAAATTCGAACATTTTTGTGACAGACTGCAACTAGTGATAACACGTATTCGAAGAGCAACACCTCAAGCTGTGGTCTTAACTGCAGACTTTAACTGCAGCTCTTGCCAGTGGTGGGAGGAAGATATAGAACATCCAGAGGGAACTGCTCTTGATGAGTTAATCGAAACAAATAATTTGTGTCAGTTAATTAACGAGCCAATAAAAGAAGGGGAGAGAGCATGTCTTGTATTGACCTCATGATAACAGATCAGCCAAATCTATTCGTAGACTCCGGGGTACATTCCTCTATAGACGATCACTGTCAACATCAGATAATCTATGGCAAACTGAATGCATCGATGCCATGTCCACCCCCTTATGAAAGGAAAGTTTGGGAATAGGATCGAGCAAACATTCAAGCAATTCGGGACTCCTTAAATAAGATAGATTGGAAATCAAAGTTAAATAATCTTGGTTCCGACTGCATGGCAACCCTCTTCACAGAAAGTTTGTCTATCTTAGCTGAATACATTCCAAATAAAGTTATCACATGCTGTGATAAAGATTCTCCGTGGATAACCCTAGATGCAAAGACTGCAATAAAACGCAAGGATAGGGTTTATAGGAATTTTTTACGTCGTGGAAGAAGGCAAGAAGACTGGGATCTAATCAAAATAGCTCGCAACGAGGCAAAAAACATGATAGTTAATGCAAAAGAGGGGTATTTCTTAAATTTGGGGCGTAAATTTACTGATCCCAATCAAGGAATCAAGTCATATTGGTCGGTCTTAAACAGGTTGATTAATAGAAAAAAGTCAGTGAATATCCCCTAATTGTTACAAAATGGAGTGTTTATAACGAATCTACAAAGTAAAGCAAGTATTTTCAATGATTATTTTGTGCAGCAGTGTTCAATGATAACAACAAGTACCACTTTACCTACTTTCCGACAAAGGCCTAAGTCATTAATTCAAAACCTAATAATCAACCGGGAGAAGGTGCTTCAGATACTTCAATTATTGGACCCGAAGAAAGCCCATGGTTGGGATGAAGTCTCTACTGCAATGGTAAAAATATGTGACAAGTCAATATTGGAGCCTTTGGGCATGATTTATGAAAAATGCCTTGAGAGTGGAGTCTACCCTGCTATCTGGAAGAGAGCCAATGTTATTCCAGTTCACGAAAAAGGTAGTAGACAATCCAAACAAAATTATCGTCCTATATCTCTATTGCCTATCTTTTTAGGAAAATCTTTGAAAAAATCATTTTTGAAGCAATCTATTGTCATCTTTGTGACAATGACCTATGAAGCATTCATCAGTCTGGGTTTCGTCCCGGCGATTCAACCATCAACCAACGACCAGCCATTACCCACAGGATATACAGTGGGATTGAAGAAATGCCCAGTAAGGAAAGCAGAGCAGTATTTTTAGATCTATCTAAAGCGTTTGATAGGGTATGGCATGAAGGTTTATTATATAAACTTGAATGCAGTGGTATATCTGGCAATCTCCTTCATTTGATTTCCAATTTCCTGTCTAATCGTGAGCAGCGTGTGCTGCTGAATGGAAAGAGCTCTGAATGGAAAAGAATATCATCGGGAGTGCCTCAAGGCTCCGTTCTAGGTCCCTTATTTTTCCTTGTGTATATCAATGACATTGCTTTTTTTTTCTATCGAGATTAAAAAACTACAATATTTATACTTACATTACACTGTACCATCCATAGTGAAGAAAGACATAAAGTCACCGGGTCTTCACTATGGATGGTACTTACAATTCAAATCAATTTTCACACAAAACAAAGAACAAAAACGACAAAATTAAAGATACATTACACAAAACAGACAACAAAACAACAAAGCAAAGGCAGATTATTTGTAAAAATGGAAGATTTGAACTTTTAAACTCGTAGGTGTAAAAAGAGAATAAAACAAATTTCAGTGTTTGTTCCGGTAATCTACCTCAGCAATGTGGAACGACAAAGAAAGAAAAGGAGAAACCAACATAAAACTAATAGGGAACTGCTGTTGCTAATATGGCATCGTTGGATCAATCAAATTGGCCAGAAGTTTTGAGAAATGAGATCGTCGTATCCAGTATTACTCTATTTTTAATTTTCAATACACAAAACAAAGAACAAAAACGACAAAATGAAAGATACATTACGCAAAACAGACAACAAAACAACAAAGCAAAGGCAGATTATTGGTAAAAATGGAAGATTTGAACTTTTAAACTCGTAGGTGTAAAAAGAGAATAAAACAAATTTCAGTGTTTGTTCCGGTAATCTACCTCAGCAATGTGGGACGACAAAGAAAGAAAAGGAGAAACCAACATAAAACTAATAGGGAACTGCTGTTGCTAAAATGGCATCGCTGGATCAATCAAATCGGCAAGAATTTTTGAGAAATGAGATCGTCGTATCCAGTATTACTCTATTTTTAATAGTACCTAAGGATGGATTTCCAAACAAAAGTCGATCACAAACAGTATCATCATCTATATTATTGATACTGGCGATATCTAGTCCTGGGACATCAAAGAGCTGGTCAAAGAGATCTCTACGAAGTACATCGTATAGGGGGCAATGCAGGAGAAAGTGCTTGTTATTTTCATTGTCTTTACCACAAAAACAAACTGGGCTGAGGCAGTCAACAGCATGTTTGAAACGATGTTCGTTTAGAGCACTGAACTGGACACGGAGTTTTGTCAACAGCTTGACACCCGAAATGTCGCAAATTTTGTATGTAGAGTTTCAAATTGGTCTAACAATTGCAAGCAATTTATTTTTAAAGTGCAGCAGGGATTTAGAATTTCTTGTCTCATCGTCGAGTAAATTCCATTCGAATAATGTATTAAGAAAATACGTGCTAGCAAAACGGGCCGTTCTACTGACTGGTTGCTCAAAACAAAAGGGATTTCTCAGACTGTACTGCAATGGTCGCTCTTGGGGTAGTTTGCTATACAAGTATTCAGGTGATTTGGATTTGATAAGGGAGAAGAAATGACACAATCTACGATACCGCCTTCTATCATACAATGTTTCCCAACCTAGCTCATGAAACAGTCTCTGCCTGTTTGTACCTCTCCATGTTCCAGTCACTGCTAGTGCAGCAAGATACTGCGTTCGTTCAAGCTTTTGTGTGAAGGCCAAGCGCATGCCAGGGTCAAATTTGTGGTAGATTATATCGCCGTAGTCGAGATGTGGTCTTACATGTAGCTTATATATCATATCATATCAAGAACCTCTCTGGAAACATACCTGGACAGATACTTCATCATCTAAATTCCTCTCCTTGCTTTAACAATAGCTTCATCAACATGACTTTGGAAATCCAATTTAGAATCAAGTATCATACCAAGATGCTTATGTTCAATTTTTGCAATTATATCACTGCTACCAAGCCTAAGGGTTGGGTGCACTGGCTTATTCCGCTTACAAGAAAACAAGACTTCTTCTGTTTTATCTGCATTAAACTTTATTTTCCATTGCCATGCCCAGGTACGAAGTTTTTCGAGATCATTGTTTAATTTCAATGCAGTTTCATTTTCATTTCCAAAAACCGAGACGAGAGAAGTGTCATCAGCAAACAATTTAACTCCACCAGCTACATTTTCAGCGAGGTCATCGATATAGATAACAAATGAATAAGGGACCAAGAACCGAGCCTTGCGGAACACCTGCAGATACTGCTGCCCATTCCGAAGTTCTCCCATTTAATACCACGCGCGGTTTACGATCTTTTAGATAGTTCTTCACAAGGTTAAGAAGGTTCCCAGATATACCTTTACACTCTAGCTTGTATATCAATCCTTCATGCCAAACCCTATCAAAAGCCTTTGACAAGTCTAGAAATACTGCCCTAGATTCCTTGCTTGGATTTGCTTCGAAAGCACAGTAGATCTGATGAGTTATTGATAGTAATTGGTTAATAGCAGAATCATTAGGCCGAAATCCTGATTGGTTAGGTGTGATGAGACCATGGCTGCAGAAATTGCTGAAAATATACATAGTGGGTACAAACTTCTTGCTGACGATACTTCACTTTTTTCCATTGTTGAAAGCAAGATTAGAGCTGCAGATGATCCAAATAGAGATCTTGAAAAAGTTCGTTTGTGGGCATGGCAATGGAAAATGAAATTCAACACTGATAAAACAGAAAAGGTTATTTTTTCTTCGAAAAGAACAAGGCAAGAACATCCTGTGCTGTTGTTAGGAGCTGATGAGGTAACGAATAAGTCGGAGCATAAACATCTTGGTATGATCCTTGACTCCAAACTGAGCTTTCAAAGTCATGTCAAGGAAGCTATCACTAAAGCTAGGAGAGGTATTGGTGTGATCAGATACCTTTCAAAGTATGTCTCTAGATATGTGTTGGACCAAATTTACAAACTTTATATGAGACCTCATCTTGACTATGGTGATATAATTAATCACAAGCCTGATCCAGAAATGAAGCTACAATCTTGGCCAAAATACTTGGGACGAATCATAAAATTGCACTACTTCGGTCTTTGATTACGTGCCCCCCGCTCCCCCCGTTTCAAAGTTGCTTGAACCAAGCGCCTTTCGGCCTTCTCAACATTGAAGAAGGGGGGAGGGGGGGATTTGGAGACTCTAAACGTATGTTTTCTCCTCGATATTTTAGGAAACATCATGAAGACACTGAAATTTGCCTGTGTCCCAGCTTCTTTTGGCCAGGATTGCAGACATAACCAAAAGGTTGGAGCAAACCCAATATGCAGCTGGATTAGCGGTTACAGGTGCATGGAGGGGTACTAGCAGGCGTAGGTTGTACGAGGAGCTTGGCTGGGAGAGTCTTTATCAGAGAAGGTGGTACAGGCGATTATGTCATTTCTTCAAACTGAGGCAGACGCAAGCGCCAATAAATCTATTTGATGAAATTCCTCCCGAACGTCCTGTTCCATACAATTTAAGACATCAGCGTGAATATGAACCAATGGCTGCGCGTACAGTTCGCTTCTCAAATACAGATCTTCAAAACGTCCTTTCTGAATGGCACTCGTTGGACAAGAATATCAAACAATCTCAAACAATTTCTGAATTCAAGCGTAAACTACTAGCAGTAATAAGACCAAAGCAAAGATCAGTTTACAATGTCTATGACAGAAAAGGTATCAAGAACTTAACAAAACTGCGCCTACAATTTTAGTCCACTGAATGAGCACAGATTTCGGCACCATTTTGACTGCTTTAGCCCCCGTTGTTTATGTGGAACAGGAGATGAAGATAATGAGCACATTCTCCTGCACTGCCCCCAATTTGGTCTGGAACGCATAGATCTCTTCCGTCAGCTTGCAGAAGTCCCAGATCTAGATATTACAGACATGGAATCAAAATTTTTGTGCGATTTACTTCTGTATGGAAATGCTGATCTGAATATCATAACAAAAAGTATGTTAACTGAAGCTACAATTTCGTTCATTGAAAAGACGAAGCGGTTCGGATAACAATGTTATAAATATTGCCTACGCATTTTTCTCCGTGCGCATGATAATAATACCTTCGCAGCGACTCCCCTTTCCCTTTTTATTGTTTTTAACTGTTGAATCGTTAGAGAAATGTAAATGCCACTCACAGTGGGAACTAGATGACCTCGTGTCTTTTCCCGCTGTGAATGGCATAAGATTAATGAATATTTTTTTGTAGTTACTTATGACTTGCTTGTATATAAAAAAAAAACAGTTTGATAAGAGACAGAATTGTTTGTGGTATACAGTCAAACTATTTAAGAGAGCGATTACTTCGTGAGCCTGATTTAAGTCTTACCAAGACAATAGATATCTGCAGAGCATCTGAAGTTTCAAAAACCCAGGCTCAGTATCTCAATGAATCTAGCAAAGTACCGGAAGAGCAGGTTGATTTTGTGCAGAAACAAAATAGATCTAGGCAAAGTTGTTACAATTGTGGAACTGTGCATAGAAAAAACCAGTTGGAAAAGATTTTCATGCTTGTGGTAAACCTAACCATTTCAAGTTAGTTTGCAAATCAAAAGCCAAAGATAGAAATAACAAGCCCAACAAGTCAAAAGGGGAAAAAAGCTCATAGATCTAGAGTTCATTACGTTGATGAAAGTTCTACATATGATAACGAAGAGATGTTTATTGGCACAATTAATAATGAAGACAAAGCTTCACAATGGAATACTAACATGACCATAAATGGGAAAATGACAAGTTTCAAGATAGACACAGGAGCACAATGCAATGTGACATCACATAATCTTTTTAATGAAATCAGAGAAACAAAGGTGATAGTAAAGTCTAGGTCAAGATTATTAGCATACAATAATGAGAACATTCCAATTAAAGGGAAAGTAGAGCTGCTTGCAGAATACAACAGTAAATATTATGTGATCAATTTCAAAGTAGTAGATATGGATGTGCCTCCTGTACTTGGATTACCAACATGTGAATCATTGAACCTTGTACAGAGAGTTATGACAGTAGGAAATCATCAGAGTTGTGCTAAAAAAATGAAATCAAATGATCAAAATGAAATGCTCAGAGAATTCAATGATGTGTTTGATGGCTTAGGGAGAATAGGAGAGCATCACATAGTTATTGATCCATCTGTTCCACCAACAATTCACCCTGCAAGAAGAGTACCTTTTTCACTTAAAGGCAGGCTCCAAAAAACTCTTGAACAGCTTGTACAAAAGGGAGTAATTTCGAAAGTCACAGGCCCTACCGTCTAGGTAAATTCATTGGTCATAGTTGAAAAGAAAGATGGAAGTTTAAGACTATGTCTTGACCCCAGAGATCTTAATACTGCTTTTAAGAGAGAACATTATCAAGTACCTACAGCACAAGAAATAACCAGTAATTTAGCTGGTGCAAAGTATTTTCCCACGTTAGTTGCAAAAGATGGATTCTGGCTAGTAGAGCTTGATAAGAAAAACTCTGATTTGTGTACATACAACACACCATTTGGACGCTATAAATTTTGCGTATGCCATTTGGAATTCTATCCGCAGCAAAAGTTGTTCAGAAGAAAATGATTGAAGAAGTTGAAGATATTGAAGGAGTTCAAATTATTCATGATGACGTATTAGTCACTGGCCAAACAATAGAGGAACACGATGAAACATTGAGAAAAGTTTTATAAAGTACAAGAGAGAGAGAGGGATAAAGTTTAACAGAAAGTGGACGTTTGGTTAAGAAACCAATACGCTATGGACAAAACTCTTAAACATTAGTTTAGAGTATTGAGTTATTTTTAAGACACTCCTAGAACACTATTCTCAAGAAGGGGGGGGGGGGGGTGTCATGGATGTATGATTATGATTACTATTAGTTGTTGTAGTTGTGGAGCACGAGGAGCTGCGATATGATGGGCCTAAGTTAAGGCGTGCCTTAGTTCTGTCTGATTGATTATGTATCTGCTACGCCACGATCCACTGTAGAATATGACACATACAAATCAAAAGAGAATATTCCTAATAGCTATATTCAGCCTACAATAAATCGATCAACTGACTGCATCTTATTGCAAGTGGATCTGGCAAAAAGTCTCATGTATATGGGATTCATGACCCAAAAGGTCTATCCTATCTAACTCAACTTAGAGTCGGTCTTAGCAAGTTAAATTTTCATAAATTTAAATACAATTTTAAAGATACCACAAATCCTATGTGTCCGACAAATGATGGTATTGAAGATACGGAACACTTCTTGTTGCTCTGCCCTTGTTTTGATGTACAAAGACGAGCCTCCTCGCTGGAATCTATGCATTAATACGACCACTTGGATATGTAAATCTTGCAAATGAACTACAACTTTTATTGTATGGCAATAAAGATTTTCCTATTTCACTAAATAGACAAATTCTTGAGCTAACGCTACATTTTATCCATGAAACTGGTCGATTCGAGTGAATTTCTGTAGCCACTTACCCATCCCTTCATAAGCCACCCGATTTTGTCCCATAGTTAAAGTAGTTTCTTTTCCTTTATTATCTTTATTTAATGGCCTCGGGGTAGACACAGCATTTTGCTCCCTAGGGGTTGATCGTCCTAGTAGTATTGTAGAGTAATTTTGTAAGTAATGTAGTTCGTAATTTGTATTGTAAATTTTATTTGGAATATATTATATAAAAAAAAAGTCTCACGCTGAAATAAATTGTTAAACTTACACCTTCCACTGCATATCAAGAACAAAGGCAGAACTGTTGTTGTACCATGATATGATCACGTGGAGCCTAAAGAAGTCGATGTCAACCATGTCCTTTGGGATATTTGCGCTGAAAATGATTTGTCCTACAGTGATCACAGTAACATCAATCCGTGAAATTGTAGGATTCATCCAAACAAAGTAGCGATGATATATTTACGGATAATCTGTTCAATGTCACTAGGGAGGAGCAATTAAATTGATTGCATGAAATTCTTGAGCTTCAATTTCAGTTTCATATGATTTAAATTCCACTACATACAATTTATAATTCTAACTTTACAAACAAGATATAAAATATTATAGAAAATCAATGCAATATACAAATACAAGAGTGGGAAAGAGATAAATTGTATGCAGGGAATTACTTAAAAGAGGAGCTCTCTCAATAGGTAAACTAATCGAGGAGAGAGCTAAGTTCTAAGATATCATCAGATGAATTTCAGTAAATTTCTGCATTTGATTTATATAGAGTATTCAGCAGACCGTGCAAGCATCAACATAGCTTAGATTCGTTGGTTGACTTGTTCAATAAATATATCTTCAATTTTCTTTTGAAAGATATTTTTGATGCAGCAGTTCGGAGTTCCATGGGTAATGTATTCCAGAGTTTAGCACCAAGATATCGAATTGACTTTAAACCATATTGAAGAGTTTTTAACGAGACATATATAGATCACCTCGACTGGCCTTTCTTGTGGAATATTGATGAACAGATGAACTGAATAAGAAGAAGTCATGAAAGCAACTAGGTGAAGTTTTGTTAACTGAGTCATAAACAAAAGTTAAGAGTCGGAGTTCAAAAATCTCAGAAAGCTTCAGCAGTTTCAGATCATTGAAGATTGGAAGAGAGGGGACAAGCGAGGCTGAAATAATATAACTCTGACTGCCTTTTGCCGTAATTTGAAAATTGGATCAATGTATGATGTAAATGTTTGACCCCAAATTGAAAAGACCATATTGTAAGAAGGACTGAAATAAAGCATTGTACAGGCAGATTAAAACATCTAATGGTAGTAAGTTTCTAATTTTGAAAAACATTCGACATGTTCTAGCTAATTTTTTAGAGAGTTCACTGAGATGGTATTTCCAGCTTAGATGCTCATCCAAAAGGAGACCCAAGAACCTAACAAACTTGACCCTTTTGACATGTTTCTTCCTATTCTGACAACGGGAAGTAGTTTACTCAACCCCATCTCAAACTAAAGCATATATGACAATGTACACAGCATTTCTCCCCGCTGCATTGCTACCAATTCGTTGATGATGCTGCAATCGTCAAAGGACGGTAGTATGAGAACGCGAAACTACTGAATGCATTACCGCAAATTATCGCGAAACTACTGAATGCTTAATAAAGTGTACCAATGATTGATATCTAAATTCCGACAAAGGGCTTTTTTCTGGAGTCACTTTCATCGACTTAAAGAAAGCCTTTGGCACTGTCGACCATGACATTCTCATCGTTAAGCTGCGTTTCTATGCAATTGAAGGCATGGAGCTTGACTGGTTCATATCATACCTAAGTAATAGGAAGCAATGCTGTAAGGAAAATGGCAAAATATCTGAAGTACAGGACATCAAATTTGGGGTGCCTCAGGGCTCCTGCCTTGGTCCACTCCTATTTTTGATCTATATCAGTGACTTGCCGTTTGCGTTAAAAAGAACTAAGGTCATCATATATGCAGATGACACAAGCATTTCTTAATCCTCGAAATCTGTCTCCGACCTGAGCAATGCTATCAACTCAGATCTTCAGAATCTTTGTTCGTGGCTACAGGGAAATAAACTGTCTCTTAATGTCGCAAAGACACAGAGCATGATCCTTGGTACCAATATTCCCATCCTTCAAATAAATGACGCAAAGTTTGAATCTACGGGCAATATCAAATACCTTGGGGTACAAACTGATCCGTTACTGAATTGCAAAGAGCAAATCAACGTTGCTATCGGTAAGATTTCACGACGAATAGGAATATTTAAATATTCCAAGAAATATCTTTCGTTGGAAACCATCCAAAAGATGTATTTTAGTGTGGTAGATTCGCATTTTAGATATTGCTGTTTTGTCTGGGGATGTGCTGGTGATACCATTCTAAGAAAATTGCAAAAGCTGCAAAATCGAGCAGCGGGTGTCGTTACAAACAGTCCCTTCGATCAAGCATCGTTACCATTAATATCACAACTAGGGTGGTTAACAGTCAAAGAAATGATTGACTTCGAGACAGCTTGTGCAGTTTATAAAGCCTTGAATGGGCTTGCACCTCCCTACATGCAGTCTATGTTTCACAAATTGTCCGATTCTTGCAATCGGACGGTACGTAATAACAGTACTGGCCTCAGGATTCCACTGTGTAAGACCTCGAATGGGCAGCGGAGCTTTTCGTATCAAGGGGTTACTGTTTAGAACAATTGAGCTATGAAATCAAAACTGCTCCTTCGCTAGCTACTTTCAAAACGAGGCTAAAAGCATTTTTGAAAGATCAAAGAGGTTGATAATCTAATTCAACGTTCAGCACATACGTTTGACTTCCGAGTCCTTTTCTGTATATATATTTTCTTTCTTTTATATAAGATCTTCAAGTTGGTTTGTAAATATATATGCAATTAGGTTAATATGTTTGTTGCAAATCAGTTAATTTATATTTACTGAATGTATTTAACCCTGTTAAAATAAATGAAAATCAATGAAAATCAAAAAATTGGTATCATGGGCAAATAAGGTAATACCCACATAATTGTTCCTCGCGGCATTGGTACCAATTCACTGATGATGCTGCAATCGTCACAGGACAGCAGTAAAAGAACGAGATACTACTGAATACATTTACAATATGGGTAGCATGGGCAAGCATGATACTACGCACATCATTTATTCCCATAGCATTGGTACCAATTCGTTGATGATCTGCACTAGTCACAGGAAAGAAGTACGAGAACGAAATACAACTGAAAGCATTTACCAGATGGGTATCATGGGCAAATACGATAATAAGCATAGCATTTGTCCCCACGGCATTGGTACCAATTCATTGATGAAGCAGCAATTGTCACAGGAAAGCCTAACCAGAACGAGATACTACTGAATGCATTTACCAGATTTGCATTATTGGCAAATATGATAATATGCACAGCATTGGTCCCCCTAGCCTGTTAGCCAGACCCAATTTCAAAGGAAATAGTGGTCTGTTCAATACCGCCATAAAGCTTGTTCAAACCTCGTTTGAGAATTCCTCAGAATAATTTGCTGACCATTTGTAAAGAAGCCATTTACCCAGGAAGCTCTTTGAAATTTTCTGAAAAAGAATACTGCAATCTGAATGCGCCTTGATTACTCTTTGTTCCACCTTGCATAGAAATTTAATCTCTGACCTAAGGGTCTAATCATGCAATTGATTAAGCTGTCTCCCTTGCTGCACTAAAGTAGTTCGCCCTTTGTTTTTATGATGATATTTTGAGCTGCGAGATAATTATGCGCATACATTTTCCACAAAACTTGGAAAACAGCCCTCTTGAAATAGAGGCTTTGAACAAGCTTTATGGCGGTATTGAACAGACCACTATTTCCTTTGAAATTGGGTCTGGTTAACAGGCTGTGGTCCCCCCGGCATTGGCACCGATTCGCTGATGATGCTACGATCGTCAGAGGACAGCAGTAAAAGAACGAGATACTACTGAATGCATTATCAGATTGGTATCATGGGCAAATATGATAATATGCACATCATTTATCCCCATGGCATTGATACCAATTAGTTGATGATGCTGCAATCGTCATAGGAAAGCCGTACAAGGACGAGATACTACTGAATACGTTCACCAGATGGGTATCATGGGAAGACATGTTAATACGCACATCATATATCCCTATGGCATTGGTACCAATTTGTTGATGATGCTGCAATCGTCACAGGAAAGCAGTACGAGAACCAGATACTACTGCATGCATTTACCAGATGGGTATCATGAGCAAATATGATAATAAGCGTTGGCAAATGTAAAACCTTTGGGATACAAAAACAGGATATGGCTGTTGTCCAATTTCTGCCAAAATTATTGTATTAACTGTCATTCAATCTGTCACGACCAATTAACAGTTTACGTACCTAGGTAGACTTTTAACTCTCAGATGGATGAAGAGGAGCATAAGAGTACTCTTGCCGTGAAATACTCAATGGTAAATGCCGTGAAATACTCAGTGGTATAGACAAACTAACCTTACACCTAAAGTATAAAATAGTAACGTATTTTCACTGGATTACGCACCCCTGCTACCAAAACCGACTAAGATACGGAGAGCGCACCAGAGATGCTGTTTTCGGTAGCAAGGTTGCTGATAACCAGCGAACCGTCACTGCGGGAGGAGGGATGGGTCGATTTTTCGCTTTGTCGCCGAGATTGTTGCTTGGAATGCACTAGGCGTGGTCCAGCTCATGCTTAAATACGATGAATCCCCTTGGGGCCTTAAATTCACGCGCAGAGGGCTACGTGAAGCACGATTAGCCACTTGGGACTTAGCCCTTTTGTTATTCGGAGTTTGTAATCCAGTGAAAATAGTAACGTATTTTCACTGGATTACGCACCCCTGCTACCAAAACCGACTAAGATATGGAGAGCGCACCATCAATTGCTGTTTTTACCAGGCACACAAAGTGAAACTGTGATCTTTGTATACAATCAATAAGTATCCTGATGATAAATACGTTGATCCTAGCATATACTATCCATAACTCAAGAGTAGGTTTAGGAGTAGGTCACCAATATATACCAGGGCCCGATTGTTAAAAACTGATATAAGGCTAATACCAGATTGGAACAATACAAATGACTACCGAATCATGCCTTTAATCCAAGATTAGCGCCAATCGTGGTTTGAACAACCCGACCCAGGAGACAATTTTCATCTGGCATTGTATTTTATTTTTTTATTTTTTTATTTTTTGCACAATACAATCTGTTGTTAAATATGTGCTCCAAGGAAAGAGTTGTTTGCAGCCTCAAAAGGCAGTTTCTCTCTAAAATTCTGTCCAGCCTCTTCCGCTGCAGTAGAAGAATTGAAGAGCAAGGAGCAAACATCGTTTTATGAGTAGGTGACGTTCAGCTTTTTACTAAGATTGAAGAGGTAATTTTTGTTAAGTGGGATATTTTTTCCACCCTAGTTGTTCCAAAAGTGTCATAGATATTGAAATCGACAATAACATCATCACTTCATTGATAGATCTCCTTGGAGAAGGTAATTAACGATTTGTGGAAGGCTATTGTTCTCTGATCGGCGATTAGTAACAATATTTATCCGACCAAATAGTCATGTGATTCAAGAGAAAAGCTTTGTTTCTGAGAATGAGAACTCTTCCCCAGCCCGTGTTAGATGCATCTGTAGAGATTTTAATGTTGAAAACTTTTTTTTTTCGTTTTACAGTTCGGGATTTTTTGTTTTTTTGTTTGTTTTTTGTTTAGCATTTGCCGAAGCTTGCATTATTTGTTTGGTTTAGAGCATCACTGCTGGTACTGCAAGAGTAAATAATGTTGCTTTTCCTGTAAAGGACTGAAGTATATGAAGGCAGATGTACTTTGAACTCAAGATAGACTCTCGAAACAACGCAAGGGCTGCTTTTTTTCTTGAGAATGCATGTTTCACGGAGATTAGCCCCAACAACACAAATACGTTGCTGTAGTTACAGGATAGACTCTGCAAGGCCTATAAAGTAGACACACGAAACTAATGTTAACGCTGTGATGATAAAAAGGGGCTGATTCAGTAACTTCTAAATTTGATCATGACTCCGTTAGATTCCTTGGTGACTGCAACTGGCCAATGTGCCTGTCGTCGATGTACTGCGTTAAAGGTACTCCCTGCGATCGAATGAAATGGGAGGTTCCAAGGCCGATCGTTTGATATACGTAGGAGCTTGGGTTCCACCCAAAAGGTAGCGTATTATATAATGACATACCTTCCTTTCCAAGACAAATCAAAATATTCTCTACTATCTTGTGTAATTTTTACGTGGTCGTAGCCTGAATTATCGTTCAATTTTGTCCAAAAAAAAGTCCCTGGTCAACATTTTCGTCCATGAAAGGAGAAAAAAGCTGATCATGGCGCATTCTTGGCTTTTCTGGTTTTTATTGTAATAGTCGTGGTGGAATACAGTATCCATGTTCACCCCAGATTGAAAATGAACCGTTGTGGAGGCGTTCCAGAATTGTCATGGAGATAAACTCTTCAAAATTGATACAGCTAGGGTTATTAGGAAAAGACAGGCTAGGGTGATTTATCAGAATCATAAATCTTTCCTTTGAACGAACCTTGAAATGGTGCATGACATCAAAACAGAAACACAATGGTTGATACATTTTCAGGACTTCTCCCCGTTAGTGGTAGTTGAGGAGAATAGTCTGCCATACATTATCATTATTATTATTATTATTATGAAAAACAAAACTGTTAAAAGCAAAACGTTTCGATTATAAAATCTTCATCAGTTCAATCAGTATTATTATTATTATTATTATTATTATTATTATTATCATTTTTATTCCTATTATTATCATTACTGTTGGTATTACTATTATTACTATTACTACGATTACCATTACTACTACTACTTGTATTACTATTATTATTATTATCATTATTATCATATTTATCATTATTATCATATTTATCATAATTATTATTATTTTTAATCATTTTTAATCGGACACTGTATATCATAGAACTTACTGTGGGATTTGAATCGAACTCGAATGAGAATGCTTTACGGAAAAAGCACAAATATTCAGAACTCGTCGAAAACTCTTTCGCGAAAATACGATGCTGTTAGATTTGGTAATGTATCCATGGGTTCTTTGGGAATGTTTGAAACCAGTTGTGATACTTTTTCAATGTTAAACAAACTCAGAACGATCCAGGGCTAAAAGGATTATGTGCTAAAAAGTATAACAAACATTATGATTCGTTGCACGTATTACCTATTTTGTATACGAAACAAGCCATGGAATAACCCAGCTCACCTCGAACTCTGAAGAATTATAGAATCTTAACTAAACTCCTGAG
Organism: Aurelia coerulea; assembly: GCA_039566865.1. Lineage (NCBI taxonomy): Eukaryota > Metazoa > Cnidaria > Scyphozoa > Semaeostomeae > Ulmaridae > Aurelia > Aurelia coerulea. The sequence continues at coordinate 19,484,353 of CM076956.1, read as the reverse complement.
TGCTAGCAGTCATATCTTTGCGTTGACAAAGAGAGAAGAATGACCGGCTCTTTTATACTTAATTTGTGTATTGTAAATTTTGTTATATCTTTTACTAAGAAGAATTTTTAAACCATTATAAATGTATAGATTTTGATTTTTAAAATGAAAGAAGTTCCCATCATTAATACCTTTATAGTAGGCGTTAAAAGTTGTAGCTAAATTGCAGCTAATTGATGCCTACTAAAACAAGAATTAAATTTTTATTAAGTACAAAATAAAATAGATTTAATTAATATGTTAAGCTGTAATTAAAACAGCACACCTAGTAATTTTTCCTCTGTACTCTCTATGAATGTTGTAGTTCAAATTGTTATCGATAAATCGTTGCTTTTTGTACCAAAAATCACACACTGGCACTTATCGCCACAGCTTCTTGCAGTTATTTTAAAACCACTCTGAAAGGATAGGGAGTCGTTTAAAAACGATTGATTATATTTCATGATTGCGATATAATTTTGTGACTAATAAATTAGGATTCAAGCAGTCAATGGCTTTGGAAAGGTCCATAACTACGGTCTCAGCATTGTTTCCACTGCCCAATGCCTCTCTGCAGTTTGCAATAATTTCCTTCATGCAGTTTTTCTGCTATCTAATTGATTGAAAAGATCTCCAACCACAAAATTAATCAGGATTTCGAAAAGCCAATTCTAGTAAGGAGTATTTTTGAAAACCGTCTTTTATATCTTTTATCAGGTAGAGAAAAATTCTGAAAGACTGAGCAAGAGGGTAACCCCTTATAGTCACACCAAGATATTTCTCTTCGAGAACATTCCATGCTGTTCAGTTCTTCCATGATTGTATCGAAAGATAGGTTTTTTGGTGAAGACTAAAAAAGAGATTAGGAACTAAGAAAAAAAAACTTTTTTGTAAAACCTTTTTTGGGGGTACCCTCCAGCTCAGCCATTCAGAACTATCGCACGAGGCCATGTATTAGATCTTTAGTAAGATCCCCAAATGGCTGAGATGGAGCGTGTGGACAAGAGTTTTTGTGGAAGACGTTGACGGAAAAGAGCCTCCAGCTTCGTCTGCCAAATTTGAAGGCAACGAATAGAGATATAACAGCAGTTGTATGCAACAAAGGAAAGCATGTATCTAAACGCAAGAAATAGTTGAAAGTTTAATATCAAAACAAATTTTGTGTTATTTTTTTCCGTTTTTTCTGCCTCCCTGTGTAGGGGGAACGGCCTCCTTCTAAAACACTGTCTTTTTATATATAATTTTCTGAATTCATTTTTAGGCCGTAAGCGAATGATTAAGCTTTAACGGCAAAAGAGCATAACAAACAAACCTGTAATCTGTCTTTAGGCCATAAGCGAATGATTAAGCTTCAACGGCAAAAGCAATAAAAAGTAACTTAATCAAATTTTAGGCCGTAAGCGAATGATTAAGCTTCAACGGCAAAGAGAATAAAAGTAACTTAATCTGTTTTCAGGCCGTAAGCGAATGATTAAGCTTCAACGGCAAAAGAGAATAAAAGTAAGCTAATCAATTTTAGGCAGTAAGCGAATGATTAAGCTTCAACGGCAAAAGAGAATAAAAGTAACCTGATTAATTTTTAGGCCGTGAACGAATGATTAAGCTTTAACGGCAAAAGAGAATAAAAGTAACCTAATCAATTTTTAGGCAGTAAGCGAATGATTAAGCTTCAACGGCAAAAGAGAATAAAAGTAACCTAATCAATTTTCAGGCCGTAAGCGAATGATTAAGCTTTAACGGCAAAAGAGAATAAAAGTAACCTAATCGATTTTTTAGGCCGTAAGCGAATGATTAAGCTTCAACGGCAAAAGAGAATAAAAGTAACCTAATCAATTTTTAGGCCGTAAGCGAATGATCAAACTTCAACGGCAAAAGAGAAAAAAAGTAACCTAATCGATTTTTTAGGCCGTAAGCGAAATGATTAAGCTTCAACGGCAAAAGAGAATAAAAGTAACCTAATCTATATTTAGGCCGTAAGCGAATGATTAAACTGCAACGGCAAAAGAGAATAAAAGTAACTTAATCTGTTTTCAGGCCGTACGCGAAGGATTAAGCTTCAACGGCAAAAGAGAATAAAAGTAACCTAATCTATATTTAGGCCCTAAGCGAATGATTAAGCTTCAAACGGCAAAAAGGGGAATAGAAGATAACCTACTCGAATGATTAAGCTTCAACGGAAGCGAACGAATCAATTTTCAATGGACGCAAATGAATTAAGCTTCAACGGAAGCGAACAAATTAAACTTCAACGGAAGCGAACGAATTAAGCTTCAACGGAAGCGAACGAATTAAGCTTCAACGGAAGCGAACGATTTAAGCTTCAACGGAAGCGAACGAATCAATCTTCAATGGACGTAAACAAATTAAGCTTCAATGGAAGCGAACAAAATTAAGCTTCAACGGAAGCGAATAAATCAAGCTTCAAACGGAAGCGAACGAATTAAGCTTCATCGGAAGCGAACGAATTAAGCTTCAACGGAAGCGAACGAATCTATCTTCAATGGACGCACAGGAATTAAGCTTCAACGGAAGCGAACGAATTAAGCTTCAACGGAAGCGAACGATTTAAGCTTCAACGGAAGCGAACGAATCAATCTTCAATGGACGTAAACGAATTAAGCTTCATGCTATCCCTGCCATTTTAAACTAGGGGTATTTTTATACTAGATCTTTAGTTTTTATTACCAAATAGCCTTTCTTTCCTTTATTACATTTTTAATTTTTACTTTGTATGGCAAAATTTTACATACATACATACATTCAATGGAAGCGAACAGAATTAAGCTTCAACGGAAGCGAACAAATTAAGCTTCAAACGGAAACGAACGAATTAAGCTTCATCGGAAGCGAACGAATTAAGCTTCAACGGAAGCGAACGAACCTATCTTCAAATGGACGCACACGAATTAAGCTTCAACAGAAGCGGACGACTTAAGCTTCAACGGAAGCGAACAAATTAAGCTTTTAACGGAAGCGATTTCAATGCCATGATAAAATAAAAACTACTAAAATGTTAAATAATAAATTGTTTGTTTGTATGTTTGTATGTTTGTTTGTTTTTTACGACCGCAAGCAGAAGGTTAAGCTTTAGCGGTTTACGAGCAAAATTGAGAGGCATATCACTCTGCAAAAAATCTCGTACGCCTTAGGCAAAAAGACAACCTATTTGAGTAAAAAACATTAAAATATCCCTTAAAAACCTGTAGTAAAACAAAAATTAGAATAAAGGTCTCGTACGGTTTTGAAGAATGATACACCCCTCAGAAAGAATAAATATCCTACAATACGTTTTGTGAACATATAGCACGTGCCTTACTAAAACCTCAATTACCCTTTTCTTGTTTTGTGACCCTATAGAACTGCTGCAACACCCTGAAGTAAACTTTTTGAAAAACGAGTCTTAACGAAAGACAAAAAGAAGAAAACCAAAAACTGTGTGTTGAAATAGAATGCGGTGAAAAAACAAAGGGCAGCTGTATAAGAGCTAGTGAAAATAAACCTTCATAAAAACTCGCTGTGTCTAGGCCTATGCACCAAAATGGCAGTGAAATATCACACGTGCAGCTATGAGAACAGCAAGAAACTGCAAAAAATGAAAACAAAACTCACGTTGTTCGGGGCAGGTGCATTTGCAACTGCTGGATTTGGTATTGCTGGTTGTTGAGCAGGTTTTCCTTGATTTTATAAAACTGCAGTGACTTCAGCATCAGAAATCTGCACTGGCTGCTGTGCTTGCTGTGTCGTGGCAGTGACGGTTCGCTCTGTTTCGATTTTGAGATGCAGTTCGCAGAGATTGTTGCTTGGAATGCACTAGGCGTGGTCCAGCTCATGCTTAAATACGATGAATCCCCTTGGGGCCTTAAATTCACGCGCAGAGGGCTACGTGAAGCACGATTAGCCACTTGGGACTTAGCCCTTTTGTTATTCGGAGTTTGTAATCCAGTGAAAATAGAGTTATACAGTAAGTATCTACTATCCAAAATCAGTTGGGACCTTACCGTTGCGGACTTAGGCATGACATGGGTAAAGCAACATCATGGTAACATCTGTGATAGTTACCTTAGAAAAGGGCTGGAAATCCCGATCAACGGAATACTTGACATCGTCACCCTGTCAAAACAAGATTCGGTTTGGATTCTATAAAGGTGTCTTCGAAGTTCATACAATGCAAAAATACCGGCTGAAATTGTCCAAAGCAATCTCCAAATCATGACGTATGACTTTATATCAAGTAACAGCTGAAAGAAACATTCAATATGACACCTATGAAAACCCAAAGGAAATGACAAAATACGTTAGATCTCAGCAAATAACAAGAATATCAGATGAACCAGAATACCAAGGATACATCGTGAAATATATGTGGTCACATAGTTCAGAGATATTCAAAAACCTGTGGACACAGGTCAGAGATCTCCTACGAATAGACAACTACAGCTTCACAGTGCAGTATCTGAAAAATACTCTGCCGACGATTAAAGACATGAGTTAAAGTGCCACTAAACCTTTTGGGGAGTTTCACTTATTTGATAGAACTGGTTGAGCTGGTTTCAAATCAGAAAAGAATTTTCCATTCCGAAAAATAGCTTTTATTCTATGGCTTTTCAAAGGGTGTATTTTGACCATATTTTGCAATAAATTTTGGTCCATGACCGAGCAAACCACGACTGTTAAGAGATCTCGGGCGAGGCTCCTCTGATGTCATACCAGGAATTACGCAATAAGCATGGACGTAAAGACACCATGTAAAACATATTTTGATTCTTGGTTTTGGAGAAAAAGATTCGGAAGCAAATGCCTGCAAGGTACCAGGCAGCGAACTGCAGTAACTTGCCTGACAAGGAAAGGGGAATACAACTTCATCCCATTCCTTTTCATAATGATGAACGGTCGGAGGAGAAGAGAAGACGGAAGAGATGGGTAGATTGGGCGAAGTTGAAACGTGCACGATGGGAACCAACCATGCATTCCGTCATATGTTTCCTTTCATTTTGTACCAGAGAGTTTTGAACGAAGGATATTTACTCCAGGAACAAGTAATCGTTTAATAACGGATGAGCACAGAGCTTTTCCGACTATCCATGCAACAGTGGATGTAGACACTGGAGAGAACAGCGTTTCAAATAGAGCACGCAGACAGGTAGGCCCGTTAAATTTCTATTTTAGGCCCATCCGTTTCTCTTCGTTCGGGTGCGTTCAGACACAGGCATTTTCGATTTAAAAGCACATATTTTGTGCAACTGATCGATCAACATTTGAAATCAATCACAATTTTATTACTTTTGCAGATTATCAGAGATTCTTTGGCCCAGGCGGCACAACCTTGACATCAACTGCTTCAGAAACTGAGGTTCATCATCAGATTCAAAGTGAAACAGCTATGCAAGGCTAAGTTTGGGATCACAGTGATGCAGATGGTGATTCCGATCTATTACCTACTGAGAATGTTTTAATTGATCAGGTTTGTTGTTTGTGATATGTATGAAAAGGTTTCATCATTTTATTTAAAGCTTGATTTAGACAAAGTTGCTGATTCTTCCAATAGACCAGCAACAGACCTCCATATTCCCCTTCAATTCCTTTGTTGTGATAGAGTTTTGGAAATTGATTACTTCGACTGTGAAATCTGAAAGAAAGTAGATGTATTGCCATCGAATTTATTAAGGGCTGCCCTGATGAAATAAAATGACAGTAAAAGTTTCAGACAAGGTGATCTACTTAGAACTGCATTACAAGATGATGCATTTGTTGTAGGATGACCCTCCACCAAACACAAAGGAGACACAGACAAGCAAATGTTGTGGATGTTTTGCATTGAACAGGGCCAACAGAATCGCAAGGAACAAAATTCTATCCCTTCGCCATACCATTGCACGTCAAAAGAGACTAAAAGAAGATTATTTCGTAAGTGAACAAGCCAAAATCTTTTGAATATTATTTCAGATTATTAAGCCCCCTCAATGCAAAAGAGCTGCTTATGCAAAACAGCGAATCAGGTGTCGTTACGCAGACTCTGCTTATTTCTAAAAAGTCTGCATTCAGGCTATGAGAACACTTGAAAAACAAAGTTAAACAAGTAATATAGTTTTCAGTAGAAGCCAGCAGATGCTAAAACTATCGTAGGATACTGTGTGTGCAGACAGTCTACTTACGTACCTGTCCAAATTTTCTTGCAAGTTCAACCATTTTCTCTCCATCATTACTTGGTATCAACTACAAATTTAGAAAAATGAAACAAATGTATTCAGAGTATTAGTTTTGGAAGAACTGAATTCTTAGAAGAATAGGAGGGTTGACTGGATTTTTAGAATAAAATTTATCTGTTTCTTAAAATACTATGCCCACACTAGGAGCCGTGGGGGTGTAGTCGCCCTCAATTTTGGTCAGAGCAAAGAACTTTTACATGAAATGTTCCTGTTTCTAAGAAAACGTTCAGCATCAGTTTTCAGCAGCTTGCGGGGTGGGTGGCCGAGCGGCTTATACAGTCTCCGTCAGGTAGCTGAAGTTAACCTTGGTTGCGTGAGGTCAAAATTCTGATGGGTGCCTCTTCGGATGCCTGAAAAATCAACTCACTTTGAATTTCTTCGAAAACAACGTTAAACTAAGAGTACTATGTTTGTGTAGTTGACCTAAATTAGCCTTAAGTAGCTAGAAATACTTCCATCCAACATCAGATACATCCCCCAGTAACGACCCAACCGGATATTAAAAATGCAGCAGGAAAATTATGAAACTATAAATCATCAACGGGGATTGCAACTATCATGACAGGGAAAGGAGCAATTTCAGCAATCATCTATGAGAGCTTGTTTAAGTTTCGATGGGAAAACAAAAATTTCAACGGGGAAAGAATAGAAAGAAGGTGAGAAAAGGCTTTAATCTTAAACTCAGCAGGGAAACAAATTTTCTTGGCGGGTCATCCTTTTACATTGGCGGAGTAGCGTTTTAGTGGGGTCGTGTCATTTTAGTGGGCTCCAGTTTGGTTTTGTGTTCTAGGCCCCCAAAACACACTCGATAGGCTTGCTCTGGGGAGAGAAAACCCTTGGTCTTTGCACAAAGAAATCAGTTTTGATAAGTACACTGTGATCGTTAGACCTAACTTTTCACTGCATACATTGCTTCAAGGGTGACAAAAATTTATTCCGGAAGTTAAAGTTACCTGCAGTATTTGGGCGTACATTTGCAAGGCTTTCTTGTAGTCATTGCATTCAAAGACGAGTGACGCATGCTCCCACAGCATTACAATGTTCCCCTTCGCAATCTTGCATCCTGTGAAAGATCTCTATTACATGAATTTGATAATGCAGTTAAATCGGTCAAGGTTATGGTATAAAACTGCGCCCAGTTTTAGCTATACTTATTGCCCTCAAATCTACAATGCCTGCCAAAAGTCCTTGGAACACTTGGGCCATTTCTTGACAATCCGCAGTTCTAACCATAGCGATTAGGTTTAAACACCCCCTCACCCCCAAAACAATGTTGATTTGCAAGGTTGTTGTCCCAGCATCAGAGTCGCGAATCGTCCTGCCATCCCCATTCAGGCGGAAATCGCAAAAAGACAAAAATAGCAACGGTACTCCAAGACTTTTGGCAGGCATAGTCTCAATTTCATTTCCATAATGGTTAAAAGCGTACTTTGCACTAATGCTGGTAGCTCTGGTTTTGCCCTGACAGCAAATTTCAAGTTTTTGAATATTAATTTCGCCATCAAGTCATCAAAAATTCTTTCATTTCATTTTCATTTCATTTTAAACATATTTACCCTGGGATACAATACAATTCAGTAAAATAATTAAGCAACTGCTTTCCAATTGACCCAGCAACAAAACAAAATAGCTAATAAACCTAAAGATACAACCTATTTACAAAATTTTCCTATTAAATAGCTACTAAATGTGAAAAAGAAAAATAAAGATAATACTTTCGATACAGATCAGCTTTCCTTGAATATTCTCAATTCAAAGCTTTTAGTTTCGTTTTGAATGACTGAATCGAAGGGGCTAATTTAATTTCTGAGTCGAGTTTATTCCATGCATTGGCTCCACGAAACGCAAATGATTTTTGGCCGTAAGCTGTTCTCATTTTTGGTACAGCAAGATTGCACTTGGTATTGCGTAAAACCCTGGTATGAACATCAGACAATCTGGAGAAAATGTTTCCTAAGTTTTCAGGTGCGAGGAAATTTAAAGATTTATATACCATTGTACATGTTTCTCGATTACTCAGTTTATCAATTGTCGGCCATCCAAGCCGCTGCAATAGAGGAGCAGCTGGAGTGTCAAAAGGGCTACTTGTAACAATTCTAGCAGCTCTGTTCTGTAATTTCTGCAAGGTTTTCAATTCTGAAAAATATATCAAAATTTACTCTAATCATTGCAGATTTAAATAAAAAAAATCATTTGATTATTTGTTTCAAACAGCTTGCGTAAGAATTGGTGAATCTGTTGCATTTTTTGGGACACCCGGTAGAAAATAAATGTTTGTTACGAACTCTTCACAGTGTTAAATACCGAGAGTGTGAATATACTAGGCTTGCCGCGCGCCGCCACGCTGGCCCGCCGTCGTAATTGGCATTCAATTGTCCGCCAATTACTAAGGGAGATATATAAATATATATATTCTCATAAGCTCCTACTCAATATGTAATAAAATAGATATATAGACTCAAGAAAAAACACATTCGTTAAACGTTTCGGCGCAAGCCTTCATCAGTAATGACTTTTCAAAATCAGACAGAGCATACATATACATCTCGAAATTCAAAAACAATATAAAACAATAGCCTAAGCGGGATCCCGCTAAATACAATAAATCGCAAAAGGTGTTAAAATAGGGATGTTACCAGAAGCGGCAAGAGGAAGATCAAAGAAAGCGCAGAGTATAGAGCCGCTAAAGTCGGCGGCGGTGTCTGTCTCGCGGGAGCTGAAAAAACGTGTGTAATAACAAAACAAGCAATAGAAAGATCCAAAAGCGGATTGGCAGAAAAGAGATCCTTAAAAAACAGCGTGTGACCCTAACGAAAAGCTGAGCGCAAACATCAAAACAACCAAACAACCGAAATGTAAACAAAAATCAAATCTATGTATCAACCTGCCTAGTGCTTAATCCCTTAGGGGCAAAGCAATCCAGCCGATATTGCCAGAAGCTTTCCCGCATCCTATTTCCCCCCGTTAGCCTATCGATTATCTTTATACTAATATCCTTCAGAAACCCGTGGTGGCCTTCTCCAGTAAAATGCCTGAAGAATTCCGCCTGGGGTACTGAGGCCCCCGAATTAAACTTATTACTGCACGCCTTGTAATTGTTAAACCTAAGCCTAAAAGGCGTGCAGGTGCTGCCAACATATTGTACACCACAAACAGTACATTCCAACAAATACACAACATTTGACGAGTCACAATTAAACGAATAGTTTATCCTATATTCCCGGCTATCTATGTTTGAATGAAAATGTTCACTATTACTCATGACATTACACACTTGACAACGAGATTTACCATTTATCTATTTATTTATCTATTTACCATTTGGTAAATCTCGTTGTCAAGTGTGTAATGTCATGAGTAATAGTGAACATTTTCATTCAAACATAGATAGCCGGGAATATAGGATAAACTATTCGTTTAATTGTGACTCGTCAAATGTTGTGTATTTGTTGGAATGTACTGTTTGTGGTGTACAATATGTTGGCAGCACCTGCACGCCTTTTAGGCTTAGGTTTAACAATTACAAGGCGTGCAGTAATAAGTTTAATTCGGGGGCCTCAGTACCCCAGGCGGAATTCTTCAGGCATTTTACTGGAGAAGGCCACCACGGGTTTCTGAAGGATATTAGTATAAAGATAATCGATAGGCTAACGGGGGGAAATAGGATGCGGGAAAGCTTCTGGCAATATCGGCTGGATTGCTTTGCCCCTAAGGGATTAAACACTAGGCAGGTTGATACATTTATTTGATTTTTGTTTACACTTCGGTTGTTTGGTTGTTTTGATGTTTGCGCTCAGCTTTTCGTTAGGGTCACACGCTGTTTTTTAAGGATCTCTTTTCTGCCAATCCGCTTTTGGATCTTTCTATTGCTTGTTTTGTTATTATACTTCACGAAATATTAAATGATTTACATCCAAACATCAAATTTACTATGGAATCAAGCCCTAATAAGATGCATTTTCTGGATGTGCAACTCCTAATCTTAAATGAAAAAGTAATAACAGACATATATTACAAACCAACAGATACCCAAAACTATGTACCATTTAAATCATCCCATCCCAAACATACACTAAAAAACATCCCATATAACCTTGCAAGACGATTATGCGCGATTATTGACGAGAGATCTACACTAGACACAAGATTAGAACAACTCACAAATACCCTGAGATTCATCTTGGCTATCCATTAACTCTGATAAGTCAAGGTATAAATAAAGCCAAAAATATTCCACAAGAAACATTGCGTTCAAATACACCAAAAGATATAACAGACAATCTGCTGACATTTGTATCAACATATAACCCTAGAAACCCGGATATGTTCTCAGTAATACGTGAATCTATACCAATTTTAAATGCAAGCCCCAAAATGGATAAAGCAATGAAAGAAATTAAATTAATACCTAGCAGGCGACAACCAGAAAATCTAAAGCGAATTCTAACCAGAGCTAAGTTCGAAACAAACTATACTACTTCCAGCGAACCCAAAATATCTCAATGTAAGGATCCCCGCTGTCAAACATGTAAAGAAATTCTTGTTGGCAGCAGGGTAGAAATAGGCTCCAGAGATAACAAGGCAATTTTTAATATCAAAACAAAAATGAATTGCGGAGTAAGAGATTTCCTTTATGTCTTAACATGCAACGCATGTAAAGAAAACTACATAGGAGAATCAGGTGATACACTAAGACACAGAGCAGCGGTCCATCGAAATCAAATAATTCAAGCCCATTATAGAAAATTAAATGTAAGTAATCATATTTATAACTGCGCAAAAAATGTCTCCCCCATGTTTACAATTTGTCCCTTCTACAAGCTCCAAAACCAGGACGAAGCGTTTCGAAAAGAAAAGGAAGAATATTTCATACAGAAATTCAAGCCTTCCTTAAATCGTGCTCAAAACAAATAACAGAGCCTCGATTTCGTTTTATTCAATCAATACGTCACATTAATCAAAGTGTAACATGTATTAATTTAGCGATATGAATGCATAACATTCACTGTAGCCTGAAGAGTCCGCTTGAACGGACGAAACTAGTCGCGTTATCTATGAAGTTGTAGTCACTTGAAAATCTGAGTCATTTCTGTGTTTTACTCTATATCTAACGGTGCACAGACTTTTTCTCGTTTTAACATATATATATATACGACCAAAAAGATGAAGCATTGCTTCCATCGGGTGAAACATCCTTTAAGCTCGTGGCTATACGGCAGATAATCGAAGCAACCAACTTATTGTCGGATACTGAACTACCAGAAGACAACATCCTTAAAGAAGTTATTCTGAAAATGGCCCAAATTCTTAAAGAACTAACATTGGAGGAAGAAGGAAAAGCTACATCGAAACAGCATGAACCTTTTAATTATTCAAAAATTTTACGCAAGATGAAGAAAAAACGAAAAATGGCCTATTACTACTACCTGAAGAACAAAAACATAGCCGAAATGTACAGTGAATGTTACAATAAAAATTGCATAACAATTCCAAAACAACTAGTTCCAAAACATCTCCCAAATGAAACCATACAAGAATACAACCTACGATTGCAACATGCGAAAGAAAAGCTATATCAAAAGACAGAAATACTAGAATTCAGGAAAAACAAATACAAAGAGAAGCTGCACCAAATGGATATTGAAATTGACAATCTAATCGAGAATAGATATGGAAATGACATGGCGAAGGTTGAATCGTTAAAAAATCAATGGAAACAAGATCGTAAATATGAAGAAATTAAATCCCAACAGATATGGCAGGGCAATGAAGCACTGCTAAGATCTAAATTATCCACATTTAAAACAAATTCAAATTCTGTGAAAACGAAATGCAATAGAAAGGAAAGCAACAAGACAAATAAAGCACCAAATCCAACAATACCCAAAGAAAATCCTTGCAAAGACCAGCCTACTAGTCCCAAATACATTGATACAGTAAACAAAATAAGACAACGAGAATCCCAATACATGAAAGAAATTAGTAAAATGATCAAAGCTGAAGAGAATAGTGAAGATTTTGATACTTCAACAATTTTAAAACTCGGAGCAGAAATAGATACTCTGCAGAAAAAGTTGGAAGGTAGCACTTGCAAAGAAGTAAGCCTTGGAGCTAAGAATGACTTTAATTCTAGAGTAGATTCAAATGATAATGTAAAGCATGAAGCGAAAAGAACTGGAACAAGAAAAAAATTCATATCTAACATTCCTGTGCCTATTAAAAATATGATTAAAGTTAGACGTAAACTGAATTTTGAAACGATTAAAATCTGACATCATATGAATTGATGTGTAATAACAGATATAAATTAAATTGCCGTTGTAAATGTATCACTTTAGCCTGAAGATTCTGCTTGAACAGATGAAACTAGTTGCAGAATAAAACGAGTTGTTCTTGTTAATGCTTTCTTCTGTGTTTTACCTATATACATATATATATATATTCATAAAATGTTACATTACATATTACCTACTATACTTTCTAATTACTATACTACAATACAACACTACAGGTACGATACAACAGGCAGTAAAAGACAATGACTACGCCCGTGGCCATTAACATAAAGACATGTAAACAATGAAGATTAAATAAGACAACTACAAAGAGCTACGCATACAATACAATTAATTACTGATAAATACTGGGAACTGTTTCACATTTGATGTAAGGCCAGCATGGGCGCACGATGCCGAATGATAGGAACCCCGGACGAGAGAAAACCAATTACAGCAATTTATACAATGACTACCTCCCTCCTGAGTCCCAACCGCCCACCACACTACACAGATGCTGTCAGGTCAGGGCTACTGGTTTTCAATGTAATCTTTTTGAAATACTCCGATTTTATGTGCATAAAATTTCATTCATACATCTTTTACCGAACATCAAATGTGAAATATAAGATATCCCATCACTATTACATTTTCATATTTATCTAGCGCCTTGTTCAAAGAAACCGATAAATTAGCAAAAAAAGTATCTAGACTTGAATCAGGGGGCCTATAAACACCAAATATAATCCATTTCTTTTTGCAAACTATTAGTTCAGAGCCTAATAATTCTAATGAAGTAGATTCATATATATTTAGCCTATTGCATACAACTCCCCTCCTGGTATATTGCATGAGACCTCCAACGTGTTCATTTCTGTCACGTCGCATTGGGGGCTGGTAGTTATTTAAAAGAAAAAGTTCAGTCTTAAATTCAGCACTCAGTTTTGTCTCTTCTATTAGCAACACGTCGGGAAGGCATTTATCAGCAATATTTCGTAAATCTATAATTTTGTTCCTCAGACTATTTATGTCCAGGAATCCTATAAGGGGATTGTTAGGATATTTGACTCTCAAATCAAAAATTTATCAATATCATTAGACGCAACTGACTGAAAAGATACATCAGTTGAAAATTCTTTGGAAGATTCAGAAAGTATACTAGCCCTCGATAATTCTAAACTTGAACAACCGATTGGATTAGATGACCATGGAACTGACACCTCTGAAGGAGATGTTGGTGTCACGCCTTCTCCAGAAATGTCAGAATTACTAATAGTCCTCGTATTTGATAGCATATTTGACAAACTTAGGGTATAATCCAATTTCAGTCAAGCCGATTTTAAAAATTCCACAATATTTCCTCCTAAGACATTAGTTCCTTTTTGATTCAAATGAATTCCATCATCATATAAAAGTTCTTGCCAATTTTCATCAAAGTTATCATATTTTATGAAATCTATATCTGCACCTTTAAGCAATTTGTCCAATAAATTGTTTACCTGCACCCTTTTCAATTCCATCATATCGGAGTCTCCTCGAGCCAAAATGCTTGATACTGCAACACTTCTAACTGTACGACTAGCCTCCATTGCAATATTAACTATTTTCTTTGCTATTTTTTCTGGCTCATCGCTTCTAAAATTGTTTGTCCCACAGTGAATTATTAGGCCTTCAGGCTTCTTATTTAACGTAGGCACCATGTATGATTCCATATCTTCCACGGTTCCTCCCGAGAACGTCTTCACAACTGCATAGTAGTAATAGTTCAACCCAGGTTCGCCCCGGGTTAGTTTGTGCCGTGTGAACAGGGCTTAAAAATCTTGTTTTCAGTTTGCTGGAAAATTCTTCAACTTGGCGCTTAAAATTGATCCCATATCGACTTCTCAAAAAAATCGATACCAGGTGCAGCAAGTTCACTTTAATCTTATTTTCAAACTTACCGTCTCCGAATTTGAACGAAGTGTTTGAATTGTAAGCCTCAAGATAGTTTCTATGTACGAATTTTCATTCAATGAACTGAAAATGTTTCAATACCGCATCACGCGAATTCTTGAGAAAAATAGTTCTGCACCCGGGGGAAAAATAGTTCTGCACCCGGTAACTTAAATTCTCCATGGTACGGGGTTGTGACATTTTTTAGGGTAAATTTTTCATGATATAGAGTCCGGATTTATGGGTATGGTTTTGAACGATTTTTTATATTTTTCAGATTTATGGGTATGATTATTAGTAAAACTTCATTTATGAGTGAACTGTTGCGTACAAGGATCACGGAAATGATTTTGGTTCTCTCCTGGAGCAGACCAATTCGGTGCCCATCCATGTAAGAAACCTACAGTTGCTTATGACGGAAATTTTCAAAACAATGTCTGATCTAAATCCACCTTTCATGAAGGATATATTTTTTTAAATCATTCAAATAAAAAGTCTACAAGGAATTCTACAATCTACAATACTTATCTAATTACTATACAACACTACGGGAACGATACCAGGGGGAGCGAAAAACAATGACTACCCCATTGCCAAAAACATAAAGACATATAACGTTAACCTACATGATGCAACTAACTGTACACTACGAACGATTAGAAAACTAATGGATAAAGGATAAGATACTACCGGGTGAGTCAGAAAAAAGGATCCCCGCTTGGAAGGTCACTGCTCCATGAATATCAAAGCAATGATATTGAAAAATGTCTTGTTTTATTGCCAATACGTTCAATTAGGTTCAGTAATTTACCCGGCCTTAATCGGTCATTCCTTCCCGTGGATATGGGTGTTTTTCTGCAGAAAGCCCCTTCAAAAACCTGCAAAAACGAATGAAAACAATGAGCACATTTCCCTTCCTAAAATTGATGACACTCGCATAAATTCGTGTATTTTGTCCTCTTGGGAAAATGGAATCCCCCTGAATAGGTCATCGATACCAGGGGGAGGACTTGTTCATCCTCCCAAGAGGATAGCACGTGCTAAAGCGTTCACAAGTCATTGCTGTAAGGCCATTGTAAGGCAGAAATGTTAAAGAAATCTGTTCATGATTTTGGGCACGTTTTGAAGGTTTTTTGAAGAGGCTTTCTGGAGAAAATACCTCATAATTTCAGAATGGAGTGGCCGATCTCAGTCAGGTAAATTTTATAGTAGATTTGAACATTTCTACCATTAAACTATACATTTGCCGATATCATTGTCTTGATATCCAGGGAGCCGTGACCTTTCAAACGGGGATTCTTTTGCTGACTCACCCGGTAGATTCTGTCTGATATTAGATGTCGTGTCAAGGTTGGGAAGAACCTAAAAAGTTCACGAGCGCGGCTCGTTTGGAATTGAGATGCATAAGATGCCTTACATCTAATATGAGACAGAATTTACAAGGAAAACAAAGAAAATTCACGTAAAGGGACTTGGTGGTTGCTAAGAACATAGCTGAAGTTTCAAGGATCTCAAACAAACCGACCAGTTTCCTGGATGAAACGTAAAGTCAATTCGAGTATATTTTTGTTCAAGTCATCAGAAAGGTCTTGATCACCATATAGTAAAAGCTGTTAGTGGAGGCCCTAAAGTCACCAGACGGTCTCAATCATGCAGATTGTGATACCAGCATGAAACTTCGTACACCTACCCAGTTTATTACGCTGAAAAATATAAGAATCAGACCCCAACTCAAATCTGCCCCCAAATGCTATTTTTAGACTGGGGTACTTGGACCCAATCCCTCTAGGGGGTAGTTATCATAACTCTATTGCAAGTGACGATACAGTCATGAAATTTGGTACAGATACGTAGTTTGATGCACTAAATAAGATGAAAAAGAAAATTTGCCCCCAAATGCTATTTTTAGACTGGGGCACTTAGGCCCAATCCCTCTAGGGGGTAGTTATCATAACTCTATTGCAAGTGACGATACAGTCATGAAAATTGGTACAAATACGTAGTTTGATGCACTAAATAAGATGAAAAAGAGACCCCTTCGAAAATTTGCCCCCAAATGCTATTTTTAGACTGGGGTACTTGGACCCAATCCCTCTAGGGGGTAGTTATCATAACTCTATTGCAAGTGACGATACAGTCATGAAATTTGGTACAGATACGTAGTTTGATGCACTAAATAAGATGAAAAAGAGACCCCTTCGAAAATTTGCCCCCAAATGCTATTTTTAGACTGGGGCACTTAGGCCCAATCCCTCTAGGGGGCAGTTATCATAACTCTATTGCAAGTGACGATACAGTCATGAAATTTGGTACAGATACGTAGTTGGATGCACTAAATAAGACGAAAAAGAGACCCCTTCGAAAATTTGCCCCCAAATGCTATTTTTAGACTGGGGCACTTAGGCCCAATCCCTCTAGGGGGTAGTTATCATAACTCTATTGCAAGTGACGATACAGTCATGAAATTTGGTACAGATACGTAGTTTGATGCACTAAATAAGATGAAAAAGAGACCCCTTCGAAAATTTGCCCCCAAATGCTATTTTTAGACTGGGGCACTTAGGCCCAATCCCTCTAGGGGGTAGTTATCATAACTCTATTGCAAGTGACGATACAGTCATGAAATTTGGTACAGATACGTAGTTGGATGCACTAAATAAGATGAAAAAGAGACCCCTTCGAAAATTTGCCCCCAAATGCTATTTTTAGACTGGGGTACTTGGACCCAATCCCTCTAGGGGGTAGTTATCATAACTCTATTGCAAGTGACGATACAGTCATGAAATTTGGTACAGATACGTAGTTTGATGCACTAAATAAGATGAAAAAGAGACCCCTTCGAAAATTTGCCCCCAAATGCTATTTTTAGACTGGGGCACTTAGGCCCAGTCCCTCTAAGGGGTAGTTATCATATCTCCACTGCAAGTGACGATACAGTCATGAAATTTGGTACAGATACGTAGTTTGATGCGCTGAATAAGATGAAAAAGAGACCCCATCGAAAATTTGCCCCCAAATGCTATTTTTAGACTGGGGTACTTGGGCCCAGTCCTCTAAGGGGCAGTTATCATAACTCTACTGCAAGTGACGATACAGTCATGAAATTTGGTACAGGTATGTAGTTTGATGCGCTGAATAAGATGAAAAAGAGACCCCTTCGAAAATTTGCCCCCAAATGCTATTTTTAGACTGGGGTACTTGGGCCCAGTCCTCTAAGGGGCAGTTATCATAACTCTACTGCAAGTGACGATACAGTCATTAAATTTGGTACAGGTATGTAGTTTGATGCGCTGAATAAGATGAAAAAGAGACCCCATCGAAAATTTGCCCCCAAATGCTATTTCTAGACTGGGGTCGTGCAAGGCCCCCAAAAGCTCCAGTTCTATTCTCGTTGTCCAGTCCTCACTCAAATTCCCGTTGAGGTTGTTAGATAATTTATGTGGGATTGATTTCCCTCTTGACAGCTTTGTAATGAAGCCTTTGCAATTTACGAGAGTTTTCAGCAAAGAGAGCTGTGCCGATTGTTTTTGACGTATACCTGAACGATAGTCAGCAGTCAGCGATGCGAGAACGAGAGAAAAAAGAGCTTCAGGTAGAAGGATTTCAGTTAGAGAGACAACTCCAATATGGGGAAAGTGGCAGCAATTCATTCGGGATGATGATAATAATACGGAGCTATTTGGTCTATTAGCCGACAAGCTTGTTTCACATTGCCCTCCAAATAGCATGATCCTTGCTACATCTTTGAATAAAGCATTATGCAGCGCCGACATCGATTCAATTCGCTTATCACCGTGTTATCACGAAGAAGCGGACACAAGAATCTTTGTCCGTGTGAAGCATGCAGCAGACTCTGGCCGTCGAAAAATCGTTGTGAAAATGGTAGATACAGATGATGTGGCACTTGCGATTTTCTTATTTTAGTCTTTGCAAATTGAAGGGCTGTGGGTGGAATTCAGCATTGGTGAGCACCAGCGTTGGCTTCCGATTTACGAGTATGCTACCAACCTAGGTGAATAGGTTTGCCAAGAATTACGTTTCTGGTTTGCCTTTAGTGGATATGACACAGTGTCAAGTTTTGCTGGCAGAGGAAAAAGGATTTCATGGACAGTATGGAGATCACATCCAGACGCCAACGAAACTTCTTTTTTCTTTATGTAAGAAGTGTAAAAATATTATTCTGCAAAAATATCAAAAGGATTTTTATTTAGTTGATATATATGCAAAACAAAACTTGGTACTGTAGTATATACTGAAAAAAAGCTACTAGGAGAGAAACAGACGCAAAAACAGACAGACTTTTCAGCACACTGAGAAAAGTAGAAAATAAAAATGTACAAAACAAAAATTTTGTAAATGTACAAAACAAAAATGTAGCCAATGCAAGTGGCTTTTATATGCTTATCAATGTATACATTCAAGAACTGTCAAATCAAAACATTACCAAAACATTTGCATTTCTTTGCATGTATGTAAATTTTGTATGTATATGTAAAATTTCGGCAAGAACTTAGAAGCTAGATGTAATATAAATTTTAAAAAAGAAATAAGTCTAATTGCAGGTGTACAATATGATATAAATATAGAAGTTAAACATTGAGTCGAAAAACACCACCAGTTAAAATGGCAGGGATAGCATTAAAAGGTTAGTGCGGCCTTGTTTCCAAAATGGTCCCTCCAGAGGTGTCCTTAAAATCAACAATTTTCAAGAAAAAAAGAAAAACAATATTTATGTCTCAATATTTGAGAGTAATGCTGCATTTTTAAGATTGCAGTGGGAGGTGCAAATGTCGTCAGCATCAGCTAGATTGCACATAACTCTGCCAGTGCAGTAGACAATGCAGCGATTAAGGGTATCTTTCATACAGGTTTGAACCTAGACTCGTGAACCTTATATCCTTAATGTCATGAACCTAATATCCTTAATGTGAACCTTGTATCCTTAAGAACGTAATCCTTACTGATATTATTAGTATGCAGGAACCTGATAAACTTTTTAGTTACATAGATTAGTATCGATGCTAGGGACTGGGTTTCAGTGCCCTGGTCTAAAAATAGCATTTGGGCGCACACTTTCGAAAGGGTCTCTTTTTCATCTTATTCAGTGCATCAAACTACATACCTGTGCCAAATTTAATGACTGTATCGTCACTTGCAGTAGAGTTGTGATAACTACCCCTTAGAGGGACTGGGCCCAAGGACCCCAGTCTAAAAATAGCATTTGGGGGCAAATTTTCGAAGGGGTCTCTTTTTCATCTTATTTAGTGCATCAAACTACGTATCTGTACCAAATTTCATGACTGTATCGTCACTTGCAGTGGAGATATGATAACTACCCCCTAGAGGGACTGGGCCCAAGTACCCCAGTCTAAAAATAGCATTTGGGGGCAAATTTTCGAAGGGGTCTCTTTCTCATCTTGTTCAGTGCATCAAACTATATACCTGTACCAAATCTCATGACTGTATCGTCACTTGCAGAAGAGTTTTGATAACTACCCCCTAAAGGGACTGGGTCCAAGTACCCCAGTCTAAAAATAGCATTTGGAGGCAAATTTTTGAAGGGGTCTCTTTTTCATCTTATTCAGTGCATCAAACTACATACCTATACCAAATTTCATGACTGTATCGTCACTTGCAGTAGAGTTATGATAACTACCCCTAGAGGGACTGGGTCCAAGTACCCCAGTCTAAAAATAGCATTTGGGGGCAGATTTGAGTTGGGGTCTGATTCTTATATTTTTCAGCGCATCAAACTGGGTAGGTGTACGAAGTTTCATGCTGGTATCACAATCTGCATGATCAATGTCATAAGGACCCCCACTATGATATAACAAAATAATTAGGTGATCATTGTATTGCATACTCCCTTTCATTTGTGTGAAGCAGATAAAAAGAGCAGATGGATGCTACTATCACAGTTCTGGGTGTATTTCTTGTCAAAATTTGGGCAACAAGCAGAAAGCAGAGTTCTCTTCTTGAAGGGGGGGGGGAGGCCAAATCCCATCCCCTTAAATTCTAGCAACTGATTTAGACTGAATGTTGGTATGAAATGTGCGCTGGTGATTGACCCCTAAAAGCAATGACACCCTGTTGTGGTAAACTCTGTCACAATGTGCTTCTGAGGTACGAAATGGTGCCAGTTTTACAAAAATAGGATGCCATTGTTTTTAGGAGCCAATGTGCTGCAATACAGTACTCCTCCAAACCAGAGCCGTAGGAAGCATCTTAAACTTGGGATGCATAACACTACAAGGACAGACACTTCCGAAAAAAGAACACTTTTTCATCATAATTGCACAATTTGGGGGAATGTGCTCTCAGTGCCCCCATGGTTCCTACACCTCTGCTTCAAACTCATCACCTTTTTCATCAGGCATTGACTACTTCAAAGATGGCAGTGAGGAATTATTACCATTTAATACATGGCATCCTGATTGAATCCTTACAAAATCATTAAAAATCTTAATTGGAATACAATGCATCTTGATAAAGAGTTCCGCCCCTTCTCCCCTCCATCTTGAGCATAATTTTCTGTTCTGGAACTTTCAATCTAATGGTAAAATACAGTTCCAACAAAGTTCCAAATTTACAAGATCCTACTATTTATGGCTAGCTAAGAATTTCAAACAAGAAAATACAACAATTATCAGGTGTAGTCACAGAAAAATGCCTAAAGACTTTACAGTTGCATTCCACATCACCAACTTATTTAGAATCATTCAAACCTTAGGAGCAGGAAAAGAATCAATCTGAAATTCCTTGGAAATTTTTTACATACTTGGAAATTTTTACACAAGCTGAAATGGAGATATTTCAATGCCTCAAGAATTCACCCTATTCAAACAGAGTCCATTCTTCTTTTGGGAATCCTGTCTAGAACATCTTGCAGGGTCCAGCAAAAATTTGCAAATTGGAGGAGTTGTATCAGGAAAAAGCATATTTGATGTTGCAGTATCTGAGAAAAAATAAAAAAGAATTAGAGATTTCTCATCAAACTGTTCCTTCCACCAAGTGCCCAATTGTAAAAATCAGAGATAAAAAAAACTGGCGATGGGTAATGACTGTAATAACTGACACAACATTGTGGAATTATTGCTAAGTTTGTAAAAGAACTGAATGATGCTTTCATGCTATGCAGCAACCAAATGTGAGTCATTCGAAGGTGAATCGATCACAAATAAATTCTTGTATTTTGATATGAAAATAGGAACTCAAAAAAATTAACAAATAAGTCATAAGTTGACAATCTAAATTTTAATTTTATTGTGCATTAATGAGGCAAATAGTCCATGTAAAACATGATGAAACAAGGTAATAGAGCATCAGAGCACGAGGAGACTCTGTCTGAGTACAAAAAGGCAGGACTGGAAAACAAAAGGCCATCCAGCGACAACAACAGCAAGAATGCTAAGAAAATAAAATGGCCTAAGCATGGATGCTGTAGTTTGTTTAAATGTTTACCAACTAAAACACGAAAATTAACAATGTTAGCCAATTTCCACAATTTTTAGTTTGTTGTTCTCTCTTTTAGTATATTGTAATTTTTGAATTGTAAGTGCCTTTCATGGTGGGAACTCCGATGACCTAGTGTCTATTCCCGCCATGATAGGCACAGTAGATGTACTTGTTGAGTTTGTTATATTTTAATTGATTATATAAAAAAAAAAATTTCCACAAGAACGGGTTTGAGAAATTTGAAGCTGAACATCTCGCCAACACAGTGATGATAGTCTCGTTTTGCGGCAGCCACTAGATTTTGCGCAAACTTCAGTTTTCTGGGGCTACTAAATTTTCCCTCTTCCCCATTAGAAAATGACCCGTGTTAAGAACTTAAATATTCTTGTGGACAAAGAATGCCAGGATAGATGATCGGAATACGATTCACGAAATTATACATCATAACGAAGCTGGGATAAAAATTTCCATGGCATATTCATTGTTTAGACCTTCCTACAAGCTGCCTGTTTACATGTAAACAAACAAGAGATATTTTTCGTAATCGAAAACAGCCCTAACTTTATGGCAAAAAATGAAACACTTAGCCAATTTTTCAAGAATACTAACCTGCCCCAAAATGATGCTCATATCCTGCAGATAAAATCCACAAACGTTCAGCTTGCGGCAGTCACCAGTATTTCCACAAAATCCCCATCTCTTTTTTGATTTTTCCTTGCTAAATATCGCCTTCAGCCCAAGAAAAGTAAAGCCAAATAATGCATTTTTATCGAAGCTTTCCAGGATCGATGATATTTTCAGCCATAGTTGATCCCCTAATCGACACTTTCCGCATGCGCCAAATCGCAAACTGCGTCTCTAGAGGCCTGGATCACAATAGATTCCGTCGCAACTGCGTGCATAACCCAGAAATTCACCCCTCTCCCACCGTTCTGTTTTTGGGGGCTTGTGCAGACGCAAAAGCACTTTGCACAGCGGTCGAAACATTTCTGGTCTTTGCTATAGAGCGAGGTATTAGCTACGATCTAAGGCATGGCAATGACGGTCAACTTCCAAAGGTGCGAACAACGTCCTTTGGAGTTGAGACCATAGCCTACCTTGGAAATAAACTTTGGCAGTTTTTACCGCACGAAATAAAACAATCAAGCACCCTTCCTATTTTCAAAAAACGAATTAGATGTTGGAATGGTGATAAATGCAACTGTAGGCGCTGCAAAACATACATTCCAAAACTTGGGTTTTTAACATGATAAACGTTTCATGGGCCTTCTCGCAAGGGTTGGGCGGTGCATTGCTTCTCATTGGGATGGCGGGTGTGCTAAGCGGGATGTGATGTCCCCTTCACGATGCAGGCACTGGACTGCGGTTGAACTGGGGAATTGTGCCCCAGCAGCCACCGCAGCTTAGTATATGCGTGTGGGGGTTCCCTCACGCGGTGTGTCCGCCGTCTCTCTGGGGGATCCGCGTCGCTCCAGACTTGTTAGGGAAGGCATGATAATTTTGATCCTGTAAATCCTGTAAATATCCTGTAAATATTTCACAATACATTTTTAATTTAAATTTAACTTTAGCATTTGTACATTTTGTAAAGCAGGCCTAAATTAGCTGCAATTTAGCTATCTTTCTTTAATGTAGCCTACGTAAAATAAATAACGATGATGATGATGATGATGATGATGATGATGATGATGATGATGATGATGATGATGATGATGATGATGATGATGATGATGATGATGATGATGATGATGATGATGATGATGATGATGATGATGATGATGATGATGATGATGATGATGATGATGATGATGATGATGATGATGATGATGATGATGATGATGATGATGATGATGATGATGATGATGATGATGATGATGATGATGATGATGATGATGATGATGATGATGATGATGATGATGATGATGATGATGATGATGATGATGATGATGATGATGATGATGATGATGATGATGATGATGATGATGATGATGATGATGATGATGATGATGATGATGATGATGATGATGATGACTTTTTCGGCTTTTCCGGATTTATGGGTATACTTTTCAGAAATTTTTCCGGATTTATGGGTATACTTTTCAAGAATTCTCCGGATTTATGGGTATACTTTTGAGAAAATTTTCCGAATTTATAGGTGGTAGCTTTACGCTTTGAATTGCACAACCCCGTATCATGGAAACTTGTGTTACCCCCCCCCCCCCCGGGGTTCTGCATTAATCAATTTCTTAGTGGACCAATCTGTTTCCCTCCTCAAAATCGAATAAGAGCCTCCAAATAAGAATCTTAATGGAAAGGAGAACCGATTAACGGCAACCAGAGTTACTGGGGGAGAAATGTGAATATCATTTCTAAACACATCATTCACACTTGTTAGAGACTACAAGGAAAAATAAATGGCTATTTTATCTGTATCAAACACTTGGAGCGGATTCCTTTCTATGATTCTCTAACGGGTTAGAAGAAAACTCTCCTCTTACTTCCCCACTCATTTCTTCGCGTAGGAAATCCGTCTACCTCCCATCATATTCAAAATGTGATTTGCGTCACAATGCAGGGCATATTTTATCTCAGGAATAAACCTACCAAACCATGTTTTCAAACTTTCTCGATGTTCAAAATTTATTAAGTACCCTCTTTACCGTTTTTTTTTTCTGTTCCATCTCTCTCTTCATTCTTGATTGCATTTTTATCTTTGTAAAGTATCTTACCCTCAACATTGCATTCTTACTCTAGTATACTCAACCTTTCGCTAACAGTTCATAGCAATTGCTTTTTGGTAGGGTAGCATATGACTATATATAATGTTCATTACTTTCTTTCCAAAGCTTGTTAGAATTTCTAATAAGAATTTACTTCAACCTGCTTCCAAATCAATAGTCGAAAAAAGGGAAATTCAAGAACAGAGGTGAATAAAAATACACTTTCATCTAAGTGACGTATGCTGATATCCATTGCAGTCCCTCTAACATGTCTAATTTCTACACGGATGTCCCTGGTGTGATTTCTCCATTATCAAAACCAAGTAGAAGCCTGTGTGGTGCCAACTGTCATCAGTTCTTTTCCTGGATTTGATATCTACTCTTTTTACATTTCACACGTAACTACTTGTTATTATCTATACTTGCATGATATTGAAATTAAAAACATAATGAAATTTTTTAAAGGAACAGCTCCAGCTAATACTGACGAAATATTCCAGCCAATCGACCAAAGCCGAGTGACACGAAGGTCCAAGTTTAAATTGAACCTTCCTTTTCGCAAAAGCAACACTGGCCAAAAATGCTTGTCGTACTTGGGGCCAAAAATATGGAATAGCCTATCCTCTTATTTAAAGTCCATCACTAATATCAACTCGTTTAAGCACAAAATCAAAGAAAATTTTTTCCAAAATATACAGAGAGAGGAAAACGACGCATATGTGTTCTGCTGAAACCACGTCCTCTCACACTGTTGTAAAAAATCTCGGGATGAAACTACAATCCTGGCCAAAAAAAGCTGGGACACAGGCAAATTTCAGTGTCTGCATGATGTTTCCTAAAATATCGAGGAGAAAACATACGTTTAGAGTCTCCAAATCCCCCCTCCCCCCTACTTCAATGTTGAGAAGGTCGAATGGCGTTTGATTCAAGCAACTTTGAAACGGGGGGAGCGGGGGGCACGTAATCAAAGACCGAAGTAGTGCAATTTCATGATTTGTCCCAAGTATTTTGGCCAAGATTGTCTGAAAAATTGCTATCACTACCTATCATATATGTTTCTATGAATCCAAATCTACTAGTATCAGACAAGCTCCTTTACTATGAATGGATAGCCACTAACTGTGGGCTTAACTCCAGAATACTTCATATGTTAATGTTTTCATTGTTACTGATTCATCCATCAGAACTATGACGTCATCAAATTATGAAAAATTTTCCCATTACGTTCAGCGAGACTTCTCTTGTGCACGAAGCCTGCCAATGATGTTCGTTTGAAAACATCACAGTTCTCAAAGAGAACTGGAAAACAAAGTTCCTTTCGAACCAGTGCAAATTCTGCGCCTCCGCAGTGCAATTGTCTTATTTTCAAATGTACCGTTAGCCAATTCTCTTACTATTCATTCATTTTCAATGAGATTAAATTCGCTCCACCAAACTTGCATTCACCCTGGACGGCATTGAATGGTCTATTGTGCCCGATGAATTGTAATCCAGAACATTTTGTTGAAGAATAATAAACCTGTTGCAGGGCAACCAGGCGGATTCTCGATATCTGGAACATTGAGAAAGGATCCAAATTTGTCAACGCTGCTCCCTACTTTAAACATTAATAACGTCGGCAACGTTTGCCCTATTCTAACGAATTTTGTCTCATTCTAATGAGAAAAAAGAGCTTTATTAGCCGATAGTCAGTATTTGCATCGATATTTTCGTGAAATATGATTTCTGACGGTTCTCAATGGACTTTAAAAGAAACTTATCCGGAATGGTTTATTTTAAGTTTTTTAATTTTGGAGCGCCGTGAGATTTCCACCTTCCAGGCAATTTTTACTTGGTTTTTTGCATGAATAGGAGGACTTTGATGTTCAAATGTGGAATCAAACGAATTTACCAAAAAAGCGTGACTTATCCCAAAATTATGGGGCATTTTTCTTTGGAGCGCCGTTGGGAGGACCGAAGAATTCACATGAAACCGGACCTAAAACAATGACCCCAAAAGCTTTCTTGCAATGATAAGTCATTTTCAAAGAGCAGCGGAGTAGGCAATCTTGCGATAGCGGAAGAAAGCTCAGGATCCTAGTGTATGTCACTTTTTATAAGGGAATCTTTATTTGAGTGAAAATTGCAGCAATTTTGCCACGCCCATTTTTAAGAAGGTGCTCAGCGAATTTAGCGAACAACGCCTATTTCGGCATAGATAGCTGAGAACTCACTTCTTGTGTTGGGGATGACGGTGTTAAAATTTCACACAGAAATCTCTATCGGTTCTCAAGATATGAGTTGTTATTTGTTAGCAATCATTTTCAGACAATCCTGGCCAAAAGAAGCTGGGACACAGGCAAATTTCAGTGTCTGCGTGATGTTTCCTAAAATATCGAGGAGAAAACATACGTTTAGAGTCTCCAAATCCCCCCTCCCCCCTACTTCAATGTTGAGAAGGTCGAATGGCGTTTGATTCAAGCAACTTTGAAACGGGGGGAGCGGGGGGCACGTAATCAAAGACCGAAGTAGTGCAATTTTATGATTTGTCCCAAGTATTTTGGCCAAGATTGTAGATGAAAATTTGACATGGAAGGATCATATAACAAACTTAAAAGGAACTTGTACTGGGCGACTTATTCAACTCTCGAAAGTAAGAGGATCCATGAGCAAAGAAACATTTAAGAATGTTGTCAACGCCACAGTTATATCAAAAATTAACTACGGTGACATTGTATATGCCAGTGCTGCCAGTACCAACTTGCAGAAAGTTCAACAAATTCAGAACTTTGCGGCAAGAGTAATACACAGAGTTCCTAGACGCCGTCACACTTCTGAATTGATAAGACAACTTGATTGGATGAAAACTAACCAGATGAGACATTTTCATCGCCTTTCGATGATGTACAAATGTTTAAATGGAATGGCTCCTATATATTTATCTGAAAATTTCACCTATAATAGAGATATTCACAGTCATTATACAAGACAAGCGAGTAATTTGCATGTGCCAATATCAACTTCATCTAGTCACCGCAGAACTTTCTACTACAGGAGCATTCAAGATTTCAATGCACTACCAACAACTTTGAAACAATCTCCAAGCCTTGGAAAATTTAAGTCTTCACTTAAAACTCATTTTTTAGCAATTTAATTTTGTATAAAGAGTAGAAACTTTAGACACATCAACAAATGTAAATAACATATGTAATTCATTTATTTAATTTCATATTTAATTTATGCACTGTGAAAAACCTTGTATTAGGATCAGTATTTTAATATACATACAACATACAAACTGCATAGGTGACCTTTTCTTCGAATTGTGAGTAATATCGGTTCTTTTCGGATAGACGCTTTTTAATATTCCTTGACACAGCTGTATGTTCTTTATTATTTATATAAGACATTTGCTATATATCTCATATACTTTCTAATTACAATACAACACAACAGGGTCGAGACCATAACATGGGGACCACAAAACAATGACATGAGCAATGTTGAACTACATACCCATAGATACTACAAACGATTAACAGCTAAATGGATACTGAGGGTTGTGTAGTGATGCATCAAAATAATGCCACAAGCGCAACTCTTTTTTGTTATATAGTGGAAAATATGCCTGACATCTAATGTGAAAAAGAAAATTTACAAAGAAAAAGAACTTGGTGCGACAAAAGGAACACCAAGGGGCTTGGAGGTTGGATGTCATGTAACTAAAGTTTCCAAAAAAACTTAGTCAAAGCGACCGGTTTTTTTTGACGAAACGTAGAGTCAATAGACCTTTTGCAATTCTGAAAATGAATATGAATCACGATATTTTGATACATTTTGTAAAATTTTCGAATGTTCCCAACAGTGATAGAAGCGCGAACGCCACTTAATCGAACCTTTACAAAAACATGTCTCTTGATCCAGGTTCTTTTGTAGAATAGCTTAAAGAGAATCAACGGAGATAAAAGCCCCGCGCGGAAGGAGTCTGGGTATTCTATTATTAGCCTATTGTATTTGATGATTTCGAGACGATCATGGATATTGTTTAGCAAGAGGAACAATGACATGCGTAGGAGTTTTCAATGTCCTATTCATAGATGACCTCCTCTTAGCTCCGTTCATTCACTTTAAAGGTCTATTGGAGTTTAATTCGGCTCAAGTCGTTTTAAAGGTGTTCATCATCACGGGATAAAGGATGCGTTACAGCAAAGTTGAACAAACTTTAGCAAAATTCAACTATTCAAGCGAGACGATCTTGTCGTTGAACCTCGAAAGGAGGGCACAAGAAGCAAAAGTTGCTCCATCTCCTCCATGCCATATACGGTATATATATATATATATGTACAATCACATACGTGATATGCATTATGTCAACTCAAGAAAAACACATTCGTTATGTATGTATACAATGATAATAATAAGCAAACTGTTGGTTTGGAATCAGCTTCCAGACCAATATAAAGCTGCAAAAAGTGATGATGAATTCAAAATGAAAATTAGAAGTTGGAAGGTATCCGGATGATTTCAGATTTTCAGATTTTCAGATTTTCATTTTTCCATCAATAGCCTAAAACAAGAGAACTTGTATACTTAAGCAGCTACTAAGGAACTAACTAAACTAAATGACAACAATAACGAATGAACAGTAACTTGGGTCTAAAATAACGTGATTATGAATTACAAATAAAGTGAAGCAAATCATAAAGGTTGAACATTTGGGGCTGTGTTCAGCGAACGTTTCAGGTCATATGAAGCTGTTACGCAATTCACGATAAAGCTTTGTATCAGTGGACAAAGATTATGGTCATCATTCTGCATTAAATAAATGAAACGATCTTTCACATTCATATGTCTAAAGAAAGAATGCTGTTGCTCTATTTGTCCAAATAGTTGTTCCCGGATTTCCCTATTTATATTGCAAGCCATTAGGCAGTGAATTTCATCTTCTAAAATGTTGCATGTAGGGCATATTCTCTCTTCTGGATTCTTTTTTGGGGTGTGATATCTACCGACCTCTACCTGTAACTGCCGTATTTGTATCATATAGTTTGTTTTTTGAACATTGTAAATAGGGTAGAGTTGGCCTTTATTAGCAATAGCTATTTCTCCAGCCAACTGTAAATAAATTGCATTTCATTATTATCATTATTATATATCTACAGTCACACTCTATTGTGTGGGTTCTTAATTCTTTCTTGAAAGCTGTCAATGATTGGGACTCTCTAATACTCTGAGGTAATGTTTGCCACAGCTTTTGACCCAAAGATCTCACTGTTTCTATGCCATAAGAAGTTGTCCTGGCGTTTGGAATGCCAAGAGTATTTTTATTTTGCAAGTCATATTGTACATCTCATCTCTTTCCTCAAAAATCTCACACATGAAACCAGTCTTTCGGTTTTTTTTTGGTTCTGCATATTCTATCATTAAGTACTGTAGATTGCGTTGGTGAATGGATACTGCATTATCTAATTTCAGCAAAGTTTGGTAGTCGGAATGACTGTTTTTATACACAAGTCTGAGTGCACTTTCTAGAATTTCATTCACTTTTGCTTCGAGACCCGTGTCATGGAACATCCAAATTAAGGGACAGTAGCTGAAGTGAGACTTTATGAAGCTGTTCATTAGAAGCCGCAGTTTATCAGGATGAAAGGAGATACTCTAGCAAGGGCAAACAGTTTTTGGCTGGCTCTTTTGCATAAATTTGAGACGTGACTTTTAAAATTCAGATTTCGATCTATTATCACCCCTAGCAACTTTCTTCGGAGCTTTCTTCAACAATATCCTCACCGACTGTGATCTTAATATCATCTTGGTTTGTCCCAAAAGTTAGAAGATGACACTTCCTTTCATTCAATTTCATAAAGTTTTCAGGAAACAATTTTTACAAAATAGGAGCATTGCTTGTTGGGCACATTGGGTTTATAGTAATCCCTGAATTTATGCTTGGATCTGTGGAAATCTATCTCGGTGAGACCAACCCTGAGCTGATTTAATAGCTTTATTTAAGTAGAACGAAAAACAGCCTATTACGTAAAGTATTTTTCAAGTAAAAGATTTGCGGTACAAAATTTCGAAACAGCCTTCAAAAATGGACTCATCGTAATAAACCTGTAAACGCAACATTTGACATTTTAAAAGAACTGTCAACTCCTGTAAAAGAATTACGACCACACTGTTGAATCCTGCGAAGGAAAACGAATTAATCTGAAACCCTGAAAGGAAAAAATAAGTTGATAAAAGCTGCAACAGAGCAACTTTGAATACACGTACTTTTTTAGAAACTAAGAATTTGGGCCAGTACTGAAAGTTTCTTAAAATTATCAGATTTTGACTACTCAAACATTCTTACGAGTTTCTTAGAGGATTCATAACAATCTACCTCTGCCCTCGTGAACATTTCAAAACAACGTTTTTTAAGCTTTTCCAATGTTCAGAAATTACTCAAGTACCTTACGAGTAATAAGATACAGGAAACAAGTACAAGGAAAGGAAAAAGATGTCATGGATTTCCTTTATCAAAGTAAATAGTTTCTCAACTCGTATTCTCCCAGTACTGGAGTTTCTTAATTTTTTGGCAATCTGACAGTTGAGTTTCTTACGGGAAGTTGCAATGTCTAATGTTGCGTTTGTGATTTTATTAAGATGAGAGTGTTTTTCATCAGCATATCCACTCCCGGGAGTGGAGATACCTAAAACCGGGGACGGGGACTTGAGTAGGCGATCCAAACAAAAGTACCCAAAACTGGCGAAAAAAAATTTGAAAAGATCACCAAAAATGGGGTAAGTTTTATGATTAAATGCACACAAAGAATTGGGGATCCCATTTCAAACTGTGTAGAAGCTCTACACATGAATTTGGTACAAAAAGTAATATGCTGGAGCCAAACTTATCAACAAAATTCTTAGGTCAACAGGTTTATCTCGATTTATATACAATAACGTGTAATGTGTAATAAGCAAATGCTGTAACTTAACCAGTGAGCCACTTTGGTCATCACTGTATTTATTGTTAGTGACTTTCATCAATTTAAGCACTTAACGATTTATGACCCAAAACTGGGGTATATTAATCCCCCATCCCCCGGTTTTCGGAAGCTTCACACCCAGTTATCCACTAGAATCGTCGTGCTCAGTGCGCGTTAATTTATGAACCCAATAACATAACCAAGGTTTATAAAGTTGGTTCTCAAAGTAAACAGCTCTTCCTTTGGAGATCCATTACATTATATTAGATCCATTTTTGGGGAATTATATTAACATCAAGAACAACTGTACAAACCCTGAATGAATGACAGAAAGCATCACTAAGAGATTCCATATTACGGAAAGAAGATACGCTGTGATGTTATGTCAATATATACCAGCTGTTGTAGCTATTTTTTTTTAATACAATGCTCTTGTATCATTTCCCGTTATGGTAGGTGGGTATCCTTGAATGTCCCTCTTAGTTACCAAAACAACATGTGTAAGAAGGACAATGGGACGCGGTTGCCACCAAGATAGAGCTTTTGGAGAATGTATGTAGCCAGCCGCTCTAACTAAAGGCAATAAAAATAGAAGAATAGGCGATGTGACTAAAGTGGACATTTATTTGACACTAACAGAACACTAAATTTTGATTTTTACATGTTTCTAATGAATCAAAGACTAGTGATTTTATATTACCCGAATGGCAGGAGTGGCCGTCCTTTTGGCAACGCAATTTTCCATTGCAAAAGTTATAAGTAATGTGTGTAGATCGTCACTTACATATATTCATTTTCAAAACAGCTTCTAAAAACTCAACGCTCAGATCACCGAGAAATCAAGAAACTCCAAATTTTGGGAAAATATAGATTAAAGAAACTACTGGTTTTGTTGTAGGAAATCCTTAACATATTCTGAATCTGGGTAAAAACATCGGATAGTCTTCAGAATTCTGCAGAAAACCTTAATTCAAAATGTTCGCGAAGGTACAGGAAATGAGCAAGAAGATTGTCTTGCAAACTTAGAAACTCGGCAGAAGCTCTGCACACTGGGAATATGATGTTCTCAAAAAACTCTCAGTATTGGCGTAAATTCTTGGTGGAAATATATTCTTTCCTTTCTTTCTTGTTGATTTTTTCTGTCATAACGGAAACGTTTTGACTTTGTTTAGTCACATCCCTCTCGCTCGTTATCGCTTTCAACTTCGAAGCGTCCCATCTCCTTTCCAGATCGATACATTTGTTCGTAATGTTGTCTCCTCCGATCTATAGAATTTTTCATTAAAACGTGCAAAGGTGAGACTTTTGGAATTGCAAGAAGATAAAACTCTCTGAGAGCAAATATTGATGGAAAGAAAGGACACGTTTTTCCCCTTTCGTTGACTTTGCCTTCTTTTCCTGTTGAATATGACAATGCAGTAAAAGCTCGATCGATCTTAAGAACGCTTACAATATCGAGTTGACTGAATTGCTAGGACAGTGTATGATATTATTGCAAATAGAGTACTTCTGAACTATAAACAATGCAATAACATGAACCAAGATTTATAATGTTTGATCTCAGAGTAAACAGCTCTTTATTTGGACATCCATTACATTTGATCCATTTTTGGGGAATTATATTAACATAAAAAAAACTGTATAAAGCCTGAATGAATGATAGAAATTATCACTAAGAGATTCCATTTTACGGAAAGAAGATACGTTGTGATGTTATGTCAATATATACCAGCTGTTGTAGCAATTTTTTTTTAATACAATGCTCTTGTATCATGTCCCGTTATGGTAGGTGTATATCCTTGAATGTCCCTCTTAGTTACCAAAACAACATGTATAAGAAGGACAATGGGAAGCGGTTGCCAGCAAGATAGAGCTTTTAGAGAATGTATGTAGCCAGCCGCTCTAACTAAAGGCTAAACACATAGAAGAATAGGCGATGTGACTAAAGTGGACATTTATCTTACACTAACGGAACATTAAATTTTTGAACTTTAGATGTTTCTAATGAATCAAAGACTAATGATCTTATATTATGCGAATGGCAGGAGTGGCCGTCCTTGTGGCAACGCAATTTTCCATTGCAAAAGTTGTAAGTAAGGTGTGTAGATCGTCACTTACACATATTCATTTTTAAAAACAGATTCTAAATAACTCAACACTCAGATCGTCGATAAATTAAGAAAGTCCAGTATAGGGAAAATATGGCTTAATAAACTAGTTGTTTTGTTGTAGAAAAATTCCTTAACATATTCTGAATCTGGGTAGTGAATAAATATCGGAATGTTTTCAGAATTCTGCAGAAAACCTTAATTTAAAATGTTCACAGAGGTACAGGAAATGAACACGAAGATTGTCTTGCAAACTTAGAAACTCGGCAGAAGCTCTGCACACTGGGAATCTGATATTCTCAAAAAACTCTCAGTATTGGCGTAAATTTTTGGTGGAAAGACATTCTTTCCTTTCTTACTTGTTGATTTTTTCTGTCATAACGGTAACGTTTTGACTGTGTTAAGTCACATCCCTCTCGTTCGTAATCGCTTTCAACATTGAAGCGTCCCATCTCCTTTCCAGATCGATACATTTGTTTTTTGTAAGCGTGTAGTACAATGTTTCTATTGTAATAAACTATTTAATATAACATAAATTGCACATTGAAGAGTGTATGATTAAAATACGACGTTTCGAGCTTAGCCCGTTATCAAGTCAAAATTGTTAAAATTGGGTTGACCGACTTCGCTAGGACAGTGTATGATATTATTGCAAAAAATGTATTTCTGAACTATAAACAAAGCAATAACATGAACCAAGATTTTTAAAGTTGGTTATCAGGGCAAACAGCTCTTTCTTTAGAGATTCGATCTATTTTTGGGGAATTTTATTAACATTAAGAAAAGCTTTATAAACCCTGAATAAATGACCGGAAAGGAGATAAGCTGTGATTCTATGTCAATATATACCAGCTGTTGTCGTAATTTTTATTCTAATACAATGCTCTTGTATCATGTCCCGCTATGGTAGGCGTGTATCCTTGAATGTCCCTCTTAGTTACCAAAACAACATGTGTAAGAAGGACAATGGGAAGCGGTTGCCAGCAAGTTGGGGCTTTTGGAGAGTGTATGCAGCCAGCCGCTCTAACTAAAGACTAAACACATAGGAGAATAGGCGATTTGACTAACGTGGTCATTTATTTACTCTAACAGAACACTAAATTTGAACTTTAGATGTTTCTAATGAATCAAAGACTGGTGATTTTATATTACGCGAATGGCAGTAGTGGCTGTCATTGTGGCAACGCAATTTTCCATTGCAAAAGTTATAAGAAAGGTGTGTAGATCGTCACTTACATGTATTCATTTTAAAAACAACTTCTAAAAAATTCAACGCTCAGATCACCGAGAAATCAAGAAACTCCAATATTGGGAAAATATAGATTAAAGAAATTAGTTGTTTTGTTGCAAGAAATCCTTAACATATTCTGAATCTGGGTAAAAACATCGGATAGTCTTCAGAATTCTGCAGAAAACATTAATTTAAAATGTTTACGAAGGTACAGGAAATGAACACGAAGATTATCTTGCAAACTTAGAAACTCGGCAGAAGCTCTGCAATCTGGGAATCTGATATTCTCAAAAAACTCTCAGTATTGGCGTAAATTCTTGGTGGAAAGATATTCTTTCCTTTCTTACTTGTTGATTTTTTCTGTCATAACGGAAACGTTTTGACTTTGTTATATCACACCCCTCTCGCTCGTAATCGCTTTAAAATTTGAAGCGTCCTATCTCCTTTTCAGATCGATACATTTGTTCGTAATATTGTCTCCTCCGATTTATAGTCTTTTTCAATAAAACGTGCAACGGCGAGACTTTTGGAATTGCAAGAAGATTAAACTCTCTGAGAGCAAAAATTGATGGAAAGAAAGGAAACAATTTTCCCCTTTCTTTGGCTTTGCCTTCTTTTCCTGTTGAATATGACAATTCAGTAAAAGCTCGATCGATCTTAAAAAGGCTTATAAAATTGAGTTGACCGACTTTGCTAGGACTGTGTATTATATTATTGCAAAGAAATGTATTACTGAACTATAAACAACGTAATAACATAACCAAGGTTTATAAAGTTGGTTCTCAAAGTAAACAGCTCTTTCTTTGGAGATCCATTACATTAGATCCATTTTTGGGGAATTATATTAACATCAAGAACAACTGTACAAATCCTGAATGAATGACAGTTTCAGTTTCAGTTTCATCAATTCAACAAATATATCTAAATAAATCTAAGAATACAAATACGTCCACTACCCTACAACATACATAGATGAACAATTGATATACATTAGCTACACTACTACAAAAAATGCTTACCTTATAACCTACAGAAATAAACTAAATAGAGGATACATTACAGAACAGAGAAAAAGCATAGGTCCAGAGGCAACCCCCCACCACACAAGACAACCAAGGACAAGAGCAGGACAACAGGAAAAGCAGGCCCCACATGACAACCATGTGAAGACCCACATCCCCTTCATCCCACAATTGTCCCCAGCCATCCAAGCAGGCAAAAGGCCACCCCCAGGACCCAGGCTCAGAGAAGTTATTCAGATATATTTGTTTAAGGAGGAGCTCTCTAATGGGTAAACTAATCGAGAGAGAGCCCCCCCATCTAAAAGAAAAAACTAAAAACTAAAAGAAATTTGTTTGCCAAAAAACACAAAACCAGATTTCCTTAAAGAGAATATCAAGATAGGATAGTCAAAAGATTATCAGTCTACAATGCTACAGATAGTTTAAAGACCATAACCATTGATGAGGAATTCCTTTAGTTTTGATTTGAAAACATTAAAGGAAACAGACATTTTGATAAACGTGGGGATATCATTCCAGAGTTTGGCACCAAAATACTTCATTGATCTAAGACCATATAGAAATGTATTCCTTATGGATTGGAAGATGTCACCTCTAGCTGCCTGACGAGTCTCGTGATTATGAACAGTGTTACTGAGCTGGAAATAGTTGTGAAAATGAATAGGTAAGAGGCCATTTAGAGATTTATAAACAAATTTGAGAATATCATGATGAACCATATCTTTCAATTTAAGTATCTTCAGAGAGAAGAAGATTGGTGTTGAAGGAGAGAAGAAGGGCTGAAAGGAGATAGACCTAAGTACTTTCTTCTGCAATAAGAAAAGAGGCTCAAGATAAGTATCATAAGAGAGACCCCAAGTTGATGAGCCATAACTCATAAAGGAAGAGAATATGGAGTAGTAAAGATTTTTCAATATATCAAGAGGAAGAAGATGTCTGATCTTAAAGAAGACCCCAGATGTTCTTGAGAGTTTTTTGGTTAGTTCAGAAATATGGAATCTCCAAGAAAGATGCTCATCCATTAGAACACCTAAGAATTTAACATATCTGGATCTGGACACTGGTTTTTTCCCAAATTTAATGTTGATGTGATCAGTTAATTTCTTTCTAGGGGAATGGAACAGAACAAAGTTTGTTTTTTCAATGTTTAAAGCTAACTTGTTTACTTCAAGCCAAGACTTTACTTTTAGCAACTCTTTATTCATTTTATACTCAAGCCTGATTACGTTGTCTGACTCATAATAAATGTTGGTATCATCTGCAAAAAGAAAGAAAGAAAGGATTTTGGAAACATTTGGCAGGTCATTGATATACATTAGAAAAAGTAATGGACCAAGAACAGAACCTTGAGGAACACCACAAGAAATTTGCCCAAGAGTAGAAGAGTGATTGTTGATTGAGACATACTGTTGTCTTCCTGTTAGGTAGGACTCAAACCATTAATTCCATAGTGACTCAGTTTTTGCAGAAGGATATCATGGTTAACAGTATCAAAGACCTTTTGAAGGTCAATAAAGATTCCACAGCCCACTCTGTTTGAATCCACTGTAGACTTTATTCTTTCACTTAGACTGATTAATGCATGGTCAGTAGAATGTCCATTACGGAATCCAAATTGCATTTCAAACAGAATATCATGAAGTTCTAAGAAGTTATACAAGCGTTTATGCATGAGCTTTTCAAAGATCTTACTGAAAATTGACAGCAAAGATATGGGTCTGTAATTTGAGTTCTTTGAAACATCACCCTTCTTAAATATCGGAATAACCTTCGCAATCTTTAAACATCAGGAAAGGTACCATTTCGAAATGAATCATTAATTATCAGAGAGAGTTGAATGGAGATATGAGGGTCAAGAATTTTCAATAACTTGACTGGAATACTATTAGGTCCAGTAGTTTTGCTTTTCTTAAATGACTGGATTATAGAAGAAACCTCATCAGGGAGAGTGGGAGATAAAAAGAAGCTGTTGTTATTTGGAGCATTTAGATATCTTAGAGGAGAATTTGGGTTTTTGGGATTTTAGCGGATATTTTATCAGCGACATTTAGAAAATAGTCATTAAACTATTAGCAATTAAATCGGGATCAGTTATCTTATTGCCATTCTCGTCAGTTATCTTGGGGATTGGGTTTGTTTCAGTGATTGATTTCATTTTTATAACACTTTTAATTCCCTTCCAGAGCATTTTCATATTGGACTTATTTTCTACAAAATAATTTTGAAAATAGCTTTTTTTACTGTTTTTTAACTCATTAACAACTCGATTACAAAATTGTTTAGAATAGGCGTAAATCTCAAAAGGATTTAGTTTGCTTGAACTGCTGGAAAAGTCTGTCCCTTACACTCATCATTTGTTGAATTTGATTATTAATCCATGGTTTGTTCCTAAGTTTCAAAGATTTTTTGTTTAATTTCTTTTTTGGACAATGTTTATCAATAAGCTGATTTAAATGTGATAAAAAATTATCAAAATTTTGGTTAACAGTATGACCCTCGGCATCTAAAAATGCAAAATCCATACTGAGGTACTCATCAAGAAATTTAGTTTGATTAAATTTTTTGTAATCATAAACAAGATGAGCGTTGCTGTTGAATCAGTTACCCTGGTTGGTTGGAGTATAAGAGGTTGACAGTGGTTAGCAAACATAGTATTAATAAAATCACTAGTGAGTGTATGATTCTCAGAGTTGAGTAGATTTAAGTTGAAGTCGCCCATGATAAAAGTAGTTTAATTT
Source organism: Aurelia coerulea (assembly GCA_039566865.1). Lineage (NCBI taxonomy): Eukaryota > Metazoa > Cnidaria > Scyphozoa > Semaeostomeae > Ulmaridae > Aurelia > Aurelia coerulea. Next base: position 19,445,704 of record CM076956.1, on the reverse strand, counting down.
TCTTTAGCTGTTTTAGACATGATTTCTTGCATATGGTTATTAAACTTAGCAATATCAGAACTTGGATGACGGCAAGCACAGCAGCATAGAATGTTCTTAGATTTAGCATTCTCAATCTCAATCCAAACAGTCTCAAAATCACAGGTACTGAATCTAAGATCAAGTCTCTTGTTGGCTTTAAGGAGTGACTTTACATGAATACCAACACCACCAGCAGCACTCAGTGAAGAAGTATGGTGAAATTTATAGCCAGGAATGTCAATATTTGTTGAAATAGGTGAATCAACAGAATCATTAATTTCAGAAAGACCAATGACTTGAAAGTCAATACCAGTACCTCCTAGAAGAGTAAATAGCTCATCAAAATGAAGTGCAAGACTTCTTATGTTCATATGCAAGAGAGAAAGGTCCTTTGCTGAAGTTTCCAAACATTGTATTTCTTGAACATTGAGGTAATTACAGTTGATATCTGGCTCAATATTCTCATCTATATCATAATCAGAAAGGTTAGGAAGGTTTTGAAGTTTGGAGAGCATTTCTAGAGTTGGAAGAGAATCAACTATTGAGGATAGATCAGTAACATTTGTTCCAAGCAGAATCTCATCAGTTTCTAGGGTGAATGGAAAGATTTTTGAGTTGTTATATATCACGCACGCTATACATCTCCATGCATTGAGAGTAACTTCTTCAAGGGCTTCATATTGGGAAGGAGAGATATCATGACATTTAATATGGATTTTGTGTTTGCATTGGCTGCAAACAATGGCTTTTTGGTTTTTATGAACATTTTTTTGGCAAATGGTGCATATTTTGTTAGAATCTTGATGAGTGGTTGCAAAAGTTTCAGGCTGACACAACCTTTCAACAATTTGGTTTGTAATTTTAGTGGTCATCTGGTTAAAAGCAAAACAATATAAAAAATTTATAAATGAAAAATAAATAGTCTTCAAACAGACTTAGAGTCTGTTACTATATCTTTATGGGTCCATGCAGTCTGCCCAATCATTTTGTTATCAAACATGAGTGGAAGGCAATGCATTGACGAGCCCAGACCAGCAGATAGACAGCAGCCATCAAAGCCCCCAATGAGCAACCAGAACAACAAAAATTTCTGTTGCCCCAGATGCCCACAGCAGCAGCGCCAGGCAACTACCAACCCACTAGATCCAAGACCCATCAACACACCGCCCCCACCCGCATTTTTCTACTCACTACTTGCATACACATCAGCTTTAGCTTGGAGTTCATCAGTTATATCAACAGTCTTATAGGACTTCATTGAACTTGATTTGAACATAAGTTTACCAGGAAACTTAACATACATCTTCCAGTCAGGATGCTCCTTTTCTTTCAAATACTTTCTTACGCGCATACAATTATTGCGTGCATTTTGAATTTTTTTGGTAGCCATCTGATCCACATAGATCATCACTTTTTCACCATTGAAGGAGTATGGCAGATCTTTTTGTGCTGCTTGAGCTGAGTTGAGGACCTTGTCTGCATCACCCCACCGCAGAAATTCAACAAATACATTCCTTGGCTTGCGTTTGTTGTCTCTATTCCATCTGCCTCTGTGGGCTCTCTCAATGGGAACTACATCTGAAGATAGGTCAAGGTTAAGGCTGTCAACAAAGTTTTCTATCAATTCTTTACAATTATCCCATGAATCCGCACCTTCGGCTCCTTCAGGAAAACCACGAAATACCAAAGTCTTTCTCATCTGACGGTTTTGAAGATCATCTAGGTTGGATTCAAGCTTTTTAATAGCATTATCTTTTTCACGAATTTTTTCTTCAAGCTCAGATACTTGAGAGTCAACCTTCGAGGCTACGTGGCCATTGTTACTTTCGAGGGTGGCAAGTCTGGTCTCCAAGGATGAGAGATGGTCTGAGATTTGAATATCAAGGGTTGACAATTTCCTATCTATCACCTCAGATACCTGTTGCATAAAGCTAACCATGGCTTTTTTAAACCAGAGTGGCTCTTCGTCAGGCAAGGTTGCCCCACGTGTCTTTTCAAAAGGGCCTAGATGGCTTTGGCCTAACTTCATGTCGTCGACTTTGGCCAGCTGTTCATCAGGCTGATTCTTCTCCTGCTTTCTCTTTGGCTGCATCACGCACTTTAGTACAGTGTATGTAAAATTATATGCGAGATAACATATATGCTAGAACGAGAGATGCGATGCTATGTTTCGAATTTCAGGCAAACTGCCAGGAGCTCGATCCTACATGACTTGCTCCGGACAAGCTAGACCACCAGCCAGCCAAAAAGCATCACTAAGAGATTCCATATTACGGAAAGAAGATACGCTGTAATTTTATGTCAGTATATACCAGCTGTTGTAGTAATATTTATTCTAATACATTGCTCTGTTATCATGTCCCGTTATGGTAGGTGTGTATCCTTGAATTTCCCTCTTAGTTACCAAAACAACATGTGTAAGAAGGACAATGGGAAGCGGTTGCCAGCAAGATAGAGCGTTTGGAGAATGTATGTAGCCAGCCGCTCTAACTAAAGGCTATAAAAATAGAAGAATAGGCGATGTGACTTAAGTGGACATTTATTTGACACTAACAGAACACTAAATTTTGATTTTTACATGTTTCTAATGAATCAAAGACTGGTGACTTTATATTACCCGAATGGCAGGAGTGGCCGTCCTTGTGGCAACGCAATTTTCCATTGCAAAAGTTATAAGAAAGGTGTGTAGATCGTCACTTAAACATATTCATTTTAAAAACAGCTTATAAAAATTCAACGCTCAGATCACCGAGAAATCAAGAAACTCCAATATTGGGAAAATATAGATTAAAGAAACTAGTTGTTTTGTTGCAAGAAATCCTTAACATATTCTGAATCTGGGTAAAAACATCGGATAGTCTTCAGAATTCTGCAGAAAACCTTAATCTAAAATGTTCACAAAGGTACAGGAAATGAACACGAAGATTGTCTTGCAAACTTAGAAACTCGGCAGAAGCTCTGCAATCTGGGAATCTGATATTCTCAAAAAACTCTCAGTATTGGCGTAAATTATTGGTGGAAAGATACTCTTTCCTTTCTTACTTGTTGATTTTTTCTGTCATAACGGAAACGTTTTGACTTTGTTAAGTCATATCCCTCTCGCTCGTAATCGCTTTCAACATTGAAGCGTCCAATCTCCTTTCCAGATCGATACATTTGTTCGTAATGTTGTCTCCTCCGAACTATAGTCTTTTTCAATAAAACGTACAAAGGTGAGACTTTTGGAATTGCAAGAAGATTAAACTCTCTGAGAGCAAAAATTGATGGAAAGAAAGAACAAATTTTTCCCCTCTCGTTGGCTTTGCTTTCTTTTCCCGTTGAATATGACAATTCAATAGAAGCTCGATCGATGTTGAAAACGTTGTTAAAATTGCGACACAATCTTTTTGTAAGCGTGTAGTACAATGTTTCTATTGTAATATAACTATTTAATATAAAATAAATTGCACATTGAACAGTGTATGATTAAAATACCACGTTCGAAATACGACGTTGCATGAATCAAGACTGATGTTTTCATATTACACATTCGCTCCCAAGTTTGAAGCGTCGTTCATAAACCGGTTCATAAACGTTCATAAGCGTCGTTCATAAACCTGAACAAGCCTTACAAATCAATATGTTTGATTTAACTGCCTAAATTTTGCTAGAACAAGCTGACTCAACAACTCAATTGCTATTGAAGGAATGTTGTTAAAAGTGCAGTAGAACTGTCTTCGCTGCGACTGTTTACGCGATGTTATTGAGATTAGAATTCGATAGAGATCCTAATAACATAAACCAAGCTTGAAGTTGGCTCTCAGAGGAAGCAGTTTTTTTACATTTTTTTGGGGAACGATAAGCATCAATCGTCATCAAAAGAAAAAGTGCTGCAATTCCATGACAAATACCAGGTGTACAGGTGTTGCAGAAATGCTTTACTCTAATCTAATGTTCTTGTAAAATGTCCCTTTTCTGAAAAATTGTATGATGCTGTGCCTGAATATGCTTCTAAACATTATTCTCATAAAAAAGTGTCAGCTCGTCAAGATAAGGCAAAGCAAAGGCGCACAAGCCATAAAAATGCTTTTCAAAGGCTTGCCCACAATTTTCCGACTTATCGTCAGCAAAGGGTGAAGTTAAGAGACGTGGTTTTTTGCCCTAAGCACTGGGATCGCAGGAGTAGAAAAGACTGCATTGAGTCCGCAAGCCAATTTGTGACGCTTGCGTGCTGGACTTCAAAATTGCTCGAATCATGTCGTTCTGTCAGATCCGGGCGTCTTCGCTTCAATAAAGATATTTAGATTTTATTAAAAAAGCTAGTATACAGTGCACAGTAATAGCATCAGATTAGAAATTGCTCATTTTGATAGATTTTCTTATTACTGTCACGACTTGGCTCAGGATAACAAGCAGCAGCAACACACGATTCTCCAGTTGCTTCAACAAATGAGGTATGTTGCTCATTAAGATCGAAAACATTCTAGGACACTTTCTAGACCAAACTAAAGCAACATTTTCCCAGTATTGGAGTTTGTTCATTTTTAGCATAAAATTTCTTATGAAAAAATATGTGTATTTTAGGAGGGGGAACTTCGCGGTTTGCGGTATTGCTGTTTGCGGTACTTCGGTATCGAACTTTCACAGCGCGGTATGCGGTATGCGGTATGCGGTATGCGGTATGCGGTATGCGGTATGCGGTATGCAGTATGCGGTATGCGGTATGCGGTATTGAAAATTAACTCCCAAACTTCATGTAATGCCATTTTCCTGTTCAGGAACAAAGCATCTCGAGACGAATTGACAGGAAAGAAAACGAAGGAGAGGGAAGTCCCTTATCTCTCTCTCTCTCTGCCTGCTCCACCTGCTCAACCTTGAAGAGGTACCTGCGGAGGAGAGCACGCAGCATTTTTATCGGAAGAAAAAGAATCAAAATATTTGCACGAATCAAAACTTAGAATGTGGGAAAATCACCCATATTTTCAAATCAGGCAATCCGACAATCTGGACAGCTTTTTTCCTATCACGGTAATTCCTGCTCTATCGAATGTTATCGAGAAAATCATCAATAATCACGGTCTCAGTACCATGAATCGAATGGCCTGTTGTGCCCACATCAGATTAGGTCTAGAGAAGGGAGATCTACGCAACATGCAGTTACCTTACTGTCAAAAAAGGTTAGACAGAACATTGATAAGGGGGTGTGTAGTGTGCTGTTTATTGACCTCCGTAAACCCTTCAACACATTATGTCATGCAACCTTGCTGGAAAAATTGCCAAGTTATGGTATAGATGATGTGGAATTACAATGGATAGGTAATTATCTCATTAATAAGAAACAAAAAGTAATTTTTGATGAAACCAACTAATGCGAAGAAAACGTTACATGTGGTGTCCCACAAGGATCCGTCCTGGGGCCCATTCTCTTTGGGCAAATGATTAGCGACATCCATATTCCGTTCATTGATGCTGGCATTATACTATATGCCGACGATACTGCTTTATATCATGCAAGAAAGAACTCAAATGAAATAGAACATTTACTTTACAGTCAAATGCAAAAAGTTGCAAACTGGCTAGAAAGAGGTAAAACTGAATTTGTGCTATATGGATTGGATCACATAAAAAGTTGTCAAAACAGCCAAACGTATACATCAAAATCTACAATCAAACTATTCATGAGACAAAATCGCACAAGTACCTTCGTGTAGATTTGGATAACCATCTGAGCCTACATCAACATTTTTGAACAAATGTATATAATAAAGCGACAGCCAGAGTAAAGCTTTTTTCTAGTATTTGCGAAAAAGTCAGCCCTTATGCAGCAGAATCGATATATAACACAATGATACGGCCACTGCTGTTGTACTGCTACCCATTACAGCTTTCCCTACCCCAAGGAACTGTAAACATACAAAATAGAGCAGCCAAAATTTTCAACCCAAGAGCAAGGATAACGTCATGGGACAGTATTGAAAAAGCTTGAAACACAAGGGTGGCCATTGACGTGTGTAAATCATTGCAGAATCTACTACCCAAAGACATGAATGGTTACTTCAAAAGATCTCAGCATGAAATAAACATTGAAGGCAATGGCTCTTGTGTTGTTTTACCGAAAATGCGCACTGAAACTGGAAAAAAGTGGTTTGCCAACCAGGGAACCCACATTTTTCGATTTGAAAAAGCAACCCGCGACAAAATATCCATCTTGCTATTCAAAAAGAAACAAAACCATCGAAGTATTTGTAAATGTCCAAAAAAACGTATTCGACTCCAATAAAATTCTTATTCTTTCATTGTATATTAAACTATTTTCATTTTATTCTACTTTTTACCTCACGTCTGAACAAGTCAACCTGCCAAAATATTAGTTGTTATGATTATTATTCTATTACTACTTCTTGTTTTGAAAAGTTTCCTTTCGAACCATTTCACATTCGAATGCATGTACACCTTTGAGCCGAATATTAAAACAGTTTAGATCAATGGTATGACAATGATTCAAGATCTGTTCCATATATTCATAATTTCTGCCGTCAATGCAGTTTTCCTGAAAGCGCATTAATGAAACTTTTCCCATCGTTCTCACATCATTCTTTTGTCTGTTAAACATCTAAAACTACGAAAACGATCTAATAGATCAAACTACAAATTGTGATAGAGGAAGGTGTATGTAGGTCGCAATCAAACTGCTACAGTTCGGTAAACCGTATTAACAGCGTTGTTTTTTAGTTTCCTAGCGTTAGCGCTATTTTGCAATTTTTTGGTCCAGTATTTGGTTTCTTTTCTTTCCTTTGGTTTCAACCCTTTTCTTGACGCTTGCGTTCTGTGCGCCAAATTGCTCGAATCCTATCCGCCTAGCAGATCCGGGTGTAAAAAAGTTCATTTCAGAATGCATTATTCTTCGCTTCAATAACAACATTTAGCTTTTATTAAGAAAGCTAGCAAACAGTGCACAGTGATAGCATCAGATTAGAAGTTGCCCATTTTGATAGATTTTTTTGTTACCGTCGCAACTTGGCTCAGGCTAACAATATCAGCGGCAACATACGATTCTCCAGTTGCTTCAAAAATTTAGGTATGTTGCTCATTAAGATTGGAAACATTATAGGACGCTTTCTGAACCAAGCTTAAGCTATATTTCCCAGTATTGGAGTTTGTTAATTGTTTGGCATAAACATTTCTTATGAACAAATACGTGTATTCGATTAGGGTCCATTAGAATTATTACAGAAACATATTACAGATTACTCTACCTTCAAACCAAATTACTTTCAGTACTAGAAGGATGATACGTTGAGGAGCAAAAAGACTGTGACCACCCCCATGGCCAGTATATCAAACATTTTAAACTGCATACAGTTACAGATAGTACAACACGCAAATAGAAACTTATGGATACTGTACAAGAGTGTCTTTGACATTAGATGTCTTGTCAGGACTGCTAAACTACACAATGATGTCAAGAGCAATAGCATAATATAGCAATAGCATTATGTCTTTTTCGTTTTCTTGTTTTTATTTGTTAGATGTCAAGTTATATACGCCTAGCATTTAACGAGATACAAAATTTACAAGCAAACAAACAACTTATGAAACTTGACATGCTAGTTGCTTGATAGAATATCAAATGCGAAGAGTGTATCATATAGATGGGAATATCATTAGAAGGGTTGTCATAAGCAAAACTGAATTGCCAAAAAGTTTTTGATTCTGAGTTACGAGAAAAAAGCGCAACATGTTTCCATGGACGCAAGATGGAACGATTGACCATACATATTATTATCAAAATTTTACGGGACAAGGCATATAGTTTTGGGACATTTTATGGGGTATGCTTGTAGATGCGTTTCCACATATCGCCTTCACTTACCTTTTCAAGTACCCCTCTTCCCAGGGATTTCAGCGATAATGCACATTACCTTTAGAAGTAACAGGAGAACATTGTTTCCTATTAGATCTCAAAATAGGCCTTCTTTCCCTATTTGATGAAATTCTGAATTGAACGATATTTTGTACATTTTGTAAAAATGTTCAAGTGTGCACAGAAGAGGTGCTAGAAGCTCAAACGCCACTAAACATTGCTTAAAAAAATGTAAAAGACTCAATCAATCCACACTGTTTGTAGTATAGCTAAAAGGTCTACTACCGAGAATTGTCCGTGACTTTTGGCACAGACATCTTGGCCTACACTTCTGCCCAATTAGACATTCCACAGCATTGAAAAGAGAACGGTGACGGTTCGCTTTATGTCCTTGAGCAACTCAAGCATCGCAGCTTACTGACTCCTGGGATGCTCATTTTTGCATGGGTATTATTTGTTCTTATATCTGCAACCTTAGCGGGACATCCATTGTGTTACACACCTACCTTAGCGGGACATTGGTGATTGGCGGGACTTACCCAGGGTTCCGCTAATTTTCTGTCAATTTTCGATGTCCGTACCATGTAGAAACGTCAAAAAATGCATCTTTAATAGGTCCCGTGAAGTTGGCGAAAAACTTCAACTTAGCGGGACCCAAGTTTATTTTGTGTTCCCATTGCAATACCGTCTCAACAGACTAGGAAATGCAATGTTAAATGTGCCTACTGTTGTATCGCATGAGTTATACTTCGGAAAAACATTGCGGAATGCTTACACATCATGTCCCGATATGTTGGGTGTGTAGATATTTGAAGCTGCTGGTCCCGGCAAGTTTGTAATATTACGAACATACATACATACATACATACATACATACATACATACATACACACATACATACATACATACATACATACATACATACATACATACATACATACATACATACATACATACATACATACATACATACATACATACATACATACATACATATATTCGCACAATTCGCACAAAGTCATAGTCTTCATATTTTCCAAGTTACTTCTATTCTGTCTTTAATGATGGAAGTGCCATATCGTTTAATCCCAACGTATTCTCATCGGATCCGTCCCCCTTCCTTCCAGACTACTAAGATATGGAGAGAACGAAGGGGGCTTCGCTGTCTGAAAGGAAAGTAGGATCATGGTGCGAACCGTCGCTGAGGGAGAGGTAGTGGGTCGATTTTATTACTGATCACTGCTTGTTGCTCACAAAGAAGGCTAAAATAAGCTCGAAATTTTCCTATATACTGACCTATACCTTGCACTGTGATCCAGCTCTTTAGAAATCGTGGAATTAATCCCAAAAAATGAAAATACAAGTGTACACTATTTAAGGGTTTCATCTTGGCGAAGAGACATTGAGCTATTCGATAAAACAAAAATTTCTTAAATCCGTCTTATAAATCCAGAGATATGATTTTTTAAAGTTTGACTAAATTGCGAACTGTTGTTTACATTGCGATTTCCGGCCTTTTGTTTGTTGTATCGTTAAAAACCCATACATTCAAGTTCTTGTATCTTTTCAATAAATGCACCGATTTTTTGAAACTTTTTTTTGTCTTACAGATAAACACCTAAGCTATGTAAAACTACAAAGCTTTTTTTAAAATCTCAAGTTGGTATATCAATATTTGTTAAAATGGCGTATGACCTTTTTAAGCACGAAAACCAGGCAAATTATCAAAATTCCGTCTGTTATAGTGAAAACAAAAAATCTAACTAAAACTAACTCTTCGAAAAAAATATCAAAATTGAATATGATATCTTGAGAGAATTTCTGCCAAAGGATTCGTACAGCTTCGTACAGGAAAAAAAGTTATCACACATTTGGTATGGTAGGTCCTTTTCAGTTTGTGTTTGGTTATGGTCGTACTCACTGAAACCTTGACGACCAACTGTTGATAAAGATCTTATTCTGGTATAATATTTTCATGCTTCTTGTCTGTCGACTCGGTTTTTATCTTGATTCCATAGTCAATGAAAATGTGTCTTCAAGGGCTTCGATATGGTAGGGAAGAGGCGTCAATAGTCCGGATATGCTTGTGGCGACTTTTATAGAAACATAACTACTGCCTACATTCCCCTATCACTACTTTTCCATTCACTTATTCGCCTTAAATGCCTCTTTGTTTAAGGCAAGGCAACTTTACCTCGTTATTTCAAAATATATATTCAACTTTTAAACTTTGATAGTACGTATAGAGAGTGTCTACAGCTCACCATACTGTATATGGGATGCAGGGAGTGCTCAAATTACAGTATGACGCAACTTTACATAAACTGATATGAAACTGCAAAACAATAAAAACAATTTTTTCTCGTAACTATGACCGACCCAAGCCAAGCCTGTATGTTTCACATGCCTCATTGAGAAGCAGAATTTTTTCTATGTTAATTTCCAAGTCAGTTCCTACCACAAAATAAAACAATGACTGTTAAAACACAAAACTGCTGGCCTGTAGTCTTTAAACCATTCCTATAGCTATGTGTCACAAAATCAATCATGTTTATCACAACGAATGGCGAGCTTTATGATTTCATAGTTGAAAACGGTGATTTAAAGGATAAAAGTACGAAGTAGAACACGAAATATACTGCGAAATTTATGGATCTAGCTGATAAACTGATAGAGGAAAGGGGGGCTGAAGGAAGACGCATATAAAATTTAATTAGTACTCCAAAAATTGTATCAAGTTAAAGTCAAGGATGAAGCCTAGCGTGTAAAAGAAAGAGTGTTCAGTGATGAAGTAGATGAACGAGTTAAAAAACGTAGCCGACCAAGATCAGGCAGTCAATTATCATTAAAGTGAGGTAATCGATACACTAAACCGAGAAGAGGCCCTTATCAAGGACATGTACAATGAGAATTAGATTATCGACTTAAAGCTAAATACTTTAGAGAAACACGCTTTACTCAAGTAAAGCTAAGATAGTTGAAAGTAGTTTGCATAAATACTGTTCGTACGCGGAACAGTTCAATCATGTACAAAGCCAAAAATCATTGCCAAAAAATCAACGTTAAACCAAAAGGGCCTATCATACCAAATGTGTGATAACTTTTTTTCCTGTACGAAGCTGTACGAATCCTTTGGTAGAAATTCTCTCAAGACATCATACTCAATTGTGATATTTTTTTTGAAGAGTTAGATTTAGTTAGATATTTTGTTTTCACTATAACAAACGAAATTTTGATAATTTGCCTGGTTTTCGTGCTTAAAAAGGTCATACGCCATTTTGACAAATATTGATATACCAACTTGAGATTTTGCAAATAGCTTTGTATTTTTAGATAGCTTAGGTGTTTATCTGTAAAACAAAAAAAAGTTTCAAAAAATCGGTGCATTTGTTGAAGAGTTACAAGAACTTGAATGTATGGGTTTTCAACGATACAACAAACAAAAGGCCGGAAATTGCAATGTAAACAACAGTTCGCAATTTAGTCAAACTTTAAAAAATCATATCTCTGGATTTATGAGTCGGATTTAAGAAATCTTTGTTTTATCGAATAGCTCAATGTCTCTTCGCCATGATAAAACCCTCAAATAGTGTATACTCGTATTTTCATTTTTTGGGATTAATTCCCTGTCTGGATCACAGTGCCTTGGGGCTACGAGACTGCTCTCCCTAGGCCTCTCAAGCAGTCTCGGGTGTGTAGAACATTAAAGTCTTGGAATTTCGTGAGACTTCTCCGGTGAGAATATCTTTTTAATGCAGCCACTCTTTGGACCAGCCTTGCACTAAATTCGATTCCACTCTGTCTCTCCTGTGTACTCCTCCGATACCTTTTTGTACTGTTAGTTGATTTACCTGCATTTGATACTTGCACCCTGAATCTATTCCCTTTATGAAATACAAACTCTTATAACATATAGGCACGGTTTAATCGGTGCTCATTTCCCTCGATAGTGCCAGCATTTTTTATAATTCGCAAAGATAGGGAAGATAATTCAACCCACTCTTTCTTGATCCTCTATTTCTCTTTCTCTCCATTGCTTCACCTGCTCACTGTTTATATCCTTTCAGTGCTAACTGGTTTTTATGCAATTTAAAGTCCCTCAAGATCTACTCAATCGATCACGCGAGCTCGCTGCCTAATTTCCCGCATTTCTCACAGTCGTAGTCATTGCTCTTGTTCCGTTAAAGAGCATTCATTTTGATCCTAGGTACCAGGGCGGATGATTTTTGACAAATGTATGAAAATGTTTCAATTACTTTTTGGGGGTATGAAAATATAAAAGGAAATTTTTATGAAATGCAAAACTATTTTGCTTGAAAAATATCTATATGAAGTCATCAGTTAAAATTTGAAATAAAATCAGAAAACTGGAAATTAAGAATCACTGGACCTGTGCGAAAATCGCCTGGGACAAATTGGCACGTGTGCATATATTTTATACGTCCTCAAAGAGCACTGGATGGGGTACCAAACCCTTTTGCTGAAAGGTGATGGGGTATACAACTCTTTTTTATATTCAAGATGTGGCTTGAAATGTTGTCTAATTGTATGAAGTTATCCTCCCGACCTATTACTCAGGATTAAAAATGACCACTCCTTTACTTTCCATCGTTCGCCTTCTTCGCTCTTCTAAAATTTACGTACTAATGCTCCTCCGTAGTACCCTAATTAACTACATATACCGGGTGTCCCAAAAAAAAGTTCCGACGTTTGATTGAGCACAGAGAAAAATGTTTTTAATCTGGCAATTTCTATTCATTCTAGCTACGTGCTAGATATTTTAACTTACCGTTTGGCATTTCGTAGGAAGAAATTAGTAATCTGAAAATGGAGTTATGAGCTCTAACATTTCACTTTCATGTTCAAGGCAAAACCAGAGAGATTATTACGCCTTCCTGCTTCGTGATGGTGGGGACTCCCTCGACGAGCAACACAAAAATTGAGTTGACAATTCGTTCATTACCTTGACGTCCCGAGCGGGCAGAAATTTTATTCACAAGAGAAAGCGTTGCTTTGTAATTGAACGGAATTCAGATTTAAATCATTTTTTATTGTGTGAATTAGCCTAAGGTGTGAGGAATAGAAACAAATAGGTCTCGGGACAACTGTTTGCTGCTGTTATTGTTGCCTCGTGCCAACTGGGAATTTCAAAAGGGAATTTTTACTGTTTCATGGTTTCACAGCACGGAGTAGAATAGACTGTCTTTTCATAACTAAAGAATAGTTTCAATTGCATTTTCGACCTACCATACGTATCATGCAATAATGCATTTTTGTGTGTTCGTCCAGTCCGAATTGAGTGGCAAGGTATGAACGTAGTATTTTCCCCCTGAGACCTATTAGATCCGATTTTCAGACCCTTACTTCGAATATGCTCAATGAACGGAACTCTTTCACGTCGTCAAGGCAATGAAACAAAGTGTCAACCCAGTTTTTGTGTTGCTCATCCGGAGATTCCCCCTCCACCACGATGATGCAGAAAGGCGTACTAATCTCTCTGGTTTTGCCTTCAACATGAAGATGAGATGTTAGAACTAATAACTCCATCTTCAGATTACTGATTTCTTCCTACGATAAGCCAAACTGTAAGTTGAAATGTCCATCATGTACCTAGAATGAATAGAAATTGCAAGATAACGAACTTTTTGTCTGCGTTCAATCAAACGCCGGAACTTTTTTTTGGGACACCCGGTATTATCCCTATAAGTCAGGAATTACTTGGATAATCTGTGATTTGAATAATCCTAGCCCCTCGTCACGTGCAAATACGAAATTGAATAAGGAAATGCCTAGCAAAACCCCCGGGGTGTGGGTACTTAGTATATTTGTCCGACGGGGATGTGACGATTTTCAGGGTAAATTTTTCACCCATATTTTAAACTTCTGTTCCCCGTTCCTTTCCCCGCTCCATCCAAACAAATGGGTATCGTTTTCAAACAATAGTGAGTGAGTGCATGAGGGCCGCAATAACTCAATTTGCTGTTGTCTAAAGTTTCTTACGAACCCCCGTCAATGATAAAAATGATCTTGGCGCCATTACGGCATAAGGATTAAAACGATCATTTTAAGCATCCATACCCATTGAGCCCTGTCATCCTTCAACATTCCACAGCTGTGAACACTCGAGCCTAACATATACAATTTTGTTTCAGTTGAAATCTGAAGGAATTCCAGCATATTTTTAAGAAAATATGCGCAAAATGAACTGAAGAGATCGAGAGGAACACATTGGTGTAATTTTTTTTCAAAACCGACCAATAGTTTGGCTATTCCATCTCGACTATTCCATTCCATCATTCTATTCCATCACTTCATGTTTTACAGATTTTTCCCCACAACTCACACTAACTAAACGACTTAACCGATGTCTGCCCACACAATTATTATTATTATTATCATTTTATTTAAAGTTGGCAACTTACATAGCTAAATATAAAAAACGCTAATTCAAGCCAACAAATTAATTACAATGATACAGAAAAATATAGACAGGTAAATAGTCAATGAAATTACAAAATTCATAAAATCTACATATAAAATCTACAAATAAGATGTATAAAACTATAAAAAGCCGAGCCGAGGTATGAATTGCTTGCAAAGTCTGCTGTCATAATCTAAATTTTTCCAAAATTTTATTTTATTTTTGAATTGTTGTACAGAATTTGCATCTTTGATTTCCTGTGGAAGGGACTGCCAAATACGCTGCCCTCTACCGTATATTGGACTGATTCAGTACCATGATAAATAGTACGTACCTTTGGAACCATGAATGTATTTTTATTTCTCAAATCATAGGCAGCACTCCTTTAAAGAAAGATCTCATTCATAAATGTGGGGTTTGGATTATTTATTGTTTTGAACATTTCAGTCATTAGCAACTGCATAGTTTTCTCATGTATTGTCACAGATCTATCTTTTTCCAGCAAAGTTGCGAAACTAGAACTATAGTCTTTATATGCTATCCTGAGGGCTCTCTCATGCAGCCTATTGATTCTATTATTCATCTTTCTGCTATGAAACATCCAAACCAACGGACAGTATTGGAATTGGCTAGTCACAAATGCTCTCATCAGAAGTCTCAATTTATCAGTACCTAGATATGCAGAGATCCGTGATAAAGCAAATTGTTTTTTACCAGCCTTTTGACAAATATTACTTACTCGCTTTTCAAAGCTAAGATTTGCGTCAATTAAAACTCCTAACAGCTTCTCCTCCTTTGAATAAGTAACGGCACAGCTGCCTATATTTATGCTGACCTCTTGATTTGTTCTTTCACCAAATATCATAAAATGGCATTTGTCTTCGTTCAATTTCATGTAATTGTTTCCAAACCACTCGATTATGATTTTGGAATCATTTTCTAGCCTGGATATTACATTTTCGAGTCGCATATCGCATGTATAGATGGTTGTATCATCCGCATAGTTACATATATCTGTTTCTTGAATCGATAACAGAAGATCATTGATATAGATACTGCAAAATAGAGGTCCAAGGACGGATCCTTGAGGAACAGCAAACCTTAGATGTTTATAGGTGCTGAAAGATCCATTGATTTTTACTCGTTGTTGCCGATTTTCCAAATAGCTGTAAACAAGACAGTTTCAGTTTCAGTTTCAGTTTTCATTCACTTATCAATCAATTTTAAATACAATTCAATACAAAATACTCTACAACTAAACACATCACAACAATAAGAACCAAAATTACAAACATTACTAGAATAAATGAAGAAAAAATATATACTTTACATGATTGTATTTAAAATTGATCGATTAAGGAGGAGCTCTCTAAATAGGTAAACTAATCGAGAGAGAGCCCCCCCCCCCCCACATAAAACAAAAACTAAAAAAAAGGAACTTTACATTAAAAACAAAGATACCAGATAATATACCAATAATAACCAGATGAGCCTTTGATGGGGTTTGTCAAGTTTGGTTCACATAACTAGTTAATTTTGAGAGTATGAATCAAGGAAATAAGTTTCAATTTTGAACGAGAAACCGCAGTAGAGCTAGCAACGCGAATGAACAGTGGAAGAGTGTTCCAGAGTTTTGAACCAAAATACTGTACTGTTTGTAGACCGTAGAAAGTGGTATTTTGAAGAGATTTGAATAGGTCACCTCTGGTAGCCTGACGAGCCCCAATCCTATGAACAGCTGCATTTGGCTGAAAGTAATCATGAAAGCAATACGGAGATACCGTATTGATAGCTTTATTGACAAAGGTTAATACATTTAGGTGCAGAACATCCTCAAGTTTTAAAACTTTTAATGATAGGAAAATTGGTGAGCTAGGAGAAGAGAAGGGCTCAAATTTGATGCTCCTGAGAATTTTCTTCTGAAGTCGGAAGAGTGGGTTCAGGTAGGATTCGTAAGTCAAACCCCAGACTGAAATGCCATAGCTGAGGAAAGAAGAGAACAGGGAGTTATAGAGTGATATAAGAGTATCCAAGGGAACAAAGTGGCATACCTTAAAGAAACTACCAGCGGTTCTAGAAAGTTTTTTGCTTTCTTTTCATAGATTTCCTTTTCGTAGATAGTGTTGAAAAATACTATGATTTCTCCACAGTCTATCAAGAACTCGATGGAAAATTATACACCCTCTCCTCAAATGAACTTTGAAAGCACATGCGTTTCTTTGTCCTACGTATCAATAATACAAATGACTCCAATACAAACAAAACAAATGTAGAAAACAACAGCTCCACCAAAACTGTACACCTCACTTTTAAATTCCCACTGTTTAAAATGTATTTTGCCTATTTTACCCCATTGTTGAATTGCAAACTTTGTGTTGAATTATGTTCGTGTCGTATTATCTTCTTTAGATATGTGTACTTTTGTTTGTGGCATTTTTGTTTAGTTTATGTCCCGCTACTAGGTGGTTGCATTGTGACTGATTGTCCCTTAGGACCAGCGAGAAGATCTCCTTATGACGATGCCGGTTGAAATCAATCAATGGAGAGCAACAATAGGGTGTTTCCGTGCATGTATGCAAAACATATCCCTACTGAGCAGAAATGTTAGGCCACTTTCATTTCTCTTTCAAATTTTTAAGTTATATTGGTTTTGTTATTGGTTCATCGCAGTCTCAATCCTTGTTCTGCCATTTACACTGACAATGCAGTTTCTTGCAGTTCACTCTGTTGCACCAGAGTTATGTTTTTTGCCTTTGTTCGCCCGCATGCATCGGTCTGCGAAGATAGTACTTTACCTTACCGTAGAACTTGTCAAGCAAATTCCGCTAGGTGTCTTTGTCATTGTTCGATATAAGTACTTTCATTCTCGCTATGTCTACTTCTACACAGCGTGCGTAGCATGTTGCTCGCTACATATACAATGGTCAGTTTTTAGGACCATTTTGCTGAGTGGTGATGTAGAAACGAATCCAAGCCCTGAAACACTTGATTTTTGCACTTGGAATCTAAATAGTATTACTGCGCATGATCTTTTACGAGTCCCTCTCATAGAGGCTTATAATTCTGTGTATAATTATGACCTTATAGGAATTGTTGAAACCCACCTTGATAGCACCGTGGAGGAGTATAGACTGGCACTAGATGGCTATACGTTTATTAAAAATAACCATCCTCAAAATGTGAAAAGGGGTGGAGTTGGGCTATACATCAAAGACTCTATTGCTTCAAAAAACCGTTCTGATTTAGTGACCCTCCCTGAATGTATTTTGTACGAAATTCAATTAAACAGGAAAAAGTACTTCTTCGCCGTAATTTATAGAAGTCCAAGTCAGGGCCCGGAGGAGTTTGATAACTTCACAACAAACTTTGAGTTGATGCTATCGAAAGTGCATGCTAAAAATCCATTCTGCGTTACCATTACCGGTGATTTCAACTGTAGATCAGCTCAGTGGTGGGCAAATGATATCGAAAATAATGAAGGCAAACTGTTTGAGCCCCTAGCGTCTGACAATGGTCTTCATCAGTTGATATCAGAACCAACCCATTTGATGGGCGATTCCAAGTCCTGTATTAATTTGATATTCACTGATCAACCTAACTTTATTATTGAGTCAGGTGTTTATCCGTCATTACATGAGCAGTGCCACCATCAAATTGTTTACGGTAAATTATCTGTTTCAAACATAGCACTACCTCCATACACCCGTAAGATTTGGTACTACGACAAGGCTGACTTTGTAATATTTATTCTAATTTCATTCCTAATAAGGTTAAAACAATTAGGCCTCGCCAAGCACCCTGGATAACGCAAGCCGTCAAAAATTTTCTTAGGAAAAAGAATCGTGCATATAAAAGTTTCGTGAGGAGTGGCCGGCCAGTCGACAAGCTCGAAGGTATAAAAAAGATGGTATCTGAAGGCGTAAGGCTGATTAAGGAGGCTAAGCGGAATTACTTCCTTAAGGCTGGGACAACCTTGGCTAATCCTGGGACAAGTAGCAAAACCTATTGAACTTTGATAAACACTGTTCTAAACAAAGTTAAGATTCCCATGATACCACCTCTTCTTGAAAATGGGCTGTTTGTAACCGATTTTACCGAAAAGGCACAGATCTTTAATAACTATTTCATACTTCAATGCTCGACCATTGACACAGGTAGTGAAATTTCACAAGATCTTCCAGTAACTACGACTCTAATAAGTAATTTTTTCATCTCCGAGGACAAGATACTTAATATCATAAGATCCCTTAATCCCAAAAAAGCACATGGTTGGGATGAAATATCTGTGAGGATGATAAAGTTAAGCGATGTTGCTTTGGTTCTTCCACTTAAAATAATTTTCATAAATTGTTTGAGGCGTGGTTTATTTCCCGGAATATGGAAATATGCAAATGTAGTGCCGGTTCATAAGAAAAATGAGAAAAATGTGAAGGGGAATTACCGTCCTATTTCTCTTTTACCAATTTTTGGGAAAATACTTGAAAAACTCATATATGATTCTCTTTACTCACATCTTGTATCACATGAACCCAAATCAATCAGGTTTTCGCCAAGGAGACTCAACAATCAACCAGTTACTCTCAGTAACACATACGATATTCAAAGCTTTCGACTGTATTCCTCCTCTTGATTTTCGCTCAGTTTATCTTGACATTTCTAAGGCATTTGATAGGGTATGGCACGACGGTCTAATTTATAAACTAAAACGATGTGGTGTCTCAGGAGAACTTCTTTCTTTAATCCAAAGTTTTCTCAAGGATCGAAAGCAGAGGACTGTATTGAATGGACAGAGTTCAAATTGGGGAGATATTTCGGCAGGGGTTCCCCAGGGCTCTATTCTAGGACCTTTGTTTTTCCTTGTGTACATAAATGATCTAGCTGTAGGCTTGAAGTGCAATGTTAAACTATTTGCTGATGATACATCATTGTTCACAGTGGTAGAAGATTCAAATTCAGCAGCCAGTGATATGAACCACGACTTGGACTTGATAAGTCAGTGGGCTCACGCTTGGAGAATGTCATTTAATCCTGACCCGCAAAAACAAGCTGTTGAATTGACATTTTCAAGGAAGAAAATTGAAATTGACCATCCAGTGATCCTTTTTAACGACATACCTGTTAAAAAAGTAAACGAACATAAACATTTAGGACTTATCCTGGACTCAATGCTATCATTCTCAGCTCATATCAAATCAGCTATCTCTAAAACAAGAAAGGGCATTGGTTTGCTGAAATATCTCTCCAAATATCTGCCCAGGCATACCTTAAACGAATTATATAAGCTCTATGTTCGACCCCACCTGGATTATGGTGATGTTATTTACGATATTCCTGCTAAAGTGTGTGAATTCAGTCAAAACATCATGTTACCAAGTTTAATGGCAAAGCTAGAGTCTGTTCAGTATTCTGCTGCTTTGGCGGTAACCGGAACATGGAGGAGAACATCTCGTGAGTAGCTGTACACATAGCTTGGTTGGGAGTCACTGAGTTCCAGAAGATGGAGTAGACGCCTAACCTTGTTCTACAAGTTTGTAAATAATCTTAGTCCTGAGTGTACAGTAGATCCAATTACCCCTCTTCATCAGTCGCAGTATCGCCTTCGCAACCAGGATGTCATTGGGCGATTAAAGGCAAGGACAGAAAAATTCAAGTCTTCCTTTTATCCTAATTGTTTATCTGAATGGAATAAGCTTGAGCCTGAATTGAGACTTGCACCTTCTATTGCTGTTTTTAAGAAAAAGCTCCTTTCAATAATTCGCCCCCCTGCAAAATCTGTCTTTGGAATTCACGATCCAAAGGGATTATCCTATCTTACTCAACTTAGGGTTGGTCTCAGCAAGTTAAATCTCCACAAATTCGAGCATAATTTCAGGGATACCATAAACCCGATGTGCCCAACAAGCGATGGTATTGAGGACGTGGAGCACTTTTTGTTGCTCTGCCCTTCTTTTGATGCTCAACGCCGAGATCTTCTCGCTGGAATTGTTGAATTATTATGACCATCTGTACAAATCACCAATCTTTCAAATGATGCTTTGGTGCAGCTTTTATTATATGGTGATCAAGACCTTTCTTATGACTTGAACAGAGATATACTCGAACTAACTTTACATTTCATTCACGAAACTGGTCGGTTTGACTAAGATCTTCCAAACCTCAGTCATGCACAAAGCAGCTACCAAGTCTCTTTACGTAAATGTTTCCTTTTCTTTGTAAATTCTGTTTCACATCAGATGCCAGGCATTTGATTTACCTTAAATAACTTGAACGAGTTGCGCTCGCATTGATCGCAACCCTGACCTGACATCTGGTGTTGGATGGAATCTAGTATAGTATCCAGTAGTTTTTAAATCGTTCGTAGTGTAGTTGTATTTAGTTTAACGTTGCGTGTCTTTTCATATTGGCCATGGGGTAGTCATAGTCTTTCGCTCCCCATGGTATCGTCCCTGTAGTGTAGTATAGTAATCAGGAACGTATAGTAGAATGTAAGATTTATTGTAATATTTTAATATCAATAAAGAAAAAAAAAGTTTTTTGCATAGCTCAGTTGTGTGATATTTCCAGGACAGATGTTCATCCATGAGAACTCCCAGAAACTTTACATACGTGTTCCTTTGAATATTCTGTTTACCAATTTTGAGATGGATGCAATTTGTCAATTTCTTTCTGGGAGAGTGAAATAATACAAAATTTATCTTCTCTATGTTAAGTGCAAGCTTGTTTGGGTCAAGCCATAGCTTAACTTTCTTAAGTTCTCTGTTGACCTTCTTTGTAAGTAGGTCAAGGTCACCAGACTCACAGAATATTTTAGTGTCATCAGCAAAGAGGAAAAAAGATAGTAATTTTGATGAATTTGGTAGGTCATTAATGTAGATAAGAAATAATAATGGACGAAGAACGGATCCTTGTGGGACACCACATGATATGTTACAAAGAGAAGAAGAGTGTCTATTTATTGAGACAAACTGCTTGCGATTGCTAAGATAAGATTGGAACCAATTTAGAGCAGTGCCTCTGATACCATAATGTTCCAACTTTTTCAGAAGTATATCATGATTAACAGTATCAAAAGCTTTTTGAAGATCCACAAATATTCCACAGCCAAATCTATTTTTGTCCAGGGAGGATTTTATGGTTTCAGCTAAACTGATAAGGGCATGATCAGTTGAGTGACCTGTGCGAAATCCAAACTGCATACAAAATAAAACCTCACAAACTTCAAGAAATCGGGATAGGCGCTGATGCATCAATTTCTCAATTATTTTGCTAAAGATGGAAAGGAGCGAAATTGGTCTGTAATTCGATTTACTTGTTGCAATTCCTTTTTTAAAAATTGGAATAACCTTTGCAATCTTAAGCTTGTCAGGAAAGGTCCCAGTGTGGAAGGATTCATTGATCAAAACTGAGAGACCTTTTGATATGGGAAAATTGAGGATTTTCATAAGCTTAACTGGAATGCTGTTTGGTCCACTAGATTTGCCATTTTTTAATGAAAGAATAAGAGTGGATATTTCTTCCATAGTGCATGGGGAGATAAAAAATGAATCCTGATTGGGATTAGATAAATAATCTAAGGGAGATTTTGGTGTCCTTGGAATTTTCTTTGTGATGGTACTAGCCACATTAGTGAAATAGTCATTAACTTCATTGGCTATTTTTATTGGGTCTGAGATTTTGGAGCCATTTTCATCTTTTAAATAAGAAACACTTTCAATATTTCCAGGTTTGATGCTTATTATATTCTTTATGCCTTTCCACATCATCTTCATGTTGTTTTTATGTTCATTAAAGTATTGATTATAATAATTTCTTTAGCTTTCTCTTATTTTATTGACAACACGGTTTCTAAATTGTTTATAAGCTTTCAAGTCAAATGGAGATTTTGTTGCCTTATACTGCTGGAATAAGTTATCTCTGATTTTCATCATTTTCTGAATTTGAAAGTTAATCCAAGGTTTGTTTTTTAGCTCTAATGCCTTCCTATTCAGCTTTTTCTTGGGGCAATGTTTGTTGATGAGGTTATGAAGATTGAGTAGAAAGGAGTCAAATTTCTTATTTAGATCTAGGCACTCTTTGTCAAGATAGGAAGATTCAATTTTTTTGTATTCTGCAAGGAATTGAGCTTCATCAAAGTTCTTGTAATCGTAAGCAAGGTAAGATGATGCTTTGTGGTCAGGCAAATTGTCACTCGAGATGGCAAATTGAGGAAGATGATCAGAGATTAGAGATAGAATATTGCCTTCTGAGATGTTGGTTTCAGTTACATTATTAATATAGATATTGTCAATTATTGTGGAGGAAGAATCAGTGATACGTGTTGGATGCAATATGGATGGCTGGAGATGGTAAGAAAACATCATGTTGATAAAGTCATTACTTGGGGTATGATTGTCATATTTGAGCAAATCAATATTGAAATCACCCATGATAGCAATCAGCTTATTTTCCTTTGAAAGGTACGTCGTATTCCAGAACAAACATTCCTTTCCTAGACACAAAAATACACATAAACGAGAACAAAGAATTAAAAAGCTCACTTTACATTAAACCAACAGATAACTGTGGGCTATTACATGAAACGTCATTCCATCCTGCCTCCACAAAAAGAGGTATAATTTACAGCCAAGCCCTTAGGTACAGACGAGTCATTACAGATGATGTAAAACTGAAATCATGCTTAACGGACCTCGGTACAGACCTACTTAAAAGAGGATACAACAAAACTCAAATTTATACACAATTTAATAAGGTCACAACAATGACTCAAAAACACGTTCTCTCTAATAACCTCCCAGAAAATGCCCTCCCCAAGCCCCTTCCATTCATCGTACCATACGACCCAACTACTTCCCACATCAGTAAAATTATCAAAGAGCACTGGCACTATATTCGTGAAGACCCCACCCTATCAGCCATTTGGCCTAATGAACCGTTCCTTGCTTTGAAAAGACACAAAAATATCAAAGATATCCTTGTCACAACCAAATTTAACAAATAAGCCAAGAAAAATTAAGACCCCTTCTGTAAGTGATGCTTCGCCATTAACCTCCCACTTCAGACTTAAATAACACCATTGACACCGCAACGAGGTTACGAGAACAGACCTGGAGAAACAACAGGTTGGTAATACCCCTTATTTCTTTTCGTTCATCTTATTATTATTTCTTACAACAAGTAGTTATGACAGTTCAGGCAGCAAACGTAGCAACGGGGGATTCCACGATGGTCAGAGCACCTTCTGGGGACATCGATATCATAGCCCTCTTCGTTGCCCATCATTTTTCAGGAGTTCAAGTATTGATTGACAACGGAACAGGTCTCAATACTAGAATAATAGATGCAATATCTTCAAACATGGAGATCGAAAGGCGCTCGTTGGTCTTCGTGCTTTTTCTGAAAATGGTTATGTTTCTAGCTTCTTTACAAAGAGGAAAGTAGCTATTTGGAGCTGAATGGTTAAAAAGACAGAATATGTAAATTTATTTGCAGATTTGGGGACCAGTCTGAGGTCGAGGCAGGCTTGGAAAAGTTCGTATGCACCATATATGGAAATGAAAGGATTCAATTGGTTAACAAAGTGAGAAAGAAAATGTTCTTGCAGAAGTTCGAAAATGAAAAGAGAATAACAGATTTAAGCTTGCTGCCAGTCAAATTCAAGGCTTTGCATCCAGTGATCAAATTATGTGGCATCTATTTTAGGCAAGCTGGCTGCTTAATGATGGATCTGGACGATCCAGCAAATCATATCGATGGGATGAAAGGGATGAAAGGGGATCAATTGTTTGGAGTGTTGTTTGCCACCTGGATGATGTCGCAGAACTGCTATTGACCAACGAAGTTCTGAATTACGATGACGGAGATGGGGCAGATCTAATGGAAGGCGATTACAGTGACAACGACTTTGATGAAGAGATATTAGATCTTTACGATGTTTGGTCGTTTACATATTCAAAGAGGAGATTATTTTCTGTACATAGATTATATTGAGTTTCATAGAGGCAAAAACTTAAGTATCATTTGCTTTAAAACGAAACTTTGACATGAAGTAAAGGCAAAACGGCGCCTAATGTACCCGTATGATATGGATTTTTGGAATCAGCACACCGTTATTACCCAAGTCTACCAAACTTGACAAAATTCCCTTATGAGGAGGAGTTTCATTAAGGCATTTTTGTCTTTTCTGCATGAAAACGAGATTTGGAAATGGAATAAAGGCCAAACATTCCCCAATACGCCTAATGACATTGACTTTTGGAATCAGCATCCCAAAATTACCCAAAACTACTTAATTTGACGTACTTCCCCCAGACGATGGACCCTGCAAGGCATTTGCGTCTATTTTATCTGAAAACGAGACTTTGGCATGAGATAGAGCCCAAAAGCCACCGAATTTGCCCTAATAACATCGATTTTCGCAATCTGCACCCCAAAATTATCCCTATGTACTTAATTTGACTTACTTCCCCGGAGGATGGACCCTGCAAGGTATTTGCGCCTATTTTGCACGAGAATGAGACTTTGACATGAGACAGAGGCCGGAAGCCACCAAATTTACCCGTATAACATCGATTTTCGTAATCAGCACCCCAAAATTACCCAAAACCACTTAATTTGAATTACTTCCCCGGAGGGGGACCCTACCCCCATTCTCTGCCTGGTCTATTATATTAGAAGCACAGTGAGACCCCCGGACACAATTTGAGAGCTAGCCAAGAAAGTGATTAGAGAAATTCCAAATACCTATCAAAGCATTTACATCGCATGTGATACATACAGGAAAAATTTGATAAAAGATGCAAAAAGACGCCTTAAGAAGTTCTGATATCAGAATACCCGCTGATTTCAAAAAGTTTCTTTCCAACGGAGACAACAAGGAAAGAATATTTTATTATTATTATTATACGTGGTGCTAAATGTCACAGTTCATACTGGTTGCTTTTTCTTTGGCCGGGTGTAAACAATACACCTAAGGCATGTCATGTTGAAGTTCAGATGCTAAGTACTTTACGAAGGATCCTTGCAGTTCCTAGTAAGCATGTCTTTTGGACCGTCTGAAGATTCATATTTTCTGAGACGCTTCTGATATTATCTTCCATTCCTTTTCTGATGGTACCGAGGGCTCCTATCACAATGGGTATTACTTCCGTTTTCATTTTCCACATCCTTTGTATCTCAATTTCCAGATCTTGATATTTGCTTTTCTTTTCCATTTCTTTGATTGAAACATTTTTATCACATGGCACAGTCATGTCTATCAGCTTGCAAGTTGAATTCACTTTGTCCTTGATTATGATATCAGGTCTGTTCGCACCTATATGTCTGTCTGTATGCACTGCCATGTCCCATAGCACTGTATGTGTTTCAGTGTTAGTTACTGTGTTCGGTTGGTGCTCATACCACTTGTCTGAGGTCTTGATTCCTAGATCATTACAAATATTCCAGTGTACATATGCTGCAGCTTTGTTGTGTCTTTCGATGTAATCTGACTTTGCTAATACTTCACATCCTGATGTTATATGATCAATTGTTTCAGACTGCTTGTAACACATCCTGCATCTGCTGTCAATTCTTTGCCAACTATGTGTTTTTGATAATTTCGTGTGTATAGAGCTTGGTCTTGCGCTGCTATCAACAATCCCTCTGTTTCTCCTTTGATGTCTGATCTGAGCCAATTGTTTGTATTTGGAAGGTCAACATGTGGTTCCCAAATAAGTGAAGGGTACTTTCCATGCAGTGGTTTACTAAGCCATCTATTATTTTTCTTCTTCACAAGTTCTTTTTTTATTTCTTGTTTCAATACTTTTGCGTTTTCTGCCGTTGGTTTGTCTGGATTCGGTACGAAATTCAAATCTGCCATTTCCTTTTCGATATTTTTGGCTATTTTACTGATTGAGTACTTTCGCTTCGTCTTCTCGTGCATAATAATCATATTGCTTGACAAAGTGCTCTTGTTTTCAAGATAATGATTAAGCCCTACTATTGCCACTTTAAATGCAGTCTCTATTTCTATCAATCCTCTGCCTCCTTCTTTTCTGGGTATGTAAATTCGGTCGACATCAGATTTTGGGTGTAACATTCCATGCATTGTCAAGATCTTCCTTGTCTTTGAATCAAGCTTTTTTAGCTCAGAGTATTTCCAATCGATTATCCCAAAACTATATTGCACAGTAGGTATCGCCAAGCTGTTTATCGCTTCAATTTTGCTTCTTCCATTGAGTTCTGATCTCACTATTAGTCGTACTCTTTTGTAATACTCTTTCCTGATTTTCTCCTTCATTTTAGTATGTTGAATACCATCACTTTCATCTACTCCAAGGTATCTGTATCCCCTATCTTGATCTAACTCATTGATAGTTGTTTCTTTATCCAGCTCAAAATCAATCAATCCAGCTTATTATTATTATTATTATTATTATTATTATTATTATTATCATTATTATTATTACTATTATTATACGTGGTGCTAAATGTCACAGTTCATACGGGTTGCTTTTTCTTTGGCCGGGTGTAAACAATACACCTAAGGCATGTCATCTTGAAGTTCAGATGCTAAGTACTTTACGAAGGATCCTTGCAGTTCCTAGTAAGCATGTATTTTGGACCGTCTGAAGATTCATATTTTCTGAGACGCTTCTGATATTATCTTCCATTCCTTATTATTATTATTATTATTATTATTATTATTATTATTATTATTATTATTATTATTATTATTATTATTATTATTATTATTATTATTATTATTATTATTATTATTATTATTATACGTGGTGCTAAATGTCACAGTTCATACTGGTTGCTTTTTCTTTGGCCGGGTGTAAACAATACACATAAGGCATGTCATGTTGAAGTTTAGATGCTAAGTACTTTACGAAGGATCCTTGCAGTTCCTAGTAAGCATGTCTTTTGGACCGTTTATTATTATTATTATTATTATTATTATTATGTCTTTTGGACCGTTTATTATTATTATTATTATTATTATTATTATTATTATTATCATTATTATTATTATTATTATTAAACATCTATTTAAAGTAGACTAAATAATGAATAGCTAAATTACAGCTAATTAAGGCCTACTATTTACAATATACATAATTTACAATAAAACTATCCATATATATTACAGGACAAAAGAGTTAAAATCTATCATGTTAGAAACCCAACTTGCGGGATATATACTTTGCAAAGCCTACAGTTGCATTTTCCACCATTCCAGCATCTAATTCGTTTTTTGAACATAGGAAGGCTGTTAGATTTTTTTATTTCTTGCGGTAAATGCTGCCACAGTTTATTTCCAAGGTAAGTAATGGACTCAACTCCAAAGGACGTAGTTCGTTCTTTTGGCAGTTGAGCATCATCACCATGCCTTAGACAGTACCTAATATTGCGTTGCATGAAAATATCCTTCACGAATGGTGGCTTCAGACGGCCTTTTGTTTCATAAATTTCAGTCATGAGCAACTGTAGGTTTCTTACATGGATTGGCACCGATTTAGATTGCTCCAGGAGAAAACCGAAATCATTCTCGTAATCTTTATATGCAATGCGTAATGCCCTTTCTTGGATATGATTTATTCTATGATTCAAAGCTCTATCATAGAGCATCCAAACAAGCGGACAGTAGCTGAAATGAGACAAAACAAACGCCCTCATTAACTGCTGCAGTTTTTCAGTGTCCATGTATCGTGATATTCGAGCAAGAGCATGGAGTTTTTGGCTGGCCTTTTTGCAAACAGTCTTGACATGCTGCTTGAAAGAAAGTGATTGATCAAAGGTTATACCGAGAAGATTTTCCTCTGAACTTACTTTCACACAGGCCTCGCCTATTTTAATTGTTGTTTCATTACTCCCTTTTGCACCAAAAATCATTAAGTGGCATTTGCCTTCATTTAGCTTCATGCAATTGTTTGGAAACCATTCAGTTATCTTAAGGGCATCATTCTCTAAATGCATAATGCATCTGCAATATTTGAGTTAATGGAGAAAGTATGGGTTGAAAGTGGAGCTGAAATTGGAGAACGTATCATCTATGTAGCTAGAGGAGGGCACTGTCGAAGAATATCTAGAGATGGTAACTACAATGTTGCTGGATTGATCACAGATCATGAAGAAGCGGATGCGAAGATTGCATATCTTACAAAGCACGCTGAAGATGAGTTTGGGGAGGACACTGTGTGTGTTGTAGGGTCATCGTCAGGAGATACTGATATTTCAGTATTCTTCTTGCGATGCCTTTCAATCTTCATGTCCTAGTTGACAATGGAACGGGAAAAAATCGAAAAATCCTCGACTTGAGAAAAGTCTGACCTGACTGACATCCAAAAAAGGGCACTACTGGGAATGCACGCCTTTTCAGGTAGTGAATATGTGTCTAGAATGTTTCGCAAAGGCAAGCAACTTTGCTGGAAACACGTACAAGATAACGACATATTTCTAAAGCTATTTAGCAGTTTGGGAGCAGAAATGCATTTGAATGATGATCAGCTGTGTGGCCTTAAAAAGTTAATCTGCGAGATATTTGGAGAAAAGCGGCTGAATTCGGTAAATGACGCAAGGAGAAAGATTTTCTGGGAAAAATGGAGAAAAAAAAATAGCGGATTTATCTCTACTTCCACCAAGTCATAGCAGCCTTGCAAACCATAGTCGACGTTCAAACTATATTGCTTTCATGTGGAAAAATTCACATGGACCAATGATAGATTTTGAGAGCCCAACGTTTCATGGCTAGCTTCCAGATCTGAACATTGACTGGATTGAAGAAGCATACCCTGAGGATGTCACGGAGCTTTTTGGTAACTTCAGGCAATGACACCGAGGTTTCTGATTTTCCCATAGATGATCCATCAGACTACAGTGCTTCGGACACTGACGTTTAGAGCAAATTGCAACTTATATCCAAGTTACTTTTGACTTTCTATATAGATGTTATGACACTACATACAATCTTTATGACTATCACATCCCAACCTTAAAGGACAAGTCCGGGGTTGGTATGATTGATGATAAAATACAAGATAATACTGCTATGAATGATGTATGATACTTTATTCCACTATTTTTCGCCTTCTCCTTGTGAAATTACGTATTCAAATTAGCAATTAGAGCGAAATGACGTCATATCGCACAAACGAAAGCGAGGCAGTGTGACTGTTTCTTCGGCTCTTAATCGCTGCTAGCCTCTTTATCGTGTACTCATGCATTGAAAATGGCGCAAGAACACGATGGCGCAACGAACACGATAAAGTGGCTTGCAACGATAAAGAGGCGAAAAAACAATCAATCACACAGCCTCGTTTGTACACAGCCTGTACTCATGAATTGAAAATGGCGCAAGAACACGATAAAGTGGCTTGCAACGATAAAGAGGCGAAAAAACAATCACACAGCCTCGTTTTCGTTTGCGCGATATGACGTCACTTCGCTCAAATTGCTTATTTGAATACGTAATTTCACAAGGAGAAGGCGAAAAATAATGGAAAAAGTATCATACTTCATTCATAGCAGTATTATCTTGTATTTTATCATCAATTATACCAACCCCGGACTTGTCCTTTAACCCCAGAATGGGGCATTGCTATAACGTAAACAAGACTAAGTAAAATTTCTCACAAAGATGCAGTAGCCTTATCTGTGAAATTTCTACTCCAAATTGATATTTTCTATTGAAAAGTCAACTCTATATAGCATTTACACCAAATAGTATTCTACAAGCAATGCCCCCATTGGGGGCAAATACCCCCAAATCTATCAAAACTGCATCAGACATGAAACATAATAGCAAATTTGGATTCTACAACCCATAATTGACCAGAAAATATATATCTATAGACAGTTTTACTGGTATCTGTCAAAAGTCCCCTTTTTGGGGCCAACATAACAAAAGTTGGGGGCAAGGGTGAATGCAATGAAATTTCAAGAGACATGATCTTCTGATCTGTGATTTACGTTGTTGCAATCGATTACATGGCTGTCCGCACGTTTTCTCGTGTAGAAAGCGTTTTCCCCATTTTTGGGGGTAAATGCCCCCATATCTTGTAAACGCCCCCTTATCTGACTGAATAACATCAAAATTTGGAATCTACGCCCCCGAATTAATGTAGTGCACCTGATCTCATTTACTCCCTCTCTGGGTGGTGATACTCCCCCTTCCACTATCGGACTATCGATGTTATTTTCGATTTTGAAGAGCTTTTATCCGAAATGAAAGGTTTGACAGTCTTCCAACATTTTTGCTGTCTGTAATTTCTGAAATATCAAGTTGATTATAGAAACATCTTTTTGCCTGACAGGATAATTTAACGCACAGATTACGCTGTCTACGGAAAGCATCCCAGTTATCAGCTGTTCTATTGTTATTGTATCTATTTTTAAGCCTTGTGCGTAGCATGAATGCCTTGTGAAGAGCTCGGTCCATAAAGGGACTGTCATTAGCACGAACATACCTCTTTTTCATTGGTGCATATTTAGCTAGAACACGTTGAAACGTGTCCTGAAAGGACGCGTAGGTCAAATCCTGTACTTTAAGATCAGCGAGTTCTGTCTGAACATCCTGTCGAAATACATCTTCTCGAAAGTGTTCATAGTCTCTGTACTTTACAACGTTTGGCTTTTGCTTGTCAAAAGAAGCTTTCAATACGGTAACAATCATTTTGTGAAAATCAGATAGCCCAGTTTCGATCGCCGTTGTGTGTTGAAACTTCCTTCCTCTATTTTTCAATATCAAATCAATACATCTAGGGTTACCGGACTTAAAACACGTAGGCTCTTTTACCAAGTTCTTGAGAGTGAAAAGATCCATGAAGTCACCTATCTCCTGTTCTGTTTCCATGGCATTGAAATCACCAAGAACAACGAAATTTTCATATCTGTCACTGTAATGATCTATTGCTGTACTAAGTTGGCCGAAAAAGTAAGGCTGTGATTGGGTTGGTGGGCGGTATATGCTAAAAAGAGCCCACTCCTTTTTCCGTAAGTTAATTCGAAACCAATACATTCCATATCATCCTCAAACTTGAAAGACTTAAGCTGTTTGGAAGGGATTTCCTCCTTAACAAAAACAAGCAGACCACCTCCATTGCTATTCCTATCTAATCGAAATGGTTCCGAGTAGCCCTGGATGAAAAATTGCCCTAGAGAGAATGAGTTATCAATTTCGGTCTCAGCTACTATTAGAATATCAATGTTATCGCTAACCAAGTCTTTGAGTCCTTCGAACTCATTTCTTACTGAGTTTATATTAAGGTTTCCAATAACCAGACGCCCTACGTTTTTTAGCCAGAGGTTTTTCAATTCAGAATTTCCATCCCTATCATCCTTGTCTTCCAAGTTTGAGGAACGCTCTTGAATACCATCAGCAATAGCATGAGGGGGATCGATAGACAAAAAATAAGGGGTGTGTGCATGTTCTACTATGTCTATAGTGGGTGGTGACTCATTAACAGGGGAGGTCATATTGTTCACAGATACATTGTAACAGTTTTCCTCTAGTCAATATCCCATTTCCCTTATAAAAATATTGGCTAAAATAACGGTACCTTCATAAGTTAGATGTAGTCCACTTCGATTAAGATGTAATTTCGGATCAATGTTAGAATTGTCATTGTATTTCAGCTTCATTCGATCACATTCCCTTTCTAGTGCTCTGTTCACTTCAAGTGCTTTGCCATTCAATTCGTCTGCTCTCTGAACAAGTCCCGATACACTGACTTCGGTTTCTCTACATTCCATTTGTTTTGCAAGCTCGATGATGTTTTCTGCAATGATCCATCGGGATTCTTTTGATCTAAGATCGTTAGTACCACAATGCAATATAATTCGATTTAGCGCTTTCTTGATGGTAGGGCAAACATAACTGTTCATCGCGTCGGTATTGGCCCCTGCGAAGGATCTAACAAATACGTTTTCAATGTGGTGGATTGCCTCTTTCATCTTATGGCCTTGAATGCCCTTTATAATCGAATCCCCTAATATCTCCGTTGTTGTTGGTCTTTTCTGGGCTGCAGTACTGCGCGCACGATTGTTTTCTTCAATTTTTCTTGCGTTTTCATTCAGTTGCTTGGTTTCAAGGATGCCAAAACTATTCATCAGGGCGGGATATTCTTTTGTCGAGAGAAACAAAGAGTTATCTGCAGTGTTTTTGCGTTCAGATTGTTTGTTTTGCAATGCTTCACTGTACGTCTCCTCCCCTGGGGCTACTTTTCTGTTTGCGCGGTCTTTCCGGGACTTTTGTTCCATTGATAACGTTGTTCTCCAGGAACGTACAACTTGCCATTCGTAGCCTTTGTCTCTGGTCTTTGCATTTATCGAATTTTGAGAAGGATCGAGAAATGCCCTTTTCCTGGTACCAAGGGAGATCTGATTATCAACAAGGCCAGGATTTTTCCCTTCCATATCCTTTAATTTCCATTTAAATTCCATATTTTCTTGTAATAATCCCTTCGAATATGCTCTTTCTTGATGTAAAAGCTGGTTGGCATGCTCAAGGCTTTTTGCTACTGATTCCAAGGCCGAGCACAAGGGACGCAGTTCCTTTTCTAATTTGGCGACGTTCAAAACATCGGGAACGAGGACGTTCTTTTACAGAGGTTCCCCGCGACTATCGCTTTTAGAGGCAGGTTTTGAATACGTTCGATTTAATTTGTATGATGGTACCTGACTTTAAGATGTGTATCCTTCTTTCTCCATTTGAGCCACAATTATATCGACCGCTTCATTTTCATTTCGGGTCTTCGAAGCTTCGGAGTTGCTTGTCTCGCCTGGCACGGTCATACTTCTTAGGCCATTTGTAGCCTCCAAAAGCTTTGTCATCAACTCATCTTTTTTGCCTCTCGTGGAGAGATTTCTTGTTGACAATTTGGCTTTTAATTCAGCAACAGTTAATGTGTTGACAGTGGCTGCAGTTATTTCACTCATATTGATATCAATAAGAACGAAAGATAATAAGATTATCGCTCGTAAAGATCCACGTCTGACTCGCAGAACTGTAGAAATAAGAATCTGCTATCATGATTGCTGTTTCAGTCGCAATGTAAGGAAATCTCATGAGACTTTCAAGAAAATATATGCAAAATGAACTGAAGAGATCGAGAGGAACACATTGGTGTAATTTTTTTTCAAAACCGACCAATAGTTTGACTATTCCATCTCGACTATTCCATTCCATCATTCTATTCCATGACTTCATGTTTTACAGATTTTTCCCCACAACTCACACTAACTAAACGACTTAACTGATGTCTGCCCACACAATCTGCTATCATGATTGCTGTTTCAGTCGCAATTTAAGGAAATTTCATGAGACTTTCAAGAAAATATATGCAAAATAGGCAAAGAAGATCTCGAGAAACTCATTGGTGTAATTTTTTTCAAAAGCGACCAGCAGTTTGGCTATTCCATCTCTACCATTTCATCTGTACCATTCCATCTAGCGGATACGAAGAGAGTTTGACATACAAAGAAAAGAACGTAGGCAGAAGAGAGAGAAAGAACAGGCAAAGGAACGTAATTTGGTTCAACCCCCCATTCAGCAAAAACGTCCAGACAAATGTTGGCCACACATTCCTGCGACTAATCAGCAAGCACTTCCCTAAAAATGATTAACTCCATAAAATATTCAACAAAAACAACATCAAAATAAGCTACAGCTGCATGGAAAACATGGCATGCATCATCAAAGCCCATAACAAGCAGATGATAGCAAAAGGTTTAGAAAAACCAAAGCAAGGCTGCAACTGCCGGAAGAAAGACCAGTGCCCCCTGCAAGGAAATTGCCAAACTACAAACACAATTTACAACGCCGAAATCACCTCCACCAACAACGACACGAACCCCAAACTGTACATCGGTTTAACAGAGAATACATTCAAGCAGCGCTACAACAACCACATGAATTCATTCAGGCATAAGAAGTACGAGAATAGCACAGAGCTATCAAAGCACGTTTGGAAATACAAAGATACAAATGAAGCATATGACGTAAAATGGTCTATCTCCAGCCATGCAGCGGCATATTCAAACGAAAGAAAACGGTGCAATTTATGTCTAACGGAAAAGCTCTGCATTAGTAAAGCCAACAAGACACACCTACTTAACAGAAGATCAGAGTTAATCTCCAAGTGCCGCCACGAGAACAAATACTACCGGGTGCGCCAAAATAAACTATGCACGTTTGGCAGGCCACAATAAATCGTACACTAGACCGATTTTGAAGATTTATGACTTAATCTTTAGCAGAAAGCCTGAATTAGATTCTTGGACTTTTTGCAAAATTTCTCCGTTTCCAGCTTTTAGAGCGAGAAGCAAGATTCTTAAAATGTTCGTTTTCAAAAACAATGAAAACGATCAAAAAACGTCGATCAAATTTTGAAAGATTCAACATGAATGAACAAAGAGAAAAAATTTCAGGGGGATTTGGGGGTTTAGTACGAACTCTCGTCTTAGCACATCGTAAATCACCACGAACAAGTTCTTTCTTTGCCCATTCATGTCAATTATTTAGAAAACTTGATCGATGTTTTTTGATCGTTTTCAGTGTTTTCGAAAACTAAAATTTTAAGAAACTCGCTTCTAGCTCTAGAAATTAAAACTTAAAAAATTTGCAAAAAGTCCTATAATCTAATTCAGGCTTTCTGCTATAGATTAAGTCATAAATCTTCAAAATCGGTCGAGTGTACGATTTATTGTGGCCTGCCAAACGTGCATAGTTTATTTTGGCGCACCCGGTATCTAATTAATTTTAAAAGAGACCCCACGTAAAAAATTGTTATAAGATTATGTCATCGCAACATTCAATGTATAAATGCACAAAAATTGAGTAGAGTTTTCAGTTGTCTGATGATCGCCGTATAGCGTGAAACTCTGAGTAACAACAAAGAATGTAATCTTTCTTTTTGTCTCAATCCTGTTACCATTCCATCTATATCATTCCATCCTATCATTCCATTCTATCATTCTTTTCCATTATTCCATTCCATCATTCCACACTCCATGTTTTACAGATAGGCGGTATAAGACAATTTAAGAAATTCTTATTGAATGCTTGTTGACAAGGATCCCATTGCAACGACAGTCTTGAGTGATTTTCATCACAATGTGCTGAAAGAGAGCAGAATTTTGTACAAAATAGAAACTAATCATGAACCCTCGCACAGTGATCCAGGGAGTGGAAGAAATACCAAAACATGAAGTTTTAAAATTCCAATTTATCTCATGCCCATACCATGAAGTACACTCTGAGTGTTTATGAAACGCAAACATTTTAAAAATTGGACGACGGATAGCCAAGAAAATGATTTTTTAAGTTGGGCCTACTTGCTTCATTTTTTTACATAGGCACTTCCCGAATAACGCTGCCTGGATTGAATTTTCAAAGCAATATTTCTCTGCTCAGGAAGGTCCGACAATTTTCGTTTTGATCTTATTTTAATCCTCTAGTCGTGTACTTTTAGGTAATTGCAACAATGATTGGAAATATTTATATTTTGGTTCATTTCTATGTGATTCATAATGGCGGAAATTTAAAAAATTCATATCTTTAGAAATCAGTTTAAAAATTCAACAGTTGAAATGTAAAAATTGGGGCAAAATATATTTACCAAAAAAATTACAAAATTAAAGGAACTATTTTTGCACGTTTCTTCCAAAGGGTTTGTTCTAAATCGTACCCAAAAAAGAATTATGGTCATTCTTATGTTTGTGGTACAACGGACATTTTTGAGATTTTTTCAATGTTTTCTGCAATAAAAATAAATCAAGGCCTGCTAAGGCCTTCAAAACTGACTCAACTCCATCTCTTTGACATAGTGTCATGAAATTTAACCCTCAGAAAGCTTTGTGTTTCATTGATCTACATGAAATCACTGTTTTCAAGCATTTTTATTTGTCCTGTCTGCAGAAACAAAGAAAAATGTGTTTTCCTTCATAACTACCGAAACATTTGAGGCTTGAAGAGACTTTGAGTGATGAAAATCATTCACTTTCATCATTCTAATAACAATTTTACACTGATTAAGTCTTAAAGTCCCTTATTGTGGTAGTTTTCATTAAAAAAACACGTTTTTGGTCGTTTTCTGCTGATGTGACAACTAAAAATGCTTGAAAACAATAATTTTATGCATAAAGATAAAAATCAAAGTTTTCCGAGGGTTAAATTTCATGACACTATGTCAAAGAGATGGAGTTGAGTCAGTTTTGAAGGCTTTAGCAGGCCTTCATTTATTTTTATTGCAGAAAACATTGAAAAAATCTCAAAAATCTCCATTGTACCACAAAAATAAAAATGACCATAATTCTTTTTTGGGTACGATTCAGAACAAACCCTTTGAGAGAAACGTGCAAAAATAGTTCCTTTAATTTTGTAGTTTTTTTGGTAAATACATTTTGCCCCAATTTTTACTATGAATTTTACAAATTTCCGCCATTATGAATCACATAAAAATGAACCAAAATATAAATATTTCCAATCATTGTTGCAATTACTTGAAAGTACACGACTAGAGGATTGAAATAAGATCAAAACGAAGATTGTCGGACCTTTCTGAGCAGAGAAATATTACTTTGAAAATTCAATTCAGGCAGCGGTATTCCGGAAGTGCTTATGTAAACAAATGAAGTAATTAGGCCCAACTTCAAAATTCATTTTCCTGGCTATCCGTTGTCCAATTTTTAAAATGTTTGCGTTTCATAAACATTCAGATTGTACTTGATGATATGGGCATGAAATAAATTCAGATTTTGAAACTTCATATTTTGGTATTTATTCCAAACTTTCTTTTGTTCCGGATCACTGTGCCTCGGTCCCAAAATGTTGAAAAATTTATGAAAAGTAAGAAAGTTCTAATACTAATTGTTCATCCAAGTTTCTCTAAAACATGAGTCACACTATATTCAACGAACTTATTAGTGGCAGTATGATGCACACACGAATAAAGCATTTACCTCTGGAATAACACAGCAGTGCTTGTTTTTTATTGCCAAGCTGCAAGCAACGAATTGCAAGATCTCTCCATTCATGCGGATCATTACATCCAATGTAGGCAGATATCAATCCAAACTGCAAACAGAAGATATCGCATTAATGGAATTACCAAGGGAATTTTGTTGGTTCTATAATTGGGGGTATTCATCATTTGTCCAGCAACTCCTCGTTGAGCTGGGAGGTTTTTGTGAAAGTTCTATCATGGGTGGAATCAAGGGGTGAAGCATTCCTCAAATAGAAATGATAAGAAGGCAACGACGTCCCTACATGGAACAAAGCCAGTAACGAGTGAGAACGATCAAGAAATAGTCCAGTAACAAATGGAACAACCACAATGCAAACACAAAATAAGTTAATAACCCAAACTACAAAAAGTTCTTGGTGATTGTCATGCATCTATGAATGGGTAATCAAATATTAAGGACTATACCATACGCAAAAAGCGACACAAAATTAGGCCCGCTTTTCTCTTTTTAATACCGTAAGCCAATGTTTCCGATCGGCTCATTCAATAGGAACTTGGATAAAAAACCATGCTTTCTCCTTTGGTTACTTTCTAACGTTTTATTCTACCGGGTGTCTCAAAAAGTACCTCCTTTTAACTTGAGAAAGGAACAAAACAGTCTTTGCTTTATTCAAGGGCACCTATCTTGTAGGAACTGTGCTTATTCCCAGTACTGTAGAGAAACTGGTGTCCGGTGACCCAGTACACAGAGTAATTGGTGTCCTGTTAATTTTTTAGCTACAAGGATTTTCACATTCTAACCACTGTTAGTGTTGACCAATCAAAAATCACGCTGTCTGGCTCCCTGTGGTCAATTCGTATAACATTTGATCTCGTATTACATCAACACTGGAATTTGAAACCACAAAGTAATTCATACGTCATCTTCTATTATTATTATTATTATTATTATTATTATTATTATTATTATTATTATTATTATTGTTCAATATTCACTCGGCGTTGATGTTGACTACCGGTTAACTGCTGGATAGCAAGTCAAGTCCCTTGGCCTTAGGTATCCAGTACTTTTCTCAGGATCTTTGCAGTTCCCAACAGACACGCTTTTTGTAAAAGTTCTGTGCTGCACTCCACTTCAATTTTCTTCAACAAATTCTCAAAGTTCTTTCCAATGGTACCCAGAGCCCCAATGATTATTGGTACAATCTTAACATCCCTCACGTTCCATAACCTCTTGATCTCTCTCTTCAAGTCTTGATACAACTCAATTTTTTCCTTTTCTTTTCTATTATTATTATTATTATTATTATTATTATTATTATTATTATTATTATTATTATTATTATTATTATTATTATTATTATTATACGTGGTGCTAAATGTCACAGTTCATACTGGTTGCTTTTTCTTTGGCCGGGTGTAAACAATACACCTAAGGCATGTCATGTTGAAGTTCAGATGCTAAGTACTTTACGAAGGATCCTTGCAGTTCCTAGTAAGCATGTCTTTTGGACCGTCTGAAGATTCATATTTTCTGAGACGCTTCTGATATTATCTTCCATTCCTTTTCTGATGGTACCGAGGGCTCCTATCACAATGGGTATTACTTCCGTTTTCATTTTCCACATCCTTTGTATCTCAATTTCCAGATCTTGATATTTGCTTTTCTTTTCCATTTCTTTGATTGAAACATTTTTATCACATGGCACAGTCATGTCTATCAGCTTGCAAGTTGAATTCACTTTGTCCTTGATTATGATATCAGGTCTGTTCGCACCTATATGTCTGTCTGTATGCACTGCCATGTCCCATAGCACTGTATGTGTTTCAGTGTTAGTTACTGTGTTCGGTTGGTGCTCATACCACTTGTCTGAGGTCTTGATTCCTAGATCATTACAAATATTCCAGTGTACATATGCTGCAGCTTTGTTGCTTTATTATTATTATTATTATTATTATTATTATTATCATTATTATTATTATTATTATTATTATTACTATTATTATTACTATTATTATTATTACTATTATTATTATTATTATTATTATTATTATCAATTTATTTAGAGTAGGCCTACATATATATATACATACAAGACATATAAGACATATATACATATAGAGAGGCTTCGCCCTAAATGATCGGGTTTCGCAACAAAATTGATTTAAAAATAAGGAAAAGCCATAGGACTGGGCAAATCACGATAAAAATGTTCATTAACTCTTTCTGAAAGCTTAACTTAAATGTAACGACTAGCTTCTTGTTTGTCTTGGTAAATTTTCAGTTCAAACGCAAGCCGGTCTGAACGGCCTAATCTTTGGCATGCCGTCTAATTTGGACGTACCCTACATTCATAACAATACCTTCGCAGTTACCTGGTTGAACTTATCTCGTCACAGCAAACCTAAGCAGGATTATTAAACTGTGAGTGCCGGAGGAAGGAATAAGGAGGTCTACGGGATATTTTTGAAAATGAAGCAAGTGAAGGAGGGGTTTGCAAGAAGCATGAAATGATATGGTTAAATTTCAAAAAATTGATAGATAAAATCATGAAATTGACTACAGGGGAAGTTAGTTCGTGAATGAAATCTTACACAAATGAAATCAACAAGGCAGTAATCGACAAAAAATCAAGATTTACAATTTTACCATTACCATGAAGATTATGTGTGTGTCATCTTATTTTATTTCGAAAAAAATGCGTAATACAAATAGCTTCTAAATATATAAAATAAGAGAAGCTAATCAATTTCGAAAATATTTAAAACTATTCAAATATACAATATAACTAAACTAATTAAAATGCCACACTGTTTCAATAATACTATTTCATGGATCTTTTATTCTAATTACTTTTGATCGATATTGTGTTTATTATTATTATTATTATCATTATTATTATTATTATTATTATTATTATTATTATTATTATTATTATTATTATTATTATTATTATTATTATTATTATCAATTTATTTAGAGTAGGCCTACATATAAGACATATATACATATAGAGAGGATTCGCCCTAAATGATCGGGTTTCGCAACAAAATTGATTTAAAAATAAGGAAAAGCCACAGGACTGGGCAAATCACGATAAAAATGTTCATTAACTCTTTCTGAAAGCTTAACTTAAATGTAACGACTAGCTTCTTGTTCGTCTTGGTAAATTTTCAGTTCAAACGCAAGCCGGTCTGAACGGCCTAATCTTTGGCATGGCGTCTAATTTGGACGTACCCTACATTCAAAAAAATACCATCGCAGTTACCTGGTTGAACTTATCTCGTCACAGCAAACCTAAGCAGGATTATTAAACTGTGAGTGCCGGAGGAAGGAATAAGGAGGTCTACGGGATATTTTTGAAAATGAAGCAAGTGAAGGAGGGGTTTGCAAGAAGCATGAAATGATATGGTTACATTTCAAAAAATTGATAGATAAAATCATGAAATTGACTACAGGGGAAGTTAGTTCGTGAATGAAATCTTACACAAATGAAATCAACAAGGCAGTAATTGACAAAAAATCAAGATTTACAATTTTACCATTACCATGAAGATTATGTGTGTGTCATCTTATTTTATTTCGAAAAAAATGCGTGATACAAATAGCTTCTAAATATATAAAATAAGAGAAGCTAATCAATTTCGAAAATATTTAAAACTATTCAAATATACAATACTAAACTAATTAAAATGCCACACTGTTTCAATAATACTATTTCATGGATCTTTTATTCTAATTACTTTTGATCGATATTGTGTTTTTCAAATTGACATGCGTTGCAGTTGCATTGCATTCCATCCCATTGTTTTATCAATCTCTTAAAAATGTGTATATTTTGAGCAGACTTCATTTCATTCGGGAGTCCATTCCATATTTGAGGCCCTAAGGCTCTTAGGCTATTAGTACCAAAATTAGTTTGATTAGGTCTATGATGTAACAGATCATGTGGATTTCTCTGAGAGCGACTCAGATTAGCAGATGATTTGAAAGAAAATATGTTTTGCATAAAAACAGGATTTAGTTGCTTCATAGTTTTGTAGATTTCGATACAAAGAGCTCTTAAACGAGAAACGTGCATATAATTTTTACCTGATTTGTTCAATAACTCTTCATATGTAGAATTGTTATCATTGAACAGAAATCTTAATGCCCTCTCTTGTATACGTTCGACTTTTTGCAGCGACTTTGCAGATGAAAAATGCCATACTAAAGGGCAGTAATTAAAGTTGGAATAAACAAAACTTTGAACAAGTGTCTTCCTTTCTTCAAAACCAATAAATTGTTTAAGCCTTTTTAGTACATTCAATTGTGTGGCAGCTTTCTTGCACAAATCTGAAATATGTGGATCAAAATTTAGCTTGTTGTCTAGTTTGATACCTAAAAGCTTTACAGTTTTTTCTGTTTTGATGTTCTTATCACGGAGGCTAATGTCAACACCACTGGTATCTGAACGGTCTTTCTTGATCAAAATAGACTGGAATTTCTTTGGATTTGCAATCATCTCATTTTCCTCCAACCATTTAAGAGCAATATTCGCTTCCCTCTCCAAGACCTTCAGTAAGACGGACATGCTTTTAGAGGAAGAAACCAAAGAATTGTCATCTGCGTAATTATATACTTCGGCTTCCCTAATGAAAAGTAGTAGATCATTTATGTAAAAATTGAAAAGGATTGGACCAAGTATAGATCCCTGTGGAACACCGGAAAGTATGCGCTGAAACGAGCCATAAACATTGTTTATCCTAACACATTAATCACGTCGCTTTAAGTATGAATATATAAAAACTAAAGAATTTTCATCAAATCCGTAAACGGATAGTTTTGCTATGAGTAAATCGTGCGGTATGCAATCAAAGGCCTTTGACAAATCCATGAGGACGGCACCTACGATTTGATCATTATCTAATTTCAATCTCCAATCTTCAATTAGTCTTATCAATACATGATGCGTACCATAACGTTCCCTATAAGCCGCAATATAGATAGAAAGAGTTTTATCAAGGTATGGCATCAGTTGTTTTTGATGATTTTCTCAAAAACTTTTGAGAAAACATTTAAAACACTTATCGGGCGGAAGTTTTTTTCAACAGTTTTATTTTGTTCTCCTTTATCAAGGGGGCTTACCGCTGCACGTTTTCCATTATCTGGGAATTTACAATTACGGATACTGCTGTTGATAGCATCTCTTAAAGGGACAGTCAATTCGTCTGCTGATAAAGATACTAGCTTAGGAGGTATCAAATCTTCGCCTGTTGATTTCCGACAATCGAGAGATTTAACTATTTCCTTTACTTCATTAGTCGTTACCTCTTTGAACGAAAAATATTCTGAAACTTTTCCCCTGTGTTCAATGATTGCTAAGATACTTGGATGATTGCTATACGTTTCTAAAATGAGTTTAACAATATCACGATCATCTACTAAATCAGTTGCATCTGCAACATTGGTTGGTTTTCTACCACTTGAATTTTGTACAATGTTAATGTAATGGTCGTTGAAAAGCTGACACAAAGTTGGCTCATCTGTGATGATTTTCTGATCTTTTACGAGCGTTATGTTGTTATCCGATAGGCCTCCTCTATTAGATAGATAGGGCTTAACGAGATCCCAAAATTCCTTGTTAGACATGATTCCTTTACTTGTAGCCTTTTTGAAATGAGCTTTTTTGAGCTTCGAGCTTTTTTGAGAAATGAGCTTCAAGATTATGACTTTAACCTTGTGACATTTAACAGTGTGGTTGACAGGGGAGTCAGTAAGGGAAGTCAGAATTCACAGGCCGACCAAAAGGGGCGCACGTAGGCCAGTCTGACCACAACCGGGATAAAGTTGTACTTTATACAAAATCCTGAAAACAAATATTGGGCTTTGAAAACAACAAGGACATAAAATACTCTCACGTTTATCCATTTCAGGTAAGTGTTTTAAAAACATCCTTCAAGACAAGGATAGGCGGTACAAAACGAAAACAACAAGATAGAATATCAGAAATGGCATCAGTGAATAATTTTAACGTGCTTTCCTGCAAATCCAGGCCCGAACTCCTTTTGAAACGAAGTTTTCGCAGCGCGGTCAGATATGATGAAAAACGTTAGCCGACCATTTAGGGCGATCCTCCTCTAGATACAATAGCTATAAACTAAGAGCTAATTCAAGCCTACTATCTAAGAAAGTAAAATTTGTAAGAAAAATTAAAGAATAAATAAAATTCTGAATGATTAAATACATATACATAAATTTACAGATTTTTACAATGCTTTTAATATTTACAATGTTTTCTTTTTTCTCGGTAAATACAGAGCAGAAAATTTAATATCAGCTCAAGAACCCAACCTGTGCCACGAAAGGTCTGCATATTCTACAATGACATTCCTCTCCCCTCCAGGCTTTGATTTTCCTTTTGAAACTGGAGAGAGTATCTGACTGTTTTAGGTCATTGGGAAGTGCCTGCCATAACCTACACCCAAGAAACGATATTGTCTCTAAGCCATAGCACGTAGTGCGTGCTTGTGGCAAGGATAGGTTATGGCAGCCTCTTAACCCATAAGAAACCGGTTCTTCAACAAAAATGTCCTTCAGTCATTAGCAATTGTAAATTCCTTATGTGGAGTGGGACCGAATTGTCTCTCAGTAACATCGTATCAAAATCTGATCTCATATCTTTGTAAGTTTCTCGCAATGCCCGTTCGTGAATATGGTTAATTTTATTGTTCAATGTTCTGTCACAGAACATCCATACAAGAGGACAGTACTTGAATTGGGACAAGATAAATTATCTTGACCTTGACAGGACAAACTCTGTTTACTGGGTCACGGTTCAGTGCTGGGATACTCTGTGTACTGGGTCACAGGACACCAATTACTCTACAGCACAGGGAATAAATACAATTCCTACAAGGTAGGCGCCCTTGGTTTATTGAAACAAAATTGCAGATAGCTGTCTGCGCTTTGGACATTGAGTCGCGTGGGCTAGACATTATATGACGAAAGCACTTAGAAAGGCAATCATGAACAGAACCAGACTCATGAATATATCTTGCAAAAATCGCACTATTAACAATTTAAAAGCCTTTAATAAGCAAAGAAATAGATGTTTT
Source organism: Aurelia coerulea (assembly GCA_039566865.1). Lineage (NCBI taxonomy): Eukaryota > Metazoa > Cnidaria > Scyphozoa > Semaeostomeae > Ulmaridae > Aurelia > Aurelia coerulea. The sequence goes on along the minus strand of CM076956.1, from coordinate 19,401,375 downwards.
AAGATATTGCGACAAGCTAAAAGGATTACTATAAGGATCTTGACATCAAGGACTTGACCGATAATAGGAAGTTCTGGAAATCAGTAAAGCCTCTATTCAAGGAAAAAATCAAGACCTCTTCAACAATTGTTTTGATGGAAAATGATGAAATAGTTTCGGAAGTCCGAGCAGTTGTTAATATATGGAATGAATATTTCAGTAATGTTACAAAATCCGTGAATATTACAAACAGCAATGAAAATATATTGCCTGTTGATGGAATCTCGGATCCAGTTACTGCTGCCATCGAAAAATACCGATCTCACCCTAGTGTACTTTTGATAAAAAGCCACCTTGAAGATGTCGAGGCTTTCAGTTTCAGAAGGGCTTTAGTTGTTGAAGTTCTCGAACAAGTTGATAATCTCAATATTAAGAAGGCCTCACCTATTAGCAGTATTCCAGTTAAGATAATTAAAGATAATGTTGACATAGTAGCCTCCCACCTGCTGGACCTCTTCAATAAAAGTAAGGACGAAAATTCTTCTCCCGATGAACTCATTCCACCGCAATGCATCATAAAAAAGGCCATGAATACAAACAGAAAGGGAAAGATCAAAGAGAAAGGTAATGGCCAAATCGAATAAGAAATGTGCAAAAGAAAGGCAACTAGCCAAAAGGTAAAGGGAATATGATAACATAAGAAAGACCATTGGAATGAGGCAAAGGGAAAGAGAATTTGCAAAGGGAAATAAAAAAAATGATGTAATTAGACCAAGAGAATGGAATATAAACTAAAGGGAATGATGAAACAGCGACAGAGAATTTACAAAGGGAATTAGAAAATTCTGTAATTAGACAAAGAGAATGGAATAAACATAAAGGAAATGGAACAAACATAAAATGAATGGCGAATAAACCAAAAGGGAATGAGGAAACAGCGCATATAATGACAAAGACTATGAAAATTAAGCCATCAGCATTTAGACGCAAACGACACTCCATAAATTCTGGGTAAATTTGTTGTTGTGCCAGAGTAAACATAATGGTGATTTATCCATCTTATGGTGTCAAATCTGTCTAACATGAAATAAGCCGACACGTCAACTGTTGCTATAGGATCGCAGGAAATTTCTGTCTTGTGTGCGCTTCCTGTGCGCTTTCTTTTATTCAGTGCGAATTAGCAGAGGTAAAACGTTAACCAATTGCTTTAACGAGAGTGACTACCTTACTTTCTGACTTTCTTTCTTTCTGACTGATATCGAAGCCCCTTCTAAGATTACAAAGGAATTCGTAGTTAATTAAAGGCCCCCATTAGCCATGTTTGAAGAATGAGATCATGCAAGTAGCTTGCCTCAAAGGAATAGGATATCTTTCAGCATTCACACTATTGTTTTCTATATATCACATTCTTACCATAAAAAAGTTGATGTATATGAAAGTGCCCTTCTTACGAAAAAAGTTATATTTAAATTGCCGTGCCCCTCCACGTTTAAGATGCTTTCTACTGCTCTAATCGAAACTGAAGGATGGCCGACAATATTGACCAATTGTTTACTTTATCCTGACAAATATGGGTTGATAGGTTTCCTGGGCAACTGTTATTGATATTGAAGATTTCTCAAACAGTAAGGGCAGTGTGCCAGGTCAAAAGGGTCAAATTTTGAAGATTGCCTTATAATGAGTTGGCAGCTCCATTATTGTTAGGAGCAAGTAGTTAATTAGCCTTAATGAGGAAATATCAATTGGCAACTATGTCAAATTTGATTGTTAGCCCAAATATCTCTAAATTGTTTTGATTGTATACATTAACACTGTCTGTGGACATCTCAAATACTTCGCTGATTGTTTCGATTGTGTGCCCATGGTTACAAAATTCCTGATTCCTATGTACCTATGTAAGTGTATTCCTTCCGGTTTGAGCAAAACCCCTCCATAATGTTTTCATTCTTCAAACATAATTAAAGCCCCTTATTAGCCATGTTTGAAGAATGAGATCATGCACGTAGCTTGCCTCAAAGGGCCTCAAAGGAATAGAACATTTGTTTGCAATTGCAATGCTCGATTTAGTTTATAACAAAATGGCTGTAGCCTAACAACGAGCCCATTTTATGAAACAGACCAAATCTTTTGATATGCATCAGAACTATTACATTAGATATAGCGAGAGTCCAGAGACGTAGGAACTGGGGGGCATTGGAGACTTGTGCCCCCCCCCAAGATTTTTCAACAGACCAAAAAGTGCCCTTTTGTCTCAGGATTTGCCCCTTTTGAAGACCCATGTAGACAGAAAGTCGTGTAATTTTGTTATTATGTACTTTTGTGGTTTAGTTATCTTTACCTTTCACTTTGTTTCATTGTGAAAGAAATCGGATATCTATCAGCATTCACACTATTTTCTTCTATATATCACATTTTTCCTGTCAAAAATCTGATGTATATTAAAGCGCTCTTCTTAATAAAAAAGTGCCATTTAAATTGCCGTTCCCATCCAAGTTTAAGATACTTCCTACTGCCCTGAGTAAAGCTGAAGGATGGCCAACAACATTGACAAATTGTTTACTTTATCCTGACAAGAGTTGTCACTATAACAGTGCCACACTTGTTTCTTGATGGGTTTGTAAGTTCCCTTGTCAACAGTTATTGATATTGAAGATTTCAAACAGTAAGGGCAGTGTGCCAGGGCAAAGAGGTCAAATTTTGAAAATTGCCTTGTAATGAGTTGGCAGCTGAACGAATATTAGGAGCAAGTAGTGATTAGTCTTGATGAGGAAATGGCAATTGGCAACTGCGCCAAATTTCATTGTTAGCCCAAATATCTCGGAATTGGTTTGATTGTATGCATTAACAATGGCAATGAATATCTCCGATGCTTCGCTGATTGTTTCCATTGTGTGCATAAATAATGCCTATTGTGACAACATTCCTGATTGCTATCTCTCTACAGGGTGTCCCAAAAAAAAGTTCCGGCGTTTGATTGAACGCAGACAAAAAAGTTCGTTATCTGGCAATTTCTATTCATTCTAGGTACATGCTGGACATTTCAACTTACAGTCTGGCATTACGTAGGAAGAAATCAGTAATCTGAAGATGGAGTTATTAGTCCTAACATCGCATCTTCATGTTGACGGCAAAACTAGAGAGATTAGTACGCCTTTCTGCATCATCGTGGTGGAGGAGAATCCCCGGATGAGCAACACAAAAACTGGGTTGACACATTTTTTCATTGCCTTGACGACTGTAGGATAGGTTACCCCCTGTTCCGCTGTTCCGCTTTGGTTCCTTTGTGCCTTTGTGCACGTATTGCTGTGCTGTCACGATATTTAGTCATTAGTAAACTAAGATTCGTAAGACTTCGATATTAGCGACTTACATTACTGTCACAGAATATTTAAATATGGAAACAAAAGTACAAAGTTTCGATGGCTCAGGGAACGTTAAGATTTTCATCGAGAAAATCTCGTTACGTTCTGCCCTAAAAGGATTTGAGGGCGAAAAAGCAGCTCAAAATCTGGCCAGTCGCTTGGAAGGCAGGGTTTTCGACGTGTATTTGAGATTATCGCCAACCGACAAGAAAGACCCAGATAAAATAAAAGAGGAGTTAATGAAAGAATTCGAGCTTGGGAACCAGGATAGAGAAATCGCCATTCAAGAGCTAGCCAGCCGTAAAAGACAACAAGACGAGTCTCCTCAAACGTTTGCCTTCAAAATACAAGAATTGGTAAAACTGGCCTATCCAACGTTTAATGATGAAACACGACAGACAATTGCTAAAGATTATTTTGTGAATGGATTGCACCAAAAGATGCAAGTAGCCTTGAAGTCATTGAGTAAGTTTTCAACTGCTTCTTTGAATGACCTAGCAAAGGAAACAACAAGATTACAAATCGCTGGCATTCAATCTCTTGCGTCATCTCAACAAGGTCATTGTATGTCTGTCAATACAGATACAGAAGGCTTTGTTGATTCAATAGCCGATAAGGTGTTGGAGAAGATGAAAGATATGTCCGTGGGAGCTTCCGGGGGAAGTGAAGCTTCAGCTTTACCCAGTGTCAACTACTGTGGCAAACGTTCCAACCGATTTACAACACGCGGAAAAAATCAATCTTATCCTCGTTCAAGGAATTTTAGAGGAGGATATCAGGCCTCAAATCCTAAGTCTCAAAAGTGTCGGTCATGCCAAAGCACTGATCATTATGTACGGGAATGCCCCTCAAGGTTTTGTCAGGCCTGCGGCAATAAAGGTCATGATTCATGGGACAAGTCATGCCCAAATTATCAATGACTAGGCCAAAATAAATCAATTCAACAACAACTCTACGCTGACAATTTTTCTGCTGTTTTGAATGTCAAATTTGAGAACAATTCAATAAATGCTTTACTTGACACTGGGGCTAGCTGTTCACTGATGGATATGGGAACTTTTGAAAGTCTGGGTTTGAAATCAGAAATTATTCCATTTACCAATCAACTGGTTGATGCTTCTGGAAACAACATGAGTATAATTGGTTCCACCATGGTCAATATTTCCATAAGAGGACACGTACTTTCTCAAGAGATTAAAATTCTAAATTCCAAAACTTACAGAAATGTAATTCTGGGCAGAGATTTTTTATCCAAATTCGAGAGCGTTGAATTCGATTTCACGAAGCATCGAGTCAAGTTGGGAAACAATTGGCATTACTGTGTGAAAATCAGCAAATCTTGCAATGTTGCGTTGATCAATGACATTGAATTGCCCGCCCGTACAGAAAATGTTGTAGCTGTCAAATGCAATCAATCTCTCGCTTTACTAACAGCAGATTTCGAGCCTTTTCTGGTAACCCCTGGGGTATATGCCACCCGTTGTCGAATCATTCCAAACATCAAGGGCGTATTCCAAATTACATTGCTGAATGTCAATAACACATCTTGTATGATAAACAGTGAAAAGAAAATTGGTTCGTTGATTGCCGTAGAGGAAACTGTGGCTAGTGTAAACACTCTTGACTCAGATCTATCTGTAAATCTAGATCAAAATATCGTATACGGAGAAAATCTGTCGCTCAATGAAAAAGAAAAAATATCCACATTGATTTCACAGTACAGTGATATTTTTGCCCAGAATCCCAAAAAGCCAAAAGTCGTTACGAACATGCATCACCACATCGTAACAAATGACGCGTTACCAATTAAACGTAAACCGTACCGGCCTCCACATGCTTGGAATTCCGAAATTGACAAGCAGATCCAAGAAATGTTACAAAATGATATCATTCGGCCATCATCCTCTCCTTGGAATTCACCCATTATTCTAGTTAAGAAGAAAGACGGTTCCATGTGATTTGTGTGCGATTTTAGGGGCCTTAACGACGTTTCAAAGAAAGACTCTTACCCGCCTCCTCACATTCGTGATGTAATAGATAGAATGCATGGCACACAGTTTTGGACCACCTTAGATGCAGCATCTGCATACTGGTCGATGCCACTCAATGAGTCTGACAAAGAAAAAACTGCTTTCTCGGTGCCCAGAGGAAAGTACGAGTTTAATGTAACCCCGTTTGGGTTATGCAATGCAGGTGCGTCGTATCAAAGGATGATCGACATGAGTTTATCCGGACTCGACTCCGATAGGATTCTTGCATACATGGATGACATTGTAGTATTCAGTAAGACGTTTGAAGACCATTATCGAGCAACTGTTTGCAGGTTTAAGAGAATCTGGCATCTCCTTGAAACTTTCCAAGTGCATATTTGCAAGTGACAAGGTTGACTTTCTTGGGTTTGAACTGTCCCGCACTGGTATCAAACCTCAGACTCGCTTAACTGAATCCATTGAATCGTACAAACGTCCTACTACGAAAAAGGAATTACGTGGGTTTTTAGGTCTCGCCGGATTTTATCGAGCATTCATACCAAATTTTGCTGACATCAGTGCTCCGTTAAATGGTCTTACTAATGACAATGTACCGTTTATTTGGACAGATATGTGTGAAGAAGCCTTCGTGCAATTAAAGATGAAATTGACATCAGAGCCTATATTGAAATTTCCTGATCTTAATCAACCGTTTGTCGTCGAGGTCGATGCAAGTAATTACGCCGTTGGCGGAATTTTATCTCAAAAAGGTTCGGATGAACAGTTGCATCCTGTGGCATATTTCTCCACAGCCTTGCAAAAAGCCCAGAAAAACTGGTCTGCTACCAACAAAGAAGCTTTCGCTTTAGTTCTCGCAGTTCGCCATTGGAATGTGTACTTGGCTGGGTCCACATTTGTTCTCAATTCCGATCACAACCCCTTAACACACCTTCGAGACTAGCAAGATCCTCGTGGCAAAATTGGCAGATGGATATCTGAATTGGAAGAATATGACTACACCATCAAATATATTCGAGGAACAGAGAATGTAAAAGCTGATGCGTTATCGAGGAACGAAAATGCTTCTCAAAACCAACCGCACTCCCAGTTTGAAGAAAAAGTCTATGCACTGTTTGCAGAAAATGCTAGTTTCTTGACGCAACTGAAAGAAGAACAGCAAAAAGATGCAACTATTAGCAGCAGTTTGAAAGAAATATCTGCCAACAACAAGATCTTACAAGGACGATTAAGAAGAGTGCAAAAGCAATTGAGAGTCGAGGAAGGACTCTTAACAAAATCAGGACGTCCAGTTATTCCACCATCGTTACGCAAAATAATCGTTAAAGAATACCATAATATCGCACATTTTGGCATCGACAAGATATATTCATTGTTAAAAGATCGTTTCTATTGGCCTAATATGTACGCTTACATTCAATCATTTATATCTTCATGCGAAACTTGTCAACGTACAAAGTGTGACACTGCTCCTCCGAAAGCACCAATGGTTGAAATGTTCATCCCCAGTGCACCAATGCAGTTTATATCCTTAGATATAGCTTACCTTCCCAGGGACAACAGCGGCTACCAATACATTCTTCTGATCGGTGACATTTTTTCCAAGTTTATCTCCGCCGTCCCATTGAAAGATCAAACGGCGCCATTAATCGTTGATGCACTATTGAAGAACTGGATTTTCATTCACGGAACTCCATTTTATATCCTCTCGGATCAAGGATCTAATGTTGATGGAAATATTATGCAAGAAATCTGTACCACATTAGGCATTGAGAAACGTCGCTCCTCTGCCTATCATAGTCAAGGGAATGGTTTCGCTGAGAGGAACATCCGCTCCGTAAAGGATATGCTTCGAGCAGTGTTACTTCATCGCCGGCTTCAACAATCGAAATGGCGTTCGATCTTGGGTAGTCTCGTTTTTGCTTTAAACACAACAATCAGCAAAGCCACTAAATGTGTTCCATATGAAGTAGTGTTTGGACGCCCTGCCGTTCTACCCGAAGACATTATTTTCGGAACCACTCCAGACGAATTTGAGCATACATCAGCATCCGATCATCTCCACGCTGTCTCGTCATCATTAAATGATGTTTTCGAACAAGTTATGAGCTCGTTAGCATTGAGTAAGAAAACAATGCAACGTCATTACAATAAGAACATTCGTTTCAACGATTACAAAGAAGGACAAAAGGTATGGTTAAAGAATAAGCATTACAAATCAGGCGAGAACCGCAAACTGGCCCCGCGAAGAAATGGGCCCTGGTTTGTTTTAAGAAAGCTGCCAAACGGAGTGAACTTTAAAATTGAAAATTCTCGAAAAGAACAAAAGGTGGTGCGCCATGATCGATTGTTACCATTTATTGAAAGAGACGCCGAATTAATATCAGACGAAGAGCCTAATCAAATAGAATTGTCCGAAGAAGAACTTTCAGTTGTATCCTAGTTTTATTAGGGGGGGGGGGGAGAAATGTAGGATAGATTACCCCCTGTTCCGCTGTTCCGCTTTGGTTCCTTTGTGCCTTTGTGCACGTATTGCTGTGCTGTCACGATATTTAGTCATTCTGTGACAGTACTCAGTATAGTAAACTAAGATTCGTAAGACTTCGATATTAGCGACTTACACGACGTGCAAGAGTTCCGCTCATTGAGCATATTTGAAGTAAAGGTCTGAAAATCGAATCTAATAGGTCTCAGGGGGAAAATACTACGTTCATACCTTGCCACTCAATTCGGACTGGACGAACACACAAAAATGCATTATTGTATAATATGGTAGGTCGAAAAAGCAATTGAAACTATTCTTTAGTTAAGAAAAGATAGTCTATTCTACTCCGTGCCGTGAAACCGTGAAACAGTAAAAATTCCCTTTTAAAATTCCCAGTTGGCACAAGGCAACAATAACAGCAGCAAAAAGTTGTCCCGAGACCTATTTGTTTCCATTCTTCACACCTTAGGCTAATTCACACAATCAAAAATGATTTAAATCTGAATTCCGTTCAATTACAAAGCAATGTTTTCTCTTGTGAATAAAATTTCTGCCCGCTCGGGACGTCAAGGTAATGAACAAATTGTCAACTCAATTTCTGTGTTGCTCGTCGAGGGGGTTCCCACCATCACGAAGCAGGAAGGCGTAATAATCTCTTTGGTTTTGCCTTTAACATGAAAGTGAAATGCTAGAGCTCATAACTCCATTTTCAGATTACTAATTTCTTCTTACGATATGCCAAACTGTAAGTTGAAATATCTAGCACGTAGCTAGAATGAATAAAAATTGCCAGATTAAAAGGATTTTTCTCTGTGCTCAATCAAACGAAACGTCGGAACTTTCACCCGGTATATATCTATCTAAGTATATTCCTTCCGGTTGGAGCAAAACCCCATAATACCATAATATTTTCATTCTTCAACATAATTAAGGCTATATATCACATTTTTCCCATCAAAAATCTGATATATATTAAAGTGCCCTTCTTACGAACAAAATGCCATTGAAATGCTGTGCCCCTCCAAGCTTAAGATGCTTCCTACAGCTCTGAGTGAGACTAAAGGATAGCCGACGATATTGACAATGTGTTTACTTTAGCCAGACAAGAATTGCCACTACAACAGTGCCACACTTGTTTCTTGATGGGTTGGTAGGTTCCCTTGTTAACAGTTATCGATATTGAAGATTTCAAACAGTAAGGGCAGTGTGCCAGGTCAAAGAGGTCAAATTTTAAAGATTGCCTTGTAATGAGTTGGCAGCAGGATTAATTTTAGGAGCAAGTAGTAATTAGCCTTAATGAGGAAATGTGAATTGGCAACTACGCCAAAATGGAATTGTTTTGATTGTATACACCAACAATGCCTATGAATATCTCAGATGATTCGCTGATTGTTTCGATTGTGTGCATAAATAATGCATATTGTTACAACAGTCCTGATTTCTATCTACCTATGTAGGTAGGTGTCTCCCTTCCGTTTGGAGCAAAAGCCCTTCCATAATGTTTTCATTCTTGAAACATAATTAAAGGCCCCCATTAGCCATGTTTGAAGAATGAGATAATGCACGTAGCTTGCCTCAAAGTAATAAGATATTCATTTACAATTGCAACTGTCTAATGCACGCTTTAGTTCATATCGAAAGGGCATAGCCTCGTAACAAGCCCACTTGATGAAGCAGATCAGATTTCTTGATATGCAGCAAAACTGTTACATTAGATGTAGTGAAACAAGAGAAGTAGGAGGGGGCCAACTACAGGAAAGCCTACAATATTGACAATTTTTTTACTTTTTCCTGACAAGAGTTGCCACTATAACAGTGCCATACTTAATTCTGAAGCTACAATCAGTTGCAAAATTGTTGAGCCATTCTAAACAATAGGGTTTTTTGGCACTGTGTCCCCCGTCCCCCCTTTGCAATGTTGAAATCAGTCGGAAAAGTTGTAAATCGTCGGTTGCCAACAGAAAAGTCATGTTTGTTTCCATTCAAGATTGCAACGGGGGGAGGGGGGAACCGTAATTTTTGTCAATTGCTCTTTTTCCTTTTTTTCGAATCAATTTTCGAAATATCAAGATAAACAGAACGAGCTTCTGGGGTGGGTTACAGTCAAATGCTTCGAAGACTGAAATAGTTATGGTAACGAACTGATTTATTGTCGAGTCACCTGGACGAAACCCAGACTGGTTAGGGTTTAATAGCTTTTCTTTGATCCAGTATGAATACAAGGAGTCATATATGAGCTTCTCCAGAATTTTGCTGAAGATTGGAAGAAGAGAAATTGGACGATAATTTTCCTGCAAATTTTTTCCATTCTTCTAATGGACAGGTACAACATTCGCTCGTTTCCAGGTCTCTGGGAAGATCCCATGGCGCAGACAGTTTTCAAAAATTAGTCTTAGTGGGACAATCAAAGAAGCATCGCACATTCCAATTATTACTACTGAAATTTCATCCCAACCGTGTGCTTCATCCCAACAAGATCAGTTCTTCAGCTGCACAAGAGCCCTACACAGTTTGTCGCAGAATTATGTTAATTAGTACACCATATAATCTTCCAGCACAATTCTATTCTATTATATTTTTACTTTTTTAGGCACGGTAGCCCCGTCAGTCCTAAACAACTGCTTTTAAGGGGGCCGTGGCAAACAATTCAATAATGAATATCAAGAATCTTTTATGAATTATCTTTTAATCTCCTTTTAAAAGTGGCAAGGGAGGGTGCCTGTTTTACGTCATAGTCAAGTTGATTCCATAGTTTAGATCCACGAAAAGATATACCTTTTTGCCCATTGCTTGTTTTCCTTAAAGGTAACAAAAGATCAGTTTCCGTATTTCGCAATTGCCTGTTATTTCGAGTAGAATTTTTGACGAACAATCTGGAAAGATACTCTGGAGCAAGAACATTCATCGATTTGTACATGATTGTGGCAGTTTCACTTCTAATAATATCACTTATAGTTGGCCATTTTTGATTGTATAGGCTTATCAGATGAATAAAAATTACTTCTTGTAACAATTCTAGCTGCTCGATTCTGCAGCTTCTGAAGGGTCTGCAGTCTGGTCACCCCACAGTTGGACATTCTATAATAAAAGGAATTCGCAGGAATGAATTTAATCAACACGTGAAAAATATGTCCACCTTTGTGAAAACTTGACCAGGAGACAATCGCGAAAAAGATCACTGAAATTGTTGTGAAAGCAAAGAGAACAGTTCAAAATATTGCGGTGTCCAGTATTTTAGTACGTGGTGACTCTGACGTCATGGAAGGGAAGAGCCTCCAGGTAAATTCACTTTTAGCCAAATCACTTAAAGGAAATGAAATTCACTTCATTCGACACCAGAATTTTGACCAAGATTGATATTACTTACTGTACGAAGATGGAATTCATCTTAGCAATGAAGGTACAAATGTTCAAAGGACAAAAATTTTCTAAATTATATCAATGCTATCTAACTGCATGAACTAATTTCTAGCCTTACAATTTCATCAAATTCATTTACAGAAAATCATACATTAACATGCCCATCAGACCTTGGTATTTCACCAAACTCATTAGAAAAGAGCCAACGTGATGAAGATTCAAAAACACTTGGGACTTTGGCTATAAGCCCCGGCATAGGGTCACCTGAACAACTCTATTCACCTTCACCTTCCTTTCCCTCCAATCTTACCTTATATACCTCCAAAACGCCTAGTGAATCTGAAGTTTTTTCGTCTGCATCTTCAATCAGATCCACGCCTCTAGAGAGTTCGGAACAAACCATCGCAGGGAGGTCTTTTGTAAATAGTTTAACAGCTTCCGATTCTTTGATTTCAACCCCTAGCAAAGATTTATCAGTAAACAATTCAGCAGGATCGATTAGCGAGTCTGGAAGTAATGTTATCGTCAAATTTTTTAGTCTCAGGGTTGAATGTGCCAGGAATTTGCTCATAGGTTTTTTAAACATAAATAGTCTTAGAAATAAAATCACTGATCTCAGAATGATCGCTGAGAAATGTTTGCCTGATATATTACTCATTGAAGAAACGAACTTAAGCTCTGATTTTAAAAGTGAATTTTTTCTCATTAATAATTACAAAATTCCCATAGAACTGGATAGGTCTGAATTTGGAGGAGGTCGCATGCAATACTCAAGGAATGGCATTATTTGCAACAGAGTACCCGTATTTACCGTCTCCCGCATGTTAATATAGAAACATTTTTCTCAGATCTTTCCACTTCCTTAAATCGTGCATTAGATCGGTACGATAACATCATTTTGATGGGCGATATCAATATTGATACTCAAAATAAAACAGATCCCGGTTTTGACAAATTGGGTTCTTTTTGTCATGTGTTTGGTCTGTCCAATTTAGTGACGTCGAAAACTTGTTTCACAAAGAACCATAGCTCATCTATTGACGTTATTCCAACAAATAGACCCAGGTCTTTCCAGAAGACCTCCATTTTTGAAACAGGTCTATGTGACTATCATGGTCTTGCAGCTACCACTATGAAGTCAACTGTTCCTAGGCTAAAACCGAAACAAATAAAATACCATAGCTACAAAAAGTTTGTCCCTGAGAATTTCTTGGAAGATGTAAAGAAAGCCCAATTTGAATGCAACGAGACTAACCCGGAATAATCCTACGATCATCTGACCAATACTTTCCGAAATATAGTGGACAAACACGCTCCCATCAAAACAAAGTTTCTAAGGGGAAATAATGCACCCTTTATGAATCCAGAGCTGAAAAAATCTACGTATACTCGTTCTAGGTTTAAAAGAAGATTAAATAAACACCCTTCAAACCAAAATGAAGTAGCTTTCAAGAAGCAACGAAATCGCTGTGTTGCCCTACGTAAAAAAGCAATTAAGAATCACTTCAAGAGAGTCACCAGCAATGGTCCCATGTCCAATAAAGCTTTCTGGGATCTGGTAAAACCTTTTCTCTCAAGTAAGGATGTGCTAGCTGGTACTGATATCTTATTGGTTAAAGATGACAAAATAGTTACTAATGATCATGATCTATGTGAGATCTTTAACGATTATTACATAAATATCGTCGAAAATACTTCTGGTAAGAAACCTTCCGGCATTGCAGATACGAATTCGATTGATGACGGTCGAGAAATTGTCAAGTTAATTCTCGATAAATATAAGGACCATCCGAGTATTCTAGCCATAGTCCAAGACCCTGAACATACTTTGAATCCTTTTCTTTCAATGAGGTTACTGCTAGAGATGTATGGTTCCAATTGAAAATGCTCGATGGCAGAAAATCAACAGGTGTTGATCAGATTCCACCAAAACTTGTTTCTCTGGCTAGCGATGATTTGGCTGTCCCTCTTACCAACGCCATCAATTGCAGCATTCGAAATTTCATTTTTCCCCAGAATGCAAAAACTGCTGCAGTCTGCCCTTTAGACAAAGGTTCCGTTCGTACGTGGAGAGGAATTATCGTCCAGTCAGTGTACTTAATGCTTTTTCCAAAATTTTGAAAAAATTCCAAAGGAACAGCTCAGTCCCTTCCTTGATCCTTTCGATTTCTATTTCAGCTTATAGAACAGCCTACAGTACACATCATGTTTTAACTAAACTTGTAGAAGAATGGAAATCGAAGCTAAATAATGATTTTATTGTAATGGGTCTTAATGGGTCTATCAAAGGCTTTTGATTGCATCCCGCACGATTTGATTATAGCCAAACTTCATGCATATGGCTTTGATGAAAATGCATTGGTTCTTGTCTATTCCTATCTGAAAAGACGGAAGCAGAGTGTCCGGATAAATAATGTCTACAGTTCTTTTCAAGAAATTGTTTCAGGGGTACCCAAAGGATCAGTGTTAGGTCCTATTCTCTTCAACTTCTACATAAATGATCTTTTCTATTTCATAAAGCAAGCAACCATGTACAATTATGCTGATGACAACACGCTAGCTTTCTTTTCCAAGTCCTTGCCGGATCTTGTCAAGGTTTTGGAAAGTGAAGCAGACAACGCTTTGTCTTGGCTCGAACAAAATGAAATGATTGCTAACCATCACAAATTCCATGCACTTTTGTTAAAAAAGACCAGACAAACACTTGTGGCATGAATCTAGATTTCAAAGGACATTCTATCAAATCTGAGGAGACTGTTAAACTCATAGGTGTAACACTAGATTACAAATTGAACTTTGACCCACACATATCAAACCTTTGCAAAAAAGCAGCGGCACAACTAAACGTTCTTAAAAGACTTAAGTCATTTATTGGTTTTGCTGAAAAAGAAGTTTTGGTTCAAAGCTTTCTGTATTCAAATTTTAACTACTGCCCTTTAGTTTGGTACTTTCCATCTTCAAAATCAGTTCAGAAAATTGAAAGAATACAGGAACTGGTTAAACCTTTTCTTTCTAATAAAGGTGGTTTGGTCGGTGATGATATTTCCTTGGCACACAACAACCAAATTGTTACTGATGACAGTGAGTTGACTGAGATTTTCAATGATCATTACATTAATATAGTTGAGAAAACAAGTGGACAAAAACCTTATAACATTGCTGATACTGTTAAAAATGATGATGATCGACTACTCGTTAGGCTTATTCTAGAGAAGTACAAAGATCACCCTAGTGTTCTTGCCATATGGGATGGTAGTGATATTTCAAATTCCTTCTCATTTCACGAGGTGCAACATCATGAGGTCTGGGCTTTACTGAGATCCTTGGACGGAAAAAAATCTACCGGCGAATATCAAATTCCACCAAAACTAGTGCATTTAGCTGCAGATGAACTTACCGCTCCCTTAACCTTTGCAATAAACAGCTGCTTACAAAGCCATAGGTTTCCAGATAAAGGAAAGCGTGCAGCAGTATGCCCTTTGGATAAGGGTGAAGCAAATCGGACAGTTGAGAAAAATTTTCGTCCTGTCAGTGTTTTAAATACATTCTCTAAAATCTATGAAAAAGTCATGAAACAGCAATTAGTTGTCTATCTTGATACTACGCTCTCGGTTTTCATAGGCGCACATAGGAAAGCATACGGTACGCAGCACGTTTTGATAAGACTCCTCGAAGACTGGAAGACCAAACTTGACAATAATTACATTGTAGGTGCTTTATTGATGGACTTGTCAAAAGCATTTGATTGCATCCCACACGATCTGCTGATTGCGAAGCTGAATGCGTACGGTGTGGATGAAAATGCCTTGGTACTAATCTATTCATATCTTAAACGGCGTGAGCAATCTGTGAGGATAAACAATACATACAGTTTCTTTCAAACAATCTTATCTGGGGTCCCCCAAGGCTCGGTGTTAGGTCCTATTCTTTTTAATGTATATATAAATGATCTTTTTCTGTTTATTAAACAGGCAACGCTATATAATTATGCCGACGACAACACGCTTGCTTGTTTCTCTAGGACTCTACCAGATTTGGTGCGAGACTTAGAGGCAGAAGCAGGCGTTGCACTAGATTGGTTAAAGGAAAACCATATGATTGCAAATCCATCAAAGTTTCATGCACTGTTAATTAAAAAAGACCAGACAACTACCAGTGGTGAGAAAATAAGTATTCAAGGAAAAACAATCATGTCTGAAGATTCAGTCAAACTTCTCGGGATTCAACTAGACTATAAACTAAACTTTGATCCACACATCGCAGTACTTTGTAGAAAAGCTGCAACTCAACTTAATGTCCTAAAGAGGCTTCGAGCTTATATTGGTTTTGATGCGAGAGAAGTCCTTGTTCAGAGCTTTGTTTATTCTAATTTCAATTATTGTCCTTTAGTATGGCATTTTTGTTCAGCTAAATCAATGCATAAGATTGAGAAGGTACAAGAACGTGCACTTAGGTTCCTTCATAATGATCATGTCAGTTCATATAATGACCTTCTACTGAAATCACAACGATGCACCATGCATGTTTACCGACTTAGAGCTGTCTCCATAGAAATGTTCAAGACTCTAAATGGTCTGAATCCATCCTTCATGAAAGATATTTTTCAAGTTAGATCTTCTAATTATTCATCGCGAAATCCTAATAACCTTACTCATTACAGACCAAACCAGGTTACTTTCGGTGCTCGCAGTCTCAGGTTCTTAGGACCGCAGATTTGGAATTGCTTACCAAATGAGCTAAAATCGGCTGAAAGCCTTAATATTTTCAAAAGGTTAATATCACAATGGGATGGCCCCACGTGCAAATGCAACGCCTGTCGTTTTACTGTAAATAATGTACAAACCGTTTAAAAAAAAATGTATTTATTTTAATTTAATTACTGTATCCATCGATTTTGATTAGTTTCCATGTACATATGTACATAGTAGACTAGATGATTTTTTTCAATCGATGTAAAATAAAGATACAACAACAACAACAACAACGTGCACTAAAATTTTTGTACAATGATCATAAAAGTTCCTATGATGATCTTCTTCTCAGGTCCAAAAACTGCACAATGCAAGTTGCTCGTCAGAGAACCCTCTGTGTTGAAATATTTAAGACAATAAGAAACTTGAATCCATCTTTTATGCATAACATTTTTAGTTCAAGAACTTCAAAGCATCCATATCGGAATCCCAACAATATAAATCACTTTCGACCAAATCAGGTAACTTTTGGTTCCAAGAGCCTTAAATCCATGGGACCTCCGATTTGGAACTGTTTGCCAAATGCACTAAAATTAGCTGACAATCTAAACAGTTTCAAGGGTATGATAACACAATAGAATGGCCCAACTTGTAAATGCAACGCTTGTAAATATAATGATATCATGTAGATTTTGTCCATTTATGTCCATGTAGTTTTGATATTCATCTTCTGTATTTACGTATTAATTTCCTTAGTTATTTTTCCATCTGTTAGTAGATTCGATTTAGATTAGTTGCATGTGTATATATTTGTATATATATAAACTCAGAAAAAACATTCTTTAAGTGTTTCGGCGTAAGCCTTCATCAGCAATGACATTTCAAAATCAGAACGAGCATACGGATAGATCTCTAAATTCAAAAACAATACAAAACAATAGCTTAAGCGGGATCCTGCTTAATACAATATAAGTAGCAAAAGGTGTAAAATAGGGGTGTAGCCAAAGGCGGCAACAGGAAGACCAAAGAAAGCGCAGAGTATAGAGCTGCTAAAGTCGGCGGCGGCGTCTGTCTCACGGGAGCTGAAAAAAACGTGTGTAAAAACAAAACAAGCAATAGAAAGATCCAAGAGCGGATTGGCAGAAAATAGATCGCTAAAAAATCAGCGTGTGTCCCTAACGAAAAGCTGAGCGCAAAAATTAAAACAACTAAATAACCAAAATGTAAACAAAAATCAAATCTATGTATCAACCTGTCTGGTGTTTAATCCCTTAGGGGCAAAGCAATCCAGCCAATACTGCCAGAAGCTTTCCCGCATCCTATTTCCCCCCGTTAGCCTATCGATTATCTTTACACTAATATCCTTCAGAAACCCGTGGTGGCCAGCATAGGAATCATTCGTCGTACATAGCCGATTGCTCGTGGCCCATGGTCGAAACCGCCAAAGCCTCATTTTCACGGACCAATCAGACGGCTAAAAAGCGAGGGAGACAAAAGAAACCCGTGAAGATTTTTCTAAATTTTACCTACCTTCATAAAACGCAAGAAGGACAAAAAACTGCTTGAGATTTCCCGAACTTTTTAAAGCAATCTACTCTCCAGATGTTTGGGAGTACAAGTTTGGATGCCGGTTAAAATATCTTCAGGATTGGCGGAGTTATTGCCTCTCCAATAGACAAAATCGGCGAAGGCTTGTCGAGACCTGTTTACGCCACTTCAAGTCAGGTGATAAAGCCTCTTGATAAAACCTCTTTTGAATTTTATAAGTTATTTCGCAACGAGCAAACTTTTGCCATGAATTTAAAAAGTAGTACAATACAGAAGCTTCCCTAGAGTATTGCCACATGACTTGAAATGCGCGAACAAGCCTTTGCGGACTTTTCAATTAACATAGAAACCGTAGGGGCGTTGAATCTTGGATAAAAGAAAATTTATCGAAATACAATAGCAAGAACAATTGAAAACGCAGATTGTGGCGTTTTCGGGTCGTTCTTACAACAATCATTATTGTTATTACTATTGTCTTCCGGCCAGAATTTCTATTGTTCAAGGTTCAGTGCCCAATCGGTCTGTTTGTGGCCATAACTCCACCAATCCTGGAGATATTTTAACCGGCATCCAAACTTTTACTCCCAAACATCTGGAGAGTAGATTGCTTTAAAAAAATTCGAGAAATCTCAAGCAGTTTTTGTCCTGGTTGCGTTTTATGAAGGTAGGTAAAATTTAGGAAAATCTTCACGGGTTTCTTTTGTCTCCCTCGCTTTTTAGCCGTCTGATTGGTCCGTGAAAATGAGTCTTTGGCTGTTTCGACCATGGGCCACGAGCAATCCTGCAGAAGAAGTCCTGCATGGCAGGACGAAATATTGGCAAAAAATGAATTCATCATATTTTCTGTTGTTTTTTGTCGCATTGCAGTGTTTCTGCCTTTAAACTTAAACAAACATCTCCCCCATACGGAACACCAATACCTAAAATGAGGCTCTACGATGCCCCGATACATCTTACTTAGGGTATTTTGAGGTAAGAATTTCCTGGAATATTTCAGAAACCCTATTCCACGAGAAACTTTAGCACGGAGACTATTGATCTGCTCGTCCCAGTTTAGGTTCTTGTCGATTATTACACCCAGATATTTTGTCTGATCTACATTTTCAACTTGAGAGTCACCAATGAGAAACTGTGGAGGATCAACAACTTTATCAGCAATTTTCCTAATTCTGGGTTTTGAGCCCACAAGCAGCGATTGAGTTTTTAGGACATTCAAAGAAAGTTTATTGCCTAGCAACCATTGCTTCAAATGACTCAATTCGCTATTTAGCGTTTGATTCATATCTTCCAAACTTTTAGAAGAGTATGAAATACTGGTATCTTCTGCGTACATCATCACTTTACCTTTCTTGAGAGAAAAAGGAAGGTCATTGATGTAGATCAGAAACAAGAGAGGGCCGAGACAGGAACCCTGTGGGACACCACAATGGATGTCTTCAGTTTTGGAAGAAATGCCATTAACTTTGCAGGATTGTTTTCTATTTGTTGGATAGGTCGAGAACCAAGCAAATTCTGCATTGTCGACACCATATTTTCTCAATTTCGCAAGTAAATATCATGATCTACAGTATCAAATGCCTTTTTAAGATCAATAAAGATATTTGCAGTGTATTTGCCATGGTCCATCTTCACATATCAGTCATCTGTGTTATTAAGAAGGCAAGTGACAACAGAATGAGAAGCTCTAAAGCCAGACTGGTTTGAAAACAAATGTTTGTTTTTGTCCAAGTAATCGTACAGTTGGTTATAAATGAGCTTTTCTTTTCTTTTTTCTTAAGCTTTTCTTTTGTAAGTAGCCTGTCCATTATGTTATGTAGCTCGTAAATATTAATTCTTAGACATCTTTGTAAATTATATTGTAAATAGTTGGTATTAATTAGTTTTCTACAACTATTGTCACACCAACTGTAAATAATGATTATGATTTGATTTGATTTGATTTGATTTGATTTGATTTGATTTGATTTGATTTGATTTGATTTGATTTGATTTGATTTGATTTGATTTGATTTGATTTGATTTGATTTTCAAAGACTCTGGCTAAAACCGGGAGCACTGATATAGGTCGGTAGTTAGATCGGTCGTCAGGTTGACCGCTTTTAAAAATGGGAGCTACTCTGGCAATTTTCCAGCTTTCTGGAAAACAACCAGTAGCTATCGAAAGATTGAATATGTCACAAAGTGATTCCGAAATAACTGGAAGTGCGATCTTCATAAAGCAGCTAGCAATACTATCACTACCACTTCCCTTCGAGGTTTTCAATTTGCCAAATACTTTTCCTAACTGCAGTTTGTCGATAGCATGAAAATTAAACTTAGGATTGACATCGTAGTTTTTTGTGGATTGACATCGTAGACATTCTCAAGAAGAGGGTTTCTTGTGTGGGCAATTTTATCTCTGAGAGTCTCTCCAATAGTGCAGAAAAAGTGCAGTTATTCATATATTCTGCAATGTCAGCATTAGTAGAGATATGTTTTCCGTCGATATTTAGCGATGCAATGTTAGTGGTTTTAGATTTCTTGTTTAGGATATTATTGATCGTTTGCCATGTTTTTCAAGGTCACCCAAGGGCGCCTTCCTTGTACTGTATCCGTGACCTAGTGTTCACAGAGTATTTGGTGTCCTGTGACCCAGTCCTGTTCATCTGTGTATATCATAAGAAACCAAGGGGTATGCAACTTCTGCAGATAAGCCAATCAGTGAGCAGGATCGCAAGAGAAGATTATCACAAGCGCGTTCTATCCGTTGTGGTTTCGGCCAAGCAAAATTGTTTACATAAGCCTTTGTTCAACCAGATGTGAAAAGTGACACCGTATGCAAACTAGGGGGTCGCGTGAAAAAGTGAATCCTCAAGATTATTCGAGGACGAGAGAATAACAATACATACATGCTTAATAAGAAACGGTTTTCAAGAAATTCTGCCTGAACCTCCAGAAAATTAAGAAACCATGATAAAAAGAAGAGGTCAAGTTCCAAGTTAATATTTTTTTTTTCAAATGCACTCTTCATTCAAATTCTACAGTTTCCTTTCATGCACCAGGCAAATTCTTACAGTAAAAACCCGCACATAAGTACCTAAGATTTTGAACTCAGCCTGTTTAGGTTCTTATACAATGAGGCACATCCAGTAATCAGGGTGTAGGTTCTTAACAAAGGGAAATATGTGAATCTAGATCTTAGCAAAACTTACTGACACTATTGGCCCTATCCATTTCAACCCAAGCTTACCCAGTTTACCCCTGCAGGCCCTGGCTATCACTGTTCTGCAAGTAATGTTTTGGAGTTCACGAAAGAGGTTGATTGGCAAACAGATTGCATTTATTTTCCAATGAATGAATAAAACCCTTATTAAGAACCTAGTTATGATATCAGGGTGAAATAGTTCTTATCCATTGGGTACAAAATGTATGATTTCAGGCTGTAGGTTCTTAATAAATGAAGGTTCTTATGTGCGGGTTTTTACTGTAGCAGCCTAATATTGAGAATTTAAACTTATTAAAGGCTTGCATGCTATTGAACCAATTCTTCCTTCATGTTATGATACGTAGAATGAAGAAAAGTGCTTGCAAAATCAATATTTCAACAACAAAACGGTTAATTTAAAGACCCATGACTGACCAGCAGCCTCAGCGCGCCTTTGTTTTTGTTTACAACAGTTAATAGACTGATAACAATGATTCCCACTTATCATTCATCAAAGCGAGACTCTCACTGAACTGTCATGATTGATATATACGATGGTGTAATTAGTCAAATTTTAAACGACCGCCAAACGGTCATTGGCTGCGCTGCATGTAACCACCTTTAACATCCTGAACCTTGAGTACAACAACAACGTAGCTACCATACTTGAGGTTCAGAATGTAGAAGATGCTTACATGCAGGGTTTTCAAGACTGTAGGAAAGCACGAAATCGCACAGAAATCGCATGGCAGAATTGACGAAGAATTGCCTCTAGATCTCGACACAGCTCCAAATGGACATCGGGAAAATAACTATTGATCTGTTATTTCATGGTTCTTTCGACGAAGGAGACCAACAGACCAGGCTAAATCTGTAAATTTTTGCCCAACGGCTCGCGTCTTGCTGTGCTTGTCGACTGCCCGACCAAAAATGATGAGGTACAGTTCCTCCTTTATTTACTTGTAATTTGATGTTTGGCTTTTCCAATGCAGTTCTTTGTTGAGTTCAATGCTTGATGGTGAAGCTAATTCAGTTTCCAATGCCTGTTTGTCTGCAAATAAGCAAAATTTCCTCTGCTTTCCTCGGGTTTCCTCCTTCCTATTATGGCCTAAGATTATTTCGTCTAATTTGCATAGCCCTGAATATTTAGAATGAAAATACATCCCTAAATGAATTGTTTATGGACTAAGAAAGCATTGATGTCATGGCTGTCATGGCGGAGAGCAGTCGATAGCCGTGACCCGGAGTTTTCGTGCCGCTTGTGGAAGAATGCTGATGATAGAATGAAGTAAAAAACTGTTTCATGAGGTCTATTATATAAGTATCGATGAATATATAACCCATTGAAGTAAGTCGTTGTGAGTTCGAAGATGTTAACGCCGCGAGCAGAAAAGTTAAAATCAAGCGAGGAGCGAGACGAGGAGGGCCTAAGCGAAAGCGAGGGCTCGAGTAAATCAGATGATGGCTCCACTAAATCAGAAGACGTCTCGATGCTAGATGAAATATCCAAATTATTGGACGAGAAAGTAGCGGCCTTAGCCACCAAAGAGGACAGAAACGAACTAAAACATGTGGTTGTGCTGCAGAATGAGAAAATTCAAATGCTCGAGGCAAAATTGCTGGAATGGAAAAATACGAAGAGCAGATAGAGAAAATTCAGCGACGCCTTGATGAAATTGATGACATGAACGAAAGAATCCAGGAGCTTGAAGCAAGATCAGATGACAACGAGCAATACCACAGGAGACTTTGCTTACGGATCGATGGTATAGCTCTTAAGGATGGCGAAGATGGTGAATCAGGTCCAGAATGTCTCGAATTAGTCAAGGATCTACTGGAAAAGGAGCTGAAAGTGACTATTCCTGAGATGGCTTTGATAGGGCGCATCGTATTGGCCCAGTAAAAGAGAATGGGGATACAAAGAAGAGATCCCGCCAGATAATAGTACGGTTTACAACATGGAATCATCGCACTCAAGTGTATAGAGCAAGAAAGAAGACAGAAAAGTTCAAAGTTAGGCTCGACCTTACCTACAGAAGAGCCAAGATTCTAGAGAGAGCGAGTGGTTTGTTGAAAGGCAAGAAAGGCTGCTTTGTCTTCGCTGATGTCAACTGCAGGCTCACTTTATTTATCGATGATAAGTACCATTCATTTTCCAATGAACAAGAATTATTTGAACTTATCAATCATGCGTAGACATCTCAAACCGGATTTCTCTTTGAACTGAAGTTGTGTAGGTAGTTTAAGATCTTGTCCCTCGTCGAATTTGCTTTTGCTTTGAGAATAACTAAACTCGCAGGGATTCTTTTTCCTCTGCTAGCCAAGAAATTCACCATTTTCGTAGCAATAATTTGAAAAAAAACTATCTTCTTTTTCATCATCGATTCGTTACCATCATCTTATTTTATTCGGTTTTCATTCATCATCTACGAGTTTGGATATTCTTATTCAATATAATTTTGTGTTATATCCTATTTTGCGAGGGGCAAATCACTTCCTATAAATCTCGTTTTTAAGGGAGTGATACCCCCCGCGTATTTTTCGTATTTTTGTTTACATAAGCGCAAGGCCGATTCAGTAGTTTAATGTTTGTTTGTATTGTCCTCTTAGCATTGTGTGTTTTACTATTTTCATTCCCTTGACCGCAACTCCATAAATGCTATTTCAATGAAAATGAACAAATTTACTTTAATTTGGCAAATCGTTGAAATTATAAAGCACTTCCACGCGGCAGTTACTCCAAAACAGGAATTTTTTTCCCCTAAAAAATGCCGGAAAAACCACAAAATTTTAAGTCTTCATGTTATACTCTTTGTTTAAGTTTAAATGTTTGCGCTTTGGCACGTAAGTCATTTGGTATTGTTTTTTTATTTACTTTTTATAGAGTCCTTTGTTTGTGCAATTGTAAGATATCACCTTCTGTTTTCTTTCACAAATGTTTATTTTCCTTTTGTCAAGTTAACTTTTCGTCGTTTCCCCTAGGACTTACCAATGGAGGTTTCATTATGTCTCATTGCCCCTTAGGACCAGCGAGAAGATTCCTTTGCGATGACGCCGGTTGAAATCTATCAGTGGCGAGCAACAATAGGTTGTTTCCGAATGTCCGTGCAAAAATTGTCCCCACGGAGGAAAAGCGTCAAGCCGTTTTCAATTCTTTTTCAAATCCTAAAGTTATTCTGGTTTTGCTATTTTTTTATTGCGATTTCAATCCTTGCTCTGCCCTGTACACTAACAATACAGTTTCTTAAATTGCACTCTTTGGGAACACAGTCATGTTTCCTGCCTTTGTTCGCTCGCGTGCATCACTTTGCGAAGACAGTACTCTACACGACTCTTGAACTCTTCAAGCGAATCCCTCTCTGTATCATTGGTCTTCTTCAGTATAAGCAAGCAGCTGTGAGGCAATTTCTTTTCTTGTACGCGTATTTTTACATCGGGTGCACCACGTGCAACACACTTCATACGCAATGGTTGGTCTTCAGGACGATTTTGCTGAGTGGTGATGTAGAAATGAATCCGGGCCCTGAAACATTAGATTTTTCTACTTGGAATCTAAATAGTATTACTGCGTATGATTTCTTACGAGTCTCCCTCATAGAAGCTTACAACTCGGTGTACAATTATGACATTATTGGCATTGTAGACACTCACCTTGACAGCACCGTTGATGAAGATAGACTTGCACTAGGTGGCTATACGTTTGTTAAAAATAACCATCCTCAAAATGTGAAAAGGGGGGCGTTGGGTTATACATCAAAGATTCCCTTGCTTCAAAAAACCGTTCTGATTTAGTGACCCTCCCTGAATGTATTGTGTACGAAAATCAATTAAACAGGAAAAAGTACTTCTTCGCCGTAATTTATAGAAGTCCGAGTCAGGGCCCGGAGGAGTTTGATAATTTCACAATGAACTTTGAGTTGATGTTATCCAAAATGCATGCTGAAAATCCTTTCTGCGTTATCATTACTGGTGATTTTAACTGTAGGTCGAATCAGTGGTGGGAAAATGATATCGAAAATAACTAGGGAAAACTGTTTGAGCCACTAGCGTCTGACAATGGTCTTCATCAGTTGATATCAGAACCAACCCACTTGATGGGTGATTCCAAATCCTATATTGCTTTGATATTTACTGATCAACCTAACCTCATTATTGAGTCTGGTTTTCATCCGTCACTACACGAGCAATGCCACCATCAAATTGTTTACGGAAAATTATCCGTCTCAAACATACCACTACCTCCGTACACCCGCAAGATTTGGTACTACGATAAGGCAGACTTTGTAGCTATTAGAAAAAGCATCGAAATGTTTGCTTGGAACGAACATCTTGATAACATGACATGCCCTAATGAACAGGTTAACCTACTTAATGAAGTCCTTTTGAACATTTACTCTAATTTTATTCCCAATACAGTTAAAACAATTAGACCTCGCCAAGCACCGTGGATAACGGAAGCCGTTAAGAATTTTCTCAGGAAAAAAATCGTGCATATAAAAGCTTCGTGAGGAATGGTAGGCCTAACGACAAGCTTGAAGGTATACAAAAGATGACATCTGAAGGTGCCAAAATGATTGAGGAAGCTAAGCAAAATTACTTCCGTAAAACTGGAAAATCTTTGGCTGATCCTGGGACCAATAGAAAAACCTATTGGAATTTAATAAATACTGTTCTAAACAAAGTTAAGATTCCTATGATACCACCTCTTCTAGAAAACGGGCTGTTTGTAACGGATTTTACCGAAAAGGCACAGATATTTAAAGACCCATGACTGACCAGCAGCCTCAGCGCGCCTTTGTTTTTGTTTACAACAGTTAATAGACTGATAACAATGATTCCCACTTATCATTCATCAAAGCGAGACTCTCACTGAACTGTCATGATTGATATATACGATGGTGTAATAAGTCAAATTTTAAACGACCGCAAAACGGTCATTGGCTGTGCTGCATGTAAGCATCTTTAACATCCTGAACCTTGAGTACAACAACAACGTAGCTACCATACTTGAGGTTCAGAATGTTAGAAGATGCTTACATGCAGGGTTTTCAAGACTGTAGGAAAGCACGAAATCGCACAGAAATCGCATGGCAGAATTGACGAAGAATTGCCTCTAGATCTCGACACAGCTCCAAATGGACATCGGGAAAATAACTATTGATCTGTTATTTCATGGTTCTTTCGACGAAGGAGACCAACAGACCAGGCTAAATCTGTAAATTTTTGCCCAACGGCTCGCGTCTTGCTGTGCTTGTCGACTGCCCGACCAAAAATGATGAGGTACAGTTCCGTCGTTATTTACTTGTAATCTGATGTTTGGCATTTCCAATGCAATTCTTTGCTGAGTTCAATGCTTGATGATGAAGCTAATTCAGTTTCCAATGCCTGTTTGTCTGCAAATAAGCGAAATTTCCTCTGCTTTCCTCGGGTTTCCTCCTCCCTATTGTGGCCTAAGATTATTTCGTCTAATTTGCGTAGCCCTGATTATTTAGAACGAAAATACATCTCTAAATGAATTGCTTATGGACTAAAGAAACCACTGATGTAATTTTTTTTCCATTTACGCTATTTTGGTTGAAGATTAAAGCGGATTACGAACGTTGCTATTTTCTGTATACAGAAATTAATGGAAGCTGTGGGGAAGAAGATTCGAGGGCCGCAAAGGATGCTGGTCAGTCATGGGTCTTTAATGACTATTTCATTCTTCAATGCACGACCATTGACACAGGTAGTGAAATTCCCCAAGATACTCCGATGGCTCAAACGCGAAAAAATTAAAAGCAATCTACTCAGAGTACCAGCTTGAACAACTGATTAAAGGCTATACTCGAGTAGCAGTAACAACAAATGAGCGCAACGAACAAAATATCAGTAAAACGCTAATAGACCATTTCTCAACAACGAGCTCCAAATATATATTGAAGGCAGAAGTTCTAGAGTTGGGGATGGTTGACCACTATCTGGTGTACGGAATAAGGAAAGTGAATGCCTGGCGAGTCAAAAATAAGAAACCAAAAGTTTTGGAGACTCGAAGTCTGAGCAATTATGACAGGGCATCGTTTCGCAACGACTTGCAGCAGATAGACTGGGAAACCATCCTTAGCTCTTATGCTGATAATCCGGATAATATGGCTACCACTTTTCAGGAGATCTTTGAGTCGGTTTTAGATATCCATGCACCCCTGAAAAAGAGGAGAGTAGGTAACACTTCTACTCCTTGGATAACCCCAGACATTAGGAAACTAATGAAAGAGAGGGATGCAGCTAAGAAAGCGACGAAAACATCTCCTGAAAAGTGGAACGCATATAAGCATCTCCGTAACAAAGTAACACAAAAAATTCGAGATGCAGTACAATCGCATTATCTTGGGTTAATTGAAGAAAACAAGGGAGATCCAAAAAGAATGTGGCAGGTTATTAATAAGGTACTAGACAAAGCAGCTCCTTCAACAGAAATTTCCAGCTTAGATGTTGAGGGGAAAACAATTACTAAAGAAAAGGATATAGCTGAAGCACTTAATCATCATTTTACCACCATAGGACCGAAACTTGCTAGCAAGTTAGAGTCTAGGCCTGATGATGATTCTGTCAAGCATATCAATGTTCAACAGAACAAAATGACATTTGTACCTATTGATGAAACATATGTGCTGAACGCCATAAAGCAACTGAAAAATGGCAAAGCACCAGGCCCAGACAAGATCTCCACTATGCTAATTAAAGATGCAGCAGACTTCATTTGGAAGCCTCTAACCATGGTTTTCAACTCGTCATTGAAGTATGGTGTCTTCCCAGATATCTGGAAATTAGCAAGAGTCACACCAATTTTTAAAGCAGGTTCAAAAAGGGATGGAAACAATTATAGGCCGATCTCGGTCATCTCAGTTTTTTCTAGGATGTTGGAAAGAATAGTTCACGATCAGCTCATTGATTATCTCATAACTAACAAAGTATTGACACCAAATCAATCTGCTTTTCGAAAACTATATTCCACTGTAACATCCCTGATAAACGGTACTGATTGCTGTTATGACAATATGGATAAAAAACAGCTCAATATGGCCATATTTCTTGATTTAAAAAAGGCGTTTGATACCGTAGATCATACAATACTGATAAAAAAGTTAGGTGCACTCGGTATCAGGGCAAGTTCAGGAGAATGGTTCACGTCCTTCTTAAGTGGTAGAAAACAATTCTGCTCAGTTAATGGACAACAGTCGGGGGCTAGATTGGTAACATGTGGTGTACCTCAAGGATCCTGCTTGGGACCACTCCTATTTATAATCTACCTTAATGACTTTGAAAAATGCTTAGAATTCTCTAGGGCTAGTATGTATGCAGATGACACACATGTTACATTAACATCTGGTAACGTCGAGGATCTAATTACAAATGCCCACAAAGAATTAAGAAACATCTCGGAATGGATGCGGATAAACAAGTTAAGTGCCAACCCGAAAAAAACTGAATACATGATCATTGGCCATCCACGGAGGACAAACAAGGTTGAAATCTCAGAACCACTGAATCTTAACAATTCAGAAATTAAGCGTGTGGTGAAGACTAAATCACTAGGGGTTATTGTGGATGAAGGGCTAAACTGGGATGAACAATTCAACAAAGTGAAAGGGAAAATTAGTGGCGGTCTTAAGTCACTAAAAAAATTGAAAAATCTCATTTCCCAATCCCAGCTGGAGCATGTGTACCGTGCCCTTGTAGAAAGCCATCTGCGATACGCCAATGTTATTTGGGGGAGTCTTCCTAAATCAAAATTGAATACCCTCCAACGTCTGCAGGACAGAGCCCATTCGATTATTGATAAGGCCAGACTAAAAGACAATTGGTCTCATAATTGGTTGACAGTTGAACAACTAATAAACTTTGATCGATCAGTTATGACATATAAAATAATCAACAGGCAATGTCCCGAAAGCCTTTGGGGTAAATACCATCATAGGACCCAGCATTCCAACTACAGAACAAGGAATTGCAGGGACCTACAAATCCCAAGAAATAATCTTGAATATGTCAAGAAAGGCTTTCACTATTCGGCTCTGAAAGCTTGGAACAATACACCCATCAATATCAGAGAGCTCCCTACACTTAGTAGATTCAAAAAACAATTGAAAAGTTATTATATGAGCTGAACACAAACTAAAACACGACGCCCTGGAAGAGCAGCTGCTACTACATAGATTACTGTACATAATTTTGCTTTAACTGTATATAGACTATATTAATGTAATTAGGATATTTATTTTCTTATTTAAGTATTGCGTTTGTTAGCTGAAGGGTTTTTGTGTATAAATAATTTAAAATGAAAATGAAAAAATGAAAAATGGCTACGACTCTAATAAGTGATATCGTCATCTCTGAGGAAAAGATACTTAATATCATTAGATCGCTTAATCCCAATAAACCACATGGCTGGGACGAAATGTCTGTGAGGATGATAAAGTTGAGCGATGTTGCATTGGTTCTGCCACTCAAAATAATTTTCACAAATTGTTTGAGGCGTGGTTTATTTCCCGAAATATGGAAATGTGCAAATGTAGTGCCGGTTCATAAGAAGAATGAGAAAATGTGAAAGGGAATTACCGTCCTATTTCTCTTTTACCAATTTTTGGGAAAATACTTGAAAAACTCATATACGATTATCTTTATTCACATCTTGTATCACATGAACTCCTTAACCAAAATCAATCAAGATTTCGCCCAGGGGATTCAACAATCAATCAGTTACTCTCAATAACACATACAATATTTAAAGCGTTTGACTGTAACCCTCCTCTAGATGTTCGTTCTGTGTATCTTGACATCTCTAAGGCATTTGATAGGGTATGGCACGATGGTCTAATTTATAAATTAAAACGATGTGGTGTCTCGGGACAACTTCTCTCTTTAATCCAAAGTTTCCTCAAGGATCGAAAGCAGAGAATTTAATTCCCGAGCTGCAAGAATTGTCACCAATAGCAGCTATGATGTATCCGCCTCAAATTTGATCAAGGAACTAAATTGGCCAACGGTTACGGAAATGATAAAATGCGAGACAGCTACTATTACATACAAAGCATTGTCAGGTCTTGCACCCGGCTATCTTTCAAACCTTTTCAAGAAAAACTCTGCGCGTGATATCAGTATGAATTTGCGGAATGCCATTGCCGATGTCCTTGTTCCAAGGATGAAAACTTGCAATGGGCAGAAAGCGATATCTTTCCGGGGTGCAAAGACTTGGAATGAATTGCCTTTGGATGTCAAACAAGCACCCTCTCTTAGCATTTTTAAAAGTATGCTGAAGAGTAATTTTCCTCTCTCAGACTAACTCCATTGTTTTTCATTTATTTTTTCATTTTAGATTGTAAATATAGGTAATTTGTTAGTAATTTTTAGTAATATTGTAAAGTTTGGCACGGCCCCCTGTAAAGCAATCCTCTCGATTGACGGGGCCACCGTGTAAAAATAATGAAAAATGAAAATGAGAACTGTACTGAATGGACAGAGTTCTAACTGGGGAGATATTTCGGCAGGGGTGCCCCAGGGCTCTATTCTGGGACATTTGTTTTCCTTGTGTATATAAATGATCTAGCCGTAAGCTTGAAGTGCAATGCTAAGTTATTTGCCGATGATACATCATTGTTCACAGTGGTAGAAGATTCCAATACAGCTGCCAATGATATGAATCATGACTTGGACTTGATAAGTCAGTGGGCTCACGCTTTGAGAATGTCATTTAATCCTGATCCGTTAAAACAAGCTGTTGAATTAAAATTTTCAAAAAGAAAATTGAAATTGAACAGCCAGTAATCCTTTTTAATGACATACCTGTGAAGAAGGTAAACGAACATAAACATTTAGGAATTATCCTTGACTCAAAACTATCTTTTTCAGCTCATATTAAATCAGCTATCTCTAAGACAAGAAAGGGTATTGGTTTGCTGAAATATCTCTCCAAATATCTGCCCAGGCATACCCTTAACGAAGTATATAAGCTCTACGTTCGACCACACCTGGACTAAGGTGAGGTCATTTACCATATTCCTGCCCAAGCATGTGAATTCAGTCAAAGTATCATTTTACCAAATGCCATGGAAAAGCTAGAGTCTGTTCAGTATTCTGCTGCTTTGGCTGTAACAGGAACATGGAGGGGAACATCTCGCGAGAAGCTGTACAAGGAGCTTGGCTGGGAGTCATTAAGTTCCCGACGATGGAGTAGACGCCTTACCTTGTTCTACAAGTTTGTAAATAATCTTAGCCCTGAGTATACAGTAGATCCAATTCCTCCTCTTCATCAGTCGCAGTACTGTCTTCGCGACCAGGATGTCATTGGGCGATTAAAGGCACGGACAGAAAAATTTAAGTATAGTTTTTATCCCAACTGCCTCTCCGAATGGAATAAGCTCGAGCCTGAATTGAGACTTGCACCCTCAGTTGCTGTTTTTAAGAAAAAGATCTTATCAATAATCCGACCCCCTGCAAAATCTGTTTTTGGAATACACGATCCAATAGGATTGTCCTATCTTACTCAACTTAGGGCTGGTCTCAGTAAGTTAAATTTTCACAAGTTCAAGCATAATTTCAGGGATACCATAAACCCAATGTGTCCAACAAACGATGGCATCGAGGATACGGAGCATTTTTTGTTGCTCTGCCCTTCTTTTGATGTTCAACGAAGAGATCTTCTCGCTGGAATTGTAGAATTATTGCAACCGTATGTACAAATCGCTAGCCTTTCAAGTGATGCTTTGACGCAGCTTTTACTATATGGTGATCAAGACCTTTCTGATGACTTGAACAAAAATATACTCGAATTGACTTTACGTTTCATCCAGGAAACTGGTCGGTTTGTTTGAGATCCTTTGAAACTTCAGCTATGTTCTTAGCAACCACCAAGTCCCTTTACGTGAATATTCTTTGTTTTCCTTGTAAATTCTGTTTGATATTAGATGTCATGCATCTTATGCATCTCAATTTCAATGAGCCGCACTCGTGAAATTTTTGAGTTCTTCCCAACCTTGACACGACATCTACTATCAGACAGAATCTAGTATATTATATCCTTTATCCATTAGTTTTCTAATCGTTCGTAGTGTACAGTTAGTTGCATGTATGTTAACGTTATATGTCTTTATGTTTTTGGCCATGGGGTAGTCAGTGTTTTTCGCTCCCCCTGGTATCGTTCCCGTAGTGTTGTATAGTAATTAGATGAGTATTGTAGATTGTAGAACTCATTGTAAACTTTTTAAATGAATGATATAAAAAAAGCATTGATGTAATTTGTTTTCCATTTACGCTATTTTGGTTGAAGATTAAAGCGGATTACGAACGTTGCTATTTTCTGTATACAGAAATTAATGGAAGCTGTGGCGAAGAAGATTCGAGGGCCGCAAAGGATGCTGGTCAGTCATGGGTCTTTAAACAACTTTGCTTACAATTCGAGCAATTGTCCTGTTCAAATCAACACAACAAGTCAGACCACTACAGACACTGCGTGATGGTAAGCGAACAACCAGCTGAAAAAGTTCTTAGAAGTGCCAACCCCCAGTTCAATTTAAGAAGGGACTTCGATGTCATCCAAAAAGAAAGTAAGTACGTAACCCACTTCCGTCACGCTCGTTAAAGCAAATTTCTTATTTATTCTTATTTTATCATATTTATACAGGGTAAAACATTCAGTTATACTGTTTTACAATGTACCCTGTTAAAAAACTTACAAACGAAAAGA
This sequence comes from Aurelia coerulea, assembly GCA_039566865.1. Classification (NCBI taxonomy): domain Eukaryota; kingdom Metazoa; phylum Cnidaria; class Scyphozoa; order Semaeostomeae; family Ulmaridae; genus Aurelia; species Aurelia coerulea. The sequence goes on along the minus strand of CM076956.1, from coordinate 19,369,056 downwards.
AACTATCTAAATTTACACATAAATCTAAAATAAAACTACAATCAACTTGATCTATACAGCTATTAGCAAAGTGTATAAAAATTGTAGATATGATCATGCATATGCTGGATATGATATGAGAGAGAATTAGCTAAATGCAAGGTTTGCTATGCTTTTTTGAAAGTTTTCGATGTCGGGGACAATTTTGATTCTAGGCTGAGACAATTCCACATTGTCGCGCCTTTATATGAGAAGCAGCATAGCTCTCATTCGCATGAGCATGCGCAAAGATCTTAAGGGATGTCGGTGGGCAATCACGTAACCACCATCTTCGCTGGTGCGTCTTTTGGCCTAAGCAAAGGTTTGGATCAGAAAGCAGAGTGAAAACGCCAATAACGTTGTACTGCTGGTTGCTGCATTTATGGATAAAAGTGTTGAAAGATATGCGGGACTCCCACGGAGGAGTCTTCTGACACTTGCATTCAAACTTTGCAACGTATTGTGCCGCAAGAGAAGATTTGTGCTGCTCGTCCACGCACGGGGAACTTCAAATCTTTATAAGACTTAACAAAGATAGGCCAATTGGGGGAAGGGGCAGTAATTAATTAAGGGATATGCTTCATCAGCTGTAGGAAAAGAAAAGGCTCACTAAGCTAGTGGTAAAAACTGTATCAGTATTTACTCCCTATGTTGAGCTTCTGACAGGACGCTGTCTTTTGCTGGAATAAAAGCGCGTTTACCTAACATGGCATAGCAGGTACTTTTGGGCGAAGCCATTGCAGTGTGGCTATAAACTTCTGTTTATGTACGCAAAAAAGTCTTCGTCGACGGCTGTGTCAAAAACACTTCAGCATGGATACAATCCAACTTTGAGGAACATGTCAATCTTTTCGACATTCCCTTTTATCTAATCTACAACAGATTTTTTGTCATTCGAGAGCTCCGTCTTCGTCTGCATTCTGCTGATACATTATAATATATAAATAAATAATAAACAATTTATTTAAAGTTAGCTAAGAAAATAGCGTTAAGCAAATTAAGGCCAACTATACAGAATATTTACAAAAGTCTAATTACAAAAAACCTAGATTTGATACAAAAATGTTACACAATTTACAGCTGCAGTCAAAAGTTTTGATAGATTTAATATTTCTTTTAAAAATCTCCAATGATTGGGACTCTTTGATTTCTCTTGGGAGAGTCTGCCATAGTTTTTGACCAACAAACCTGATAGTATCAATGCCATATTGATTCGTCCTAGCTTTAGGCAGAACAAGATTATTATTGCCACGAAGGCTATATGGCATATCTTTGCTAACAAATACTTCTGCCATAAAAGCCGGATTCAAGTTGTTTACGGTTTTATAAATCTCAGTCTGGAGCAGCTGTAAATTCCTCTGGTGAACAGATACTGAGTTACTTTTAATCGATAGTTCCTCAAAATTGGAAGTACTATCTTTGTGTATGATTCTTAGGGCTCTTTCGTGGATCTTAATGATCTTGTTATTCGATTTCCTATCATGAAACATCCACACAAGTGGACAATAACTGAAATGTGACATTACAAAAGAGGTCATTGTTAATTCTAACTGTGGCTTTTCCATATATTTCGACACTCGTGCCAGTGCATGCAGTTTTTGGCTTGCTTTCTTACAAAGATTATTAACGTGAGTTTTGAAACTCAGTTTTTTGTCGAGTGTCACTACTAGAAGTTTCTCTTCGTCACTTTCCTTTATCAAAGATCCAGAAAGATTTACAGTTACCTCACCATCTTTATTTCCGAAGACAAGCAAATGGCTTTTATCCTCATTCATTTTCATATAGTTATTTTCAAACCAGAGAGATAACAAGGTGGCATCCCTTTCAAGTGATTCTAAGATTGAACCCAGATCTGAACCACACGCAAAGATAGTAGTATCATCTGCGTAATTACAAATCTCAGTATCTTTCACCAGGTAGAAAAAATCATTAATATATAAGTTAAAGAGAAGGGGTCCCAAAACTGAACCTTGGGGAACACCTAAGAAAGTCTGTTTCGAAGTGCTGAATGAACCATTGACCTTCACTCGTTGCTGCCTTTCATTTAAATAACTATGAATCAATTTTAGAGCTGATCGGCTAAAGCTGTAAGCAGATAGTTTGGCAATTAGCAGTTCATGATTTATGCAATCAAACGCCTTGGAGAGGTCCATCAAGATTGCTCCTGCAAATCCTTTTTTGTCCAAAACTGATTTGCATTTCTCGAGAAATCTTACAAGCGCCTGTTCTGTATTGTAACCTTCGCGAAATCCACAGAGATATTGAAACAGGAAAGATTCTGAGTAACCTACAATTTGTTCATTCATACAGATCACCTTGTTACACAGGGTTGACGTCTTTTACTTAGAAAATTATCCCTAGCTTGGTGATCAAAATGCATGTTGCTAAAAAGGTTTCACAAAGCCTTCACAAAAAGACCTTTTGAGCCCTTGCAGATCATTGCAATACCACACGTATTTTTCATAGGAAATTATAGAAAACTCTCAACTCTTAGATTAACCAAACAATCAAGAAACTAGAGCAGGATGAAGGAGATTCAGTTTTGAAATAGCTGGGGAGAGGGGAGGGAAACATCGAGAGAATAGTAAAAGTTCCAACTCAGGCCTGAAATTGCCAACAAATCCATCGTATTTGCTACTACATATCCCGCCTTTTTGGCGAGAACTGAGGGGCAGTTTCCCCCTCCCAAACACCTCAAGTTTGCTCTTTTTGTGCTGGAATTTGAAACGAAATGTTTAATAAGATTCAGGAGATCCCCACCGATAAGACATCAACCAAGATTCTAGTAACTTACTAGGAAATTGCTCAGAAACTTTCGGTGCTCATTCTGTTTTAAATCTAAGAAAGCTTTTGTTACGATTGTCAATACTGTAACTGTCAAAAAATATTTGACTTGAGAGTCCTGGGAAATTAAAGCTGCAGTTAGCAAAAGTTTCTTAGCTTTTCATGCAGGCTGCACAAATTTTTAAACTATTTAAAAAATTATGGCAACTATTTCTTATTCGTTTTTAGATTATTGTGGCCTTCAGCGTAACAATCAGCCTAGAAAACAATTCTTGAAGGAGATTGCCTGGCTCATACTGAATGAATTTTCTACAGCAAATACAAAACGAGTCGCAAAATGCAACTGCAAAAACCGCTTTTCAAAACTCTGGTTTTAGAAATGTGGCGAAGTTAAACAATTTCGGTAAAATTTTGGTGCAATTGTAAATAATACAGAAGAGAAAATTCGAAAGCCACAGTCACACTTTTAACTTTCCCACATTTCTAAAACCATAGTTATTGAAAGGCGGTTTTAACAATTGCTCTTTACAATTTGTTGTCTATTTGCTGTAGAAAATTTGTTCAGTATAAGCCTGGGATCCTCTTCAAAATAACGTTTTTTAGGTTGATTGTTGTAGCCTTCCAATGTTTCCCTTCGAGATCGTTTTCCTGTCTATGCCTATTCTATTACGGATGTGCTAAACACCGGAACCATCCAGAACCACCCAGAACCATCCAGAACCACCCAGAATCGCGGTTATCTTATCGAATTTCGATTATTGCCCTTTGATATGGCTATTCTGCAACAAAGGTGCATACAAAGAGATTGACCGCACACACAAACGTGCTCTTCGGATCCTCTATAAAGAATACGAATGTCCCTTTGAAACATTGCTCACTCGAAGTGGCAGCTTTTGTATACATGTTAGAAACTTGCAGAAATTGATGACAGGGATCTACAAGTCCATGAATCATCTTGACCCATCGCTTGTATGGGAGTTTCATGAAAAGAAGCATGTAGCTTATGATCTAAGGATACATAATCTTTGCAAACTGCCTTGATGATAGTGTTAAAAATGAGCCAACACTTTTTCTGCTTTTAAAAAGAGGATCAAAGACTGGGCTGGCGTCAGTGGCGGACACTTTGCCAAATATTGGGGGGGCGAAGCTATTGTTTCGGTTAAAAAGCATTGTTTGTTTCTATTGTTTTCAAACAAAAGATCTTTGTTCTAGCCAACATTGGGGGGGGCGATCGCACCCCCTCGCCCCCCAGGTGTCCGCCACTGCCTGGCGTTAAATGCACCTGCAAAATATGCCGATAATTTTTTTGTAAAAAGTATATTTTTTGTAAATAGTTGGTTTGAATTAGCATGTTCTTAGTTACTATTGTAAATACCAACTTTAAATATGGATTAAATGAAATGAAAATGAAAAGAACCAGCCAGAACCATCCAGAACCAGCCAGAACCAGCCAGAACCATCCAGAACCAACCAGAAACAACCAGAATTACCCAGAACCAGCCAGCACAGCAAGACATATACCCCGTTTACACGGCGCAAAAATAGGGGATCGCGATCCAGATCGTGATCCACAAGGATCGAGATCGCGTTCGAGTTGCGTTTACACGGGCGTCAAACGAAAACGGATCAGGATCGCGATCCATTCGCACATGCGTATTGCGCGTAGTTACGGAGCCTAGAAACACTACAACAACAATAGACAAAATGGCGGTTGAGTCTTCTGCGCATGCTTAAAGGATTTCGAACAGGATTGCGATCCCAAGAAGCGTTTACACGGCACACTTTTCAGGATCGGGATTGCAATCCGGATCGCGATCCACCTCTGAAGTGGGATCGAATTTTAGGGGATCGCGATAATAAGTTTAAAGGCAGAAACACCGCAACACGACAAAAAACAACAGCAAATACGATTAATTTAATTTTTGCCAATATTTCGTCCTGCCATGCAGGACTTCTTCAGGGCTGTAATGTGACAGTTATAATAAAATTTGAATATGTACAGCGATTTGAAAAGGAGAAGTAACACGTGATTGGTTAGATATGATGGCTACGCAGAGGTTATATGGGTTAGGTTTATAACGGTTATGTAATGTATGTAGTAAAATGATGATGATGCTAATCAAAATAATAATGATAATAATAATGCTGATGGTGATAATAATAATAATATGATGATGATAATAATAATAATAATAATAATAATAATAATAATAATAATAATAATAATAATAATAATAATAATAATAATGATAATAATAATAATAATAATGATAATGATTATGTAAATGCAATGTTAGAAACTAACTGCGATATAATGATAATAATAATGATGGGGATAGTGAGGAGAATAGGTAAGGTAAGAGAGTGAGTAGATTAGGTTACTTACAACTGTGTTTGTTAGCGGTCTGTGGTTCTGTTCAGTCCGTTGGGTGAGAGAGTGTTCGCTAAGTCAATGAAGTAATTTTCCTTGGCTCGTCTAACACTCTCTCTGGTGTCATGTATCTTAAGTAGCGGTAGTAGTTGTAAGTCTTGTACGGAGTGATTGGGTTTACAAAAGTGTTCTGCAACCCCGGATGTGTCGGAACGTTTGTTTATAATGTCTCGTCGGTGTTCGTTGAGTCTGTCTCTTATGCGTCGTCCTGTTTGTCCTATGTATTGGCAGTCAGTCTTTTTGTCGCGTAAGCATCGTTTGCATTGTAGTAAGTATATGACGTTAGTGGAGTTGCAGTCGAGGCTTTGTCTTATGTTGAAGGTTTCGTTGGTGTTTGTGAAAGTAACTGTGTGTGTTCCGTCTTGTATGTGTTGGCATGTGTAGCAGTCGCGAACACCGACGAGACATTATAGACATTCCTTCCGACACATCCGGGGTAGCAGAACACTTTTGGTAAACCCAATCACTTACAAGACTTAGCGAACTACTACCGCTACTTAAGATCATGACACCAGGAGAGTGTTAGACGAGCCAAGGAAAATTACTTCATTGACTTAGCGACACTCTCTCACCCAACGGACTGAACAGAACCACAGACCGCTAACAAACACAGTTGTAAGTAACCTAATCTACTCACTCTCTTACCTTACCTATTCTCCTCACTATCCCCATCATTATTATTATCATTATATCGCAGTTAGTTTCTAACATTGCATTTACATAATCATTATCATTATTATTATTATTATTATTATTATTATTATTATCATTATTATTATTATTATTATTATTATTATTATTATTATTATTATTATTATTATTATCATCATCATATTATTATTATTATCACCATCAGCATTATTATTATCATTATTATTTTGATTAGCATCATCATCATTTTACTACATACATTACATAACCGTTATAAACCTAACCCATATAACCTCTGCGTAGCCATCATATCTAACCAATCACGTGTTACTTCTCCTTTTCAAATCGCTGTACATATTCAAATTTTTATTATAACTGTCACATTACAGCCCTGAAGAAGTCCTGCATGGCAGGACGAAATATTGGCAAAAATTAATTTAATCGTATTTGCTGTTGTTTTTTGTCGTGTTGCGGTGTTTCTGCCTTTAAATTTATTCATTTTTTCGTCATCGCAAGCATCTTCGGATCCGGCAATCGACGTTGGTATCGTGGCCTTTACTTTTTCAAAGTATTGGCTGATTCTGGGTCGTTCTGGGTGGTATAGTATCATCTCAAAAGAATTGACCTTTGTCCCCTTGTGCCTAGCCTCACTGCATCAGGGTCCTTAACTTACTAGACTTATGACCTGGAGTCCCTTGTTTTCTTGTGCTCTTTGAATTGATGATGGCACTTCAGTCATCACAACCTCGTCCACATGCCCCAACAAGATAAATTATCAGCTGCAGTCTTATTACAAAAGTCTCGTGTCTCCATATGGCAGAGTTTTGAACTCTGCCATATGGAGAGTTCAAAACTCAAGACAGATTTGAAAGAATTTGACCAGCCGCATGTCAGGTGATTTTGATCCAAAACATACTGTGTAATAAGTCCGGAACTGTCCGGAAACATTGGAGAAAGTATGAACATGTGACGAAAAATGGCCGATCTTCTCGTAGACTGATGCTGTTGTAGTAGATAATGCAAGAAACTAAAAAAATCTTTGAAGACCTTCGTTTAAGCCTTTTGAAAGGTTTGAAACGATAATTTGGAGTTAGCAAGCAGGCTACATGTGAAAAAAGCAAGATTTCTTTGGAGCGAAAGTGGGCCTAAGCTTCAAATTAAGAACCTTTCACCGCAGTTTCCAGAATGAAATTGCTTGTTTTTCTCCGAATTTCGGAATTAAATGGCAAATAATGCATGAGATAGATAAAGAATTTGGTTTAACGTCGAATTTTGACATGCCACGGCCATTTACCCCTCGTAAATCGGAGTTACGGCACAGATTGCGTGGCAAAAGTTTACCCCCATTTTCAAGGCCCCGCGTGGAGCCCTTGGAGGAGGTATTGAACCCATAGTTGCTTTAAATGACTTGCAGTGGCTGGTTCTGGATGGTTCTGGCTGGTTCTGGATGGCTCTGGATGGTTCTGGATGGCTCTGGGTGGTTCTGGATGGTTCAGGTGTTTAGCACAACCGATTCTATTAACATTTTTTTTAAATATCGCCACATTTCTAAAACCAGAGTTTTGGAAAAATGGTTTTTGCAGTTGCATTCTGCAATTCGTGGTCTATATACTGTAGCGAAATTCGTTCAGCATGAGCCAGGCGATTTTCTTCAAAAACGTCTTTTTCCAGACCGATTGTTATGGCCTTCGAGTGGTTTTCTTCGAAGCCATTTTCCGCTCCATGCCCCTTCTAATGAAGTTTTTAAAATATCCTCACATTTCTAAAATCAGAGTCTTTGGAAAACGTTTTTCACAGTTACATTATGCAATTCGTTGTCTATTTACTGTAAAAAATTTGTTAAGTATGAGTCAGGAGATTTTCTTCAAAAACAACTTTTTCCAGACCGATTGTTAAGGCCTTGCAATGTTTCCCTTCGAACTAATTTTTCTCTCAATGCCTCTTCTCGTGAAGTTTTCAAAATATCGTTACATTTCTAAAACCAGAGTTTTTGAAAAACGGTTTTCGCAGTTACATTATGCAATTCGTTGTCTATTTACTGTAAAAAATTCGTCAAGTATGAGTCAGGCGATTTCCTTCAAAAACAACTTTTTCCAGACCGATTGTTCTGGCCTTCCAATGTTTTTCTTCGAAGCCATTTTCCGCTCCATGCCTCTTCTAATAAAGTCTTTGAAATATTGCTACATTTCTAAAACCAGAGTGTTCGAAAAGCAGTTTTCCCAGTTACATTATGCAATTCGCTGTTTACTTACTGTAAAAAAATTCGTTAAGTATGAGCCGGGCAATTCTCTTCAAGAATAACTTTTCCAGACCGATTGTCAAGGCCTTCGAATGTTTACCTTCGAAATCATTATCGGCTCCATGCCAATCCTATCAAGGTTTTTGAAATATCGCCACATTTCTAAAACCAAAGTTTTTGAAAAGCGGTTTTCGCAGTTGCATTGTGCAATTTTTCACCTATTTACTATAACAAATTTGTGAAGTATGAGCCAGACGATCCCCTTCAAAAATATCTTTTTCCAGATAGATTGTTATTTTTCTCTTCGAAGTCATTTCCCGCTTAATGCCTTTCTTTCAAAGTTTTTGAAATATCGCCACATTTCTAAAACCAGAGTTTTTGAAAAGTGGTTTTCGCAGTTGCATTGTGCGATTTATTGTCTATTTACTGTAAAAAGTTCTTTCAGTATGAGCCAGAGCCAGAATATATCTTTTTCAGACTGATCGCACATTTTCACTTGAAAGACCTGGAAGCTATGTCTCATTGATGCTGAGTAAAATATATCATATAAAGAACGTACTTGCAGTAGTGTCGCTCCTAAGTGGTTAATCTTGATCTCGAAATTTTTAGCTGTCATTAAATCTTCATTGGCATCCTTTTCTTGTTTGTGAATCTTTGGAAACCATCGGTGAAGGCGCAAATCAAGAAAATGCAAAAAGTTAAAAAGTAGCCCTTGTGCGTTCATGCATACGAGGCTCAAACTTTATGCAGGCCCCTTGGTCAGCGGTTAATCCGAATGAGAGCTATGGTCTGGAAGCCATGTCTCATTGATGCTGAGTAAATATATCATATAAAGAGCGTCCTTGCAGTAGTGTCGCTCCTAAGTGGTTAATCTTGATCTCGAAATTTTTAGCTGTCATTAAATCTTCATTGCACAGTGATCCAGATCCGAGAAATCATGGAATAAATAGGAAAAAACGAAGTTTTAGAAAGTTGCAACTTTTAATATCCTCCATGAAAAGGGGGTGTCAAGGGTCAACGCGAAGCAAATATTTTCGAAATCGGACCACTGGTTCCGTCACAATGATTTATCGAAGTTTGGGGAAATGACATGTTGTTGTTTATCATAGCACTTCCGGCATAATTTGTTATTTTAGCTTAACTTTAAACTTTCATAGCTCCGCTCATGATTGTCCGATTTTTACAAACTTAGTTTCATTTGAAAGATGATCATCTACTTGTACATCACGTGTAACTTGTTTTCAACAAAAGCACATTAAAGCATGGGTAACCGGACACACATTATGCTTAGTAGCTTTTGAGAATTTCGTGACGAAATAGCTACTCAATAGTAAAAGCAAAACATTCAAGTGATATCAAGTGTTAGCTATAAACATGTAAAAATACTACAAGGTCTTGGGAACATCTCTGCCAAAGGGTTCGTTCCAGATCGTTTTAGTTTTTTTTCAACAATTTTTTGAAAACTGTTACCAAAAGTCCACATCTGCAAGCTAAGCTTAAAAGAATTACTGTGGAATCCTTCATTTTCACAATTTGTCCACATCTATAGAAGCAACCATTTGTACAAACAGGGCAATTAAGTTATTTGAAGTAATGCAAAACAACAGTCTATTTTTTCCAAATAATTGCATGAACTTTCAAGCCTTGCTTCCTTATAGTTGAGCATTTACCCCTCTGAGAAACTAACAATATAGGCAATCTGCCACAGCTCAAAATGTATGAAATTGTGTCAAAAACTAAGCATTAACTAGTTTTATTTGTTCATCGATACTACATAAAGATAATTACATCTCTGGCTTTTTTTGGTATCTGTTGTGTGCACTTCGACATAATGACAGTGCTTTCTTAAGAAATTTTGCTTGGCCTTAGCTACAAAGAAGCTGATATGATCAGAATCGGATTCCTAGGTGGAGTCTTTGCTTGCATTGAAATTTGCTTAACCCTGCAGCCAGGTACACTTCCAAGGTTTCTTCCGTTCCTTTATCTGGTCTTCTAAACCGCTTTCAGTCCAAACTGAAATATGGGCTTCATCAACATAAATCATTCAAAGCATGTTCCCATCTGTGAACAAGCATCGGATGGATGGATGGATGGATGGGTGAATGGGTAAAGTGGACGTAAAGATGCAGCTTCACATTATAGCAGTAATGCTTAAGTGTTTCAAGATACGAAAATGTATCATTTTAGACAAATGTTCTATGTCTTTACTCTGTTAAAAACCAATACATTCATTAAGCTGGCCATGGACAATGCTAAAAAATCCTTCCATTCATAACTTGAACTCAACGGTTAAATTTGAAGGTTTTCGCTGCACAACTAAAAGGTGTATTACTTGCACTGAACAAATACAATTAACCTCTTTTAGTGTCAATCAAAGGCTTAAATGTCATAAAAATCATGCTTTCAAGTGTGGTCTTTTATGCAACGGATGCTAACAAATAAAATAGAATTTTACGGATTTGATACCTATTTTATGGAAACAATAGGTCATCGCTTCTTATTTTTAGATGGTTCCGAGTACGTGGAGAGCATTGGTAAACAGAAAAGAGAGCCAGATATCGCACGCTAATTCTTTTTCTAACTCAGCTTGCAGATGTGGACTTTTGGTAACAGTTTTCAAAAAATTTTTGAAAAAAAACTAAAACGATCTGGAACGAACCCTTTGGCAGAGATGTTCCCAAGACCTTGTAGTATTTTTACATGTTTATAGCTAACACTTGATATCACTTGAATGTTTTGTTTTTACTATTGAGTAGCTATTTCGTCACGAAATTCTCAAAAACTACTAAGCATAATGTGTGTCCGGTTACCCATGCTTTAATGTGCTTTTATTGAAAACAAGTTACATGTGATGTACAAGTAGATGATCAACTTTCAAATGAAACTAAGTTTGTAAAAATCGGACAATCATGAGCGGAGCTATGAAAGTTTAAAGTTAAGCTAAAATAACAAATTATGCCGGAAGTGCTATGATAAACAACAACATGTCATTTCCCCAAACTTCGAAAAATCATTGTGACGGAACCAGTGGTCCGATTTCGAAAATTTTTGCTTTGTGTTGACCCCTGACACCCCCCTTTCATGGTGGATATTAAATGCCACAAGTTTTTCAAATTTCATTTTTTCCTATTTATTCCATCCTCTGGATCACTGTGCATTGGCATCCTTTTCTTGTTTGTGAATCTTTGGAAACCAATCGGTGAAGGCGCAAATCAAGAAAATGCAAAAAGTTACAAAGTAGCCCTCGTGCGTTCATGCATACGAGGCTAAAACTTTATGCAGGCCCCTTGGTCAGCGGTTAATCCGAATGAGAGCTATGCTATGAGAAGCATTTTTGGCCATTTGCAGATTTTCGCATGGGAATTTCTAAATCAGATCTAGTATTGCCTAACTCTCTCTTACATGTATCCGAGAGTCTTGAGAACATTTCTGTAAGGTAAGTGGGAGCCAGATCATTGATAGATTTGTATACCATTCTCAAAGTCCCCATTTGAATAATTTCACTAACAGTGTGCCATCCAAGCTTCTTGATGATAGACTTTGCAGAAGCATCATATCTACTGTTAGTAACTATTCTTGCAGCCCGATTTCGAAGTTTTTGTAGTTCGTTTATTGCTGTGGAGCCACAGCTTCCCCATACAGGGCAGCAATATCTAAAATATGGTTCTACAAGACTTTTATACATGCTTTGTATTGTGAGAAGAAGGAGATATTTTTTGGCGTATTTCAACATCCCTATTCCTCTAGAAACTTTTTTCTTGATGGTAGAAATTTGTTCTTTCCAGTTCAAGTGTTGATCAACCATTACTCCCAGATATTTTGCCTGCTTTATGATAGAAACAGTTTCTTCCCCTACATTAAAGAGAGGCTTTACTCCCCCTACCTTTTCTATGTCGTTCAAACGCTTCCTACCACCTATCACAAGACTTTGTGTCTTGGTCACATTGAGGGACAATTTGTTTGCATTAAGCCAAGATTTAAGGTATCCAAGGTCCTCGTTGACGCATTCATTTATTAAAGGAATGGACTTTGAAGAGAAAGAAAGGCTTGTATCATCGGCGTAGATGTTAACATCTGAGTGTCTCAAAGAGAAATGAAGATCATTTACGTAGATTATGAAAAGAAGAGGTCCTAGGCAAGAGCCCTGAGGAACTCCAGTCGTTATTGATTCAAGATCTGAAAGCCCTTACAGCACTGCTTTCTATTAGTTAGATACGAGCAGAAACAGCGTATCTCTCTGTTTTTAACCCCATAATGCTCCAGTCTCTGTATAAGGATGTCATGATTCATCGTATCAAAAGCCTTTTTTAAATCAATAAAAGTGACGGCTGTATATTCATCGTTCTCTAAATAAAGATACCAATCATAAGTACATTTTAAGAGACAGGTCAGTACAGAATGTAATAACCTGAAACTAGATTGTTGTGAGAATAGAAGTTTATCCACATTTAGAAAGCCGTAAAATTTATTAAAAACCAATTTTTCAAAAAGGCGAGAGATGACCGGTAAAACAGATATAGGGCGATAGTTCGAACTTTCATCTTCTGAGCCATCCTTGTAGATAGGTGCGACCCTAGCTATCTTCCAGTCGTCTGGAAAAAGGCCAAGAGACATAGACATGTTAAAGAGCTGACTCAGAAACCCGGCCAAAACAAGCATCCCAACCTTAAGAAAAAGCTTGAGATACAGGCAAGGCCGGACCCCTGAGAGGTCTTGAATTTTCCCATAGTCTCAATTAGCTGCTTAAGTGTAACAGGTGCAAAGCTAAATGTAGCATTTTTAGGATTTACAATATATTCAGCATTCAAAAGGGGATTTCCAGCCTCATCGCTCAGTTTTTCTCCAACAGTGCAAAAGAACTGATTCATTGAGTTAGCAATTTCCTTTGAATCGAAAATAGTAATACCATTGGCCCTTAAAGATTGAATTTTCGTCGTTTTCGATCGTTCATTTATAAGTTTGTTGATAGTAGACCATGTTTCCTTCACATTACCTTCCGCTTCATGTATTTTGTTTGTGAAATATTTCTTTTTAAGATCGGCATTGATCCTATTTGCTTTATTTCTTACTTGCCTATATGCAGCCATAAGGATTTCAGATTTTGATTTGACTGCAGCAACCTTTAGTTTGTCCCTACTCCTAAGCAAGTCCTTCAGACTGGAAGACAGGCAAGGGCTATATCTTTCAGACACTAGCTTTTGCATCATGGGGGCATGAGTTTCTATGATTAACGAAAGCATACTAATCCATTTTTCAACCACTACATTAATACCTTCAGAGCAATACAGCATACTTGACCAATCATAGGCAGAGAGATTCCGAAGGAAAGCTTCCTCACTGAAGTTTTTCATTTGCCGAGTATATATTTGTTTGTGTTTTCGTTCATTCAATACCACGGTGCTTCCTTACTGTATACACTAGATAATGATCGCTAATGGCAGTCCTGACAACACCGGATTTTGAAATGTTACTTACATTACTGACAGCAATATGATCTGGAAGTTTGTTCGGTTTCACGTGTCGGTTCGGATATCAGCTGCGTCAGGCCGAAAGATTCGTAAATATCTTTGATGTGTCTAGCATTACCTGAAAACATGGGCGCTGAGCCATCAGTTGAGTTAGGATTTACCGAAAGATCACAGTTTGTATCCCCTAGTAGAATTATATCCTTCCCCTCCAATTCTAAGAAACGCATGACAGGGGCGGATCTAGGCCGGGTTGACAGGTTTGAATAAACCGGTCAGATTTCCAGAAAACTCTTTTCAATCTATATACATATTCGTTGCAGTCGGATGTGGCGTCATTCCCATTGTCCCTCTCGCAAACGTTCTCATTGTCTAGACAGTTCAATTGGCAGAACCGTAACATGGGCGAAGTCAAACCAAAGGTGAAAACGTCGCCCAACATTCCGTTCCTCCTCAAAACGTCCTCTTTTTCCAGTCAGGACTTTGGTCGAGGGGTTATTTGCCAATTTCCTCACCCCACTTTCGGCTTGCCAAGCCCTTTGTTTCCCTTTGTGTTGAGCTCGAAGTCCTTTGTCATTCCATTGTTCTCGCGCTGCTCATGACGTCAAAAAATGGGTGCCCTTCAACACCCCATTGAGGGGTTTTCAGATTTTTTAAAAATCCCAGTGGGATCTCTTTTCGCTTGATATGCATTGGGACCCATTTGGAGAGGGATTCAGGTCCGGGGATTTTTTAGGTGCTGGAGGGGGGTCGAGTGGAAATTGCACATTTCCTACCCTTCAAAGGCCATTTCCCCCAGTTTATTTGCTAAATGTCGTCTTTTGACAGCCTTGCTATATTTAAGGAGTTTCTACCTCAAAATTTGAGTTATTGGGAGAGGGATTGGCGCTCCAGAGTGCCAAAATTGCAACATTTTCTAATTTTTAGATGCCTTTTTAGCCCTTTCTCGGGAACTCCCCCTTCTCTCAAGAGAAACATCCCCTTTTATGTTTTCAACTACCATCCGAGTTGTCAAGCAAAAAGGTTTTGACATTGTTGTGCAGCATGGAAAATTGCTTTCAAACTGTTGATAGTTTTTAGATTAAAATAGTACTTGAATTGTTCCTTGAGAGGATTAACATTTACGATACTCTCGACCAGCTTTTCGCAGCAAATGGCCACGAAACCTAGATTGGATGGGTCTCTTATTAAAGAATAGGCCTTCATGAAATGGGAAGAGGGAGGGAAGAGTAAAATGGTGTGAAATAGTGGACGATAACTGGAAGTAAGGGATCGGCAACGAATGCGTGCATTCTGTTTTTGACAGAAACCACATGTGCAGAAATTGAAGCTGAACAAAATCCTTCAAAGAAGACAGGGGCCAAGTCTTGGGCCAAATCGAAATAAAGTTTAGCTATGGGAGTTTTTCAGACTCCTGTCGACTCTTGTGATTTCCGGCAGTCTTATTTTATGAGTCTCCGTAAGTTTTATTTTTACCTGCCGCCTTTTTATGCTTTTATGAGCAATGACTGGGACTTATCATCTGCTATATTACAAGGCAGTTTTACAAAGAAACCAGCGATTTGCACGTCGCCCTTTGCCTGATTAAAAACGTGAAACGAGTTGAGGGGGTGTTATCACTCTTTCGAACTATCCTCGGCTGAACATGATGAGCGATCTGAATTGAGAGGCCTAATGTTTACAAGCTATTCTGTTTTCAGGGGTCATTGAAATTGAACAACAAAATAAGAAACCAGCGATTTGCACATCGCCCTTAATTTCATTCTAATGTTGAGGCTCTGGTACCCAGGGTACGTCGCCCTTTGCCTGATTAAAAACGTGAAACGAGTTGAGGGGTGTTATCACGCTTCCCAACTATCCTCGGCTGAACATGATGAGTGATCTGAATTGAGAGGCCTAATGTTTACAAGCTTTTCTGTTTTCAGAGGTCATTGAAATTGAACAACAATACATTAAACATTACATTACAATTCTATTTGCACTTTCTTCATTGTCAAGGCAACACCGCTAATTGCCCTTCCATTCAAGACACACATCTGACGTCAATACTTCTCAAACCAGAACAATGGCTGGAAAGAACAATCAGAAAGTGATTTCAGAGCCTCTGTTTATGTAAACGAAATATTAGGTACTGCCTAAGGCATGGATGGTAATGACGCTCAACTGCCAAAAGTACGAACAACGTCCTTTGCAGTTGAGTCCATTACTTACCTTGGAAATAAATTGTGGCAGCATTTACCGCAAGAAATAAACAATCAAACAGCCTTCCTATGTTCAAAAAACGAATTAGATGTTGGAATGGTGGAAAATGCAACTGTAGGCTTTGCAAAGTATACATCCAGCAAGTTGGTTTTCTAATATAATATATTTTAACTCTGATTCTTCTCTATAATCAGCTACGTCACTACGAAATCCCATGAGAAGCGAGCGCATGCGCCACTGGTCATTGCGAACATCAAGCCACTGGTTGTACACGCGTTTTTATCGTCTTCCGAGCGATTCCGTCAAAGACAATTGTAAGTACACTTTTTAGATTGTAGTCTTCACTATAGACTTGTACATCACTTTTTTCTACCTCACAAATATATTTGTGAATAGTTATTGCCTTTTTCTATAGACTTTAGGCGATGAACTCACACGAATCGGAAAAATTGATACTTTATATACGTCTGAACCTCTAAATATGGAAACCCCTCCTATCGACGTGGGTAAAACACTTTTCGATCTTAATAAAAGTATTGGGGTTATGTCAGACCTCTTCGTCAAATTCATATCTGCGCAGGCAGATCCTATTCAACCTTTTGAGCGACTCGAACCCGACGTTCATCTACAGTCGCCAGTTGAGCACCGCTCAGAATCTGCTGTGCCCACCGGGCCCGTTTGGTTTGGTTATGGCTCCAAAGCCAAAAACACAAAGCTGATACGTTAGATTTCGACACTGTAAGCTTATATGCTAGTGATGAAGAAGATGGTACTCCCTCCTTGACGGCAGAGGTCGCCGCCTTACTCACCCCTAATACAGACACAGCCACTTGCAGTCAAGATGTAGATAATCATAATCATAATCATAATCATAAACTTATTTACAGTTGGTTTTGATCTAGTTAACAACAACTAATTAACACCAACTATCTATAATATACAATATACAATATAACAAAAAGATAAAAAACCCTAATGAATTATCCTAAATTAAGTGCAAATGTAGCACGTACAGTTATTGCCATCCCAGCAACGTATTTCTTTCTTGAATTTCATGAGAGAAGTTGTCAATTTTAGGTCATCACTAAGATTGTTCCACAATAGACTCCCTCTAAAGGATAAGGAATTTATTCCGTAGCGCTGAGAACTCACTGAGGGGAGCTTGCATAGTTCCTTTGTCCGCAGGTTGTAGGGAACATCTTTTTTAACAAAGAAATTCCACATGTACTCTGGATTGAGATGGTTCATTGACTTGTAAATTTCAACCATGAGGTTTTGTAAGTTCTTTTTATGTATTGTCTTTGTCTCAACCCTATCTAGAAGTTCCTCAAATGTGGATTGATAGTCTCTATATAAAGTTCTCAGTGCACGCTTGTGGGTGCTATTAATTTGATTATTTGCAACTTTGCTACAAAATAGCCAGATCAGAGGGCAATAGGAAAAATTCGACATAACCACAGAGTTTAAAAGTAACTTTGATTTTTGCTCTCCTAAATATGGTCTTAACCTTCCAAATGCATGCACCTTTTGGTTGACCTTCCTACATAGTTCTTTCACATGCGTTTCAAACTTGAGTGAGTTGTCAATGTTTACCCCCAGAAGTTTTACATGTTCGCTGCATGGAATCAATTGACCCCTCATGTTAAGGCATAGTTTATTTGTTCCCTTTAGCCCCAAAAACATGATTTGGAATTTTGAAGGATTGGCACTCATGCCGTTGTCAGTAAACCATTGCATTAATCCCTGTAGGTCACCCTCTAATCTAATCATGACTGCCTCCACAGATATATCACACGCGTAAATTGTCGTGTCATCAGCAAAGTTACATATCTCCGATTCCAGTTCCATATAAAACAGGTCGTTTATAAAGATGTTGAAAAGTAAGGGTCCAAGAACAGACCCCTGTGGTACACCAATCGATACACGTTGTGGTGAGCTATATGTGGAGCCTATTTTGACCCTTTGTGTTCGGTTTGTCAGGTAACTACAAACTAGTTTTAGAGCATTTTGCTTGAATCCATATGCCTCTAACTTTGCAATCAGTAGGTCGTGGGGTATACAATCATATGCTTTTGACAAATCCATCAGGATTGTTCCTACTATACCCGACATATCGAGACACTTTTTCCAAGTCTCAACGACTCGAAACAGAGCATGCTGTGTGCTATAGCCTTGTCGAAAGCCAGAAAGCAATGAAGACAATATACCTACAAAATACTGATTTATTTGCTCACTCATGATCCGTTCAAAAGTTTTGGACATGGCTGATAGGATACTAATTGGTCTATAATTGACTTTTTGGCATGTATCATCCTTTTTATGGATTGCACAAACGTCTGCTTCTTTTAGTTTATCTGGAAAGCAACAGTTGTCCATAGCTGCATTTATGCAATCAGTTAAGTATGGGCAAATCACCTCTTTCGCCTGCTGTATAATTTTTGTTGGTATATTGCCACTACTTGACTTACTATTATCTAAGGCTTCTATTTTAATCATAACATTTAGCAAATTAACATTACTAAATTCAAATTTTTGGTCAATCGGGACTTTACTTTTTATAGCAACAATACTTGGATGGTTTTTATACTTTAATATAGCTATGTCTACCTTTTCGTCCAGACTCACATCGATTTCATCGTCCTTGAATGATGGATCTAGGCCAAGAGAGTCTGTGATGTTCACAAAGTGGGAATTTAAGCATTCAGCAATCACTTTATCATCTGATATAATCTCACCTTCTTCGATAAGGACGATTTTCTCCCCCATTGGGTTTCCGTTGGAAAACATTGGTTTGACTGTTTTCCAAAATTTTTTGTCATTGTCAATAGCGTTAATGTCTACAGAATGGTAAAAAGCACGCTTTGCTTTTCTGTTCATACTGACAATCAGATTTCTCTGTTGTTTATATTTCTTACGATCTTCCTCATTTTCAGATTTATTCGCCTTTTTTTTTAGTCTTGTTCTTGTCATTATCGCTTTTCTCAAATCAGACTTTACGTGGGGCTTATTATTCCCCCTAACCACCCTTTGTTTCAAGGGGGCATGTTTCTGCAATACACTCTCGGTGACAGAGTGTAATACTTGGTAGTCAGAAGAAATGGTGTCACGCAGTTTGATATCCAAGTCTCTTTGGAAATCTTCTGCGCAGAAATTTTTATACTCACGGTATCTGATAGTTCTTGGGGGCAGTTTTACGAAGGTTGATTTTAGTATTGTGTATATCAGGTGATGATGATCACTGAAGCCTGTTTCAAATGACTGGCTTTTCATGAAGGAATGCTTTTTATTTGTGAGTATGAGATCAATGGATCGCCCTCTGGAAGTCTTAAAACATGTTGGCCCCTTCAGAAGGCTAAATAAGTTACAGGTATTAATCAAAGGACTCATTGCCCTATCACTTACTTCCATATTGAAGTCACCAATAAGTAAGACATTTTCACGTGAGGGAGCATATCCATCGATAATCCTGCACACGTTATCAACAAAATAACGTGGATCTTGTGTGGGGCTCCTGTATAGCGGTATCAATAGCCATTTCTGTTTTCTAATATTGATTTCAATAGGAATAGCCTGAATATCCTTAGGTATCTCAAGACCCTCTATCTTCTTACACAGAATATCCTCTCTTGCGTATACCAGAAGTCCTCCACTGTTCCTAGTAATGTCTAATCTAATCGGTGCTTTAAAACCATTTATTTTAAACTGACCGCTCGGAAAAGATGAATCAAGTTTTGTCTCTGCAATAATTAAGACATCAAGCTTGTCTCTTATCATCTGAGAAAAATGCTCGAATTTGTTCCTTATAGAGTTGATGTTTATGTAGCCTACTATAACATTTTTTGGGTATTTTAGTCTGAGCATTTTCATCTCTTCAAAGCAATCAGTATTTGTGTTCATATTGGTTACAGGTTGGGGCTCTATATAGCCCGAACGTTGATAAGATTGATCTTCTCTATTTACATTATGTTCACTATTTTGAACATGGTTATGAAATACTTCTTCATTTAGGATGACACACTGTGTTCAAATGTTATCTAAAAAATTTACGAAGTTGCGTGCAAGGGTAGAGTCACCTTTTTTATTTAGATGCAATTTACGTGCACTCAAGCAGGAAATGTCAACATTACTATTGTTAATTATCGGGATACCTTGTTCTTTAGCTAGCTTCTTGAAAGATCTGTTTAATTCATTAACTTTATTACTCATACCTTCTTGGTCTCTTCTCATCGTGAGTGATGACAGAGCGATGGTCGTGTGCGGAGATTCATCTTTCGCCTCCGAGATAATTTCCTTGATTGTTTCTATCGTGTCGATAGCATCTTTTTTCGTCAAATCGTTGGTTCCACAGTGTACCAGAACACAGTCAGGTTTTCTGCGAATGATTGGTCGAATGTGGTCTTTAATATCCTGACTTGTTGCTCCACTGTGAGCGCGTATCTTCACATTATGTCGTCTTCTCAATCCTTGTTCACTCAAGCCATTTAAGATAGAGTCTCCGATAATCACAACATTTTTCCGCTCATTGTGCTTTGCATCATCCTTCTTACTTTCTTTTTCTCTCCTCCCTTTGCTAAATGAAATACATGTTCTTCTTGACAATCTAGCTCAAGCACTAGAGACCCCGTCTCAGATAGGTGATGAAATTCACCTAAAACTGGCAGCCATTATAAATTCCCGTTGGGGAAAACTGCTTGCACCGGAAAAATTGAAGCCAATTTTGGCAAAATATGGCCGCCCTTAAATTGTACCGACTTTCCCCAAGTCAAAGTTAACAAAGAGGCTTAGTCCAATTTAAGTGCGGACAGAAAACAACACGACCTCCGCCTCGCAAATTTGCAGCAAATTTGGCAAAAGGTTGCATTTATTGCGTTACCAACAGCAAACTATTTTCTGACGAAAGATTTTTCGAACCGGGAAAAAATCCCCACTAACGTCGCCAGTTTAGTGGATGCCATTGCCCTTCTAGGCCGTTCTACCGCCAAATTGTCGTCTGCACGACGTAGCTGGATTAAACCAGCCTTACGTTCTGACTACCAGTCACTTTAAAGCAATACAGACGACATTCCCTTTGGTCCCCTTCTCTTTGGGGAGGATTTTGGCAAAACCGTCAAAGACTTTGAACAGTTTAAGAAAGTTGGAAGAGCCTTCAAAGGCTCCACAACCAAAAAGTATCCTTTTCAGCCCCAGTGGAGCACCGGTGGCAACTTTCACGAAGTCAAAAGGGGTACCAAACCTTCAACCAACGCCCTTTTTTATACGGCGGCCAACCACGACCCCCTCCGAAAAGATCTTGAGCGAGTTGGCAACTATGAAGTCTGTAAGTCACTTTTCTGCTTATTTGCCAACCTTGATATCTTATTTACATAATGAATGCGCCAATTTCGAGGCAGGTAGGGTCTCAAAATTCTTCCAAACCTGAAAAACATTGACCCATGACCCTGAAATTCTCCAGGCCATTACGGGTGGCCTTATAGAACTTGATAACATCCCGGACCAGCCAAAACGCAGAAACGCTCACTTCACCGAAAAAGAGCGAACCGTCATCGCAGCAGAGATTGAAAAACTGCTTTCTAAGAAGGTTTTAGAACCGGCTATTCCGGAGCCCGGAAAAATTGTATCCCCAATTTTTCTAATTCCAAAACCGGACGGTACATATCGTATGATCTTGAATTTGAAACATTTCAACCATTACGTCACATATCGCCATTTCAAAATGGACACCCTTTCCGCAATAACAGTTAATGTCACCTAAATGTTTTATGGCATCGTTAGATCTAAAAGACGCCTATTACAGCGTACCAATTGCACCGCAAGATCGTAAATTTCTCCGATTTCAGTTTGAGGGGAAATTGTTACAATATACATGTTTCCCTAATGGTCTTTCGAGTTGCCCACGCATCTTTACCAAAGTGCTTAAACCTGCATTAACGATGCTTCATAAACAAGGTCACATAGCAACAGCGTATATCGCCGATATTTATGAACAGGGGGTCGATTTTGACTCATGCTCTAAAGCACTCATTGATGCTATAGCCATATTTACAAAACTTGGATTTATAATTCACCTGTCTAAATCGGCCTTTGTGCCTTCCAAAGAGATCAAAATGCTAGGCTTTCTCTTAAATTCTGACAATATGACTGTCCGACCCAAACAGGATAAAAAGGATTCCATCATCTCTTTGTGTCAAGGGCTTCTTGACAAAGAAACAGCTAAAATTCGCACTGTTGCTCAAGTTCTTGGCAAAATAGTTTCATTGCTGCCGGGTGAAATTTTCGGTCCATTACATTACCGCCAAATAGACGGCGAGAAAACTGCGGCACTCAGAGCATCTAAAGGCAATTTTGATAGCAATATGAGCCTATGTGTTCAAGCACATGACGAACTCAGATGGTGGATTTCCTCCGTAAATGAGGCACTTAGAGACCTTTAATTAGGCCTCCCCACTCATTGATAATTACAACTGATGCATCTTCAAATGGTTGGGGCGCCGTGTGCAACTGCACTTCTACAGGAGGCCTTCGGACCACCTTAGAGCGTTCCCATCATATTAACTATTTAGAAATGCTAGCCCTCTTATTTGGACTTAACGTTTTTGCATCCTCTTGCTCTAATGTACACGTTCGTGTAATGACTGACAACACAACTGCTGTTTCAGTAATATCTCATATGGGAACTTGCCATTCAAAACCATGCAATGATCTTTGCAAAACTATTTGGACCTGGTGCTTTTCTAAAAACATTTGGTTATCAGTTGCACATATAACAGGAAAGCAAAATGTTTATGCTGATTATGAATCTAGGAAAGATGCCGATACATCTGCTGAATGGCAGTTGAATCCAAACATTCTTAAGTCTTGTCTTCGCCAGTTGCGTTCTGCACCGCAGATCGACCTATTCGCATCGCGAATAAATAGTCAAATTGACTGCTTTGTATCTTCTAAGCCAGACCCTGATGCTCATGCAATTGATGCATTTACACTTAACTGGGGGTGCTTATGACTTTTACGCTTTTCCCCCTTTTAGTTTAGTATCGAGAGTGCGGAAAAAAGATAGAGTTAGACGGTGCAGAGGGGATTTGTGTGTTACCAGATTGGCCAACCCAACCGTGGTACCCCAAAGCCAGACAGATGATGCAAACAGCACCGCTTGTTCTCGAGCCAAGCAAGAACCTCTTCACCTTACCGACCAAACCAGATGTTCTACATCCATTACATTCAAAGCTTCAACTTCTAGTGTGCCACTTATCAGCACCAAATTAGCTGGGTACCACCTATCACAATCTGCACAGCACTTGCTTTTGTCGTCATGGCGACCGGGAACACTAAAACAGTACAAGTACCCCCTCTTGCGATGGGGAAAACTTTTGCTCTCAAAACAATATCGATCCGTTAGTTTTGTGCGGTACAAAGTGTTATTGAATTCTTGACTTCACTTTTCGACTCTGGTGTGGGTTACAGTGCTATCAACACTGCTAGGTCTGCTTTGTCTGCAGTTTTCACTAGCGAAAATGGGCCTCCTATTGGGGCACACTCACTTATATGTCGCCTTTTAAAAGGCGTTTTTGAGCAACGACCCTCGTTACCAAAACATACCACAATTTGGGATGTAGGCCGTCTCCTGGACTATCTACGAACGCTCTCGCCAATAAGTAAGCTGTCTCTAAAAGAGCTCTCACTTAAAACAATACCACTACTGTGCTTGCTTACAGGGCAGAGATGTCAAACACTTCATGCTATAAACATTCAGAACATGCAACATCTTCCAGATATGATTCGTATCACCATTTCTCAGCCTCTTAAAACGACGAAAGCTGGAAAACATCAAGCTCCGCTTGAACTTTTACAATATCCCTCTGATATAAACCTATGCGTTGTAGCTCATATTAAAGAGTATCTCAAAAGGACAGAAACTTTACGCAATAAAAACACAGCCTTGTTTATAAGTTTCCAAAAGCCTCATGCTCCTGTAACTAAAGAGACAGTTTCTCGTTGGGTAAAAGCAACAATGAAAGCTGCTGGCATTGACACCACGGTATTCACCGCACACAGTTGTCGCGCAGCCACCACATCGGCTGCCAAAGCAGCTGGCCTTAGCCTTAATGACATTATTGCCAGTGCGGGCTGGTCAAATGCACAGACATTCGCACGTTTTTATTGTCGGTCAGTCCAAAGAGACAATTTCGGACAGCATGTTATGTCACAGACCAAACCCACTGACACTTACCATATCCTTATCAAACTATTATTTAGATTGTTATGGTACTGTCATTTTCAAATGACAACATTAATTACCATGAATATCGTCAAGTATTCGATTTACTGAAACCCTTCGTCCCACTTTTTGGAGTTCATGATCACAGGGCTTTGAAGTCTCATGGGATTTGGTAGTGACGTAGCTGATTATAGAGAAGAATTTAAAAATTAAACGAGACTTACCTGTAAGTTGAAGTTTGATTGGAATTCTTCTCTATGATCAGCAGGAACGGAGGAATCACATGCCCACCCTTTCAGCATTTCCCACCCGGCTTGATTCCTTCGTTCCTGTCTGCTCAACATTTAGGCCTGTGATCATTCACTTTTAAGTATGACCAGTGGCGCATGCGCTCGCTTCTCATGTGATTCCTCCGTTCCTGCTGATCATAGAGAAGAATTCCAATCAAACTTCAACTTACAGGTAAGTCTCGTTTAATTTTTAAATTTGTCTGTAATATATATTAATAGTTTTATTGTAAATTATATATATTGTAAATAGTAGGCCTTAATTAGCTTTAATTTAGCTATTCATTTTTTAGCCTACTTTAAATAGATGTTTAATAATAAATAATAAATAATAATAATAATAATAATGTTTGAGATGTGAGGGCTAGAAAGCAGGGGGTGAGGGGGTAACTCCTTTAGGGGGTCTGGTATATATGTGACTTTGAGAATTCAGAGTTAGGACCCGTAACCAGGGCAAAATTTTAAAGTATGACCCTATAAGCCGGGAAAAATCTACCACAATAATCGTAACATACAGAGTAAATTGAGAATTTATAGAGCTATATTCCTTTTCATGAAAGTTTTTTGTAGAATCTTAGGAAAAACGGGGTATTTTTCTTCAGAAAATATTCCAACCCAAAAACAGTGAAATGCTGGCTGGTGGACTCGGGGCCCTAAAATAAAAGTCAAATTCACCTGGCCCAACTTTCATACCCCAGGTTTCATGGAATTCTACTGTTTTCCAACAAAGAGAAGAGATATCAGTATAAGTGAATCGTAATAAAGTGCCAACATTCCAAACCTTACCTTTCTCTTAGAAACGGTGTTTGTACAGTACAGATTTCTTTAGGGCTCAGTGATACTCCTTTAAAGGGGGTTACCTTCAAAATTCTCCATGATAAGGGGTTTTTTCATCAACTAGAAAGTCAGAGAAAAGGGTATCCTATGGCATGGTATGGACCAGCGTGATGAACCTTTTATTGTTGAATTGCACACACCGGGAGTGTGCAGTACAGTTGGGGATGTTCACTACAGTGGGGAGGTATGTTTGAGTACAGTGGGGCAATTCAGTATAGTGGGGAGGCATCCGGAGCTCAGTGGGGGTTACCTTGAGTGCAGTGGGGGACGGGGGTGTTCAGTACAGTGGGGAGGCATCTGGAGTACAGTGGGGGAAATACCATGATGTGAAAGATATTTTTCAAGTTAGATCCTCTAATTATTCATCGCGAAATCCTAATAACCTTACTCATTACAGACCAAACCAGGTTACTTTCGGTGCTCGCAGTCTCAAGTTCTTAGGACCGCAGATTTGGAATTGCTTACCAAATGAGCTAAAATCGGCTGAAAGCCTTAATATTTTCAAAAGGTTAATATCACAATGGGATGGCCCCACGTGCAAATGCAACGCCTGTCGTTTTACTGTAAATAATGTACAAACCGTCTACAAAAAAAAAATGTATTTATTTTAATTTAATTACTGTATCCATCGATTTTGATTAGTTTCCATGCACATATGTACATAGTAGACTAGATGATTTTTTCAATCGATGTAAAATAAAGATACAACAACAACAACAGTGTGTGGTGAGGCATCATCAGTATAGTAGGGGGATATTCCGAACATTTTCATTTTTCATTTTTCATTATTTTTACACGGTGGCCCCGTCAATCGAGAGGATTGCTTTACAGGGGGCCGTGCCAAACTTTACAATATTACTAAAAATTGCTAACAAATTACCTATATTTACAATCTAAAATAAAAAAAAATGAATGAAAAACAATGGAGTTAGCCTGAGAGAGGCAAATTACTTTTCAGCATACTTTTAAAAATGCTAAGAGAGGGTGCTTGTTTGACATCCAAAGGCAATTCATTCCAAGTCTTTGCACCCCGGAAAGATATCGCTTTCTGCCCATTGCAAGTTTTCATCCTTGGAAAAAGGACATCGGCAATGGCATTCCGCAAATTCATACTGATATCACGCGCAGAGTTTTTCTTGAAAAGGTTTGAAAGATAGCCGGGTGCAAGACCTGACAATGCTTTGTATGTAATAGTAGCTGTCTCGCATTTTATCATTTCCGTAACCGTTGGCCAATTTAGTTCCTTGATCAAATTTGAGGCGGATACATCATAGCTGCTATTGGTGACAATTCTTGCAGCTCGATTTTGCAATTTTTGTATGGTTTGCAATCTGGTTTCACTGCAGCCTCCCCAAACAGAACAGCAATAACGGAAATGTGGCTCTACGATGCCATGATACATTTTGATTAAGGTATCCTTAGGTACGAATTTTTTGGCATATTTCAAAAATCCTAGAGCACGAGACAGTTTGCTACATAATAATTTCGTGTTCCGATCCCAAACGAGGCTATCATCAAGTTGGACTCCTAAATATTTTACATTTTTAACGATGTCAATTTCAGCGCCATCAATAACAAATGATGGGGTCTCTACTTTATTGTCAGCAATCTTTTTTAGGTTTGGTCGAGAACCTACAACCATCGCCTGTGTCTGTGTGTGTGTCTCAACCATCGCCAGAGAGGTGGGTAGCCAGTGTAGTTACCAGGGGGTCCGGGGACTCTGTAGATCAGCAAGAAATAAGGTATTTTTCTTTGTTGTAGTTTTCTTTCAGGAACGTTTTCAGGCCTGCGGGCCCACTGAGATTCTAAAAAAAATCTAAAAGCAGTGTCTTACCAGTGCATAGGAGGGCGTGGCCCAAGGATAAAACAGCGTGGTGCCCGGCCTCTCTCTCGACGGCCCTGGAGGTACACACTCATGTTGTTAAATGCTCCCTTGTGCAACTATGAACAGCAGCTTTGTAGAATATAGAATAAACCTATGACGAAACTTTGGTCACATAAAGTGATAACAGAAAACAACGTCAAGAAGCAACAAATTCTTTCTCAAGCAATCACTCGGTACGACGGCGGGCCAGGTCGGCGCCGCAGGCGCCGACCGGCTAGCCTAGCACAATTCTATTTGTGTGCTTTTACCATACGGAGGAGCATACTCTGAATTTCTGCTCTTGAAAACAGATATCAGCTTTTGCTTGTCGATGACGTGGTGATTTCAATCGCTTGTTTGTTGTACTGTATTCAGGAGACAGAACATAATTATCTGTTGTCATACCGCATTTGTTAGATACCGTGAGTCATGAATTGCGAAATATTACA
Organism: Aurelia coerulea; assembly: GCA_039566865.1. NCBI lineage: Eukaryota > Metazoa > Cnidaria > Scyphozoa > Semaeostomeae > Ulmaridae > Aurelia > Aurelia coerulea. The sequence continues at coordinate 19,341,617 of CM076956.1, read as the reverse complement.
ATAGAGGAAGGAAAAACCAACCCAGTGGCACATTCATTTTGAGCTCTCAACCCGGTGCCAGCCCGCTCCAACCCGAATTTGATTGCGCAAGACAAATGAGAGGTTCAAACTCTCCTACGCAGAGACAACTCTGTTTTGTAGGGTCAGCCCTGTTAGCTTGAGGGCCTTGAGCGGCAGCACAGCACTTCAATACATTCCTGAAAATCTTCATGAACATAGAAGCCTGAGAGAATAAAAACAACTTGCTTTTGAACAGAAAGGGGAAGATAAATTCAATGATGAAGTTTCTGGAGCAAGATTGAAACACAGTCATACTGAACAACATGGAAAAGAATTCACTTCGCTAATGGCTTGATGCTGTGACAGTGACTTTAACTATGATACTTTTATCAAACATGGAACTCCCTTAAAAACATTAAGGGTGTGGTCAAAAACTGCACAGAAAAAGGGTGTTTCCTCACAAATAAAAGGGCGTGGTCCCAAAAATTTTTCGGGGGCTTCGCCCCCGGACCCCCATCCTTCATTGCGGCTTCGCCGCAATACAACCCTGTCACCAAAACTCCTGGATCCGCCTCTGCATGACATGTTCAAGCTTATCAAAAATGTCTATCGGATCGCTGAGAGGCCTATACCACGAGAGAATTATAAAGGGTGCAGCTCTGAGGGGTGTAATCTCGACCCCAATCATTTCCAGTGACGTTTTCGGAATATCCCCTCTAACTTTAGATTTGAAACTGTCTCTACAGTAGACGGCTACTCCTCCCCCATGGCGAGTTCTATCAAAGCGTATGAACTTGTACCCATCAATCTTAAATAGATTATCGGGTAATTTGTCATCAATTTTAGTTTTATTTAACACTAGCAAGTCAATGCCCCGACTTTTGGGTAGGTACTCGATTTCATCTACATGTGGAAGTAGACTGTTATCGTATAGAGAGGCAATCACCATTCCTTGCTTGGTGCCCAGTTTATCAGAACTGCCATTATTATCAATTATGTTTGGTGGAGTAACCAGACTCACATATGTTCTCTCGGAAGGTCTATCATCAATGTTATTAAGTCAGATATCATTTATAAAATTCTTAAAATTATTAGCAAGAAAAGATGTACCTTTACGACTGAGGTGAAGTTTCTTCATACCTAAGCCCGTGTCATCAATGTTCTTATTGTCTATTAGGTAAACGTTGCTCCTTTTGGCAACTTCTCGTAAAATGGTGTTGTGCGAATCCACTTTCTTTGCAAAACCTTGCTTGTCTTTTCTGACAGTACAGAGGGAAACTGCAATCTCTGTATCCGGTGACTCAGCCTTAACCATATCGATGACTTTTTGGGTGTTTTTATCGGTATCTTTTCTATGGAGTGCCAAATGCAAAAATATTCACAAAGTAACATGGCTTGTATCTATTCCTGTTCCTTGTTATCTATTCCTACTACTTCCGATAAATTCTTGTTGCATTGTCATTGCTTATTTTTCATTTACAATGCTTATTTCGTTGAATTGTCATTGCTTATTTAGATCAAATATTTGTTGCTTGTTGTAATTGTTGTTGCTTGTGAGAAGTGCTTCTATTCTTATTCCTTCTCCATGGTAACGCAAACTTGCCATCAATATATGTTGCTTCTCCATGGCAACGATCTGGCCATGGAAAGGGGAACTCCCCCACGCTTCTCTTGCCCTAAAATATGGAACTTGGAATTTGATGGAACCAGAACAAGGCCGCCCACTTCGTCTGGAAATGTACCTGGCCTAAGAAAACGTGCTCGTTTCGTTACAAGTGCTGTTGTAAACTATGGATTTGCTGCTGATGAAATTCTATTTGTTATTCACATTTTTGCTTGTAAATGGGGCATCTTGTATCTTAGAATGGCGGCGTGATACAGCTGAGGACTTTTTGAGGGAGATACCAGGAGTTATCTCACAATTGGAAACCAACGTTGCTAGAGGAGGTTTTGACAGAGCCGAATATATGCATATGGTTCCATGTTTTAGGGCAAGAGAAGCGAGGGGGAGTTCCCATTTCAATGCCCAGATCGTTGCCATGGAGAAGCAACATATATTTATGGCAAGTTTGCGTTACCATGGAGAAGGAATAAGAATAGAAGCACTTCTCACAAGCAACAACAATTACAACAAGCAACAAATATTTGATCTAAATAAACAATGACAATTGAACGAAATAAGCATTGTAAATGAAAAATAAGCAATGACAATTGAGTTATAAAGCATCAATTTAATGTATGGAGTAGGAAAATAAACCATGCAACAAGAATTTATCGGAAGTAACAGGAATAGATAACAAGGAATAGGAATAGATACAAGCCATGTTACTTTATGAATATGTTTGCATTTGGCACTCCATACTTTCCCTGCAGTGATATCGTTGGTGCCAAAATGAACGATAATCAAATCTGGCTTCCTTCTGATGATTGGCTTCACATGATCGATCATATCTTCGGTGTTGTCGCCGGGATATTTCCTTACTTTCAAAGTCCAACTTTGTTATCTAAGAGGGGGCTCCAGGTCAGTCAGAAAGAAAGTCAGAAAGAAAGAGAGAAAGAAAGAAAGAAGTCCATCACGCTCGTTAAAACAATTGATTAACGTTTTGTCTCTGCTAATTGGCACTGAAATAAAGAAAGCGCACAGAAAGCGCATACAAGACAGAAGTTTCCCGCGATCCTATAGCAACATTTGACGTCGGCTTATTGATTTGCGCTGCGCAGCAGCAGCAAATCTTTAAAATAGGCTCGTAGGCTCGATGAACAAACGTTGACATGGCGCGCATAACTAAACATACAGTGAACATTTCATGGTTTCAGCCAATGACATTCCTAGAAAACAGACGCATGTTTACTGCGTTCAGCATTGACGTCATCGGAAGTTGTCATCCATTGTTGTCCACATACGTCACAAAATTTTAAGCGCGCGCAGGAGGAAGTGATCAGGAAATGACAGTCCATTCATTGGATGTTTTTGATTGATTAAAATTGGCATGTCTGCAGAGGTTTTTGGCATCAAATTTGGAGACCAGAGAAAGATCAGGGCAGTTGGGTTGTGTTGTGAGACGCGTAGGTTGTGGAAGTTGCCCAGTCAATGAGCAACGAGAGAGCAAGTGTCCGAAGTAAGTCCCGTTTTGGCGCTAATGCAGTTTCGCACACTGTTGCTATACTTAGCCTAACTAAACCCTACCAAAATCCTATAGTGTGCGATACTGCAATAGCCCCGTTTTAAGTTACTTTGTGTATGATTAGGCCTATTTATCGTTTCTAATGTTTCTTAGAATCATAAAATTTGATATCATGGAGTCGACCTCTATGTATTTACTGCTGTATTCACGTTAGGCTTCAGAACACACTTTACCTTCGACGACAAGTAAGGGTGCCTGTTCACCGTACATTTTATTTCTTGATGTTTCGGTTGTCAAATATTTTGCAGTAACCTGTATACACAGCAACCATTTGTACAGAAAAATGCTCTCCACTTTCTTCATGTTCACCTACCTGCCTTGCCTCGCATGTTTCAGTGCATTGTGACATTTATTAATATATTGCATTATAAATAAAGAATAAAACTTTATATCAAATTTATCGATATCATGTTCAATTGAGTAAATAAATGCTTTCCTGCTAAACGTTTCTGTATTTCTGTCATTTTTGTCTCCCTGCTCTCCGTAATAAATTTCATATTGCAGCATACGAAGAGCGTATCATTTTCGAAAGAAATCTCGTACATCTTTGGAAAAATCTGCAAAAAAAACCCTGAAAATCCTAGTGTTTAAAAATCTCTTACGCTTTTCTGGAAGAATGATACTCCCATCGCTTTGCTTTCCTCAAATTTTAGACCCAAAAAAGGAACCTGACCACCCCTATCCTAGATATACCACAGTACCCTGGACAGGTAAAAAACTTGCAGACGTGCAAGCAAGCATTCTTCGAGGTAATCTGTGTGCTCTACACAAATCATGCACATTCATTATCATTCCTGCACAGTTTGCAACAAAACTTCATTTGTAACAATACATATGACATAATCTTCACCCTTGCGTCTATCCTCAAAATACTGTCGCAGTTCACAGCGCAAATCTTCAGATAGCAATATCTCTTGTTTCATGTTAGACAGATTTGACACTGTACGATGGATAAATCACCATGATGTTTACCCTGGCACAACAACAAATTTCCTCAGAATTTGTACGTTCTTGACTTCATTAGCAGCTTAATGATGTTAAAACGATCGCTTTCTAGAACGAATGCATCATTAGCCACTTATTGATAGTATTCATTATGCAAATAAGTCAACCTTGGAGGATGATGTAACCGGCGGCCTGCACAGAGGCTAGCATTCACAGCACCACCGAAGGTAGATGGGCAGTCCTCCTACACAGCTACGGATGCAAACGTCGCAGGTGAAGTTGAGAGGAAAGGTGCAGAATCCCAGCAAACAATGGCCCCATTGACTGGGGGAAGGCACGTGATCACACTGAACCAAAACATCTTCATGCATATGATTCTGCACAAAGGTTATTTTCGTGACTGCTTGTCTCAAACTAGATGCCCGCGAATAGAAACGGGTTCTGCATAAATATAAGTAATTTTGCATCATCGTAATCTCACATGATATCTAATTTGAGACAGATGCACCAATAGTTTCATGCACGAACTAAGCAAACTAGGGGTAATGACTGGTGATTTTTTGCGTATCACAGATCAAAATATTGCTTTTCAGGCAATTCTTGTCCTTACACAAGGCGCTTGATGTTCTACTGAAGGAGACTTTAGCAGCAACACTCGTCTCTCTGACTGTAGCTAAAAACAGCATCAACGATCCTTTGGGGCTATGAAGAAATCAATTTTCAGATTTTCTTATGCTTGCTTAGCTCAGGACGGACTTTGTAATCATCCAAAAGGATCTTATGTTTCTTGTTGTTGAATCTTTTTTATTGGTGCTGGCTGTTGTGCCGCAGCCACTTAACTATCCCTGCTGGCATTTGCATTACCTGCCTCACTTTCATTTCGTCCTTTCTCAAGCGCATTGTGAGATTTTCCATCACTTGCAACTTTGTTTACGCCAGGACTTGGCTTCTTTCTCTCTCTCTCTCTCTCTCTCTCTCTCTTTTCTTTTTTTTTGTTTTGGTGTTGTTTCGGCGCCATTTTTTTCACCGTTTGCCATTTTGCTTGTTTCAATGGGATCAGAACTCTGTTTTTGTCCTTCGTTTGGAAGGGGTCTCGAGAGACAGAGTTGACTTTGAATATGGATGGCCTTGTTTTCTGGTCTCGGGGATTCCAAAAGTTTCTCGATAACGTTTTGTTTATGGGCAAGTTGCCTTTCTAATGATGTTATCCTATCCTTGAGACTTTTGATCAGGCACCTGTCATAATCCAGAGATTTTGCAGGGGACGATTTGTTTGACTCCGATATCGATCTGTTTGCGATGAGGGCTTTCATCCCAAGGAGCTCGCCGTGCATGTATTTCTTGAAATCAAGAAATCCTCGTAAAAATGGTCTTGTTGGCGAGGGGTATCATATCCAGGAGGACTCAAATCTGAAAGATTAATTTGTGAGTTCTCCTGGATGAGGGATGATTCTGCTTGTGAGCTATCTTCAAGGCTAGAAGTTGGCGTTGTACTTTCAATAAAGTACGATGTACTTCCATCCGCGTTGGTCTCAAGGCGAATGGAGCCTTCGGAATTTAGGCCATCTATCATTTTCAAAGCGTAATCTGCTGTGAATATCAAATTTCGGCGAAAGATGAGATACAAAGCGATCTTTATCTGGTCTTTTCCTTGATTTCTTGCGAATTTCGTTCATTGCATTGAAAATAATTCTTTTCCTGAAGATGTTTTGTCCAGAATTGGAATAATCGTAGGAGGAAACAAAAATACGTCCGTCTCACTGAAGCGACAAATGAAAGTTGATTAACGTTTTATCTCTGCTAATTAGCACTGAAATAAAGAAAGCGCACATAAAGCGCATACAAGACAGAAGTTTCCCGCGATCCTATAGCAACATTTGACGTCGGCTTATTTCATGTTAGACAGATTTGACACCATAACATGGATAAATTATCATGTTAGATTTGCATTAGATGGCTATACCTTTTTCAAAAGTAGCCATCTACAAAATGTGAAAAGGGGTGGTGTTGGGCTTTATGTCAAAGACTCTCTTCCTTCAAGAGAACGGTCTGACCTCGTGACTCTTCCGGAATGTATTGTGCGCGAAGTCCAAGTCAATAGGAAAAAATACTTCTTTGCCGTAATTTATAGAAGCCCGAGCCAAAATCAAACTGAGTTTGATGATTTCACCATGAACTTTGAATTGTTATCATCTAAAATGGCTGCTGAAAATCCTTTCTGTGTCGTTATCACCGGTGATTTCAATTGTCGATCTTCTCAGTGGTGGGAAAATGAAATAGAAAATAATAAGGGAAAGCATTTTGAGCCATTAACGTCCGACCTTGGTTAGGGTTAGGGTTAGGGTTAGGGTTAGGGTTAGGGTTAGGGTTAGGGTTAGGGTTTGAGCCATTAACGTCCGACCAATTGATTTCTGAACCAACTCATTTGATGGGTGATTCTAAATCTTGCATCGACTTAATTTTTACTGATCAGCCTAATCTTTTTATCGAATCTGGTGTCCATTCCTCACTACACGAGCAATGTCACCATCAAATCATTTATGGAAAATTAGCTGTCTCTAATCTAGCCCCACCCCCCCTACACTCGCAGAATCTGGTATTATGATAAGGCTGATGAGGTCGGTATCAAGAAGAGTGTTGAAATGTTCCGATGGGTGGAATATTTGGAAAACATATGTCCTAACGAGCAAGTTCAATTACTGAACGATGTCCTTTTGAATATTTTCTCAAATTTTATACCCAATAAAGTAAAAACAATTAAACCCAGCCAGGCACCATGGATAACGCAACATGTCAAGAATTTTCTGCGGAAAAAGAATCATGCGTATAAAAACTTTGTTAGGAGAGGTCAGCCCGGTGATAAGCTTGAGGAAATACAAACTATGATCTCAAAATGTTCAAAAATGATCGAGGATGCAAAGCGACGGTACTTTCTAAAAGCAGGTAATACCTCAGCGAATCCTGGAACAGGCCGCAAAACATACTGGTCATTACTTAACACTGTTCTAAACAAGGCCAATATTCCTATAATACCACCTCTCTTAGAAAATGGGATATTCGTGATGGATTTTACTGAAAAGGCCCAAATATTTAATGATTACTTCATCCTTCAGTGCACAACGATCGACACAAGTAATGACATCCCACGAAATATTCCGGTAAATGCTACGCTGTTGACCGAATTTCATTTGTCCGATGAAAAGATACTGAGAATTATTAGATCACTCAATCCTAATAAAGCGCATGGCTGGGATGAAATATCTGTTAGGATGATAAAAATGTGTGATTCTGCATTGGTTGTGCCTTTGAAGATAATATTCATAAACTGTTTGAGAAGCGGTACATTTCCCGATATATGGAAACATGCAAACGTTGTGCCTGTTCACAAAAAGAACGAGAAAAACATCAAAAGGAATTATCGTCCAATTTCTCTGCTTCCAATCTTTGGAAAAATTCTCGAAAAATTCATATTCGACTCTCTGTATTCTCATCTTCCTTCATCTGAATTACTAAATCCTAATCAATCAGGATTCCGTCCCGGTGACTCAACAATCAATCAGCTAATCTCGATAACACACACAATATTTACAGCGTTTGATTGCAATCCTCCTCTTGATGTTCGCTCTGTGTACCTTGATATTTCTAAAGCATTTGACAGGGTATGGCATGATGGGCTAATCTATAAATTAAAGCGTTGCGGTGTCTCCGGACAACTACTAAGTCTTACCAAAGATTTTTTAAAAAATCACAAACAGAGAACTGTACTGAATGGACAGAGCTCGAGTTGGGGAGATGTTTCAGCAGGAGTGCCCCAGGGTCCTATTCTGGGCCCTTTATTTTTCTTGGTCTACATTAATGATCTAACAGCAGACTTGAAGTGCAATGTTAAACTTTTTGCTGATGATACATCACTTTTTACTATCGTGCAAGACTCAAATACAGCTGCCAGTGACATGAACCATGACTTAGAGTTGATCAGTAAATGGGCTCATGACTGGAGAATGTCCTTTAATCCTGACCCACAAAAGCAAGCAGTCGAATTAGTATTTTCAAAGAGAAAAACTGAAACCAATCATCCCGAAATTCTTTTCAATAACATACCCGTGATGCAAATAGTCGTACACAAGCATTTAGGAATCGTTCTGGACTCAAAATTGTCTTTTTCTTCCCATATTAAAGCAGCTATCTCCAAAGCGAGAAAGGGTATTGGTATGTTGAGATTTCTTTCAAGATATCTACCTAGAAACACCCTTAACGAGCTATACAAGCTCTATATCCGACCACATTTAGACTATGGAGATGTTATATACTATGATCCCCCAAAACTATGCGAGTTCAGCGGAAATTTCACCTTGTCTAATTTAATGGAAAAGCTAGAATTCGTCCAATACTCTGCCGCTTTAGCCGTGTCCGGTACATGGAGGGGGAACATCTAGAGAGAAGTTGTACGCTGAGCTTGGATGGGAATCTTTAAGTCTTGGTAGGTGGAGTAGACGCCTTACTTTGTTCTATAGAATTGTAAACAACCTAACTCCGAAGTATACAAGGGATCCAATTCCACCACTTCAGCAGTTTCAGTACTCTCTTCGCAAACCTGACATCATCGGGCAAATAAGGGCAAGAACTGCAAAGTTCAAATCTACTTTTTATCCTCATTGTCTGTCCGAATGGAATAAACTTGAACCTGAAACTAGATTGGCACCATCTGTTACCGTTTTCAAAATGAAAATGTTATCAAAAATCCGTATATGGAAAACCTGTATATGGGATTGATGACCCAAAAGGTCTATCCTATCTAACTCAACTTAGAGTCGGTCTTAGCAAGTTAAATTTTCATGAATTTAAACACAATTTTAAAGATACCACAAATCCTATGTGTCCGACGAATGATGGTATTGAAGAAACGGAGCACTTCTTGTTGCTCTGCCCTTGTTTTGATGAACAAAGACGAGACCTCCTCGCTGGAATCTATGCATTAATACTACCACTTGGATATGTAAATCTTGCAAATGAAGCTTTACTACAACTTTTATTGTATGGCAATAAAGATTTTCCTATTTCACTAAATAGACATATTCTTGAGCTAACGCTACATTTTAACCATGAAACTGGTCGATTCGAGTGAATTTCTGTAGCCAATTACCCATCCCTTCATAAGCCACCCGATTTTGTCCCATAGTTAAAGTAGTTTCTTTTCCTTTATTATCTTTATTTAATGGCCTCGGGGTAGACACAGCCTTTTGCTCCCGGGGGTTGATCGTCCTAGTAGTATTGTAGAATAATTTTGGAAGTAATGTAGTTCGTAATCTGTATTGTAAATTTTCTTTGGAATATATCATATAAAAAAAAAATTATCATGATGTTTCCCGGCACAACAACAACTTTACCCAGAATTGGCACGTTCTTGACTTCATTAGTAACTTAATTATGTTTAAACAATGGTTTTCAAGAACGAACGAATCATTAGCCACTTATTGATAGTAATCATTATGCAAATAAGTCTTTAGAGGATGACATAACCGGCGTCCTGCACAGAGTCTAGCATTCGCAGCATCACCGAAGGTAGAAGGACCCCCCCCCCCTCCTACACAGCTACAGAAAGGTGCAGAATCCCAGCAAACAATGGCGCCATTGACTGGGGAAAGGCACGTGATCACACTGAACCAAAACATCTTCATGCATATCATCACAGAGGTTATCTTCGTGACTGCTTGTCTCAAATTAGATGCCCGCGAATGGCAACAATTGAAATGTTCTGTAGGGTTCTGCATAAGTAATCTTGCGTTATCGTAAACCTCACATGACATCTCATTTGACACAGATGCACCAATAGTTTCGTGCACGAACTAATCAAACGAGGGGTAATGACTTTTGATATTTTGCGCATCCTCCTCGTTTAACATAAAGATCAAAATATTGCTTTGAGAAAATTCTTGTCCTTGATTTTTGCTTGATGGCGACTTTAGCAGCAACACTCATCTCTCTGACAGTAGCTAAAAATGGCATCAACGATCATTTGGGGTTATGAAGAAATAAGTATTCAGATATTCGTATGCTTGCTTAGCTCAGGACGGACTTTGTAATCATCCAAAAGGATCTTATGCTTATGTTTGAAGAATGAAAACATTATGGAGGTGTTTTGCTCCAACCGGAAGGAATACACCTACCTATATAGAGAGATAGGAATAAAGAATGTTGTAACAATAGGCATTATTTATGCACACAATCGAAACAATCAGCGAAGCATTTGAGATATGTATAGGCATTGTTAATGTATACAATCAGAACAATTCCGAGACATTTGGGCTAACAATCAAATTTGACGTAGTTGCCAATTGACACTTCCTCATTAAGGCAAATTAGTACTTGCTCCTTACATTAATGGAGCTGCCAACTCATTACAAGGCAATCTTTAAAATTTGACCTCTTTGACCTGGCACACTGCCCTTACTGTTTGAGTTTAGTTTCACTTAAGGCAGTAGGAAGAATCTTAGACTTGGAGGGGCACGGCATTTCTATGGCACTTTTTTCGAATGAAGAGCACTTTAAAAAACATCAGATTTTGACGGTAAAAATGTGATGCATAAAAGAAAATAGTATGAATGCTGATAGATATCCGATTTTCCTCACAATAAAACAAAGTGAGAAATAGATAGAACTAAGTCACGAAGCAAATAATGAGATAATTAAGCTACTTTCTGTCCGCATTGGTCTTTAAAAGGGGCACATCCTGAGACAAAAATGGCACCTTTTGGTTTCATGCAAAATCTTGTGGGGCACGTGCCCTCGGTTCCCCACGTCTTTGGACTCTCGCTACATCTAATGTAATAGTTCTGATGCATAGCAAGTTCTGATGCATATAAAGAAATTTGGTCTGCTTCATCGAGTGGGCTCGTTATTAGCCTGCAGCCATTTCGATATAAACTAAATCGTGCATTGCAATTGCAAATAGATATTCAATTACTTTGAGGCAAGCTACGTGCATTATCTCATTCTTCAAACATGGCTAATGGGGGCCTTTAATTATGTTTGAAGAATGAAAACATTATGGAGGGGGCTTTTGCTCCAAACGGAAGGGAGACACCTACCTACATAGGTAGATAGGAATCAGCAATGTTGTAACAATATGCATTATTTATGCACACAATCGAAACAATCAGCGAAGCATCTGAGATATTCATAGGCATTGTTAGTGTATACAATCAAAAAAATTCCAATATATTTGGGCCAACAATCAATTTTGGCGTAGTTGCCAATTCACATTTCCTCATTAAGGCTAATTACTACTTGCTCCTAACATTATTCCAGCTGCCAGCTCATTACAAGGCAATCTTCAAAATTTGACCTCTTTGACCTGGCACACTGCCCTTACTGTTTGAAATCTTCAATATCAATAACTGTTGCCAAGGGAACCTACAAACCCATCAAGAAACAAGTGTGGCACTGTTATAGTGGCAACTCTTGTCTGGATAAAGTAAACAATTTGTCAATATTGTTGGCTATCCTTTAGTTTCACTCAGGGCAGTAGGAAGCGTCTTAAACTTGGAGGGGGACGGCCTTTCAAGGACACTTTTTTCGTCAGAAGGGCACTTTCATATACATTAGATTTTTGACGGTAAAAATGTGATATATAGTAGAAAATGGTGTGAATGCTGATAGTTATCTGATTCTCTTCACAATGAAACATGGTGAGAAGTAAACATAAGTAAATCACAAAGTAAAATATAACAAAATTAAACGACTTTTTGTCCACATCGGTCTTCTAAAGTGGCGCATCTTGAGACAATAAGGGCACTTTTTGGTTTATTGCAAATCTTCGGGGGAGCACGTGCCCCCAGTGCCCCCAGTTGCTAAGTCTCTAGACTCCCGCTACATCTAATGTAATAGTTCTGATGCATATCAAGAAATTTGGTCTGCTTCATCAAGTGGGCTCGTTATTAAGCTACAGCCATTTCGATATAAACTAAATCGTGCATTGCAATTGCAAATAAATATTCTATTACTTTGAGGCAAGCTACGTGCATGATCTCATTCTTCAAACAAGGCTAATAGGGGGCAGTTAATTATGTACGAAGTAAAACGAGTACATATAGGAGTGGAGTTCTGTCACGTGGAGTTCTCTAACTCACTCACTCACAGTATCACTCACGAACCAAGAACGAATTCCGCGAACCAGCTAAGAATGCCAAGAATGCAATCAGTTGCCAACTGCTGTATTGCTGCTGCGCCTCCACAACATCAGATCACTGCATTTGCTGAGACTTTTTTGGCATAGCACCAGGAAAACAAACCATTTGCACTAATTATTTTCGATGTCATGTGATCAACGAATATTCTAGAAGGAACGTTGTGCCGCAGTCAATTCATGTCCAATTCTACTACAAACAGCCCATTAACCATATTGCATTGCTCTCTTAACAAAAGTGTTGGCAGATTCTCAGTTCAACAACTTTGGATACTGGAAGTAAATATCTTCAAGGGTGCCCGAACTTCTGCTTCGAAGCCAAATCCCACAATGGCTAAATTGTTTTCATGTGCCACCGCAGAGGTCGCCGCGTTCGACCTCGAAGATACTTGCTATTTTCAAGGTTGAGTTGAGTTAGAGCTTCACTATCGTACACATTCCAAAATTCTAGAAAATCTATAAAAATATTATTGATTCAGATTTTTCAAAAAAAGCAAACAGGTCTATTGTAGATCGCAGATGCTCTAACTGCTTTTGAAACCTGACACGGGACTGTTGACGTCAGGCCTCAATCAATAACTTGATGGGGTACATGAACGTCTGGTTTGAAATTTCACTTTCTTTGGGCAAATGTTACAGTTGACTCGAGTTGACTCTGTGCCGCTGTGCAAGCATCAATCCACAGGAACATGTTTTCCTTTTAGGTCGAACAAGGGATGCGAGGACCCGAGAAAAACTAGCTCTTGTGTGCTGAAGGGCTGCCCCCTCAAGTAGAAAATAGAAATATGAAACAAAAAAGTATCGGAATTGCAGCAGCTTCGAAGAAGCTAATTGTTATATATCTTTGTGAAATTTTCTTTGCAGGCCACACAATCGACCGACTCTATGCAAAGCCTTCCAGGCAACAAACAACTGTTGACTTAATTGCAGGAAAAGACTCACAACAGAAATTAATATCAAATAGAACAAACCAGCTAAATCAGCCTTAGCCATGCTATACAGTCAAAACTTATCAAGGTACCCCAATCGTCCCACTCTCCTCAAATTTCTTCTTTATTGAAATAAGTTTCCTTTTTCAAGGTCAAAGTTATTCTTACCGGGTGCGCCAAAATAAACTATGCACGTTTGGCAGGCCACTATAAATCGTACACTAGACCGATTTTGATGATTTATGACTTAATCAAGCCTGACTTAGATACTGGGATTTTTTGCAATCTTCTCATTTTCAGTTTTTAGAGCTAGAAGAGAGTTTCTTAAAAATTTAGTTTTCGAAAACACTGAAAACGATAAAAAAAACATCGATCAAGTTTTCTAAAGAATCGACATAAATGGACAAAGAGAGAACTTGTTCGCGGTGATTTGAGATTTAGAAATCGACTAATTGTAATCTGCTGTATGAGAGTTCGTACTAAACCCCCAAATCACCCTGAAAACATTTTCTCTTTGTTCATTCTTGTTGAGTCTTTTAAAATTTGATCAACGTTTTTTGATCGTTTTCAGTGTTTTCGAAAACTAAAATTTTAAGAAACTCGCTTCTAGCTCTAAAAACTGAAGAAAACGAAAAAATTTGCAAAAAGTCCTATAATTTAAGTCAGGCTTTCTGCAAAAAATTAAGTCATAAATATTCAAACTCGGTCTAGTGTACGATTTATTGTGGCCTGCCAAACGTGCATAGTTTATTTTGGCGCACCCGGTAGAATGGCATAATTCTCCTGCTCCCAATATTTAGTAAAATCTTCGAGAAACTAGTATTTGATGCAATCTATGAGCACCTTTTCATAAAAGAACTGCTAACTTAAAAGCAATCTGGTTTCCGACCTGGAGAATCTACAATAAACCAATTAATTTCAATAACGCACCAACTTTATAAAGCCTTTGATGAAGTACCAAGCAAAGAGACAAGAGCTGTTTTTCTATATTTGTCGAAAGCTTTCGACAGCATATGGCACGAAGGGCTGATGTACAAACTCCAATGTAATGGAATATCTGGCGACCTTCTAATTTTGCTAAAAGATTTTTTAAATAACCGTAAGCAACGAGTCGTATTGAACGGCAAATCGTCTCATTGGCTAACTGTTTCAGCTGGTGTTCCACAAGGTTCTGTATTGGGTCCCCTTTTCTTTCTTATCTATATCAACGATCTTGTTGAAAATATGAGTTGCGATGTAAGACTTTTTGCCGATGACACGTCCCTGTTTTCCGTTGTACATGACGTTGCTAATACTGCACTTGAACTAAATCGTGACCTTGACAAAATAAGACTATGGGCCTGGCAATGGAAAATGCAGTTCAACACAGATAAAACGGAAGAAGTTATATTCTCTGCAATAGATTTGAAACTAGACTTTAAGAGTCATTTCAGAGAAGCCATTTTGAAAGCAAGGCGTGGCATTGGAATGATGAAGCATCTGTCTAGATATGTCTCCAGAAATGTTCTAATCCAACTCTACAAACTTTATGTTAGGCCTCACCTTGACTATGGCGATATAATTTATCACAAATACAACCCTAGTATGCGCCTTGATTTAACGAACAAACTCGAACAAACTCAGTACGCTGCTGCGTTAGCTGCTACCGGTGCTTGGAAAGGCAAAAGTAGAGACAAACTTTACAAAGAACTTGGGTGGGAAACTTTGTATCATAGAAGATGGTAAAGAAGGTTGTGTCATTTCTTCAAACTACGAAAACTTCAATCTCCTAACTTCCTGTTTGCTGGGGTACCACCTGTCAGGCCAGTGTCACACAACTTAAGACACTCGCGCACATATGCCAAAAGTGTAGCTAGAACTGCGCGCTTTTCAAACACATACTTCTATAATACCTTATTTGCATGAAACTCCCTTAACGAAGAACTGAAAAATTCTTCAACGCTCACAGAGTTTAAGCGCATGTTACTGGCACGTGTAAGACCAGAGGGAAATCAAATTTATGGCGTTGCTAACTTGCACGGAATCCAATTATTAACGAAATGATGTCTCGAATTTAGCTCCCTTAATGAACATAAATTTCGGCATAACTTTGATTGTCTTAACCCGTTTTGTAATTGTGGCATGGCTAAAGAAAACAACGAGCACTTCTTCCTGCACTGCCCACTTTTTAACGAGTTGCGTAAAGATCTCTTCGGTCAGCTCTCTCAAATGTTAAATAAAGATGCAATGAATATTGATCCCAAGGAACTATGTCATCTGATGTTGTATGGAAGCCCTTCCCTTCCAATGAAAGATAATAGAATGATAATAGAAGCAACCATCCAATATATTGAGAAATCCGAGCGTTTTATATAGTAGAGGCTGCTTGCGGAATGGTTAATCGATCGTCTGTCCGACTTGGAGGAGTGAGATTTCACAATTACGAAATGTACGGATTGGGTAGTTGGTCCTGCTGGACAACCATGTCCATTCAACCAGACGTTGCTATTTGGCAACTGTAGGATATATAGGACCTTCTCTTCAGTTCAAGGGATCCATGTCAGATCGGCTTCCGGTCAGCCGTTTTCTCAGGCAGCCTCAGTTCTGCTCAGCGATCAGGCTTTTCGCTTGTTGTTCCTTTCAATGGTAATTTATCTTTTGCGTTGAATTCTTTAGTTAATTGTAAGTTTCACTCATTGTGGGAACTCGCTGACTACGTGTACTTTCCCCCAGATGCCAATCCACTACCACAAAGGTTCTTCCATCAGTTCCGTTTGGAGTAAGTAAGAAGAAACCTTGAATTTCTACAACTTCAGTCAATATAAGAAAGTCATGGAAAAACATACCATCAAGCTTCAGAATTGGCGCAGATACGACAGCAGCAGCAGCGAACATTCCTGTTTGGCTATTAAAGGTCCTGGGGCATTGGCCCAGTAACTGCTTTGAAGGGTATATTAGAACACCTAGTAAGATATTGTATAGAGTTCCAATTTCCTAGCAAAAACAAACATCACGTGACGTACCGTGATTTTGTGAAAATTCAGAAGCTGTGAGGATGAATACAAAAATATCTTCCCCCCGAAAACTGGCGATGTGCAAATGGATTTTTGATGAATCAGAAATGTTTTTACATTTTCTGTTAGACTATAAGCTTGCCGAAAATTCTACCATTTCGGATTTTGATATTCAACTCAGATCGAGAGAAATTTTTGTTTGAATAAAGCCCTAAAATCAAGGCAACGACTAATGTTTTAGGTTCAGCAGAAAGATATTCCTGGAAGGACTACTTCAGTCTGTTGCACAAAGGCAACAAATATTGATTCGTAGACCACATTGAACCTGTCTCCATGAAATTTTCGGTGTTGCATAACATTCAAAAGGGGCAGTATCTTCTGTGATATCGAGCACGGTACCATCTTCTGAAGCACTACAATCACATTCTAAAGGGCCAAACTCGACAGGAAACCCCTATCAATAATGTCACAAATAAAATGTAAATCACAAGATAGGTACTCACCAATTCTTTATTTGCTATGATGAACCAAAGTCGGATAAATCCAATAATAGTCCATAGGTTGCATGCGACACAAACGAGTTTGACAAAAATGAACCCTTTCGATGATTTCCCCAAGTTTGAGCAGCACAGTCTTCACTGCGCTACAGTGTTGATGAAATGTCTATGACATTCAAATTCTGAGCTGAAATGGCGCAAAACTGATCACGTCTGAAAGAATAGTATTTTTTGCACCAACACGTCGATTTCTTATCCTTAGATAATTCTTTTTCAATTGATCGAGAGAAAAGTTGGGAAATTGACAACAGTTTAGATTTTGATGAAGGGGGTCAGGTCAACTGAAATGTGAAACTCATTTATTCCCCTGCACTTTTAGAATAAGAATTATTTAAGGAGAAGAAATCGACTTGTTTGTGCAAACAAATGCTATTCTTTCAGATGTGATCAGTTTTGCACCATTTCAGCTCAGAATTTGAATGTCATAGACATTTCATCAACACTGTAGCGCAGTGAAGACTGTGCTGCTCAAACTTGGGGAAATCATCGAAAGGGCTCATTTTTGTCAAACTCGTTTGTGTCGCATGCAACCTATGGACTGTTATTGGATTTATCCGACTTTGGTTCATCATAGCAAATAAAGAATTGGTGAGTATCTTGTGATTTACATTTTATTTGTGACATTATTGATAGGGGTTTCCTGTCGAGTTTTGGCCCTTTAGAATGTGATTTTAGTGCTTCAGAAGATGGTACTGTGCTCGATATCATAGAAGATACTGCCCCTTTTGAATGTTATGCAACACCGAAAATTTCATGGAGACAGGTTCAATGTGGTCTACGACTAACAGACTGAAGTACTCCTTCAAGGAATATCTTTCTGCTGAACCTAAAACATTAGTCGTTGCCTTGATTTTAGGGCTTTGTTCAAACAAAGATTTCTCTCGATCTGAGTTGAATATCAAAATCCGAAACGGTAGAATTTTTGGCAAGCTTATTAGCAAAAACATCAGTCCCAGCATCCACGGTCTGGTCCCCATACCAAGGCACCACCTGGGAAATAACCATAAAAAAAATCATACATAACTATAGTAGTGGTAGGATCTAGGGAGCACAAATTTGGCTGTACTTTGGCGGTTTGGGCCTCACAATAGGTCACCAGGTTAGCTATACTTGTTTGCACTTTAAAATATAGGGATTTAACATGCCCACCTTAACTAGCCTCCCCAAATTAACCAGTTTTTTTTAGTTATTGATGTTGGTAGTTCATTGTAGTTTCAGACAACTACTACAAGGACCACACCAAATACTACCTCTCGCAACGCACAAAAATATCCCTCATAAAATCCATAAATCCAATTCTGATGTATGTGTGGAGCCTTTAACACAAATCTTTAATGATTGCATTGAAAATTCAACATTTCCCGATGAGCTTAAGTGCGCGGATGTCACATCTCTTCCAAAGAACGGACCAACCAATACCAGAACTAACTTTAGGCCAATTAGCGTTCTGCCGACGGTCTCTAAGCTGTTTGAAAGAATAATGGATAAACAGATAGTTGCTTATATTACACCTTTTTTATCTTCACTTCTCTGTGGCTTTCGACAAGGTTACAGTGCTCAACATGCTCTCGTCAGGCTCTTAGAAAAATTCAAAATTAGCCTTGATGAAGGTGGTAAGGCAGGGGCCGTAAAAATACGGGATCGCGATCAAATTCGCAATCCCGATCCTGATAAAATGTGCCGTGTAAACACTTTATCGCAATCGCCATTCCCTAAAATTCGATCCCACTTCAGAGGTGGATCGCGATCCGGATCGCAATCTCGATCCTGAAAAAGTGTGCCGTGTAAACGCTTCTTGGGATCGCGATCCCGTTTGAAATCCTTTAAGCATGCGCAGTGGATACAACCGCCATTTTGTCTATTGTTGTTGTAGTGTTTCTAGGCTCCGTAACTATGCGCAATACGAATGTGCGAATGGATCGCGATCCTGGTCCGTTTTCGTTTGGCGCCCGTGTAAACGCAACTTCAACGCGATCTCGATCACGATCTGGATCGCGATCCCGTATTTTTTGCTCCGTGTAAACGGGGTATTAGACATGATCTTTTGATTGCAAAATTCCATGCTTATGGTTTTTCTCACGAAGCATTAACACTAATTAACGATTACCTCACAAACAGACAACAGAGAGTTAAGGTAAATGGTTCCTTTAGTTCTTGGAAAGACCTAACACGTGGCGTTCCTCAGGGGTCAGTTTTAGGCCCTCTGTTGTTTAACATATACATTAATGATCTTTTACTTTTTATACAAAACTCAGATATGTGATGATCCAGTTACTGTTAAGATTGGAAATACTGATGTCGCTAATAGCTCTAAAGAGAAATTACTTGGAGTTCAAATTGATAGCAAAGTCTCCTTTTACCATCACGTCTCGAAACTTTGCCAAAGAGCTAGCAATAAACTTTATGCACTTGCCCGCATATCCCCGTATATGGATCAGAACAAACTAAGAAACTTGATGAGGGCATTTATTACCAGTCAATTTCAATACTGTCCTTTAATCTGGATGTTTCACAGCAGGCAGCTTAACCAAAAAATCAACAAAATACAGGAAAGGGCTTTGAGAATTACATATAAGGACACCGAATCTACTTTTAGTGAGCTATTACAGAAGGACTGTGCAGTTACTATTCATACAAAGAGCTTGCAAATACTTATGACTGAGATGTACAAAACTAGAAATGAGTTAAACCCTTCATTTATGCAGGAAATCTTCCGTGAAAATACAATTTACTACAATTTGCGAAACAATAACGAATTTACTCAACCCAGAGTGAGATCTGTCAGCAACGGGACAGAAAGCGTCCGATTTAAAGGTCCGCAGCTGTGGAAAATGTTACCACCAACAATTAGGAATTCAGAAACCCTTTGTCAATTTAAAACAAAGATAAAAAATTGGTACGGGGAAAACTGTCCATGCAAATTATGCCGCACTTTCATTCCGAACTTAGGCTATGTATGATAAATGTTTTTAGATATCCGTTTTATATTGTATACTTTGATGACTTGTAAATATTTTACCCACTACTCTCTTATGTAATATTGTATATAGGTTTTTAACGTTGGAATTAATTAGCTGCCATTTTTATTTAGCTATCATGTGTTTTAATCCAACGAGAAATAAATTGATAATAATAATAAGAGGAGCCTGACGACCAAGATTACACTAAGTCAAATCAAAATTTAGTGCCAATTCCACTCACGACCAGAAGAAAGTTTTCCTACAAAATGCATTCTGAAGGACATAAAAGGCAGGATTCAATGTAGGGCAACAATGTGAACTTTAGTCAAAATATCAAGAGTTTTGGAAAGCTCTGTTTTGACAATGCTATGTCCTGTAGCTAAACTAACTGGCAGCAACTAAACAGAAATTTAAAAAAAAACCAACACAGTTAAAAAGTCTTCATTCATATGGATCTCGTGATTGGAAACCTGTGACTGGTTGCTTGGCAAATCGTAAATATGGAAATGGTTCAAACATTGCTTCTCTACAGAACGCTTGTAAATGGTTCTCCTGGATGGACTTTGTGTGCAGGTCTTCAGCTTACAAGTCTTCTGCTAATAAGCTCAACTTTGAGTCTCATTTTGTTGCTTCTTGTGTCTTCTGGTGTTTTAATGCTCTTTTTATCATAATCATAATCATAATCATAATCATAATCATAATCATAATCATAATCATAACCTTATTTACAGTTGATTTATTTGTAGTTAACAACAACTCATTAACATCAACTATCTGCAATATATAATATACAATATAACAAAAAAAAGATAAAAACCCTAAATTAAGTAGCCTAAATTAAATGCAAATGTAGCACGTACAGTTGTTGCTATCCCAGCAACGTATTTCTTTTTTGAATTTTACGAGAAAAGTTGTCAATTTTAGGTCATCACTAATAAGAGTATTCCACAATAGATTCCCTCTAAAGGATAAGGAATTTATTCCGTAGCGCTGAGAACTCACCAAGGGGAGCTTGCATGGTTCCTTAAACCAAAGGTTTTAATGAAAATCTTTCTTAACAAAGAACTTCCACATGTTTTCTGGATTGAGATGGTTCATTGATTTGTAGATCTCAACCATGAGATTTTGTAGGTTCCTTTTATGTGCTGTCTTTGTTTCACCCCTAAAAGTTCCTATCTAAAAGTTCCTCAAATGTGGATTCATAGTATCTATATATGGTTCTCAGTGCACGCTTGTGGGTCCTATCAACTTCATTATTTGCAACTTTGCTACAAAATAGCCAGATCAGAGGGCAATAGGAAAATTCGACATTACCACGGAGTTTAAAAGTAATTTTGACTTTTGCTCTCCTAAACATGGTCTAATCCTTCCAAATGCATGGACTTTTAGTTCTTTCACATGCGCTTCAAACTTGAGTGAGTTCTCAATGTTTACACCCAGAAGTTTTAATGTTCGCTTGATGGAATCAATTGGCCCTTCATGTTAAGGCATAGTTTATTTGTTCCCTTTAGCCCCAAAAACATGATTTGGAATTTTGAAGGATTTGCACTCATGCCATTGTCAGGAAACCATTGCATTAATCCCTGTAGGTCACCCTCTTATCTAATCTTGCAATTCTGGGACAAAAAAATTTGAAAACTGGCTGGGATTCAGCGCCTGAGAGGGTTAAAGAGCATAAAGCAGAGGGGAGTGTGGGGAGGACCTAGACAAATTCTTTAGCACCAGACCTCTACTTCGACTAAGTTTCCGTAGGTGAAGTAGACGGATGACGTTGTTCTATAAGATCATGAATAATCTCACTCCCTTGTATACAAAGCAGCCAATCCCACTACTTCATCAGTCGCAATACCATCTTTGTAATCAGGGTGTTATTGGGCAATATGGGCAAGAACTGAACAATTTAAATCTAGTTTCTATCCTAACTGCATTTCTGAATGGAACAAACTCGATCCTGGGATTAGGGTTGCACCGTCCATTGCTGTTTTTAAGTCAAAGCTTCTATCAATAATTCGTCCCCCGGCAAAATCTGTCTTTAGAATTCATGACCCAATAGGTTTATCGTATCTTTCCCAAGTAAGAGTCGGTCTCAGTAAACTAAATTTTCACAAATTTAAGCACAACTTTAAGGACACAATAAACCCGATGTGCCCTACGAATGACAGCATTGAAGATACGGAGCAATTTTTGCTGTCTTGCCCTTCTTTTGACATCGATTGACGAGATCTTCTCGCTGGAATTTCGGTAGTATTGCGACCATTTGTTCAAATCAACAGCATTTCAAGCAGCGCTCTGATACAACTTTTATTGTATGGCGATAAAGACCTTTCTAGCGATGTTAATAAACATGTACTTGAATTGACTCTGAAGTTCATTCACCAAACTGGTCGATTTAACTAAGGAAATTCACAGCGGTTGTTTACATTTCATAGTCCCCAAGTCCCTTTGCTTCTCTTTCTTTTGCTGTGAGTTTGTTTCACATTGTATGTTAGACTCATTGGGCACAAATCCATTCTAATTTGCAAATCGAATCTCCAGTTCACCCATTCTTGTGAATAAGACCTGATTGCTCAAAGTTAGCTCGACATACAAGGTGAAACGAACCTTAGTATTTATCAGTAGAAATCGTTCATGTGTATTTTTCGTAGCTATACATTTAATTTTAGTTTAGTTACACGTTCTCTATGTTTATTAATGCGGAGTTGGCATGGTCTCTTGCACTCCGTGGTATCGCCCTTGTAGTGTAGTAAAGTAGCTCGTACGTTGTGTGTTAAGTAGTTTGTTTGTAAAAAATTTTATATTGAATATAAAAAACCATCTACTTCAGAGCATACATCAAATGAATAACATCAAATTGCTACGAGATCCTATTTTTTGCACATCCTCCGAGCATATAAGGCCAACTATAAATGAATAAAAATTCCTGAATTATCAGAAAATCGAGAAAATTAAAACTTATTACCGCCGGGAATCGAACCACGGATCTCCTGCTTTCCGGGCAAGCGTCTTAATCATTAGACCACAGTGGCATGTTTTAATCCTCTCCATTTTAGCACCTTATAGGTTGCTTCCGGCTTTCGCCTTTTTCAAGCAGCGCATCTATAAGTACTATACAGCTAGCGAGCAACCAGGATTTCTCCTTTTTTAGGTGTAAACAGAAATATTTTTAAATTATCAGAAAAATGGAGAAAATTAAAAATTACCACCACCGGGAATCGAACCACAGATCTCCTGCTTTCCGCGCAAGCGTCTAAACCACCGAAAGGAGAAATCCTGGTTGCTCGCTAGCTGTTGAGTATGAATAAAAATTCCTACATTCCAGATGATACTACTGTCTTCGAGGCTTGCATCTATCGTATGTCATTTTTGGGGCCATTTTAGCCCTAAGAAAATAGTTTATGGGCGATGTTTACAATTATGTACTAAATTGATGCTCTGCCCTTCACGTGAGCCCTACTTTGTGCTACGTTGAGTATTTTTCAAAATAGGCATGCACCATGTAAGATAAATCATTACCTGCAAAGACTTCTCAATGTCCCCTTTCTCATCATAAATCAAAGATAAGGTCCTGAACGCATGAGGGTTGTGAGGTGCTAGAAATAAAACATGGAAGGAAAAATCAAAGTAAATAACAGCGTATCATGATGGATCCTCTAACCCTATCAGGCCTAGAGTATTTGCCTTGCGTTCCTTTGGCAGTCAAAAGAATCAAGTTTTCTTTCAAATTCAGCCAGCGGGATCTAATTTGTTTCAAATTAAACAATGCTAAAATCTTAAATCCCAAAGGAACGAAAGGTTGATGCTCTAGGAAGACTAGGGGGCCGATTCAGCCCCCTATTTCATTTCTGTTCTAAGTCTAGAGGCACGAGGGGGAGAATTGCCACCCGAGGAGGGACTTTATTAGGCCAACTTTTCCTAGACCAAGCTTTGGTGAATAATTCAAATCCCGGGTGTTGATCGGGTGGGAGAGGACACCTTTCCAAGATATATGGGGGTTTTGGTCCAAAAATCGGGATAAAGCGGTGCTTTGTCTGTGAATGGCCAGCAGTGGGGGGGACTCTATAAGACCAATTTGTTCTAGAACAGTTCTTGGTGTAGAACTCGAATCTCAATGTTAACTAGGTGGGAGGGTGCCTTTCCGTGCTTTTCCGAGGCGAGCATCAACTTTGTCTTGGTCCAAAAACCGGGATAAGGCGTGAATTAACTGTGAATGGCCAGCCATGGGGGGGGGGACTTTACTAGAACAACTTCTTTTAGATTAGTTTGGAGGGGGGGTGCTTATCCGAGATACAGGACGACAAGAGCAAAACTTCCTTGGTGGCTAGGTGGCGATTGCCACCCTGACCTCTTTTAGAATGTTAAAAAGCGGACCCTACGTATGGCAGGCACTTCCCATTGACATGAAACAATCTGATACCCACTCCAGCGTTAAAAGGAGAACGAGAGATATTGCTATCTGAAGATTTGCGCTCTCGTCTGCTAATTTCGATTTCTTCAGCATAGCTTCCCACCCGATACTTGACGCGGATCCTTGATCTTTGTCTGCTTTTTACGCTTGGCCTGTTGACAGAATCTATTGCATTAACGATAATCGAAAAATAGGCTCACTGTATCTGGAATGCTGTTGACGATTTGGGTTTGGAGATAAAGGTCTGCATAGATCGACAGAAAATAATCGGGAAATACACCTTTACCTTCTACGTCTTTGAGAAAAAGATCAATCATGTGTTCGAGTTTTCATCCGCTTTACGTTACTCCAAAAAAAAGGGAACGGGTGACAACATAAACGATAAACTGCAAGTAAGGAAATGACTTTAGGCCCTTCCATGCATGGTCCTTCGTCTTGGCTGAAGGAAAACCTCTCAAAATTGCTTTCACGGCTTTGACACTGTAAAACTTACAAAATTAGCATCCTCCTTGTCCAGTTATGTCGCAGAGCACACCCCATCCGCCCCTTGTGAAATTTTGACTATCTAATATAATAATAATAATAATATTAATAATAATAATAATAATAATAATAATAATAATAATAATAATAATAATAATAATAATAATAATAATAATAATAATAATAATAATAATAATAAATTGAACTAAACCACCATAAAAAATTAACAGAAATAAAATGAATAAAAACACAACTGTTAAAATCTTGAACGTTTCGATTAAAAATCTTCGTTAATAATATATCAATAATAATAATAATAATAATGAAATCAAGACCAGTATCTCCACAGAGTGGCTCTTCACCTGGTCGCTACAGACTACTTTACATGTATTTAAAGGAAAAAACTAATTAAAATATTTACAACGTAAACGCTAATTTTATGAAAGTAAATAAAAATTCAATCCATTCTAATGTTGAGCTAAGAGTCTTCTCTTTGCTTCTGTGTATAAGTTATTGTGCGTTTGTGTTGAAAATTCCGTTGCAGTCTTAGCTTTTCTAATTTCTGCGGGCAGTTTATTAAAGAGTTCTGCCGCATCGTTCCTGAAAGTGTTGGATGCCCGTGACGACGCGATAAGCGGCACAGAACTAGATCTTAAGTTTCTGGTATTTTCTTTCAGCGATATGTCAATATATTTGGGCTTTTGTTGATCGTAAACGTACTTAAATGAAAGCTTCATCAGATGCCAGTCTCTACGTTCTTTCATTGGCAGCCAACCAAGTGTCACCACGTCTTTCTCTTTGGCGTAGCGGCCTAATACAAAACTTGCAGCAGCATTTTGAACCTTTTGCAATCGTTTTAGGAGTCGCAACGGAAGAGGTCGAAAAATAGCGTCTGCATAGTCCATCTTTGATAAAACGAGGAGCTCAGCAACTTGT
Organism: Aurelia coerulea; assembly: GCA_039566865.1. Taxonomy (NCBI): domain Eukaryota; kingdom Metazoa; phylum Cnidaria; class Scyphozoa; order Semaeostomeae; family Ulmaridae; genus Aurelia; species Aurelia coerulea. Next base: position 19,316,039 of record CM076956.1, on the reverse strand, counting down.
CTCTTTAATTTGAATGGCATAAGATTTTTGAATTTTCGTAGTATGGACATGGTATAGAAGCATGAAGATGTTACTTTGGATATATGGTCGTCCCATGACAGATGCTCGTTCAAGGTTACACCAAGCAATTTACTACACTGTTCTTGTTCAAGACTTTTTCCCCAATCTTTAGAACTGGATTGTAATCTTGAAGACTGTGATGCTTTGAAAGTTGCTTCGTACTCATAACCATAACCTTTGTCTTCTTTGAGTTTAGAGCAAGATTTGTGGATGAAGACCAAGAAATTAACTTTTCAAGGTCCTCATTCAAGGCAGCTTCAAGAGACGATAGATCGCTTGGCCTTCCATGCACAAGTATAGTTGTATCGTCAGCGTATTGAAAGCAGGGTAGTTGGATTTTGTCTTGGAGGTCAGTAACATACAAGTTGAACAAGACAGGGCCTAGAATCGATCCTTCTGGCACTCCAAAACTCGTTAATTTCAGTTCTGATGCTCTATCATCTACCTGAACAAACTGGTAACGATTGTCCAAGTAGCTTAGTAACCACTTTAGAAAACAGTTGGAGAATCGAAGTGCATGCATCTTGTGTATCAATGTCTAATAATCGATGGTATCGAATGCTTTTGAGAAGTCTGCAAGAACCATTAAGGTAACCTCACTCCTCCCCATCGCTTGCATTATCATGTCTTTTATTCCTAGTAGTGCTGTAACTGTGGAATGACCTTTTCTGTACCCACATACTCTTTCATAAAGAAGCTGTTCCTTATCGATAAAGCTCACGATTTGTTTCATAACTACTCGTTCAAAAATTTTTGACAGAACCGGTAAGATGGAAACAGGCCTGTAGTCGTCACTGCTTTTAGGATCATTAATTTTCGGAATTGGAGAAATGCGAGCTGTCTTCCATTGTGGCGGGAAAGTTGACTTCGCGATGCAGGAGTTGATAATATGACATATTGGGGAAGCAAGATATTCTGCAACTGGTCTGATAAATTTAGCAGGGATTTGATCTGGTCCTGTTGAGCAATCGCTTCGTAGAGATTTCAGTTCAGCTAAGATTTCTTTATAGCTGACAGAGCCTAAAACAAAACAATTGTCTTGGCATGGTAATTCCTCGACGAGTTTGAAAAGATTTTCGATGTTAACTGGTGAGCATTCTAGTGTTCTCTGTGCTGTACTATTGAAATGGTTATTGAGTTCGTTGACATCCGCCTTTATTGGTTGTGGGCTAGGATTCAACACCCTAGGAATAGTTTTCCAGACTTCTTTTGATCGTTTCGATGACAAAGTTGATTTTAAGAACTTGCGTTTTGTCTCCTTAATTGTTGTTTTAAGTTGATTCCTGACTTTTCGGAAAGCTTCCCAGTCTTCATTTGTTTTTGTTCTGTGTGCTCTATGCCTAAGTTCATCTCTTTGTTGTTGAAGAGATAAAATATTCATATCTTTCAACCAAGGGGCTGGAGGACGCGTTACTTTGGTTCTTTTTAAAGGTGCATGCCTGTCTATACATTCTTTGACTAATCTGTTTAGATATTCTACTATATCATTTGTTTCATCTGTAGAGTAAATAAGGCTGAACGGCAACCAGGAGAAATCACTTATGTATGATGTTGTAGAAAACTTCTTTTCATTTCTTATGTATTTGAATCTTGGCTCATATCTGTTCACTCTTATATTGATGCAGGCGTATGGGGCATCGTGGTCGCTGATGTGGCTGCATGGAAGTACATCTGTGAAAGTGACCCTTGGGGGGTTATTCGATATTATATGGTCAATTAGAGTGCTCGAGTTTTTAGACGTTCGAGTTGGCTTTGAAACATGCTGATGTAGGTTTAATGCCTTCAACATTCCGGTATATTGCCTTTGTAGTGACTCTTGCCCTTTCATTAAGTCAATATTCATGTCTCCTGTGACCACTATGAGACCATTCCATTGAGATACAATATGGCTTAGGACGCTCTCAGTTTTATCCATCCATTCATTTGTTTGTAATAATCTATTAGAGCGATAAACTACTCCAAACAGTAAATTACTATTTTTGTTCCGTCCAGAAATTTCTAACCATAGGGACTCCAACTCTGGTTCAAGATTCTCAATGTCCTTTCTACGCTTATACTTTATACTCTCCTTGATGTAAACACCAACTCCTCCCCCCCCCCCTACAATTCTGTCTGTTTCTAAATTGAGGTATGTAGCCTGGAATCCTTACATGTTCGAGTAACAGTGGATTCTCATTTAACCAAGTTTCACTCATTGTAATAACATCAAAAGGATATCGATCTATAGTGTACAGCAGCTGCTCAAACGTAGAAACCATGGATTGAGTATTAATATGCATAAATCTCAATTGATTGGCACGGGCAATTAGAGCCTGCAAATGGCTGTCAAAGTAATCCTCTGCAAAATGTTCAGGTTCCTCATCGGTTTCAGCTATATCGAGCATTTGATAGTCACCGCATGTTGAAAAGGGCAGTGTCGTAATCGTACATTTTTGGCAAACAAAACTATTTGTGTTCTGAGCAAGAACATTCACGCATTTTCTATGGTATTGATCAAAACATATGTCGCAATTGAGTTTTTTCTGATTTCGACGAATTGTTTTGTCGCATTGTTGACAGGCAACCGGTTTTTCTTTTGGCTTACAAGCTGCCCTGGGTTTATCGTAGGGCCCAGGATTGGGTTCGATATCGCCATCACGCAACAGAATCCGAAAAGTGGCTGAGCTGTTCGAATAATATGTAACAGGCTTGCCTCCAAGTTTCTGGCGTGTTTGTTTACGTGCCTTCGCCTTTCGGAATTCTAGCTGCAAAGAACAATACCCATTCATCAACTCATTGTCCTTCTCACTGTTGATACAAAGGTCTCCTTTTGTTACCGTAGAATTTGGATTCAATGAGCCTTGACTGTATTGATGCTCAAAATTAGGCCCATAACAACAGCTCCGCTGTTTACCGTTCGCTGGCAGCGAATCTCCATTAAATTTAAAACTTCTTGTGCAAAACAGAAACAAAATGATAAAATACTCTCTCCAGGTCTTCATGTTGACTTTACGAAGTCTGCGAAGGTTTTCACAAAGAATATGATTCGAAAATTACAGTAACGTTGCCAGCACTCAGCTTCACAGCACATCGGGCATCATTTGATATAAGTGTCTATGCAGGGATGGTACCACTAAAAAGAGCCAGTAAGAGTATCAAGCCTTGTTGCCTTGTTGTTGCGAAGTGTCTTTCCTTCGACGATCGATCATCATTCATCATCTCCCCTGCCTGCTTTCTGCACCCCAACAATTTCTTTCTTCGAATAACAAAGTACCCTCCAAAAACATTGCTAGTAACAGCCAATGACGGGCTTGCCTTGATCATCTTCAGCGCCTACAGACTAGAGCACGATCACTAATAGAAGGCTCTAGGTTAAAGGATGGGTGGAGCTGCAACTGGCTTTCAGTCTCGAACTTAATAAAATTTGACAGGGCCGTGATGATCTACAAAATGATGAATGGTCTCTGCCCGGACAATTTAAGGGGGAGGCTTGTTACCAGATCTCAATTATCTAACTATCGAACAAGAAATCAGTTAGATCTGGACACCCCAAGACAGAACCTAGAATTGTCCAAAAGCAGTTTTTTCTACTCTGGTGCTAAGACGTGGAATGAAATCCCATTAGAAATCAGAATGAGTTCCACAATTAGCATATTCAAAAGGAAACTGAAGGAATTCCTAAACAATTAGCATCCTTCCCGAAGCACGATCCCTAGGAAGATCAGCAAATTTGTAATATATTATTTGTAAATAGATGTTTATTTTGTATAGGAATACTTCTTTTTTAGCTGATAGGGTTTTGTGTTTAAATATGATAAAATGAAAATGAAATGAATGCCTTTTGTTTCTCCTGCGTGCGCAGAAAATTTTGTACCGTGAGTGGACAGCAATGGATGACGACTTCCGTTGACGTCAACCCTGAACACAGTAAACGTGAGTCTGTTTTCCAGGAATATAATTGGCGGGAACCATGAAATGTTCAATTTATGTTCAGTGTTGCGCAAGATAGGCACTAAATCCTAACTGGCTAATGAGCTTGGCACGTGACAATCTCTAAAACCAATCAATGGAGTGGAAAACCGACCGGGAAATTTGAAAAGTCAAATTTAGGCCGTTTCTGGACGATTTTACCACCCTTCACCAAAAAATGATTGTACGGAAGGAAAATTAAGATTTTCAAAAAATTTCTTCACAAACCTGTTCCCAATACTTGAATACATACCTGTTCACGGGGGCTAAGAATTATCTCAAAATCTGATGAAATGCCAAAGTTTTGAATTTGACCTCACTGACCTCACTGTAGCGTGTCAAAGAAAAAACCTCAGTAAACACAGGAACACAGGAACGTATTCACATGCATCTGGAGAATAAATTCTTTGCTTCGAAGGTCTTATTCTGTGTGTTTAAGAATTTTCAGAACATCTTTAAATATGCCAAACTTAGAGCACTACAGTATCCGAATCTCTTTTAGTTTGAAGCTAACATGAATACCACACGCGACTTTCAATATTTAATGCTGAGGGGTAGGTGCAAAACGGGAAGATTGCAATGCACTGGCCTAACAAAACATCACACTGTCGATATAAATAAAGACGAATTAACAGATACTTACATTTCTATCTTGCAAAATGAGGACCACAAACTGAAAATATAAAGCAGCACAAATGCCAAAAGTATTTCAACTGGTTTTGATAGCAAAATCCACTTTGTTGACCGTAATCTGCAGCCAGTTTCTCCATCAAATCGTTCAGACTTTCCTCATCGTTGCCAATATAAAGGGCGCAGAAATTTCAGTGATCAGCTGCATGCTAGTTATCATCACATAACGTACAATTCTAATAAACTTTGAACAAATAACTATTATCTCAAGAATGGCAAGAGCTGTAACATCCAACGTGGCCAAAACGAAAGATTTTGTGACGTCCTTTTTGATAACCATTGCTCCCATTCTTTTATCCAATTCTGCTCTCATCACTGTGAGCTCATAAGAGTGGGAATCAGCAATTACATGAGCCAAAAAACATCGTATAAATTCACGAATTGTGTCCCTTGCTTTTTAACTGCTTTTTAGCACAAGAAATGGCTATCGTCTCGTCTAGCAGGTACATGAAATGAATATGAAATGCTAAATTTAGTTTTCCGTAAGATCTTGTTTTTTATGTGAAAAAACAGATTAGCCACTTCTGCAAAATAACAGTTACGCAAAATTAAATTTAGCATTTCATATTCATTTCATGTACCTGCTAGACGAGACGATAGCCATTTCCTGTGCTAAAAAGAAAGGGATACAATTCATGAATTTAGGCGATGTTTTGGCTCATGTAATTGCTGATTCCCACTCTTATCACCTCACAACGATGAGAGCAGAATTGGATAAAGGAATGGGAGCAATGGTTATCGAAAAGGACGTCATAAAATCTTTCGTTCTGGCCACGTTGGATGTTACAGCTCTTGCCATTCTTGAGATAATTGTTATTTTTTCAAAGATTATTGGAATTGTACGTTATGTGATGATAACTAGCATGCAGCTGATCACTGAAATTTCTGCGCTCTTTATATTGGCAACGATGAGGAAAGTCTGAACGACTTGTTGGAGAAACTGGCTGCAGATTACGGTCAACAAAGTGGATTTTTGCTATCAAAACCAATTGAAATACTTTTGGCATTTGTGCTGCTTTATATTTTCAGTTTGTGGTCCTCATTTTGCAAGACAGAAATGTAAGTATCTGTTAATTCGTCTTTATTTATATCGACAGTGTGATGTTTTGTTAGGCCAGTGCATTGCAATCTTCCCGTTTTGCACCTACCCCTCAGCATTAAATATTGAAAGTCGCGTGTGGTATTCATGTTAGCTTCAGACTAAAAATTATTCGGATACTGTAGTGCTCTAAGTTTGGCATCTTTAAAGATGTTCTGAAGATTCTTAAACACACAGAATAAGACCTTCGAAGCAAAGTATTTATTCTCCAGATGCTTGTGAATACGTTCCTGTGTTCCTGTGTTTACTGAGGTTTTTGCTATGACACGCTACAGTGAGGTCAGTGAGGTCAAATTCAAAACTTTGGCATTTCATCAGATTTTGAGATAATTCTTAGCCCCCGTGAACAGGTATGTATTCAAGTACTGGGAATAGGTTTGTGAAGAAATTTTTGAAAATCTTAATTTTCCTTCCGTACAATCATTTTTTGGTGAAGGGTGGTAAAATCGTCCAAAAACGACCTAAATTTGACTTTTCAAATTTCCCGGTCGGTTTTCCGCTACATTGATCGGTTTCAGAGATTGTCACGTGCCAAGCTCATTAGCCAGTTAGGATTTAGGCCCCGTTTACACGATACCGTTTTCATTTCATATCGGATTGGGGGTGGCAATCCGATACGAAAATTGTTCTGTTTACACGATACCGTTTTCATTTCATATCGGATTGGGGTTGTGTTTACACGGAAACGCATTGTCTTGTGCTGCGAAGGATTTCCTTTGTTTTAACACCCATTGCGCAGTGCGCCAGATGAGTAGGAGGCTCGTAGAATTGATAAAGAGGTTCCGTTTTGAGTTGATACCAGATTCGACCGTTTACACGATATCGGATTCGATTCATGCCACTTTCAGAGCGTTTTCATTTGAAAACGCAAAAACGGTATGAAGCATATCGGATTGGTGCGCTCTCGTGTAAACAGGAGGCCAATCCGATATGGAGTGAAAACGGTCTCGTGTAAACAGAAGGCCAATCCGATATGAAACCAATCCGATATGAAATGAAAACGGTATCGTGTAAACGGGGCCTTAATACCTATCTTGTGTTGCGCGCCATGTCAACGCTCGTTCATCGAGCCCATTTTAAAGATTTGTTGCTGCTGCGCAGCGCAAATCAATAAAAACCTGGAATAGAGAGGAATGCAACTGTAGACTGTGTAGACCTTTCGTGGCTCAGGTTGGGTTCTTGAGCGGATAAAAGTTCGTTGCATTGTAAATATTGAAAATACTGTAAAAAACATTGTAAAAATCTGTATATATGTAGTTATATCTAATTATTCCGCATTATAGATATGTTTTTTAATTCTAAACAATTTTACTTTGTAGTAGGCTTGAATTAGCTTTCATTCTAGCTACTTATGTATATGTCTACTTTAAATAAATGGATGTATGTATGTATTGCGGTCTGGACGCAGACCATCGAAGAGTCATCAAGAGGCAGTAAGCGCCGAGAAAGACCAAGGAACCAACAACAAATGAAGAATCGACGAAATTGGTCGAAGACAAGAACACAGACATAAACCCGCGATCGCGGGCAGCAACTAAACAATCTGACGTGAAACCAAACGATGTACGTCAAACAACAATGGAAACAACAACAACAGCAACAACAACAACAACACTGCAAAACTCACGAAAACATTGATCTCAATCTGACGTGAAATCAAACGGCATACGTCAAACAACTATAGCAACAACAACAACAACAACAACAACATCTGTCTACGCAACAAGCAATGCACGACGCCTCAACAATAGGACATACACCAGACGTCATAGAACAAGAAACTTTATAACAACAGCACATCAAAACGAAAGCATCACATTGCGAACAACGCCAATGAAAAGAACTGAACCGAACAGAATGAACAGGGTACAGGTACACCCGAGGTGGCTTAAGATTCACGGAATCAGTCACTTGCAAAGAAGCACCGAAGAATTGGAAAAGCGAAGCTCGTAAAACGATGGACGAAAGACAATCTGACGTCAAAGGACAAAGCACAAAACTACAACACCATGAAACGAGAACTGTCCCCTACAAGAACAACGACTCAACTGATAACAACGAGAACGAGGCTAACAACAACAACAACATATGACAAGAACTTTTTTACCTTGTAAGGACAAAATTGTACTTGTAAATTAATTAACCTTATATGGAAATACAAAATACTATAAATAGAGGTTGATACTCTGAATAAATCAGTTGCTCTGAAGATGCCCTAGTGGGCGAAACTAGTTAGCAGATAACTGAATAAAAAAGCGCAAAAGATCAACTCGATGCCTTCTCTCTGTGGATGTTGTCCCTCTTCTGTTCATCGTTCACTATATACATGTAAAGAAGCACCGAAGAATTGGAAAAGCGAAGCTCGTAAAACGATGGACGAAAGACAATCTGACGTCAAAGGACAAAGCACAAAACTACAACACCATGAAACGAAAGTTTTTTGTGTGTATGTATGTATGTATGTATGTATGTATGTATGTATGTATGTATGTATGTATGTATGTATGTATGTATGTATGTATGTATGTATGTATGTATGTATGTATGTATGTATGTATGTATGTATGTATGTATGTATGTATGTATGTATGTATGTATGTATGTATGTATGTATGTACAAAGACACATCACAGAGTTACATGTATGTATAGATGTATGTATGTATGTAAGTATGTATGTATGTATGTATGTATAGATGCACGTATGTATGTATTAATTACAATATTTGCCAATATCATCATCTTGTTATCCAGGGAGGAGTGGCCTTTAAAGCCATCAGGTATGTTCAATCTTTACATTGGCAGTTTTGACAGAGTCCTAATAAATATAATCAAAAACCACATGTGAAATCCAGTGATTCCATTGAATGTTTGGGAAATATGATCTAAACACCATAAACAATGACTAAATATTTTCCCGAATAAGCAACACTTCCCCAACATAAAAGTTGCAGCCACCTACCCTGTCTTATAATTTCCATGCAAACATCAAGTGCTTCATCAATTTTCCCCCTGACCAAAAAAAGATTTGCCATGCCCATTTGTTGTCGTAGGTCTTCTCTCAATTTGTGGGAAGATGGCCCACTCTTCTTGAGCCTCTTCTGCTTGGGGGTCACAAAGTCCGCAAATTTCTTTTTCACTGTAGAGCCTGGAAAGTAAATTAACTGTTAATGGTTCCTTATTGAAAATTAGTATTGTAACAACGACAAGCTGTAGCTAACGAAACCGTAGCTTCAAATTAGTTCTTCTAAGGGGTGTCCCAAAAAGCGTTCGACGTTTGAAAAATATTGAGAAATAATGATGTCGTGAATAGGATTATGGAAAGATAACCCTTTTTTGGCTAGAGCCCCATCGCCATGTTCCGATCACTGAAAAAGAAACCTTGAGTTACTTGGCCTAAAAAATTTATCTGAAAATTTATTGCCGTTGAATAATTCCAAATTTCATAATTGTTGTAAGAAATAATAATAAAATGAACGAAAAGAGATGAGAGGTATTACCAACCTGCTGTTTTTAGAGATACAGGGTGTCCCAAAAAATTGTTCGACGTTTGATTAGATATTAAAAAATCCCTAAAAAATAACGAAATACTGAACGGGCTCTATGGTAAGATAACCATATTGATGAGAATTTAAATAAATTTTGGACACCAGAAGCTAGCAAATCGGCCAAATATTCACAGAGCTACGAGCTTTTGAAGTTCAAGGTTGTTCGAAAGCTGAAACCAGCTAAATTGCATCTTTTGTGAAAGTAGGATCTCGTTTGTTCAAAGCAAATCAAATGGAATTTGAAAAAGCGCTTTCGATGAACTAATTTTCTCCAACATTGAATCAGGGTTATGGATACTTGGAGGAATCCTCTTGAACACAATCTGGAATAGCCCTGTCTCTCATCGATTAAATTTTCATTCAATGGTTTGGATACTTGCATTCTTAAGTAAAGTTTGTCAACGGTTGAAAGAATTACATTATATTTCAGGTCCTATTCGGTTTGCTCTTATATCAAGAAGAGGTAAAACATTAGAGAGTCTTCTTTTACCTCGATTTTAGGACGTCCTTTTGGAAAACAAGTCAGTTAGGGGCGCCTGGTTTCATCTTTCGCACAAACTTAAACTTCAAAAGCTCGTAACTCCGTGAATTCTTAGCGGATTCGCAAGATTCTGGCCTCTAAAATTAATATAAAATCTTAGGAACACGGTTATCCAACCAGGAGCCTGTACATTTTATCGTTATTTTTTAACATTTTAATCAAATGTCGAACAATTTTTCTGGCACACCCTGTACGTTCCGTAACCTCGTTGCGGCGCCAATGGTGTTTTCAAATCTGAAGTGGGAGGTTAGAAGAAATGGTTCATCAGGCCATATGATTTTTTTATATATATATATATATATATCAATTAAAAACAACAACTAATAAAACTACGAAACTACAAATACATTCAACTGTGACATTCATGGCGAGGAAAGACACGAGGTCACTGAGTCCTCACCATGAATGCCACTTACATTTCAAACTAAATATTACACTACAAAAGAGAAATTAAGTAGAAAGAAATGAGGAGGGGGTGCTGCTGTTTACATTTCAACATTAGTTTAACCTTGCCAAGGTTTTGATAAAGGAAATGGTGGCTTCTAATATGATTCTGCTTGCAACTGTACTGTACCCAAATTTTGATCACCAAACAGGAGTAAAGGACAAAGTTCTTTCGGATTTACATCAGCAACACTGAAACCATCAATATCTGAGAGCTGGTCAAAGAGATCTTGGCGCAATATGCTGTATAGGGGGCAGTGCAGGAGAAATGCTCATTGTCCTCTTTACCAGTGCCGCAGAGTTATATTTAAATCTATGCCCATTCAAAGCACTGAATTCAACCAGAAGCTTGGTTAAAAGTCTTATAACCAGGATGTCCCGAATGTTACAGGTAGGATTTTTTCTTGGCCTTATGATAGCAAGCAGATTCTTTTTAAACTGAGAAATCGAGGGAGAATTTCTTACCTTATTCTCAAGTAGATTCCATTCAGATATGGTATTTTGGAAATACGAGTTTGGGTACCGAATTGTTCTTCCCATAGGTTGTTCGTAACAATGTGGGTTTCTTAGACTATAGATCAAGCACAGGAAGCCCACATTACAGTTAATTCAAACAATATTTCAAAACTATTTTATTCAAAAGTAAATACCTTCCCCTTCGTCACTATAGCGTGTGTTGTTTTCTTACGCCTTTCCAGTTTGTTATTTGTGAAATAAATACAGCACGTTTTGAGAGAGCACAAGGAAACAAGGGAGTCAAAAGGAAAAACGGAAGAACGAGAGAGAAGAAAGAGACAAGGACTGCAACTTTCTCAGGCCCGATGTCACAGCAACCGTTTTGTTTTCGCTTGGTTTCCAACTTCCAGTGTCTAAATCCTTCAGATAAGTCTCGGAAATCAAAGTCCAAGCCTCATTCAACATACCTGATGGGTTTATTTGGAGAAGGCAACCACTTATCAGCAAGAAACTGCAGCAAATTATCAACTACTTTGGACAGCGATCGTTTCTCCATAAGCGTGGCCTTTTCATCTGGTCCACTTCAAAGGAAGCCGACACTTCCAACGGCTTTCTGATTTAAATATCCCCCGTCAACAATACTAACAATTTGAAAAAGACGGGGGCGATTATTTAAATCAGAAAGCCGTTGGAAGTGTCGGATTCCTTTGAAGTGGACCAGATGAAAAGGCCACGCTTATGGAGAAACGATCGCTGTCCAAAGTAGTTGATAATTTGCTGCAGTTTCTTGCTGATAAGTGGTTGCCTTCTCCAAATAAACCCATCGAGTATGTTGAATGAGGCTTGGACTTTGATTTCCGAGACTTATCTGAAGGATTTAGACACTGGAAGTTGGAAACCAAGCGAAAACAAAACGGTTGCTGTGACATCGGGCCTGAGAAAGTTGCAGTCCTTGTCTCTTTCTTCTCTCTCTTTTTTCGTTTCTCCTTTTGACTCCCTTGTTTCCTTGTGCTCTCTCAAAACGTGCTGTATTTATTTCACAAATAACAAACTGGAAAGGCGTAAGAAAACAACACACGCTATAGTGACGAAAGGGAAGGTATTTTCTTTTGAATACAGTAAAATATTTTTGAAACATTTTTTGAATTAACTGTAATGTGGGCTTCCTGTGGATCAAGTTTCGCTGCTGAGGTATCTCAGAATAAAGGTAATCAGGTGTTTTGGATTTGCACAGAGAATAGAAATTGCATAATCTTCGATACCATCTACGATGGTACAGGGTTTCCCATCCTAATTCGTCATAGAGTCTTTGCCTACTTGTACCTCTCCAAACTCCTGTGACAGCTAGTGCAGCAGAGTATTGGGTCTGTTCTAACTTTTGTGTGAAATTAAGGTGCATTTCAGGGTCATGTTTATGTTATATGATATCTCCATAATCCAAATACGGTCCAACATAAAAGCTTATAGATTTGCTCAAGAACTTCTCTACAAACGTATTTTGAAAGGCATTTAATCATACCAATCCCTCTGCGCGCCTTTAGGATAACCTCTCTTATATGACTTTGGAAATCAAGTTTTGAGTCAAGAATCAGTCCTAGGTGCTTATGTTCATTCTTAGGAGCTATTTCGTCATTTCCTAATCTAAGGTTTGGATTAATCGGGCCATATGACTGATAGGGGGGTGGGGTCTTCACGAATATAGTGCCAGTGCTCTTTGATAATTTTACCGATCTGGGAAGTAGTTGGCTATGACTGGAAGGTGCCTGGGAAGGGGAATTTTAGGGAGGATATTACAGTCGTGGCCAAAAATTTAAGACCACATTTTGTCAACAACGTTTCTTGGCGTAACGATATGGAACCCTACCATTCTGCTTATTTTACTCTCTTGGAGCTCATTTAGATCACCTTTCCATGTAAATTCCAAATTTTTATGTTGTTTTTCTTAATTTCGGCACCATTTTGCTATGACGTCACAATCAAATCTATTGAAATTCTCGGAAAGTACAGTGGTTCTGCCGACAAGGGGCGTGATCCAAAAATTGTGCTACTCAGCTGGATTTTACATTAATCTATGCACAATTCATTTCCATGATTTTCCTGCAAAATATTGAAACTCCACCAAGAGAATATTGCTTCAGCGAAAAAGATAGTAGAGGGCCTTCAGTCCACAGCTATGGCCATAAGTTTAAGATCAGCCCCACTGTATCTCCGAAAAGCCCCCTCGACTGCCTGATCAACACATGGATTCGTAATCTACGCAAAAAAGTGATCTACAAAAACTATGTCCCATAAATTCCCTCTCATTGTGACCATGCTCCCCCGGACCAATGAGAGAAGTTTTCAGAATCACTCGTGATATAATTTCATGAAAGCATGGCAAAAGAAACGTATTATCTGGTAGGAAATTATATTTCTTGGACCAAGCTAGCTCTGCTTGAGCTTTTGTGTTTAATCGCATTGGTTTTCTCAAACGGTCTCCTTCAATTTCCGTCGAAGCAGGTCACATAACAGGGCTTTCGATGGTAATGTTCGGAGCTCTTGTTTTGCCACGCGAGTCAAATCGCTCTACAGTGCCAAGCTCCCAGAACAGTCAATCATGAAATCATTGTTTACTATTTCTTGTAGCATAGATCAAACACAACTGCAGTTAAGAACTGATAACATGAAAACAAAGTTTTCCGCAAGTCGAGCTGCGAATCTTCCCTGACTGCTCGTTGTTACTGCAACTTTCTTTCGAACGACTGCAGATATTTGAATGATTGAATTATGCTTATAGTGCATGCGTTCATAGTCCCCGTAGCTGATTGGCTCTCAAGAAAGCCCAAAAACAAAGCTAACAAAAAAAGGGGAGTACAATGTATCCCCAACAACACAATTCCTCAAAGCATCTATATGCTTGGAGCTTAAGTAGTCAAAACCCTTTTCAAATCCCAATTGGTTTGCTTTGAAATAAATGGGAAACAAAGAAACGACAATACATACTACTTTTACTAAAAATGCAATTTCGAGGCCTCTGGATGCAGCTTTCGCATAAACATGAACTGCAAGAGCTCATTGCTCTGTTGATACCTGGCGGATTTGCAAGATACTGGTGTCCAAAATCAATTTCAGATGTCAGGAACAGGGCATTCTAATAAACGAGCCCCTTCATTGCATCGCTATTTTTCAATATTTAATCAAACGTCGACCAATTTTTTGGGAAACCCTGTAGCAAAAACCATACTAAAGCTGCATTGCATTTGAGAGAACAAGGAGCTTTTAGATGCTCTCAAAACTTGGAGAAAGTAATAAGATTTAAGTAAAATATGCAGTAGTCATCCTGCTATGGTTTGACATACAAAGAAATTGGTTTTCGAATAATTCTTTCACTGTTCCTTGGAGCGCTTTATGAGCATCAACTAGCAATTTTTCATAATATCATGTCTGACTTCAGAAGAATGCTTGAAATATACCTGAATTTCTTTATCTGAAAAAAATACATGAAAGATACATTGAATTGATCAAACTAAGTTAATTCCAAAAGCTTCAAGGTTTCTGGCCATGAAACTTTCTCTCTACAACAGTTCCTTCCTTGAAAGTTACCTTCTATGATAATAATGATCAAGGAACAAGAAACAGATACAGTATATACCTTGATGTTTCACAGAAGATGCTCTCATCAAATCAGTCAGCAGTTGTGACATCTCTCTGACCAAATTCAAGAGCATATCTGGAATTGTAGAATCTTTGTCTTTTTCGGGCAGTGAAATAACAGGAACTGCGAATACTGGAAGTTTCACTTCTTCATCTGCGAAAGAATTAACCATTTTCACATGAAATTAATCAATGAAGGATATAAATCTGGCCTTCCTGTTTCACATAGGGGGTTACCTACAAAATACTTTGGTACATCTATCAAAATGGGGAACAACCCAAAACCAGCCACAACAAGTTACTACCACCCAATACGATCCAAACTGACCTCAAACGAACCACAACCAGATCATAACAACCCAAAACCACCAAAAGTCTTCAAAGTTAACATCAGATTTATTTCTATATTTATTTCTTATATATTTTTTATTTGTCAATTTATTTAAACTTGGTTAAAAAGTTCTAGTTCTACATAACAATAATTCGAACTGATTTACACCAACTATTTACAATATAAAAGAAACCTATGAAACAAAAAAAGAAGAAAAATGAACATATTTTTTACAAGAAAAAAGAAACTTACAATACAATATGACATTGAATATTGAATATGATATAGCATGTTAATAGTCATTATCTACAAATCTTGCACTGGAATTTTTCTCCACTCCAATTTTCTATGTTTCTCTTGAATAGCAGCTGATGACGCGCTCTTTTAAATCAGGCAGGCTGTTGTATAAGAGGCTGCCTCGAAACTTAATAGAATCAATGCCAAACATGATACTTTTCGTTGCAGGGATTTGTAATAAGTCTTTGGTCATTAGGTCATATTTGGCCTCCTTTCTCATAAAACACTCCTGCGTGAATGACGGATTAGTACAATTCAATGTTTTGTGTATTTCAATCAAAAGCACACGAAGGTTTTGAATGTGAATATAATTTCATTGCACTTTGCCAGCAAACCTTCCCATGTGGAATTTGTTTGAAGAAACCATAATAAAGTTAAACAAGAAATATAAGAGGTATTACCAGCCGGCTAATTCACGTTCTTACTGCTCTCAAGGACTGGGGCAGAGTCTGTTGTAGTGTAGGATCACCATGTAAAGGGAACTTTTGTTAATGTTATATAAATGTTTTACAGTGTCTTGGTTTGTAAGGAGAGGGGGAGGGGGAGAATTTCACCAAAGCTGTTCACAGATTGGTTGTTATTTTTTATATTTTCTGGAATATATTTCCCTCGGTATCAGGTTGATTGTTCTCGTGTGTACTGGTTTTTGTTTTGAGAGAGAATCAAAGAAGCTACATTAGTGCAGGAACATATGTATCTGAGTATTTCTTTGATGTAAATTTCCGGCAACATACTTTTTTCTGTTCTTTATGATGCCAAGAAACAGAAAAACATTGGTGCCAATTTTTCCAAACAGTATTATGGCTATTTTATCGAGTTTTTATTCTTGGGAAAAACATCATTGAGAAATATGACATTTAAAAAACAGGCCTAAATTTACAGCACTTTACAAAATAGATAACGCTATTGTTTGTTTGTCATGTTCCTAGAGGATCCTGAGAGTCTTTCGTCAACTGTTTTTCCTGAATGTCACGAACCTTGCTATAGAATTTAGAGCTTTTGGGGGCCTTTTATTAGAAAAGGGGTCACCTTTAAAGAATTTTTTGGAAAGCTGAGGTAAAGTTGCATTTTGTGTATAGACATAGGGACCTGGGGGGAAGGGCTAAGATCTTAATCCTCCAAGTTTTTCAAAGAAACAAACGGGAGAAGCAAACTTTTTCAGGATCCTGCTACGGTTTTATGACCTGCTATGGTTTTATGAAATCTTTTAGGCATTGGTTGCTCTGTTTTTCCTCCTTAACGATTGAAGATAATCTGCCAGGTTTTACACGCCACTTTCGTGTAAATCTGGCAGTTCGTTATTTCATGGAAAAATCTGTTTCTCGTACCGTTTCTAGGCCCTAAGAATTTTGATTGGATGAACTCTGTCTTGGTAACATTCCCTGTGCTAGGAGGCATGATTGCTTACATACAATGTCTTCAGCATTGATACTTTGCAGGCAATTTTTTAAGATGGCAAGGTCATGATCACAGTAGCTTAATCGCACCATGACAGCATGTAAAAATTTGTCAAACGAATCAGGGTCTGGAGATCTGGGAGATACTTCCCGTCTAGCATCTCATACATAACTCAAAATCAAGCTTTCCTTTTGTCATTTAGAATGTAAAACTAGTAGCTCAAGCAAAGCTCTCGCCTCGCATTCTCTTACTGCATTAACTTTCGAGACCCTGCCCTATTTCGATTTTTTAGAGTCTCTTGATCCATAAATGTTTATGCGATTTTTGTTTTAATTACTTTCTATTTATAAAAACATTATCAACACATTCGCCTGGAAAAATTCTTGCTGTCACCCTCAAAGGAAATGAAAGGAGCAAACTATTAAAATGGAAAGTTAGTGAAAAGAAATATACATGCTGTAAACAAGGCTGATTGAAAGCCGCCGGTGCGGTGCATGATGTGTTTGGAGCTATAAACAATATTCTTAGTTTTAGTATATACTGAAAAAAAAAAAGAATTCGATAATCAAAACGATATTCTTTGGAAAGTGATTCTTGAAAAACTGTTTGAGTGACGAAAATTCAACGCACGGCCCTTTTACACTGTATCTGTTGGAGCTATGACATATAAGGACTACATTCTCTTTGTTCTTAATATACAATAGATACATTTGCAAAGAGTTGATGTCATGACTCTGCCGCAGCCGCAAGAAAAATTGGCACCAATGTTTTTCTCCTCCTCAGCATGCTCAAAGTAAAAAGCATGTTGCCACAAATTTACACCAAAAAATTACTCGGCTACTTTTTGTGACATAGGGCTCTGCACTACATGGTGAAAACGCTGAGAAGGATGCGAGGACTGGGGCAGAGTTAAGTGTGGTATATGATCTCTTTATATGGAGGCCCTTTGTACTTATCATGTTGTTTGATAGGATTGGTATACTGTGTGTCATGTTGTGGTTTGGAGGAAGGGGCACTTGGGCATGAGGATGGGGGGAAGCTAGAATTCACCAACGCCTTTTTCTGAATATGGTTGTTGTAGGTTCTGGCATGTATTTTATGTGATGTCAATATGTGATATTAAGTTTCTCATATAAATTTTTTTGCTTTGGTAAAGCAATTTGTTTTCGTTCTTGTTTTCGTTTTCGTTTGTTTTCCGATTGCTTTCAAATAGTATGAAAAAGGAATTGCAGAGAATGGGAATTCGTGTGTTCCAAGTTTGTAAAGGGTTGGGTGTGGGTATAGGCTCACGATTTCTTAGCAGGGGCTAACACAAGGGAATGCTGAGTGAGGGTTGGGGAGGGGGCGGTGCTTAGCAACGCAAGGCAATTTCATTGGTGGTGTCATTTGTTGAAATCACTTTCTAATTGTTGTTTTTGTATGTTGTTGTTTATTTTTTACAGTCATTTGATCATCAGCTGTTCTCTTGCCAATGTTTCTAGGGTATTAAGATTGGAACATTGCCCTCGAAGAGGGATGCAGGTACCCTCGGTGATCCCTGGCCAGTGGGACACTGTCAATGACTGTTTGTTGCACTGGGTATGAAGAGATATGAATTTCCTCAGGTTTCCTCAGACCAAATATCAAGTTTCCAATACAAAGCTCAAAACAAAAATGTTCCAAAACAAAATTCAACATCCCCACGGGATCAAGCCAATTCAGATGAAATACAATCGAGGTATACACATAATGTAGCAGATGGTGAGTGGAAAGTGCAAAGTACAAAGTCTAAATTTCAGAGAGAAGGCTCTTGGGGAAGAAATTTGAATGGAAGGGAGTTTCCTTTTCCAAACCTCTGGATACTGCAAAAGAAAACCTGGCAATAGAAAGAGAATCTCAGGGGTTTCTGCAGAACATGAGCAGCAGGAGCACGAGAAAACCAGCTTTTTCAATTTTGGGTGACTCGATGGTTAAAAAGATTAGGAGACAAGATATCAATGCTGAGGTTTCACATGCCAAAACATCAATCAAAACTTTCCCTGGTGCCACGATCGACCAAATGAGATCTTATATCAAGCCAGCAATAGACGACAAGCCAGATGGAATAACAATCTTATGCGGAACAAACAACTTGAGATCAGAGTCCCCGCAAGAAACAGCAAACAAGCTGATTGAACTGGCTACTGAAACGAAGAAACAATTGAGAGACATCGCAGTTTCAAGTATCATAAAAAGGACAGATTCATGAACTTGAGATGAAACGAAGAAAGGTACATAACTTAGTTAAAGTAGGCCTCTCTGTTTCAAATGCTGTATGACTGATAGATTCAGGACAGCAGACACTTAACATTGAAACCACCGTACACGCACCCAATTCAACTGACCGTAGTGTCATCATCATCATCATCATATTTCTTTATTAGGTACGTTGTACCCTTGAAGTGTCTTTACTGATATATTTTATTAATTAGAGACATGAACTCAGTTTTAGTTTGCATTGTCTGTTGTATTAGTCCTTTAGTGATGTTGATTTCTTTTTCAAATTTTAGCCATCGGTCACGTGCATATTTGTTACGGTCCACTGCAAAGAGTAGTTGTTTTTGAAGGGAATCAGTTCCTTGTCTTGTTATGTGCGCAAGGTATTGAAAATGTTGCTTTTTGAGGTCTTCATACAGGGTTTGATGCAATAATTAATTGTAGCCTAACTGGACATATCAATTCGACTCTGCGTTCTGAAGGCCAAATGACTATCCAATCTAGCAATGCAGGCGAACCTAGTGCAGATGATAATGATTCTACTCCACCCATAGCTGACGGTGAAAGTGATGATGATTGATGATATAAACAGGCTTTTTCAGCTCAGGCCAAAATATCAAAATAATCCCCTTCTTGGCTTTTTGAACATTAACAGCCTAAGATATAAAATAGTTTTTTTTTATATATATATTCATTTAAGAATTAGAACTATTAAAACCATTAGAACCATTAAAACTATTAAATTTTGTAAACCATGTAATGTTAGAAACAGTCTATGCTTTAATCACCTTAAATCTACCAACTCATTCACTAGTTCTGTAACTAAGAATACATATAAAATCTACCACGAATCCAACTGTAAAAGCAAAAATGTGATATATCTAAACAATCTAAACATGTGATATATCTATATCTAAACAATAACTAAACAATCCCCCTGGACTATAGCCGAAGATATCATTGAACTCGCTAAGGCAATGGAAAACAAAGACACTGAAGTGCTGGTCTCAAGTATTGTTCAAAGGAGAGACAAGTTTAATGGTAAAGCACTAGAGGTAAACAAGGCCCTGGAAAGAGAATGCGAGCGTATGCGGCTGGGATTTATCGATAACTCAAATATTGACCCAGAATTACAATTAAATGGAAGCGGACTGCACCTCAAGATGGAATAAAACAATCATACTAGCGAACAATTTTATCAGGGCAATGGGTTACTGACTAAATAATGAGGGTTATGATTTTAAAGGACAACCTACCCCTCCCCCTTTTGAGTTACCACCTCTAGAAAATGATTCCATTTTGGAGCAGCCTTTAGCTTTAGAGACGGAAGACATGGATGGAAAATCTGTGCTTGGGAAATTAAGAGCAAATAATGTAGGACGAATAATGTAAGACGCCTGCTAATGGGATACGTCAATATCAACTCAATAAGAAACAAATTTGAAGGTTTGGTGGAAATCGTTAGCAGTAATATCGACATTTTCATGATAGCGGAAACAAAACTTGACTCTTCTTTTCCTGAGGAGCAATTTTCCATCCATGGCTTCTGTAAACCCCTTCGATTGGATAGAAACAGTAACGGCGGTGGTCTTTTGGTCTATGTCAGAGATGATATTCCTTCATTCCAGCTAAAATCTTTCTGCTTTAAAGATGACATAGAATGCATTTACTTTGAAATAAATCTTCGTAAAAAGAAATGGGCCCTATTTTGCATATATCGACCACCGACACAAAACCAGTCTTATTTCTTTGATGAGCTAGGCAAAGCGATGGACCATTATAGCAAAAAATATGAAAATTTTATGTTTGTTGGTGACTTTAATGCAGTTGAAACGGATCAGGAGATAAATGACTTTATGAATCTCTTCGACCTTAAGAACCTCGTTAGAGAGCCTACGTGTTTTAAGTCCAGTAACCCTAGGTGCATTGATTTGATATTGACAAATAGAGGGAGGAACTTTCAGCAAACAACGGCTGTTGAAACTGGATTATCAGATTTTCACAAAATGATCGTTACAGTTTTGAAAGCGTCCTTTGACAAGCAAAAACCAAACGTCGTTAACTACAGAGACTATAGAAACTTTCAAGAAGAAGTATTTCGACAGGATCTTAAAACGAAACTTGCTGACCTTGATGTGCGAAGCTTTACTTACACATCTTTTGAGGGTGCCTTTGGACATGTCTTAGATAAGCATGCACCAATGAAAAAGAGATATATTCGTGCTAATGACAGTCCATTCATGAAACGAACTCTTCACAAGGCGTTTATGCTACGCACAAGACTAAAGAATAAATATAATAAGAATAGAACAGCTGATAACTGGGATGCTTTCCGTAGACAGCGTAATCTTTGCGTTAAAATTTCCCGTAAAGCAAAACGAGATTTTTATAACCAACTTGACATCTCAGCAGTTACAGACAACAAAAAATTTTGGAAAACAGTCAAACCTTTTATTTCGGATAAGAGCTCATCAAAATCACGAATAACGTTGCTTGAAGAAGGAAAAATTGTGTCGAACGAGTCTGATGTAGCTGAAACGTTTAATAACTTTTTTGTCACAATCACCGATTCTCTTGGAATTGTTGAAAATGAAAATATTATTCTTGATTCTAAAGATGTTAGTGATCCTATCGATCAAATATTGTTTAAATTTTCGAGGCACCCAAGTATTCAAAAAATTCGTTCCCTCATTGAGAGCATTGGTTCTTTCTCATTTGAAAAGGTTTCAATTGAAAATATCAAAAATGGAATTAGTGAACTAAACCCCTCTAAAGCAACCACTTTCAAGAGTATCCCTCCAAAATTGTTAAAATCTGAGTCAGAACTAGTTTCTACACCTTTGCAAATCATATTCAATAACTCAGTACAGCATTCTTCCTTTCCGGATGAATTGAAATTAGCCGATGTATCTTCTCTCTTTAAAAAGGAGGTCAAAACCTTCAAGGGTAATTACAGACCCATTAGTGTTCTCCCTACTGTGTCAAAGGTATTGGAAAGGCTTATGGGTGCTCAAATTTCTGCACATATGTCTCAGTATTGATCATCTCTGCTTTGTGGTTTTCGCAAGGGCTACAATGCTCAACACGCATTGATGCGGGCAATTGAAAAATGGAGAACATGCCTCGACAATGGCGGGAAAGTTGGAGCTATCTTCATGGACCTTTCAAAGGCCTTTGACTGTATTCGACATGACTTACTGATTGCTAAGTTACATGCATATGGCTTTAGCCGTGAAGCTTTATTGCTTGTCCACAGTTATCTGGAAAATCGGCAACAAAGAGTAAAAATCAATGGAGCTTTCAGTAACTATAAACATATTCAGCTTGGTGTTCCCCAAGGATCCGTCCTTGGACCTCTCTTTTTCAATATCTACGTCAATGACCTTCTGTTATCGATTCAAGAGACAGATATATGTAACTATGCCGATGATACAACCATTTATACGTGCGATGTGGGTCTCGAAAATGTAATCTCCAGGTTAGAAAATGACTCCAAAATTATAATCGAATGGTTCGCAAACAATTACATGCAACTTAACGAAGGTAAATGCCACTTTATGATTTTTGGTGAAAAAACAGATCAAGATGTCGGCATAAATATTGGCAACTGTACCGTCAATAATTCACAAGAGGAGAAACTTTTAGGGGTTTTGATTGATGCAAATCTCAGTTTTGAAAAGCATGTAAACAATATTTGTAAAAAGGCTGGTAACAAACTATTTGCTTTGTCACGCATGTCCACATATCTAGTAACTGATAAATTAAAACTTTTGATGAGAGCATTTGTAACTAGCCAGTTCCAATACTGTTCTTTGGTATGGATGTTCCATAGCAGAAAGATGAATAACAAAATCAATAGGCTGCATGAGAGAGCCTTACGAATTGCGTATAAAGACTATACTTCCAGCTTTGAAACCTTATTAGAAAAAGATAGATCTGTAACAATACATCAGAAAAATGTACAATTGCTAATGACTGAAATGTTTAAAACTACTAATAATTTAAACCCCAGTTTTATGGACGAAATTTTCCTGCAAAGAAGTCTCACATATAATTTGAGAAATACCAATACATTCTTACTTCCTATGGTACATACAGTTAATCATGGTACTGAAACAATCCGATACAGAGGGCTGCGTATTTGGCACTCTCTTCCTCAGGAAATTAAGGATTCAAATTTTGTGCATCCATTTAAGAATAAAATCAAACATTGGACCAATGAAGGCTGCGACTGCAGACTTTGCAGGCAGTACATTCCTCAACTCGGCTTCCTATGATTTACACCTTTTTAATATGAACTTTGTAATTTGATTTGAACATTGTAATTTGATTTGAACTTTGTAATTTTATTGACTAGTTTTACTTGTATATATATATATTTCTGTATTTAATTTGTTGGCTTGAATTAGCTTTGAATTAGTTATGTAAGTTGCCAACGTAAAACAAATTGATAATAATAATAATAATAATAATAATAATAATAATAATAATAATAATAATAATAATAATAATAATCTGTTAGAATGCACACGGTGCTCAAAACAATATGACGGAAAGTCCGAATGGCCGTTCAATTTTAGACTCAACAACTATAGGCATAGAATCAAATCAACAGACTACGATAAACTGCTCCCCGTCGAACAACACTTTCGCCTAGCAAACCATGACTTCTCTACAGATGCAAAATTTACCATCATAGAAAAGATTGAAAAAAATGTATCAGATGAAATAACTTTTATTTTAGAATCACATGAGGATAACTGGATGTTACGTCTTAAAACTCTGTCCCCATATGGCCTAAACAGCAAACTAAACCACCCAGAAAACATAAGACTATAGTTCTTTAACAAATGGATAAGCAACAGAATTACGTTAACTTTTTTGTCATTACATTATTCCCCTGTGGCTTGTCAATTCTTAATCATTCGTAATTTCAAACAATTAATTTAGCGTCATATTTGTAAACGTAGATTGTAAAACCAGTTGCATTAGAAAATATTACTCATTCTCCTGATGATGACCACACGGTCGAAACTAGTCGGGAATTGAGATAAAATTTATATGTATATATTCCGGCTCGTCTTTCTTTTTGTTCATCTTTATAATTATGGCATCAAGACGTGGAAAAGGGACACAGGTTCCACCAAGAACAACATCGGACATCGAATTATCAGCATCTGGCTCAAGCGCAACAACAGTGATTTTAGCAGAATCTATTCCACTTGAGGATACAGAAATGCTAGCAATAAAACTCAACCGCAGTATTGATAAGGTCGCCCGCAACGAATCACACCAAGAATATCTAATAACATGCATTAAAGACAAACTTATCCCTGCAAATTTCAAAATAGAGCTAGACCCTTCAATTGGCAACCACAACGAAGCATTCCTATCCACTTGGTATGATAAAATCCAAAAGTTTTCACTGGATCTCATGAAAGATACCGTCAAATTTTGCGAGAAAACTGTTGCTGAGACCAAATCGGAAATCAAGACTCTCGAGGACGAAATAAAATATCAGGCTGACCCCGAAGAATACAACGAGATAAAAACAACCATAACCAAGTACAACGAACAAAAGGTTAAGGAACTCCACCGAATCAAGACTGCAAAACACAGAAAACTACGCTGGAACCTCACCTCAAGGCAAACAAAACAACAAACAACAAGAGAAAAGCAAACAACAACCAACGAAGGTATTACACAACAATCCTACCTGCAAAGAAGACAACAAAACCCTGGAGATGAATCCGCGACACCAAAGGAAGCCCCAACACAAACAAAACCACGTACATACGCAGACATCCTCAAACCAAAATACAACAAACCAACGAAAGAGCGCACTGCAGAGACAACCAACAACAATAATCCTAGGAGATACCCAAGGACAGCGAGAACACAAATTCAAACACCGACCCCAGCAACACAATTTCAACCCCCAAGAAACACAAACACATGCAGCTACCAAAAAACGAAGTAGGCCCCCAACCAAGAACCTTGGAAAGGGGCATGCAAGAACTTCTAACCACCGCAATGCAAGCTTTCGAGCTTTTGCGAAACAACTTCGAAAGACTCGTAGACTTAAAGATGACCCAGATGGACGCATAATTAATTTAAGCAAACATAAATTTACCGTAGATGTATTTAAATTATTAAGTAAAGGCCTTAACTTCTGCCCCCGGCCACCAAACTTTGATAAACATATGTTAGAAGACGACTTAAAATCATTTTTTAGAAGAATAAGGTTAAGAGCCCATTTTGGAATATCTAAATATGAACCAACCATTTTACAATCACTTAAAGAAAACAACAGTTCATTTACCCCTAAAAACATAGACGCAACAATCCAAACTTTTGAAATAGCAGTTAAAGAAGACATCAAAAACCACGAAAAACGACATTTACCATACGATAACCTGACAAAGAAGCAGCGTGAAGCCCTTAAGAAACTCTCAGAAAGAGACGACTTAGTCATAACCAGAGCCGATAAAGGCGGAGCAATAGTCATCTGGGGTATCGAAGAGTACCTTATAGAGGCCAATAGCCAATTAAACAATGCAGAATTTTACCAAGAACTCACAGTTAACCCATTCGAAGATCACAAGAGAATAATAATAAATTCACTTCACGAAATGCTTTCAAATGATATCATTGACAAAGAAACATCTGATATACTAAAACCAATAAATGTTAAACCTGCTCGCTTCTATTTACTTCCAAAAATACACAAAAAGAACAACCCTGGAAGGCCAGTAATTTCCTCAGTTAAGTGCCACACCACTAAACTATCAAAATACGTCGACCAACTCATACAGCCACTTGCTAAGAAAGTTAAATCATATATACGTGATACCACAGACCTCATAAACAAAATAAAACACACCAAAAGAATACCACATAACGCAATTCTAGTCACAATGGACGTACGATCCCTATACTCAAACATAAAGCACAATGATGGAATATCTGCCTTAAAAGAATGCCTTGAAAACAGAGTATCAAAACAACCCCCTACAGAAGTAATAACAACCCTAATGAACCACATACTAACACTAAACAACTTTAACTTTAATGGAAGACACTTTCTCCAAATAAAAGGTTGTGCCATGGGCACTGTAGCAGCCCCATCATATGCCACCATTTATATGGGACATTTTGAAGAAACCCACATATACCCAGAAATTAACAATGATTGTCTCTTTTACGCCAGATACATAGACGACACCTTCCTTATATACACAGGCCTAGAAACCCAACTCGACGAATTCCTGACAAACCTCAACATGAAACACGATTCTATCAAATTTGACCATGAAAAACCAACACAATCAGTCGCATTTTTAGACACTTTAATATACATTGATGAAAAGAGACAACTACAAACAACGCTTTACACGAAACCAACTGATACCCATAACTATCTACATTTTAAATCTTCCCACCCTAAACATCTTAAAGAAAGCTTACCCTACTCCCAAGCACTAAGACTAAGAAGGATCTGCTCTGATAATAACGAACTTAGTAAACACAGTGACAAATTAAAAGAACAATTCATAGCACGTGGTTACTCCCAAACTTTAGTAGACAACCAGATAAAAAAAGCTGTCGATATACCAAGAGAAGATACCTTGAAGCTAACGACCAAAGAGCGGACTAATCGCATCCCTCTTGTAACAACATTTAACAATACCCTCCCACCAATGGCTAAGATTATCCAAAACCGCTGGGATATTTTAAAATTAAAACCAAACTTAAAAGATATTTTTAAGGAACCTGGTATGCTAGCCTACCGTAGGCCAAAGAAGCTTAAAGAAATGGTAGGAAGCAACAACATTTTAAATAACAAAGTCATCCGTAAGACACCCACAATAAAAACTATTAAATTTTGTAAACCATGTAATTTTAGAAACAGTCTATGCTGTAATCACCTTAAATCTATCAACTCATTCACTAGTTCTGTAACTAAGAATACATATAAAATCTACCACGAATCCAACTGTAAAAGCAAAAATGTGATATATCTGTTAGAATGCACACGGTGCTCAAAACAATATGTCGGAAAGTCCGAATGGCCGTTCAATTTTAGACTCAACAACTATAGGCATAGAATCAAATCAACAGACTACGATAAACTGCTCCCCGTCGAACAACACTTTCGCCTAGCAAACCATGACTTCTCTACAGATGCAAAATTTACCATCATAGAAAAGATTGAAAAAAATGTATCAGATGAAATAACTTTTATTTTAGAATCACATGAGGATAACTGGATGTTACGTCTTAAAACTCTGTCCCCATATGGCCAAACAGCAAACTAAACCACCCAGAAAACATAGTTCTTTAACAAATGGATAAGCCACAGAATTACGTTCACTTTTTTGTCATTACATTATTCCCCTGTGGCTTGTCATTTCTTAATCATTCGTAATTTCAAACAATTAATTTAGCGTCATATTTGTAAACGTAGATTGTAAAACCAGTTGCATTGGAAAATATTACTCATTCTCCTGATGATGACCACACCGTCGAAACTAGTCGGGAATTGAGATAAAATTTATATGTATATATTCCGGCTCGTCTTTCTTTTTGTTCATCTTTACATTTAAAAATTACAATATAGGTTTACAAGCTTCACTACTTTACAAAATTACTATACAACTATACAATACTACTGGAACGATACCCCAAGGAGCAAAAGGCTA
Organism: Aurelia coerulea; assembly: GCA_039566865.1. NCBI lineage: Eukaryota > Metazoa > Cnidaria > Scyphozoa > Semaeostomeae > Ulmaridae > Aurelia > Aurelia coerulea. Next base: position 19,288,658 of record CM076956.1, on the reverse strand, counting down.
TGACTACCCCGAAGCCATTTTGACCTAGATATTAAAACTAAAGATTAAAATTAAAGTCTAAAACTAAAGCTAAAGTCTGTCTCAAATTACATGCCACGGGAAATGTCTGCGATCGAAACAAAATTTAAGTGTTTGGATGGGTAATTAGACATTGTTGCAGATATTGCGTGGCATCTAATTCGAGACAGACGTTTAACATACAACGAAAAGAAGAACAAAATAGAAGCAAAGAAAAGAAGAACACATTTACTTAAATGAGACATGGTAGTTGTGATTGTGTGGCTTATAACGGAGTGTGAAATTTTCTAATCAAATCGACCGGATTTGTGGATAAATTTTAAAGTTAGTAGGAGTATATTTTTATTGAGTTCGTTGGGAAAATTTTTATCACCATAACGTTATTTTGGAGATTAGTATATCCAAAAGGTCGTAATAAAGCAAAAACTCCAGCGAGAAGATCTCTGCGTGGTACTGCAAAGGAAGGGCAAAGCAACAAAAAGTGTTCTGTATCCTCGATACCATCGTTCGTAGGGCACATTGGATTTATGGTATCCCTAAAATTGTGGTTGAATTTGTGAAGGTTTAATTTGCTGAGACCAATCCTGAGTTGAGCGAGATAGGATAGACCTGTTGGGTCATGAATGCCAAAGATAGATCTTACAGGGGGTCTAATTATTGATAAAAGTTTCTTCTTAAAAACAGAAACAGACGGTGCAAGTCTAATCTCAGGATCAAGTTCGTTCCATTCAGATAAGCAATGAGGATAGAAACTAGACTTAAATTTTTCTGTTCTGGCCTTTATTCGCCCAATAACATCCTGGATGCGAAGAGAGTAATGTAACTGTTGAGGTGGTGGGATTGGATCCTTAGTATAGACTGGAGTTAGATTATTAAGGATCTTGTAGAACAAAGTAAGGCGTCTGCTCCAAGCAGCTTAGCGATTCCCAGCCAAGTTCTGTGTACAACTTTTCTCGTGATGTTCCTCTCCATGTTCCCGTAATTGCTCGCACAGCAGAATACTGGACAGACTCTAATTTTTCCATCAAGCTCGGTAAAATGATGCTACCACTGAACTCGCATACTTTCGCCGGAATATGGTAAATAACATCCCCGTACTCAAGATGAGGTCTTACATAGAGCTTATATAACTCGTTCAGAGTATGCCTGGGCAGATATTTGGAGAGATATTTCAGCAAGCCAATACCCTTCCTTGATTTGGAGATAGCTGATTTGATATGGGCAGAAAAAGACAAATTTAAATCTAGTATAATTCCTAAGTGTTTATGTTCATCTACTTTCATTACTGGTATGTTGTTGAAAAGAATTTCTGGATGATCAGCTTTAATCTTTTTCCTTGAAAATATGAGTTCCACAGCTTGTTTTCGTGGATCAGGATTAAACGACGTCCTCCAGTCATGAGCCCACTGACTTATGAACTCCAAGTCATGGTTCATGTCATTAGCGGCTGAATTTGAATCTTGGACGACCGTAAATAATGACGTATCATCAGCGAAGAGCTTGACATTACACTAAAGGTCTTCGGTTAGGTCATTTATATACACAAGGAAGAATAAGGGCCCTAGAATAGAGCCCTGGGGTACTCCTGCCAAAATATCTCCCCATGAAGAACTCTGCCCATTCAGAACAGTTCGCTGCTTTCTATCCTTGAGAAAACTTTTGATAAGAGAGAGAAGATTTCCTGAGACGCCACATCGTGTTAATTTAAAGATAAGACCATCATGCCAAACCCTGTCAAATGCTTTGGAAATATCAAGATACACAGAACGAACATCAAGAGGAGGATTGCAATCAAATGCTTTAAAGATGGTATGTGTTATTGAGAGTAACTGGTTGACTGTTGAGTCACCTGGACGAAAACCTGATTGATTTGGGTTAAGTAATTCAGATGATACAAGATGTGAATATAGGGAATCGTACATGAGTTTTTCAAGTATTTTCCCAAAGATTGGAAGAAGTGAAATAGGACGGTAGTTTCCCTTCAAATTTTTCTCATTCTTTTTGTGAACAGGCACAACGTTTGCATGCTTCCATATATGGGGAAATAGACCACATCTGAGGCAATTTGTGAATATTATCTTCAATGGAGCAACTAATGCAGTATCACCTAGCTTTATCATTCTCACAGATATTTCATCCCATCCATGTGCTTTATTGGGATTAAGTGATCGTATGATTTGTAGTATCTTTTCCTCAGAGATAACAAAGCTATCTATCAGAGTAGAAGTTAAGGGTGTATGTTCTGGAATTACACTGCCTGTGTCAATAGTCGTACACTTAAGTATGAAATAATCATTGAATAACTGTGTCTTTTTAGTAAAGTCAGTCACAAATAGCCCATTCTCTAAAAGCGGTGGTATTATTGGAATATTGGCCTTATTTAAAACAGTATTGATCAAGGACCAATACGTTTTTCTAGAGGTTCCAGGGCTAACTAAGGTTGTGCCTGCCTAAGAGAAGTGGTAGAGCGTTGCTTACCAGACGTTTTGGTGATCGAGGAGACAAAATTGAACACAGACTTCAAAACAGAGTTATTTGTAATGAATAACTATCAATATCCAATGCGTCGCGATAGGAATTTCATTTCATTTCATTTCATTTTAAATTATTTATACAGGGTAAAAACATTCAGTTCATACGGAAAAAAAACTGCTTTACAATGTGCCCTGTTAAAACAGAAAAGAAAAACAAAAAGAAAAAGAAAAAATTAATTACTCAATAAACTCCAAATTCTACTTAATACATTGTCAGATAAATTCCCTAAAAAAAACCTAATTTTAATTTTTTTTTTTTTTTTTTTTTCTATAAATTCAATGTTAAAAATTTACAATTTACGAATTACCTAAGATTACAAACAAGCTACCATACAATACTACAGAAACGATACCAAGGGGAGCAAAAGATCATGACTACCCCAGGGCCATCACATGAAGGAGATTAACTAAAATACAACTAAATATATAAGAAGCCCCCTAGCTATTCAGAAAAGAATTAGAATTGAACGATATTTTGCAACGAATTTTAATTATTCCTATCCAAAAGAAAAAAGGAAATTAAATTGCAACAGAAAGGAAAATCGATTGACTATGTTCTTGATGGAAGGAAGTACGTAAAGTTTGTTTTATAATCCTTCCTTTAGTTTTAATTTGAAGTTTGATAGCGAGGGAGACAGTTTGATTTGGTGATCTAGACTATCCCAAACGGTAGCCCCTCGATAAGCAAATGACTTTTGTCCATTGTTTGTTCTAAACAAAGGAAGTTTCAAGTCAGTTTCGGTGTTTCTTAGCGTCCTCATTGCCTGTTCACGCTGTCTTTGAAACATTTGGGCCATATAGTCTGGGCAAAGTTGGTTAACAGATTTGAAAACAGTAGTTGCCGTTTCAAACCTGATCAGCTCTTTAACTGTTAACCAGCCCAGACCTTTAATAAGGGGCAAGGAGTGTGCATCATAAGCACTATTTGTCACAATACGGGCAGCGCGATTTTGGAGAATTCGCAATCTTTTTAAGTCTGCCTCAGTGCAACATCCCCATACCGTGCAACAGTATCGTAGATAGGGTTCGACTATACTTCTGTACATGGTTTTTACCGTACTGAGTGGGACGTACCTCTTTGCATATCTCAGCATCCCTATCCCTCGCGAAATCTTCGCAGCAATAATGTTGATATGTTCCTTCCAACCTAATGTTTTGTCAATTTGTATTCCAAGATACTTAGCTTCGTTTATCATCGGGACAACTTCGTCGTCAATAACAAACTTAGGGCGAATGAGTTTTGAGGGGGCCTAATGCGGCTACTATAATCGACGGGTCATTTCATTTTATTTCATTTCATTTTAATTCATTTAGGGAGGGTTACCCTTCAGCTAAGGCTGATTTTCAAGGGGCCTTCCAGTAAAAACTTTTAATTACAATATACAACAAATTAAATCTACATTATAAAGAACCATAAAGCTAAAAACCTACTTACAATGATTATACAATATCTACAATAAAAGAAAAGTCAACCCTCAATAGAATGTTTAAAACTATTACGGGAGGAGGCCTTCTTTGACTCAGCTGGAAGGCTATTCCACAGCTTAGCTCCTCGGAAAGAAAAGCATTTTTGCCCGTTTGCTGACTTTTTCTTTGGTAACCTCAAGTCAGTCTCTGTATTACGTAGGTTACGGGAGGAGTGTTGTGAATTTTTAGCGAAAAGGTTACACAGGTATTGTGGAGCCAACTCATTGAGAGATTTGAAGACCATAATCTTTGACTCACTACCAATGAGTTCTTCAATGGTCTTCCAACCCAGCCCTTCGATAAGAGGTCTGCTTGGTGTATCGAAGCTGCTGTTCGTTACAATTCTAACAGCACGATTTTGAAGCTTTAGCAACCGGTTAATTTCTGTTGAACCAGGATAACCCCAAACCGAACAGCAGTATCGAAAGTGGGGCTCTACAATGCCTGTGTAAAGAGTTTTCAGACTTTCTTTTGGCAAAAAAGTCTTTGCATGTTTCAAAAAGCCAACAGCCCTAGATACTTTAGTAGAAACAGCCTTGATTTGTTCTTTCCAGTCTAGGTGACTGTCAATCTGTACACCAAGGTATTTTGTTGTTTTAACTACATCCAGCTTGTTATCACGAATATTCAATTCCAAGACCTCATTTCGACCTCTAAGAGTATTATGTTTCTGTTTGGTAGAAATGAGCATGGAATGAGTTTTTGCAACGTTCAAGGAAAGTTTCATCAGGGCATTTAATCAGCGGGTCACTATATTTGCGTTTGGTGGCTAAGCGGTCGGTGGCTGGTCCGTGAGTTGTTTACATCAACTCGGTAAGGTATCTTTCGTTTGTTTTCTGGTGCCCACCTACGATAATCTAGAGATGCACCTGAACAGTGTAAGGAATTTATGCAAGTTATTTCTAATTTCTATTTGAGTATTGACATTGTGCAAGACAACTGAATCACAACGAAAGTCATTGCCAAATAACTGAATCATTGTTGGTGCTACGTAATTTTGATCCAAAAGGAAATCAAAACGTTCGCAAAATTTATGATCTTGTCTATTTTTTGGAGCCAGCATTTGAAAAGTAATGGGGCAAAGTCTGGGGCAGAAACTTTTTGGACTTTGCCACAGAATAGAATTCTGTGACTTTCCTCAAGTACCTTTCAAGTCATGAGATACAGGAAACGAGTGAAAATAAAGAAAATGAAATATGCAAAGGATTTCCTTTATCAAAATAAATAGATCCTTATGTTAGATTTACCCAATGCTGGAGTTTCTTATATTTTGGCGATCTGAGAGTTGAGTCTCTTTAAGCGGTTTTTTTTTACAAAAAAGTAAGCATGTATATTTTCATTAGGTTATTGCCTAGATTATTGCTTAGAATTGCTGAGGGGCATTTCACTCATTTGAAAAAGTTTATGAGAGTTTTTCAGAACAAAAGATTCTTACAGATTTATGATTGATTTTTCTTGGAAAGAAGCCTCTTTGCTGAAGGTGTACAAAATCTTTTGGGAGTGAAATGCCCCTTAAGTTTAGCGATATGATTTAATATTGGTTTTTTGACACTCTCAGTATCAGTTTGACAATGGTTTTGCAATATATTTTGCGTCTCTGTTTTTCGGTAGCTTCCCTACTGATAGAGATGCAATAAATGTGAAGGTGAAGTTGCGGTTTTTAGCGCCAAGCGCTGGGATCGCAGAAGAAGAATAGGCCTAATCGAGTCCGCGACCCCTTGTCATGACCCTGAAGTGGTGGGGCTCTACCTGGGATCGAACCCGGTCCACCTGACTGTTCTGGTTGCAATGTCAGAGCATTACACCACTGCGCCACAACACCTTCAATCTCGCATCTGTGCAAGGAACATATTTCAAATTGAATCACATGGTTGCTTGATGAATATACATGAATGAAATATCTTATACGAGTAAAACCATATAACATTGCCATGCATACACAAAATCAAATCATTGTTATAACATTTTGCACAATGTGTTTTTCCAACGACAGTCCACTAACAGACACAATGATGTTTGTTTCTACAGAACAGTATCTTTTACAGACCAGCTAGTTTAGGAATGCTCTAGAAACAGCCGCTCAGCCACAAAAATAGTGACCCACAGATTATAATGCCCCTTTCATGACTAGAACATTTAAAAAGGCAATCTATGTCAGAACAAATTTGAAGAAAAAGTTCATCAAAAATCCAACCAATGACAATAAAGCAAGATTTAAGAAACAACATAATAAGTGTGTTTCCTTGAGGAAAAAAGCCATAAGAGACCATTTTAAGAAGGCAACTAGTAAAGGCCTCATGTCGAACAAAGATTTTTGAAACCTAGTCAAACCTTTCCTTTCCAACAAAGGGGGTCTATCTGATAGCAATATTACATTAGTTAAGGGCAAAAAAAAATGATAACAGATGATGCAGAATTAACAGATGTTTTTAACGACCATTACAAAAACATTGTTCAGAAATCTAGTGGCAAAAAACCTAGCAGTGTGGCCGATAATTATGGAATCAACGATGATCATGAAGCTGTCAAATTGATTCTTGCAAAATACGAAAACCATCCAAGCGTTTTGGCAATTATTCAAAACCCGGACAACACTTTCGAGCCGTTTTCTTTCCAAGAAATGGAAAACTCTGAAGTTTTACGACTATTAAAGGAGATGGATGGCAGAAAGTCCACAGGCGAAGATAATATTTTGATACGATGTTACTGAGAGACAACTCGGTCCCACTCCACATAAGGAACTTACAATTGCTAATGACTGAAGTCTTTAAGACAAAATTGAGCCTTAATCCCAGCTTCATGAAGGACATTTTCGTTGAAAAACAAGTTTCTTATGGGTTAAGAGGCTGCCATAACCTATCCTTGCCACAAGCACGCACTACGTGCTATGGCTTAGAGACAATATCGTTTCTTGGGTGTAGATTATGGCAGGCACTTCCCAATGACCTAAAACAGTCAGATACTCTCTCCAGTTTCAAAAGGAAAATCAAAGCCTGGAGGGGAGAGGAATGTAATTGTAGAATATGCAGACCTTTCGTGGCACAGGTTGGGTTCTTGTGCTGATATTAAATTTTCTGCTCTGTATTTACCGAGAAAAAAAAATGAAAACATTGTAAATATTAAAAGCATTGTAAAAATCTGTAAAATGTATCTGTATTTAATCAGTCGGAATTTTATTTAATTTTTAATTTTTTCTTACAAATTTTACTTTTTTAGATAGTAGGCTTGAATTAGCTCTTAGTTATAGCTATTGTATCTATATGTATATATGTCTTGTATGTATATAGAATCATTCGGCATCAGCTGACACGGTGAAATATATTTATCATGAGTGGGCTACTACAATTAGAGAATTAAAATGTGCCCCTGCCTGGGATCGAACCCGGGGTCTTCCTGTCAAAAGTTTCTCCAACATTCCACTGCGCCACTCAAGCGCAATGAAATGTTGGAGAAATCTGAAGTCATTCAGATCCCTGGGTCTTACACCACGACAGAAGCCATTTTTTGTTTTTTCGTGTTTCGGCATTAAGCCTTCATCAGAGCCATGCATACCTATATAGAATCATTCGGCATCAGCTGACACGGTGAAATATATTTATCATGAGTGGGCTACCACAATTAGAGAATTAAAATGTGCCCCTGCCTGGGATCGAACCCGGGGTCTTCGTGTCAAAAGTTTCTCCAACATTCCACTGCGCCACTCAAGCGCAATGAAATGTTGGAGAAATCTGAAGTCATTCAGATCCCTGGATCTTACACCACAACAGAAGCCATTTTTTGTTTTTTCGTGTTTCGGCATTAAGCCTTCATGTATGTATATATATGTATATATATGTCTTGATAGGACAACTCTTCTAGCAAATGCGGGAAATAGGACCAATAACCAAGGGAGGGGAGACCCGGGGGGGCACTCCCATACTTGACCTGACGGGATGTGCCGCTCAACAGGGTGTCCTTTTACGGTAAAAATTATGCGACAGGGTGTCCTTTTCTAACGAAAATTATGCGACAGGGTATTATAATAGGTAAAAAATTTATGTGACAGGGTATCACAAGCAAAAATTGCGTTCTACACTATATTTGAGATGCAGAATTTTTATGCGACAGGGTATCACAAGCAAAAATTGCGTTCTACACTATATTTGAGTTGCAAAATTTTTATCCGACAGGGTATACTTTTGGCCTATTTTTTATGCGACAGGTTGCAGGGTGTGGAGAGGTTTTCCGCACACCCCCGTCACTTCCCTAGTCAAGTACCCCCCCCCGGGAGGGGAGAAAGGGTTCCACTTGTTGCCACATACCATCCAGCACTCAATAGTTTGGGAAAGGTTGCCGGGAGACTTCATCCTATGCTCACAAACTCTGAGGAGCATAGGGGGGTGTTTCCTGAGCCACCTTTAATAGCATTTAGGATATGTAAGAACCTTAAGGATATACTTGTTAGGGCTAGGCTCAATAGTGAGGGAAATGGGGGGACTGATAAGAAGGGATGTTCTCGTTGTGGTAAATCTCGTTGTCAAGTGTGTAATGTCATGAGTAATAGTGGACATTTTCATTCAAACATAGATAGCCGGGAATATAGGATAAACTATTCGTTTAATTGTGACTCGTCAAATGTTGTGTATTTGTTGGAATGTACTGTTTGTGGTGTACAATATGTTGGTAGCACCTGCACGCCTTTTAGGCTTAGGTTTAACAATTACAAGGCGTGCAGTCATAAGTTTAATTTGGGGGCCTCAGTACCCCAGGCGGAATTCTTCAGGCATTTTACTGGAGAAGGCCACCAAGGGTTTCTGAAGGATATTAGTATAAAAATAATCGATAGGTTAACGGGGGGAAATAGGATGCGGGAAAGCTTCTGGCAATATCGGCTGGATTGCTTTGCCCCTAAGGGATTAAACACTAGGCAGGTTGATACATAGATTTGATTTTTGCTTACATTTTGGTTGTTTGGTTGTTTTGATGTTTGCGCTTAGCTTTTCTTTAGGGACACACGCTATTCTTTAGGGATCTCTTTCTGCCCATCCGCTCTTGGATCTTTCTATTGCTGGTTTGGTTCTAACACATTTCTTTTCAGCTTCCGCGAGACAGACACCGCCGCCGACTCTAGCAGTACTTAACTCTGCACTTTCTTTCATCTTCCTACTGCCGCCTCTGTTTACACCGGTTACTTTAACACCTTTTAATTATCAATTGTATTTAGTAGGATCCCTTTATGCTATTGTTTTCGTAAATGGTTTTGTATTTCGAGATTGATATGTATGCGATGTTGAATTTGAGAAGTCATACTGATGAAGGCTTGCGCCGAAACGTTTAAACGAATGTGTTTTTCTTGAGTACATATGTCTTGTATGTATATAGTGAACGATGAAGAAGAGGGACAACATCCTCAGAGAGCAGGCATCGAGTTGATCTTTGCGCTTTTCTTTCCATTTATTCAGCTATCTGCTAACTAGTTTCGCCCTCTAGGGCATCTTCAGAGCAACTGATTAAGTTAAAGGATCGACCTCTATTTATAGTAAAATGTATGTCCATAAAAGGTTAATTAATTTACAAGTATAATTTTGTCCTTATTAGGTAAAAATGTCCTTGTCATGTGTTGTTTCTGTTGTTAGCCTCGTTCTCGTTGTTTTTCAGTTGAGTCGTTGTCGTCGTAGGGGTCGGTTCTCTTGTCCTGGTGTTGTATTTTCGTGCTTTGTCTTTTGACGTCAGATCTTCTTTCATCGTTCTTCGAGCGTCGCTTTTCCAATCTTATTACAGTGCTTCTTTGCCAGTGGCTGATTCCCTGAATCTTAACCCACCTCGGGTGTACCTTTACCCTGTTCATTCAGTTCGGTTCGGTTCTTTTCTTTGGCGTTGTTCGCAGTGCGATGTTGTCGTTTTGATGTGCTGTTGTTACGGGGTTCTGTTTCCTTCGACGTCAGTGTGTAGTTCGTAGTCAGATATTTTCCCTGCGTTATGTTGTTGTTGTTGTTGTTGTTGTTGTTGTTGTTGTTGCTATTGTTGCTTGACGTATGTAGTTTGATTTCACGTCAGGTTGATGTCGTGTTTTCTGAAATGTTGCTGTTGCTGCTATTGTTGTTGCTTTCGTCTGTCGTTTGATTTCACGTCAGATTGATTTCGTTGTTTTCTGCAGTCTTGCTGTTGCTGTTGCTGATGTTGTTGCTGTTGTTGTTGTTGTTGTTGTTGTTGATTTTGTTGCTTGACGTATGTCGTTTGATTCCACGTCAGATTGTTGAGTTGCTGCTCGCGGTCGCGAGTTTATGTTTGCGTTGTTGACTTCGGCCTGTTTCGTCGATTCTTTATTTTGTGTTATTTCCGTGGTCTTTCTCAGCGCTTCCTGCTTCTTGATGACTCTTCGATGGTCTGCGTCCAGACCGCTTTATAATATATAGTGAACGATGAAGAAGAGGGACAACATCCGAGGTGGGTTAAGATTCAGGGAATCAGCCACTGGCAAAGAAGCACCGTAAACAAAATTGGAAAAGCGACGCTCGCAGAACGATGAAAGAAGATCTGACGTCAAAAGACAAAGCACGAAAATACAACACCAGGACACGAGATCCGACCCCTACAACGACAACGACTCAACTGAAAAACAACGAGAACGAGGCTAACAACAGAAACAACATATGACAAGAACATTCTACCTTATAAGGAGAAAATGATACTTGTAAATTGATTAACCTTATATGGACATACATTTTACTATAAATAGAAGTCGATACTTTAACTTAATCAGTTGCTCTGAAGATGCCCTAGTGGGCGAAACTAGTTAGTAGATAGCTGAATAAATGAAAAAAAGCGCAAAAATCAACTCGATGCCTGCTCTCTGAGGATGTTGTCCCTCTTCTTCATCGTTCACTATATGTCTTGTATGTATATATATATATGTAGGCCTACTTTAAATAAATTGATAATAATAATAATAATAATAATAATAATAATATACCCCCAAAACTAGTGTCTCTAGCTTCGGCTGAATTCGCAGCTCCGCTGACCAACGCTATTAACAGCAGTATCCGTAACTCTCAGTTTCCAGAGAAAGGAAAACGTGCATCTGTCTGTCCTTTAGACAAAGGAGAGCAAGATAAAACAGTCGAGAAAAACTTTCGGCCTGTGAGTTTTCTGAACGCATTCTCCAAAATATACGAAAAAGTTATCAAAAAACAGCTGATCCCTCATCTCGACAAGTCTCTTTCCATTTTTATTGCAGCTTATAGAGAACGCTATGCCACCCAACACACTTTGATAAGACTGATCGAGAAGTGGGGGTCAAGATTAGATAACGATTACGTAGTGGGGGCTATCCTTATGGACCTTTCGAAGGCTTTTGATTGTATCCCTCATGACCTTTTGATAGCAAAACTGTCCGCATATGGGTTTGACGAAAACTCTTTAGTATATATCTATTCCTACCTTAAAAGACGAGAACAATCTGTCAGGATAAATAATACTTATAGCACGTTTCAACTCATTCTATCGGGGGTCCCCCAAGGCTCCGTATTAGGCCCTATCCTTTTTAACTTTTTCATAAATGACCTGATTCTGTTTATCAAAAAAGCATCTGTCTATAACTATGCCGACGATAATACTCTTGTTCATTCTTCCGAAACTATGTCCGATCTTATAGATGTTTTGGAGAGTGAAGCAAAGATTTCTTTAGAATGGCTTAAGAATAATGATATGATTGCAAATCCTGAGAAATTTCATGCACTTTTGATTAAAAAGGATCAATCTGATACTAGTGGTATCAATATCAGTATCCAGGGAAAGAGCATAAAATCGGAAGAAAGTGTAAAGCTCTTAGGCATGAAACTTGATAATAAGTTAAACTTTGATCCGCATATTTCTGACCTTTGCCATAAGGCTGCAACTTTGCTTAATGTACTGAAAAGGCTCAAGTCTTTTATTGGTATTGAAGAACGAAAGGTGTTGATTCAAAGTTTTGTATTTTCGAATTTCAATTACTGTCCGTTGGTCTGGAATTTTTCATCGGCAAAGTCCTTGCAAAAAGTTGATAAGATACAGGAAAGGGCATTGAGATTTCTATACAATGATCATACTAGCTCGTATGATGCCCTGCTAGTGAAGTCGGGCAGATGCTATATGCAGATTTCTAGGCTAAGATCCCTCTGTATCGAAATTTACAAGACTATAAAGGAATTAAATCCCACCTTTATGAAGGATCTTTTTGTATTTAAATCATCAAGGAATTCAATTCGATCTCAAAGAAATCCTTATGACCTACTGCATCATAGGCCTAACCGGGTAACTTATGGCTCCAATAGCCTCAGAACCTTGGCACCAAAGGTTTGAAACGGTTTGCCAAACGAGATCAAATCGGCTGATAACTGCATTATTTTCAAACGTCTAATAGACCATTTTGACATTTAGAAAAGGGCCTGGGGAGAGCAACATTTTTCTGGTAAATGGCTGCCACAGTTCAATTTATCGTTGGTGAAAAGCCCTGTGGCAGCCATTTACCAGAAAAATATTGCTCTCCCCAGATCCTTTTTCTAAATGTCAAAATGGTCTATTAAAGAATGGGACGGTATCAAATGTAGCTGCAACGTCTGCAGGCACACAGAATCCTAACGAACGCAGGTGCAGGATGGTTGGCTGGTGGGATATCTGGTGTTCGGGGGGTGGGGGGGGGGGTGGCTGCGCCTTTGGCTTGGTGCTCCATCCGGTCGGCGATGGGGGTCGGCGGCTTTGTCCGATAGATCTCGGGGTTGCTCGTTTGCTGATTTGCTCGATTCTGTCCTGTGGCACCATTGGGTGGAGCTGGAGCGATTGGCTCGCGGGTGGCCCTGTTTGCTGTTGGGTGCGGCTGCTGGCTCTAGTCGTTGCCGGGGTGGCGGTCCGGACTGGTGGGGCGTTGTTGTCTGTCCGTGGGCTGTGTGTCCTGCCCTCCTGCACTTGCGTCAGAGATTACCTTTTATTGGGTAGCGGGTCTTCTTTTTCAATTATCGCAATGGTCCACAACAGGGCATTTGGATGTGGCTACATTTATTCATCCTTGATACGTAAAATAACATTTTTTCCCCTTGATACCTCCATAAGTTGTTTACATGTTTAGGCACACAGCTCGTTTGGGGCCGGAGCTGCGTTCTTTTTCCGGTCGAAGAATATTGACCTTCGTTGAAATATCTTTAGAAATCGCTACAAATGAGATATACAGATAAGAATTTCAGCGATTACGCATACTGACCTGAGCAATAACCGAAACTCTTTCACTGCTATCATATCTCAAAATTGGAGGCAATTTCTAACGATTTCTGGTAGAGACATCATTTGGGCCTAAGCTTGCCCTCGCTTAAAACTCATTCCATTGCACTTAAAAAGTAATGGTAAAGTTCTTGAGCTAGATAATGCGCTTACCCATGACTCAGACACCAGTTTGACTTCGTTTGCCTTCTTTAATTTGCCAAATTTTTGTAAGAAACAACCAGTTGTGGGCGAATTGCAAAAAACTTTCCTCGGTCCATATTTTTCTCTACACAGATTCTCCGCTTCAAACAACAAACAGTGAACTTTGACATTGTATCATAAAAGTCTTGCATCACAGAACATTCCTTTTGAAAGATTCCATGCGCTTTAGCGAGGCACTCGTTAATTGTATTCACGCATTTCGTTCTTTTCGTTCTTATTTCAATCAATGCAAAACATAAAAAGAACAAAACATTATTTTGGGTTCGCTAAAAAGGATACCTGGTTTTGCTCTTTTGTTTGTTTGCATTGACTGATTGAACAAAATGCATGAAAACAATTCACGAGTGCCTCGCTAAGGCGCATGGAATCGTTCTATAGGAATGTTTTGTGATGCAAGACTTTTATGATACAAAGTTCACTGTTTGTTGTTTGAAGCGGATAGACTGTGCAGATAAAAATATGGACCGAGGAAAGTTTTTGCAATTCACCCACAACTGGTCGTTTCTTATAAAAATTTGCTAATGTAAAAAAGGCAAACGAAGTCAAACTGGTGCCTGAGTCATGGGTAAGTGCATTATTCAGCTCTAGAATTTTACCATTACTTTTTAAGTGCAATGGAATGAGTTTTAAGCGAGGACAAGCTTAGGCCCAAATGATATCTCTACCAGAAATCATTAGAAATTGCCTCCAATTTTGAGATATGATAGCAGTATAGGAGTTTGGGTTACTGCTGAGGTCAGTATGCATAATTGCTGAAATTCTTATCTGTATATCTCATTTGTAGCGATTTCTATAGATATTTCAACGAAGGTCAATATTCTTCGACCGGAAAATGAACGCAGCTCCGGCCCCAAACAAGCTATGTGCCTAAACATGTAAACAACTTTGGACGGACATCCCCACAACTGATTTATCAAAAAAAATTGCAAATAACTGAAGTATTCTAGCATCCATTTCAGTTTTAGTAAGGGTACTAGAAAATTTTCCTCAAACGACCGATTTTGTCTCCAGGGGCTAGAAAGCGGTGATCTCATTGGCTGACAAGCATGAAATTGGATGATTTCCGCATGCTCTGGCAACCAGTAAGGATTTGAGCCTTATCTTTACCTCCATAGAATTAGAGCATATTTATACCAGTGGCCTACGTATCTTCACAGGATACACTTTTGTGATCAAGTTCAAGAATGTTTTGAATTTATCGTCGGACGGCTTCAAATATTGTTTTCGCACACAGCATTCTGCAAAGTATGAGTCGTAAAATTCTTTCCTGGTACCAGTTTTTGGCAGGGAATTCTTCAATGCGTTCCAGGTACTTTAAATTGTGTTTGTGCAAGCACCGTTTTCTTGATTTACGAATTGTAGCGAGTGGTTCACTGTTAGGTGCCAGTAACCCTCGTCTTTCAAGGACGAATATGCCTTCCAACAGTCGTTCCTAATGACAGTGCTTGGATGGACATACCGTTGAATAATGGGGATGAGCGTTGAAGCATTTCTGCCAGGGACAGCCTCAAAGAAACACTTCTTTGATTCTCTTTCGATGCCTTCGAATACCCAAACGCCTTCTACCCGTTTGCCCCGATGGTATTTGCACTTTCCAAACTTCGATTCATCAATTTCAACCGTCTTGCCTGGCCCAGCTATTGGCTGTGATTCCTTTTCGAAGATTTCAAAGCAAACTTCCCTCGCACAATTATACCAGTCAACAATGGTGTGGTTGCTGGCAATGGACAACTTATGCCTGACGAGCTCTTCTGGATACTTATAAACCCAGTAGTAAGTTAATTATATTATTTTTTCGAGTGACAGATGAGGTTTTGAGAACCATGAGTCTGTTCTTATCGATATTTTTTTCGGCAAGCTTTGTTGCTGCATCGCCAACATAGGTCAACCTTGCTGAAGGATGAATCCTTCCGCAAAACATGCTACCTTTAAAGCAAATGTTGCACGGCCCACTATAATCGCCAATTAGGTTCAATTCCATTAGCCACTTTCTTAATTCTTCCTCATTTGTGCAAATTTCATACACTTCGTCTTATCTCAAAGCCATGTTTACTTATCAACAAATATTTTCTCCCATGGTTACCGGTTATTCTCATTGGTCGCTCGAAAGAATCACCATTGATTCGATGCCTGTAAATGATTGTCTTACTGTTTATGATAACCTTGTTTCCCTGTGATCATCGCCCGCTAAACTGCACTTGTCCCTATTTATTTAGTTTCGGTTATTTTTGAATTTGATTAGTTTCTTTTTATTATATAATTAGAAGCTACATTTATTTATTCGAATTAAAATAAAATAACAAGAACATAAGCTGGGGACATGCCGATTACATGACCTGGTGCCTAGTGACCCGTGGCCCAGTCTGCAGAGTGTGGCAGCTGCACGCACGAGATTTGTTTCAAAAATGTTAAGTGAACACCGATTTTGAACGAGATCTTTTGTTCATTACTTTGTAAATAAAGGAATCAAAACCTTGCACGCCAGCAAACAAAGGCATCAAAGACCTTGCACGCGAGCACGCCTCTGCTTCCTTAGTCTGCATGCCCGAGATCTCGTCGAGAACTGCCATACTCTGCAGACTGGCCTGTGGCCACGGTATCAGTTTCAAATAACAGAAAAGTCTGATTCATTTGCTCTTTCCAGAATTTCGGGGTTTGACTCTGAATTGTCGCGAACATGGCCTAATTTTCCGAGTTAGTCGCATGTTCGATAAAAACTACTAATCTTGCTGTGGCAAGTTAAATCAGAGTGGATTATTCAATGTTACTGAAAGTCCGCATTCATAAAGGTAAATGATTGTTTAACAACCTCCCAAAAAATGGTTGCAATATCTCCCATGGTTTCGTAGAAAAAAACCATGAAAAAATACCAATTTGACGTTGCACCTGTTTTGGATTTGCACAGGCACTTCGATTGGGGAATCCCTTGTGAACGCGAAACCCAAATGTGAAGGCTGTGGTGGATTACAGTAGAAGACATACGCTGTTACAATGGTTGGGTAGCAGATTCAGTAGAAGCTTTATGCATTTGCTTGAAAAGGCTTGCATACCCTTGTAGATATGCAGATATGGTCCCAAAGTTTGGCAGACCTGTTCCACAATTGTGTGCTTTTTCGAATAAAGTTATAGACATTTTGTTTGATCAGTACACTTACCTTTTGGGGGACCTGGATCAACCATGGCTAGCACCTGAAAACCTTCAAATTTTTGCAAATGCTGTTTTTGCCAAAGGAGCAGCCCTGGATAACTGCTGGGGATTCATCGATGGGACAGTCCGGCCAATATGCAGACCAAGTAGAAACCAGCGAGTGGTGTATAACGGACATAAAAGGGTGCATGCTTTAAAATTTCAATCTGTGGTGGCCCCAAATGGTTTGATAGCAAATCTGTTTGGACCTGTGGAGGGCAGGAGGCATGATAGTGCGTTGCTGGCCATGTCAGGGTTGCTCAATCAGCTTGAGGAAAGGTCTTTTGCCCCTAATGGAAATCCATTATGCTTGTATGGTGACCCAGCTTACCCCCATAGATTGCATCTTCAATGCCCATTTGCCAGAAGATTGCAACTAACACCAGAAGAACAGGCTTTTAACCAGTCCATGAGCAGAGTAAGAGTTTCGGTTGAATGGGTATTTGGAGACATCATCAATTATTTCAAGTTTGTTGATTTTAAGAAAAATTTGAAAATTGGATTAAAGGCTGTTGGAAAATTCTATACAGTCTCAGCATTATTAAGAAATGCTATGACATGTCTTCATGGAAACTCAACATCAAGATTTTTTTAATTAGACCCTCCAGACATCAATAACTACTTTCTGTAAATATTTAGCAGATTCATAGCAGATCCAAGGTAGAATTTTATGACAAAATGCAGCAGTAAAACCAAACATGTTTAAAAATTTATACAGAATCATCTCAATGCAGTTTCAAAAGTGCACTTAATTCAAAATCTATTTTTTGAGTAAACTCATCATCAATTCATTTTGTTTCCTGATTTCCTCAATAATCTGCTGCTGCTGTATCATTTGTTGCTGCAAGAGTAACACAAACGTATTTTCTCTTTCCTCTCTTCCTTCCATGCTATTTTTCTGTCTTCATATTCCTTTTCTCTCAAGGCCTGCTCCCTTTCTTTCATATCCAACGCTCTTTCTTTCAACTCAATTTCCTTCTTTCTCACATCAAATTCCTTTTCATTTTTTTCTCTCAAATACTCCACAGCATCAGATTGTGGACTCATTCTTTGCTTTTTCCTTGCTTTCTCTGAATTGCTTTCTCTCTCTCTTGTCTCACCCAATCTTTCCATAGACCTCTTCCTCACACTCTGCTGTCGCTTTCTCCATCTCAACATTCTGTCGTTTGCTTTCATCTACTTTCCCCGGTTCTTCCTCTGCTGCTTGACTTTTTCCAACTATTTCCTCCATGGCATCATCTACTTCAGTATTCTCTGTGTTTATGCCACTTGCCCCCTCTTCTTGTGCCATTTTCTTCTTGTATGCCCTTTCAAGTTTCAAAAAATGGTCTCTGACAGCCCTCTGGTCAACACTAAATTTTGGGCGATCAATAGCATTAAGAAAAGTGGCAATTTTCTCCCAGGCCTGGCCTCTCTCCCTTGATCCATGTTTGCACCTAAATGGCTCCACCACTAAAATCTCCCTGCACAACATCACATCATGCTGAAATGTCCAATTCATCTTTTGCCTTTAACAAAAATTTCATTTTATATACCTACATACTGCAGAAAAGTCATAGAAATAACACTGGGTTCTGTGCAAGTGATACTCTGTAAATATTAGAATTGGTACATAAGATAGAGTTTTTTACATACCTAAGAATTACACAAGCTGGTAGATTAGGCTGCTCACATAATGTTGCTTGTAGTAGAAATAAATGAACACAAGCCATGTTTTGCAGAGCAGTCATTTCAGTAGTATGTAGGTTGTAGTCTAGGCTGAATTTAATTTTGATGTAAATTCACTTCATTTGTAAATAATCTATTAAATCTAAATCTTGCTTGTGTTTGGTTGATTTTGCAAACAAACAAAATTACACGCTCAGTAAATTACAAAACAGTGAATGATTCTGGAATGAAAACTGGAATTTGATGCTATTTTCATGTTCATTCTCATACTCCTGCTAGGCCTGATTTTATCAGTATTTTCATTTCTTTATGAGACTCTTCACTCCTGGACAAATTTCCACTGAACTTAGGTGTCTGTTTTTTCTAAATTCTGCCAGAATCAAACACTGAATTTGTTCACATGTTTCATTAAAGTAAACAGTTTTAAAAAGTCTCAAAAGGAACTACGAACACTTGTGACTTTCTTGGAAGTTGTGAACATGGTGTTTCTAACGAGTAGGCCATTTTCCTGTGTAAACAGAAAGCAACCTTAAAAAATTGTTAAAAATAACTGGGAGCTCGAAAAAACGAAGAACTAGATGTCTACAACTCATACGGAACTTTACTGAAATGAATTATAGTAGCCGTACCAAAAACTGCCATACACTTGTTATCCCCTGTAACTGCATAATTTAGGTAATAAATTATAGCCTCCTTTTCGAGGCCACCACATGTTTTAGGCATTCGAAGGAATCCAAGTTTGAGTACAGTCACATATACAAATTATCTTCTATGCTTCTAACCTGGTCTGGTAGTTAAATAACACTGGTGACAGGAGCCAACTTATTGCTATCCAATGTCTACACTTAATACACCGGTAACGGGAACCTCGATTTACGCCAATGGCTACGAAACTTCGAACGATGCTGTGTGATTGCCGCCAAGGATGACGACCTGGTTCAAGGCCAAATTCTTATGATGTGTGTCGATGGAAGAGCAAAAGCCACCTTGGATCAGTTAGAAGAAGAAAAGGGTGCTGCCCAAAAGTACACAGTACTGAAGAAGCAACTCAGTACTGTCTTTGACTCCCCGGCCGATCGTGAGGCACACATGACCGGATTTGAACGTCGAATACAACGATTAAACGAAAGTGAGGACGAATTCATGACAAGTTTGCTGTCACTGTACTGTTCAGCAAATCCTGATGCCAAAACAGAAGACATCAATCGAGCAGTCAAGCGCAAATTTTTGCAAGGTATTTCAGATCACTTACGTAGAAATATCTTCATTTTTTGTTCCAACCCTTACGACGACAAAGTTTCTCACCAAGATGTTTTGAAAGCCTGTCGTGATGCCTTTGTTCACCTCTCCACTAAAAAATCTCCTGCTGATTCTTCCTTGCCTGTTCCTGATGCTGTCTTAACGGCAGCAACTGCTCCATACCAACCTCCTACCAAGGATCCAACTCTAGATGCAATCCTTTCTCTGGCAAGCAAGTTTGAGGAGCAATCTCGTATCACCATGTCGAAGATCGAATCTCAACAGGAACAAATCAACACACTGCAACAGCAATTTAGGCCGCCCACGCAGGAAGGATCACAACACAAACCATAGGGTGCCTTTGGAAGAGGGACCACTGAAGCACGGGTACAGGGACACGTAACCATCCGCTGCTATTTTTGTAACGGTTTCAACCACGTACAGCGAGACTGTGTTGCCTACAAACAGCTAAATCGCAATCTCCAGCAGTCGGGAAACTTTTGGGGCTCCCAGTAGAGGGTCCTACTGGGAAAGCCAACAATTCAATCATGACCCCCTGTGATACAACAACCACCACTGATGAGAGATCCCATCTGCTATGGCTCTCAGGAAAATTGAATGGCCAACATTTGGATATGATGCTTGATTCTAGAGCCACGGTTTGTTGATTAGCACGCCGCTGCCTCAACTCCAGTCCTTGCCTGAAGACCTTGCCCTTGCAGCCCTATGAAGGCCCTGGACTTTTAAATGCAAAGGGAACATTAATGACGCCCTGTGGTGTCATTAAAGCTCCTCTCGTACTTGGACACCCTGCTGTATCTTACACCATTGAATTCATTATCATTGATTCTTTGCCTTATTCATGTATTCTTGGCTTGAGTTTTCTCAACAAATTACAGAAGTGGGGAGTCGATAATTCCTCACAAACATTTCACCAAGATAACTCTTCTATAAGGGTGTCACTTGACCCACCCCTCCAAGATGCTTTACAACTTATTACACCAAGAAAGTTTACGCTACCCCCCCCCCCCCAATCAGTCAACCATGATTGCAGCAGTTGCTAATGGTGCTGCCTTGAACGCCTTGAGACCAGTTTCTGAACTCTCTTATCTCATTGATGGACGTGACCCGCTAGAAAAGAGCCTCGATGTAAAAATACTTCAAACTATCACGACAATCCCCCATCAAAATGCTTCAGTTTCTACTATCATTGTGAACAAGTC
The DNA here is from genome assembly GCA_039566865.1 of Aurelia coerulea. NCBI lineage: Eukaryota > Metazoa > Cnidaria > Scyphozoa > Semaeostomeae > Ulmaridae > Aurelia > Aurelia coerulea. The sequence continues at coordinate 19,267,887 of CM076956.1, read as the reverse complement.
CAATACCCTAAGACACTAGGAAAGGGCACAAAAATTGCCTGTGCTACCAATGCTTTTGAAGAGCATGAAGCTGTTTTCCCGGACGCAGTTAACCTGATTTCCTCTGACACTGGAACCCAGTCTCTGAGCACAAAAGATCCTTTAGAACTTCTAAATAATCAAATGAATCACCTACCTCCTGAGCAGCTCTATCAAGCCAAACGACTATTGTCTGAATTTTCAGATATCTTCTCCTTGTCCAATGCAAAAAAATAGGCAGAGCCAATGATTTGACTTTGACCTTGAAAATAATGTGCCTATCTCCACTCCACTACGTCGTGTTCCACTACACAAGCAGTCGATTGTTAAAGAACTTTTAGCTCATTACAAAGAACATGGTCTCGTAGAAGAAATAGACTCACCATATCGTGCTGCGACGCTCCTTGTCGAGAAGAAGAATGTATCAAACAGCTGCCAATTAACAGATCGCTATCGCCTTGTCGTGGATTATCGTTTCTTAAACAATGTCATCAAAGATTCAGGATGGCCTGTGTAATATAGTTATCACGTGATGGACTGTAAGCACGTGATGTGACATTTAACTGCGAGGAATGCGTGAAAGTGGTACCAGTTGTAGATATGAGTACGGGAGCATGATGATGATTCGAATCTAGATATGCCTCATTATTAGCCTAACCTACGGTCACCAAAATACCATATCTGGCGACGAGGATATAAACAAATTAATGGAGCGCTGAATCAAGCCTCAAAATGGCCATGCTGCCGAGTTTATATTTTCCACCTTTTGATGCAAGGGGAGATCCTTCTAGCACAGGACAAAGGTGGACTGAATACATAGAACGCTTCGAAAATTTTCTCACTGCCATGGAAATCGACGATCCTAAACGCCAGCGTGCACTTTTATTGCATTTCAGTGGAGAAGACGTCTATCGCATTTTCAAGACTTTACCAGACACTGGTGAGGCAAAAGATTACAAAAAAGCAGTTGAAAAGCTGACTGGATACTTCCAACCAAAGAAGAATATCGAATTTGAACGATATACTTTTCGCCAAGCTAATCAACATGAAGCTCAAACGCTAGATGAATATCATACTCGATTACAACAACTTGCCACTCATTGTGAGTTTAAAGAGAAAGATGTAGAGGTGAAATCACAAATCATCTCAGGATGCTCGTCAAAAAGGGTCAGACGAAAAGCACTTCGCGAACCAACACTTAAATTGCAAGAACTACTTGACTTTGGTCGGTCTTTAGAGATTTCGGAAGGCCAAGCTATTGGAATAGAACATGCAACAACAGACATGTCAGATCTACAGGTGAACAAAGTAAAATTTCGACCTAAGCCACAAAGAGGCAATAATCAGCGAAGGTCGCAAACACGTGCCAAGACATGTTTTAATTGTGGTGGATCATATCCCCATACGCAAGAAAAACCCTGTCCAGCCAAAGGTAAACTGTGTAGAGCATGCAAGAAATCAAACCATTTTGAAAGAGTTTGCCGTTCAAAGCTGCAGTCAAACAATCCCGCGAAAATAAAACAGCGAAAATCGAATCGTGCAGTGCAAGCTGTTCAACCTGGAAGAGACACTGACGAATCCACGTCACAGTCTTCAGACTCTTCAGATGAGGAAATTCTATTCGGAGTACAAAGTTTGCAAAGGTGTACTTCGAAGCCCCCAAAAACTACAGTTAAAATTGGGAAGCGCAAAATTGATGTCATTGTTGACACTGGAGCAAGCATCAACATTCTTGATACACCCACTTTTGATAAGATCCAAGTACAGAATCCAAAATTGCAACTGACGTCATCTACCAGCAAAATGTTTGCATATGCATCAGACGTACCGTTAGACATTGCTGGAAAATTCGAGACAGAAGTAGAAACACGCAATCGAATAACGTTCGGGACATTTTATGTCGCAAGGAAATCAACAGGGAACCTTCTGAGTTTTCAAACAGCCACTGAGTTAAACTTGCTACAAGTCAACATTGATAACGTTCAAGAAGGAAATCCTGCACAACATCCGTCATCGACCATTCATCCAATGGAAAGTCGCAGTGTACCAAGTGCTAATATGTCATCAAGTTTAATAAAAGAACATCCAGAATTATTTGTTGGTGTGGGAAAATTAAAGGACACGCAAATCAAACTTCATATCGACGAACATGTTACTCCGATCGCCCAACCAGCACGCCGAGTTCCTTTTCACATTCGAAAAGCCCTTGACAAAGCTCTCGACGAACTCGAAGACAACGATATAATTGAACCAGCCATTGGAGCGACTCCTTGGGTTAGTCCTCTTGTAGTATTCCCGAAACCGAACAATCCCGATGAGATACGAGTTTGTGTCGACATGCGCCGAGCCAATCAAGCGATTACGCGACAACGACATCCAACACCGACCGTCGACGAAATCATTCATGATCTCAATGGTGCAACTGTATTTTCCAAGCTCGACCTAAACAAAGGATACCATCAACTTGAGTTGGACCTCAACAGCCGAGGTATAACAACATTTGCAACACATCGTGGACTTTATCGCTATCAAAGACTTGCGTTCGGAATTTCTTCCGCTGCCGAAGTCTTTCAGTATCAAATTCAAACAGCTCTCGCTGGGATTCCTGGTTGTCGCAATCTCAGTGACGACATAATCATATTTGGCAAAACGCAACAAGAACACGACCAAGCCCTTCGCAATGTTTTTCAGAGGCTCCGCGAGAAAGGACTCACGTTGAACAAGAGAAAATGCACTTTTAACAAAGCCAATCTTAACTTCTATGGTTATACATTTTCAGCTGAAGGCATGAAAGCTGACGAGAAGAAAATTCAGGCTATCAAAGAAACATCGACACCGAAGACCGTTTCTGAACTTCGTTCTTTTCTCGGACTCGTGAATTACGTTTCTCGTTTTATCAAAGATTTCGCTACAATCGCCGCCCCACTTCGGGATTTAACGAAAAAATCGACGAAATGGACTTGGATTGATCAACATCAAGCTGCGTTTGACAATCTGAAAGAAGCACTGACAAGTAAATCTGTCGTGGCGTACTTCGATCCGAAGAAATCAACAGAAATTCTTGTCGATGCCAGTCCAGTTGGATTAGGAGCGATTTTAACACAGAAAACAGTGAACCCTGATGGCTCAATTCAAGCAAAAGTTTGTGCTTATGCAAGCCGCACATTATCCGATGTAGAACGCCGATATTCTCAAACAGAAAAGGAGGCCCTCGCAATCGTTTGGGCTTGTGAAAAGTTTCATCTTTACATTTATGGAGCTCAATTCAACATTGTAACTGATCATAAAGCTTTGGAAATTATTTTTAACAATCCAAACTCACGACCGCCAGCAAGAATAGAACGTTGGAGCTTACGGTTACAAAATTATGACTTCACAGTCACATTCAAACCTGGAAAGGAAAATCCAGACTTCTCATGAAATTCTAAGTGAAATCACAAAGGATTCAGTTATGACTGAACTTAAATCGATAATTTTGGATGAAACCTGGCACAAAATGTCAGAGATACCAGACTTGAAGGTTTTCAAGAAGGTAAAAGAAGAACTAACAGTGACAGACGATGGATTTATTTTGAAGGGAACAAAACTAGTAATTCCAAGTACACTCAGAAATCGCGTCGTTAACCTCGCACATGAGGGACATCAAGGCATTGTCAAAACCAAGTCACTTCTCAGAGAAAAAGTATGGTTTCCCGGAATTGATCAAATGGTTGAAAATATCGTAAAGAACTGTATTCCTTGCCAAGCTACTACTGCAAAAGAAAAGCTAGAGCCGTATAAAATGTCCAAGTTACCCCGTGGACCTTGGGACAAGGTTTCAGTTGACTTTAGTGGACCGTACCCTAATGGTGAATATTTACTCGTTGTTATTGACGAATATTCTCGTTTTCCGGAGATCGAAATCGTTCGTTCAACCGCTGGAAAGTCAGTTATACCGAAACGAATTTTTTCCTCGTTTGGAATTCCTCGTGTTGTAAAGTCGGACAATGGACCGCCTTTTAGTGGATACAGATTCAAGGATTTTAAGAATGAACTTGGTTTTCGCCATCGCAAAATTACGCCACACTGGCCACGCGCAAATGGTGAAGTCGAGAGATTTATGAGAACATTGAACAAAACTGTGAAAGCTGCACACAGTGAAAACAAGGTGTGGCAACGTGAATTGTTTACATTTCTAAGAAACTATCGAGCAACGCCACATGTATCAATAGGAGAGACACCAGCTAGTCTTATGTTTGCACGAAATATTGCAACAAAATTGCCTGAAATAGCAGCAAAGAAGCAGAACGATGAAGGAGTCAGAGAAAAAGACCAAGCTTCAAAAGAAAGGATGAAAGGAGATGCCGAAAAGAGAAAGCAACATGAATGTCATACTTTCAACATTGGAGATACTGTTTTAGTAAAAACAGATCGCAAAAACAAATTGAGTACTTTTTATGATCCAAATCCATATGAGATAACAGAAATCAACGGATCAATGATAACTGCAGAGAGAGCAGATCATCAGATAACAAGAAACTGCTCCTGGTTCAAGAAAATACCAGAACAGCACAAAAGCTTCGAAATCGATGAGGACGATACTTTCCCAAGACCGTGTGATACAGCGCCAGGAGGTGATACAAATGAACAAGTTGAACGACGCTACCCAATACGGCAAAGGAAACAAACTGACTTTTATTTTGGACAGTGATATGGACACAAACAGAAAATAACAAAAAAAATAATAAAACATTGTGATTAAAATTCGAAACAAATCTTAAAAGAAGAAGGAGTGATGTAATATAGTTATCACGTGATGGACTGTAAGCACGTGATGTGACATTTAACTGCGAGGAATGCGTGAAAGTGGTACCAGTTGTAGATATGAATACGGGAGCATGATGATGATTCGAATCTAGATATGCCTCATTATTAGCCTAACCTACGGTCACCAAAATACCATAGCCTGCACCTTCTCTCCAGCAATGCCTTGATGCCGCAGCTGGCTCTTAGTATATCAGTTCAATTGATTTTAATAGCGGTTATCATCAAAATACCCTGTGCTGAAAAATGCAAGCCAATTCTAGCATTTTCACCAGGCTATGGTTTCGGTCAATGGACGTGGAAAGTAATGCCCCAAGGCATTAAACCATTTTCTTCCCAATTTCAACGCACCATGGAACAAACATTTGCCAATCTCCATGAATCTATACTCCCTCCTTTCTACAATGACGTAGTAATCAAAGGGCGCGACTTTTCCCATCATCTTTCCAACGTTCGAAACGTCTTATCTCGTATCAGAGAAGCAGGACTCACGCTAAATGCTCTGAAATGCAAGTTCTTTCAAACATCACTCCCCTACCTTGGTTACATCATAGACAATGGTACTATACGCATTGATCCAGAACGCACTTGCACAATCATTAATATGCCTACTCCTTTCAATGCCAAGTCTGTCAAGGAATTTCTTGGAAATGGCACAATTTTGTGACAGGTTTATTCCTAACTTTTCGATACTCGCTGCTCCACTGCACGATCTAACTCAGCCTCGACTTCCATTCCAATGGTCTCCTCAATGTCAAACCGCATTCGATAGAATAAAGAAAATGCTGACGTCAGCTCCAGTTTTACGTGCCCCTCAAAGCAGTGATTTCTTCATCCTGGAAACTGATGCATGCGATAAAGGGGAAGGTGTATGTTTAAAAGTTCGTAACAATGACAGCCAAAGTGAGCACATCGTTGCATATGCTAGTCGTAAGCTCAATAGCACCGAAGCAAATTGGAATATCGTGGAAAAGGAGGCTCATGCTATAGTATTTGGCACCAAGAAATTCAGACATTACCTCCTTGGAAAGCAATTCTTATTGCGAACTGACAATCGGATCAATACGTTTATACAGTCAAAGCGAGAACCAAAAAGTCGCAAACTACTCAATTGGGCACTAGAACTCTCCGAATTTGACTACAAGATTCACCATATACCCTCTCAAAACAACGGCATAAGTGATTGTCTCAGTAGACTATATAGTGTCAATTTGATCTCTGAATTGACACCTGAATTTAGCAATGAAGAATTGATTAATCTACAAGCCAACGACCCTAGCATCTGTGCAGCCAAAGAATATCTCACCACTGGCAAAAAGTCCTTTGATGTTGGCCGCCTTTGTACTCTGAAGAAATATCGCAATAAATTGTCCCTCTCTTCCGATGGAATACTGTTATGGAAAGACCGTCTCGTCATTCCTAGAATCCTTCATTCAAAGGTACTCACACTCTGTCATGATCATCCTTCTGCGGGACATTTTGCGGTCGATCGTACGTGGAGTCGCTTATCAGAGTTGTATTTTTGGCCAAATGCACATGACGATGTTGTTAACTTGGTGCAAAGTAGTACATCCTGTTCTGCTTAGCCTCCACCAAAGGGATATCACAAGGAACCATTACAACCGATACAAACTACTGAACGCTTTGAACTAGTTTGTTATGATCTTGCAGGTCCATTCCTCCCAGAAACACCCAGTGGAAAGAAGTATGCCCTGATCATAGTGGACCATTTCACTAAATGGCCTGAAGTCATACCATTAAGGGATATTGATGCACCAACCATTGCCCGTGCAATCTATGATCAATGGATTTGTCGCTATGGTGTAATGAAACGTCTGCACAGCGATGGTGCTCCAAATGTCCATGGCTGCGTAATCAAGGAAATCTCCACCTTATTGGGGATAGGAAAGTCAAAGTCTTGTCCAGGCCCGATACCAGCCTTAATTCTTAGGGGGGCAAAGAACCAAAATTTTCCAACGCTCTAAAATCAACAACAACAACAGCAACAACCCCAATTTTAGGAACATACGTTAAAACATGTACCAAAGGACTGATGTGCTCCTTTAATGACTATATTTTGGAATAATTTTGTAGTTTCAACGTTGGCGCCTTCAAAATTGGTCAACATGAAGGAAAAAATGCTGTGGATTCAAAATTCATGTCAAAATTTATCCTCGAAAGTCAATAAATTCATGTTCTATGCATCATTTTCCCAGTAGAATCTTCTAAATGTGGGCCTGTAACAAAACAAAAAATCCGACAGGTGCAGTAAAATTTCCGACAAATGGCCTTCTGGGGGGGCGTTTCGCCCCCCCAACCCCCCACCGGCTTCGGCCCTGGTCTTGTCGCCTGCACCCGCAAGGGGATGGTTTTTCTGAAGCAATAGTGAAACAAGTTAAGAGTTGAATCCAGAAACAGGTAGATCAATCTGGAAGAAACTGGGACTTACATCTTCAAGCAGCTGTTTATGCCATCAGATCCAGCATCAGCAGTAGTACAAAGGTATCACCAGCAGAACTGATCTTAGGTGACAAACTGTCCCTTCCAACTCAACTTTTAACCACACAATCACCAGCAAAACTCCTACAACCCAACACAGCCCACCATATCAAACAAGCACAACAATTTGCAACAGATCTCGGAACCAGCCTCAAACAATCTTTCAACAGTGTAAATCGAACACTCTCAGCAACTCACGGCAAAATGAAAGCTCAGTATGACAAGAACACCAAGAAACATCACTACAATGTTCATGACACTGTAATGCTTTGGAAACCTACCCCAAAGAAAGGCATCTCTCGTTGCTGGCAACCGAAGTGGTCTGGACCCTGTACAGTTGTTCGATTAGTTGGTGAAGTAAACTGTCAATTAATCAACACTGAAAACAAATTAAGTCCAGTTGTACACGTAAATCAGCTGAAGTACATCCCCAAAAGATTTTCTCACCCATATGACTCTTCAACTCATGACCAAAGTATCGCCAAACAAAACACTAGTCAAGCCACTTGTGACATATTTGATCGCTTTGACAATGTAACTAACGACCCAACCCACAATCATGATATCGTTCAAGAAGAAGGCGGGAATGATATGCCAGAAAATGTTAATGAACGAAACGAACAGTTCAATCGCGGTGAAAACAATGCGAACGATAACATTATTCCTAACAATCAAAGGATGAATGAGAACTGGTGCAGACTTGATATTTCAAACATTTTACCTTGCAGAACAAGATCAAAGTCAGTTCAGTGACTTAAGAACAAAGTCAAATGGGTCCCCTGTAACTGCATATTTTATGTAATAAATTATAGCCTCCCTTTGGAGGCCAGAACATGTTTTAGGCATTCAAAGGAATCCAAGTTTGAGTACAGTCACATATACAAATTATCTTCTATGCTTCTAACCTGGTCTGGTAGTTAAATAACACACTGCAGATGGCTTATGCATCATCTTCCCTGCGTTGGGGCTCTACAAAAATAATAACATCAATATATTTATAATACCAATCGCCATTTCTTCTTCATTGCTTTTTTCCTGGCTTCTTTCTTCTATATTTGTTAAATTTTCATCCATCTCAGCTTCTTCATCAATAAAATCAGCATCATCATCATCATCATCATCATCATCATCTGCAACCAATTCTTTGATCCTTGCTTTAATTGTGTCATTATTACTACTTTCATCAAAATTTCTTAGATCTCCCTGTAGGTGCAGATCTTGCATCATTCGATGCGCAATATTCCTTGTATCACTGTCATTTCTCATGGGCCCAAGAAGAAGTGATGAAGGTCGAGAAACTCCACCAGCACCAGCTAAACCAGCAGGAGCTTGATCATAGCCAGGTCCAAGATTATTTGATGGTTCAGGAATCGAAGTATGTCGTTCTTTTGAAGCTGCTCCTTCAAGCCAATCATTGAAAGATATTTTTCCTTGCAGATATTCAAGGAGTTTTGCTTCTATTTCCATGTTGTTAAATGTTTGGTGAAGAGAGTTGTGACACAGCCTCGTATCTAAAATAGCTACCATTATTGATTTATCGAATAAGAGGCTTAAACATAATGGCTTGACATCTCAACAGCAACAACCAATCTCGTCCCCAAAATGAGTTCGTTGTTGGTTGTTTTCACTGGTTGTTGTAGCTGACAGCTGACATCTTTCGGTAGAAGGAAGGACAGAGAAGCAACGTAAGAGAATGCATGGAGTACTGATCGACAAAGCTTTCAACCAACCAATCAACGTAGCTCATTTTCATGAGAGAAAAGCATTGGAGTTGCAATCTGATGGGGATTTTGCGACTGCTATCGAGCACCATGAACAAGCATTTTCTTTGTTGAAATCGATGATGGCGCAAGACACACAAGATTCACAAGTCAAACTGTCGATCATTCTTCAGTGCAATTTCCACACGAATAGAATCAAGTTGCTTTCTGTACTTATATCAAAAGAGGTAAAAACCGGAGCATCCACGCACTGTTAGTACTAATGATTTTTAATGATGGCACGGCTGGTATATTCTGCATAATGCAGGTTGCAGGTTGATATATAATATAGGGTGTCGGCGGTGGTAATCGGACACTTGCGAAAACCGAAAGAAAAGTATGTTACAAATGAAATCCATCAAAGAGGGTATTTCTTGGTATTGAAAGCTAGCATATAGATACTAAACAGTTGTCAAAAAGCCTTCATGATTGTAAAACACGCTAAAGAAGTTGTTTTCGTTGTGCTCGGCAGTGTAGAAGTTGTCGTTGCGAATTTCACACCCCCAAATTCAAAACTCTGAAGCCGTTCCAGAAAGAAGCAAAAATCTTAAACAATCACTTAAATTGGATGTCTAGCATGTAAATAACGCATAGCATTATGCCAAAGACTTGAAACAGTTTCAATGAAGGGAGGACAGCCGATGTCATATCGAATGGTCTGAAAAGTTCATGGTGGTGGTTTTCGGACACCAAATAAATCAGTTGTTTGGGAGCATGAGCAAATTCGGAAAGGTCGGATTTGAATGTGATCTGGATTTTGACATTTCATTCATAAATATCTATACATACATCAATCGAAAATAGTAGTGAGATCAAAACAACATTCTTTGAATGCATCTCCTAGCTTTTAGATTGTTTTGTCTATACCGAGAGCTCTCCAGAATGTCATAACGAGAACCGACAGTCGAACCATTGTTTTCACATTCAAGAATAGAAAAAAAGACAATAAAAATGAAGCAAAGAGTTTATAGATGGAATACTTGCCAAGTATAAACAAAAAAATAATTTTCTTGGCACATTCTGCATTGTGAATTCTCTGTTCAAGAACCATCGCCACTGTCCGAAAACCACTGCCAAGATCAGTCAGAAACATCGTTGGCAAAGGAAAGCAGGCAAAGTAAAAAGCCAAAACATTTCAGGAAAATATGTCCAAATACCTGTCCATTCACCTGGTACTTTTGGGTTTTGGCTTTGATTAATGTTCCTTATGAAAATATTTAGTTTTTCTGAAGTGTCCGATTACCACCACAGGCACCCTATCTCCAAGGGTTGTCTGGCTGCACCAGTGCCAGTGGATGGGGGGGGGGGGCAGTCTCCTTGAAAACATTAAAATTTTCTTAGTAAGAGGAATTACAAAAAAGGGCCAGTTCTTTAACGCTGAATTCACGGACCTCCAAGGCAATGGTCCGGGCGGTCCATGTTTTAGATTTTCAAATATGCCGAAATCTAAACCGTGGACCTCACGTCAGCGGATTTGAAAGTCCATGTTTTGGGTTTCACGATAAGGCAAAATCTAAACTATGGACCTAAACTCCGTCAACATAAAATGTCTGCGTTTTTTGGTTTTCCACCAGGGCAAAACCTATTCCGAGGACTTAATGTCCACGGGTGTGAGGGTGAAGGTGAAGTTGCGGTTTTTAGCGCCAAGCGCTGGGATCACAGAAGTAGAAAAGGCCTACTCGAGTCTGCGACCCTTTGTCATGGCGCTCAAGTGGTGGGGCTCTACCGGGTATCGAACCCTGTCCACCTGGCTGTTCTGGCTGCAGAGTCAGTGGATTACACCACTGCGCCACAATTACACCTTCTGTCTTTTTCTTTATAACAAAGAAGCAAAATCCAACTAGGGCTGTCCACCGAAGGTCGAATAATCGCTATTCGGTTATCTGATCACTATTCGAATAGCAGTGAAGCGAAACGATTATTCGCTGCCAACCCAATAGTCCGAATAGTGTGATTATTCGGATTGAATGACCAGTCGAATAGATCGATTATTCAGATAGCATGACTAGTCGACCAGTCGACTGGTTGGCATGGAAAATGATCAGTCAAAGAAACCGAATAGGCGAATAGGCTGACATAGCAAATAATCCGAATACGATGACATGTCACCTGAAGCGAATATTGCTAATAGTTTGACTATGGTGACTGATCTCTTTTTGGTTTGTCACTGCCTAATTTGATTTATTAAATGCAGTTTTTTGTTTATAATTCAATTCATAATTCAATCATTCACCAAGGCAATCTGTTGTTTTGGGCTTTTTGTCTGTAATTCAATTTGCTATCAAAACGTGCCTGCCAAGGATAAGTCGAATGCACTTTTTGGTCTATCTTGCAGTTTTCTGTTTATCATTCAATTCAATATCGACTGAGTGCAGTTTTTGGTCTATCATTCAATTCAATATCAGTCAAGTGCAGTTTTTGGTCTATCATTCAATTCGATATCAATCGAGTTCAAATTCTACAAATTCTACAGTCTATAATTCATTTCATCGCTCAATCTAATAAATTCACTTGTTCCTGGTGTAAGTTTGCAATAAGAATTTACTTTATCCTTTAGCCTCTTCCTCCATGACATTCTGCTTCCTCCATGACATTCCGTTTCAAATGCAATTTGGTTTCCGTAATGGACACTCTACTGACCTTGCGTTGATTAGTTTAAGTGAAAAAGTGAAATGTACCTTGGACTCAAACAGAGTTGGCTGTGGTATCTTTATTGACCTGCAAAAAGCTTTCGATACTGTTAACCATACCATCTTACTCAAAAACTGAGTCATTATGGTATCAGAGGTACCTCACTCCTTTGGTTTCAATCCTACCTGACAGATCGACAGCAGTATGTTTCAGTCAACAATTATTCATCTAAACTTGGAGGCATTACTTGTGGTGTCCCTCAGGGCTCTGTACTTGGACCTTTACTTTTTCTAATTTATATCAATGACCTCCCTAGTGTGTCCAAAGTTCTCTCATTTTTCCTGTTTGCAGATGATACCAACATTTACTATGAATCTGACAATATAACCAAGCTCAAGGATAAAATAAACAAAGAGCTGCTGAAAGTAAAGTCATGGCTAGAGATAAATAAGTTAGCTCTAAACATTGAAAAAACAAATTTTGTTGTATTTCACTCATCTAGAAGGAAATTTCACTTGATATTCTGAAAAATCTCTATTATTCCATATTCTCTTCTTTTCTAAGCTATGGCTCATCTGCTTGGGGTCTCTCCTATGATACATATCTTGCACCCCTTTTCTCGCTACAGAAGAAAGTACTAAGGTCTATCTCTTTTCAGCCCTTCTTTTCTTCTTCAACGCCAATCTTCTTTTCGCTGAAAATTCTTAAATTAGATGATATGATTAACCATGATATTCTCAAATTTGTCTATAAGTCTATTAATGGTCTCACGCCTTCTCATTTCCGCAACTATTTTCAGCTCGGTAGCATGGTTCATAGCTATGAAACTCGTCAGGCTGCTGGGGGTGACATTTTCCAGTCGGTAAGGAATACATTTCTGTATGGTCTTAAATCAATAAAATATTATGGTGCTAAACTCTGGAATGGTATCCCAACCTTTATCAAAATGTCAGTCTCATTCAATATCTTCAAGTCAAAATTGAAGGAATTCCTCATCAATGGTTATGGTCTATAATTCCTCATTAATCAAGAAGTAAATTGTTCTTTGGTGATTATTCTGGTTTTCTTTTCTGTTTTTTAGTAAAAGTTTTTTTTTTCTTTTTAGTTTTAGATGGGGGGGGGGCTCTCTCTCGATTAGTTCATCTACTAGAGAGCTCCTCCTTAGACAAATATATTTAAATTCATAATGTCTTGTAATGTTTTCCTGGTAGGTTAGGTATTTCGTCTTGTTGTTATGTAACATGTCTTATTGTCTTATTTATTTTAAGTTACTAGATATTGTTGTATTTGTATATGAATTTAGGTATATTTGTCAATGAAAACTGAAACTGAAACTGAAACTGATCTTAGCCTGCGTGCAGACTCTACTGATTTCTTTTCAGAGAGGTTTCCCCTCCAGTAGAGTCTCTGTGCATCAGCGACCACATCCTTGTTCTAGGTCACGTGCGGTTCGCAGGATTGAGGAACTAACTCATTGACTTAGATTCAATAGAGCCGCCTATAAATAGGATAAACAAAGCACCCATACACAAAAGGTTTTCTTTGGCTTTTATTTGGCTAGCTTTGTTCATGCATATACCAATCCAATATCAGAAGACTCCAACAAAGACCAGACGCTACTCAAAGAAAAGGGAAGGCTTCAACCAATCAGGAAAGGTTTAGCGTTTCTCATAAACTGAGAACAAGGATTTGGTCGCTGATGCGCAGACTCTACTGGAGGAGAAACCTCTCTGAAAAGAAATCAGTAGAGTCTGCACGCAGGCTACTTCCTCTGGATGCCAAGGAAGTCCATGTGGCACCATTACGGAGACAACCAAAAAATGGTCTTGTCCCTGTTCCCAACTATTTCCCCTAGGATGTAACTTGTTTGCACTAACGAAGCAAGTAAATGATGGATCTGTCCCCGGACAATATTCAAGTCTCCCCAGTACAAATACTTCACAAATGAAACCTAAGCTGCAAACTTTGCAAACCACGGGAAAATTTGAGAAATATTTTCACGTATACAACTCCTCACCAAAAGTTATGTGGTATTTATGGGTCGCCCGTACTAAATTGACTATTCTTATCGATCATGGTCATTAGGCAGTGCCGTAGATCGTAGGAAGCAGCTTTTTGACTGAGAGGAGGGGGCAATTTTTCTTCAAACAATAGAGAATAATACATCAAATTGATGCTTCTGACACAGCAATATTGTTTTCAAAATAATTTGGGGGCCTAAGTCCCCTGTCCCTCGCTTCCACGGGTCTGTTACGACCCCGATGGACATCTGAACTCACACCGGGGCACTTGTATGGGGATGTCATGATCAGAGGTGAGCACTCCTTCCCTTGTAGAGCAAGCAATTCGAATTTTAGAGTTGAGGAGAAGCAACAAATACACCTTTGCAAGGAAAGGCAAGAATGCCGAACGAAGGGACCCAAGGATTCATCAGATCAGATCTGAGGCTCTAATACGGGGGGGGGGGTATTAATGGCTGCCTCTAGCATGCAACATACTGCCTTCAAGATTTAACTGGCTTTCCAGCTTTCCACTTCTCGAGAGCGATGAATTGAATTATAGACCAAAAACTGCACTCCATTGATATTGAATTGAATGATAGACCAAAAACTGTACTCGACTGATATTGAATTGAATGATAGACCAAAAACTGCATTTGATTAATACTGAATTGAATTATGGACCAAAAATTGTTCGACGAATTCTGAGCACGCATGACTAACTGTAAATTGAATTGTAGACAAAAAGCTCAACACAACAAATTGAGTTGGTGAATGATTTAATGATGAATTGGATGATAAACAAAAAACTGCACTAACCAAATCAAAATCGGCAGTAATAAATCAAAAAGAGTGAATCAAAAAGAAAGGTATGGCATTTTGACAAAATGAGATTTGAAAACTGGCTGAATTAAACTTTTGGATTGGTCTTTCTGCATGATTCATTGCTCGCGGAACGCAGTGACGCGAGTAGATGAGATGGTATGGGGAAATTCATGTGGCATTTTTTCCTTTTATATCAGGACCCATACTGCTTTGCGAAAGTTTTGAACAAAGAACCTTTTCAAATTTGCTGTCTGTGGAATGTTACTTTTCAATACTGCTGTTGTCTTTGCGCGTTCGAAAAACAGACTATTTGTAATGCAAGTCGTAATTGACGTCAATCAACAAGAAAATAGATCAATCAATCAATGCTTTTCCTGCCTGCATTGACAATCCCAAGAATGTTGTTTACCGTACGCTTTTCGAATGAATGAAATGCCACTCCCAGAGTGCAGTGTGCATCTGGTGTGGTAATACCATCTGCATCAGCCTGGTTCCCTGCATGAACTTCATCGCGTGTGCATGAGGGTATTTGAAGCCAGGGAAGCGAATTCTTGACCCTTTGGACAAAAACCATTGAAACTTTTCACTCTCACTTCTCATTCCTTTTTTGGAAAACCAGCTCGATGCAGTTCTGTGGTGGGAACAATTAAATGTTTATTGTTGTTGTGAGTGGCAACAAACTCAAATTCACAAAAAGAGACTCTTGCGTCCTCGTGCTTTTGTTATGCACTCATGGAAACACGAAATTGACACAGTATATGACAAACTTTCCCAATAGCTTTTTCGTTCCCTGGGGCCTGAAAGTCAACTGGTCACATATCTTTGACACCTTCCTACCCTGGGCTAACATCTCACCCTGCATCGCAAGTCGCAATGCGTATAGCTACGTATCGTAATGAATTCAGTTGTTGACAGGAACGGGGATCCCAGTTCGTTCCGCGAGCTACCCATAGGTTCACCTTTGATTCAAAAACTGCATTTGATCAATACTGAATTGAATTATAGACCAAAAACTGTTCGACTAGTTCTGAGCACGCATGACAAATTGTAAATTGAATTATGGGCAAAAAGCTCAATACAACAAATTGCGTTGGTGAATGATTTAATGATGAATTGAATGATGAACAAAAAACTGCACTAACCAAATCAAAATCGGCAGTAATAAATCAAAAAGAGTGAATCAAAAAGAAAGGTATGACATTTTGACAAAATGAGTTTTGAAAACTCGCTGAATTAGACTTTTGGATTAGTCTTTCTGCATGATTCATTTTTGTCATAGATGTGCCCCCATACCTTATGGACCAGTTCTTCAACATTCATTGATGTTAAGGTCACGTGTGTATCATCAGCATACATACTAGCCTTAGAAACTTTCAAATATTTTTCAAAGTCATTCAGGTATATTACGAAGAGAAGGGGGCCAAGACAGAAACCTTGGGGAATACCACATGTAACTGTCCTAGGCCTTGATTCATAATCGTTGGTGGCACAGTACTGCTTTCTTTTTTCAAGGTATGACCTAAACCAGTCTCCGGAAAGTTCTCGAATACCGTATTCCTTCAATTTTTCTAACAAAATCTGGTGGTAAACGGTATCGAAAGTCTTTTTGAGATCAAGGAAAATTGCTAAATGAAATTTCCTGTGGTCAATCTTCTCATACCAATAGTCAATACCATCAATCAATGACGTTATTGTTGAACAAAGTTTTTGAAAAGCTGATTGACTCATTGTCAGAACCTTATTTGCCTTGAGGTATTCGTAAACTTAATCATGCACAATTCTTTCGAGAACACAGAGATCACCGAGATAGGCCTAGAGTTGTTAGTCACACGCACTATATATATTTTTGCAAGCAGATCTAAATGCTAAACGCTAAACTTTGTGAAAATATAGTTTTTCAGCTTTCTAGAACCCATATATATCAATCTGCTTAGCGTTGCAAAGCAAAATAGTTTGATCATATCAAACATCATTTCCTCCTTGACCTTCTTCAGTTTCAGTTAAATTTGTTTCATTTTTTTCCAGGCAGATGCCTCTCGTTCAGAAACGAGCACTTCTAAAACTGGCAATTATCTCAAGCAGCGTGATGACAATAGAAAAATCTCAGGCGACAGCAAAACAAATTTCTCAACCATCAGCAAACAAATAGAGCAGGGTTCAAAGCAAGAGTTGAGGGTAATTGGAAAACAACTTCTGGAACTGGTTAAGCTGCAGCAAGAACATATTTTATATCTTTCAAAGCAATTACAAGATCTTCATGCACAGAATGTGACTTTAAAGAAATAACTGTGATGTTTTACTCAAAGCAGAAATTTCAATGTAAGACCCCGGCGGGTGTGATTCAACAGTAAAAGCACAGAGAACCCAGGAACATGTATCACTCCCCCCCCCCCCAACGAAAAGAGGCCCTACTCCGTAGTTGGCTTTAATTAGCTGTTCAGCTATTATAGTCGCCAACTTAAAATAAATTATATTATTATTATTATTGTTATTATCATAGCCTCCTTTGCAATTATGAAATTATTGCATTATGTCATAATTTCACAATCGCAAAAGAGGCTACGGAGTAGGGTCTTCATTGGGGCGGGGGTGATACATTTTCCTGGAGTCCACCTTGCTCGTCCATACCATATGATATAATACCATTTTCTCTGACTTTCTAGTTGGCGAAAAGACCTCTTATGACCAACCAAACCCCTTTTAAAGAGTATCACTGAAGTTTGAAGAAATTTACAGTACAAATACTGGTCGTCTCAGCCTACCCTAGGTATACAGGAATGATTCATGAAACAATTGTTTTTCATCAAAGCTCTGAATGGGGTAGCCTCAAGAACTTTTCGAAATTTGAGAGTGATGTAAGAATTTTGTTACTCAGCTGGATTTTACATCAATCTATTTACAATTCATTTATATGATTTGTCTGCGAAGTATTGGAACTGCACGAAAAATATTGCTTCAGGGAAAAAGGTAGTAGAGGGCCTTCATTCCACATTTATGGCCATAAGTTTAAGACCAGCCCTTGATTTTTAGTTTGAAGTAACAAATCACACAGTTATTCGAATTAATGTTCAAGAATTATTGCATTATTCGAATCATCGAATATCACAGGCTCTTACCTAATAAGCACAGAATTTTTTCACGCTTTTCCAAGGGTACTTGCACTTATGGCCATAGCTGTCGACTGAAGACCCTCTACTACCTTTTTCCCCGAAGCAATAGTCTTCGTGGAGTTTCAATATCTTGCAGACAAATCGTATGAATGAATTGTGCATAGATTAATGTAAAATCTAGCTGAGTAACACAATTTCTGGGTCACACCCCTCGTCAGCAGAACCTCTGTAATTTCCGAAACTTTCTATATATATTTCATTGTGACGTCACAGCAAGATGGCGCAGAAATTCAAAATACAACATCAACATTCGGAATCTACATCGAAAATTGTCTTAAACCAACTCCAAGAGAGTAAAATAGGCAGAGCGGTATGGTTCCATCTCGTTATGCCAAGAAACGTTGTTGACAAAAATGTGGTCTTAAATTTTTGGCCACGACTGTAGTTATAAAAATACAACTGTTCTATGAGCAAACTTTTCGATATTAGACCAGGCTCTAACTGAGCAAGGTGCCACCAGGAGAGGTAGAAATTCTCCTATAGTTTTTCGAGACCGATTTCTGGTGAGGAATCCGAATTTCTTGGGTAAACGGTCGAATTCCTGACAAATTCTGAGAACGGGGGTAATGTATGTCCAGGGTTGGTAGAAATCACGTTGGAGGCGATAGAACATGCAGGAGGACTGGACTGCACATCATCTTTAGCAAAAATGCCCCCCATTCACACAAAAAGATGTTCCATTTATCATTAAAATACAAACAAGCAATCCCATTATCTTGTGCCATGATGTGACAATCCAGGGGAGACTTTCAAAAAGATGTACATGTTTGAAGAAAAAGACTCAAAACTTGTATTCGTCTGGTTGTCTTGAAGGTATGAATGTATCCCACTACAACCAATATTCGGCAATGCACAAAGTTTTCTTTCATTTGGAACCATTTGGTAATTATTTTCGTCTGACACTGATCACAAAAAATGGTCAAATATGATCCGAAATGGAAGAATACACGTACACGTCAGTCACATACCTGGGCTGTGTCCTGGACGAGGGCTTGTCTGGTGAGTCAATGGCTACCAGGACCCTTGGTAAAATCAATGGCAGGCTCAGATTCCTTTACAGAAAGCAAAGTTTTCTTGACTTTTCCCTTCGAAGATTGCTGGCAAATGCACTAAATTCAACCCCACTTTGACTTTGCATGCAGTGCTTGGCTTCCAATGTTGAATAAACGATTAACCAAAAAAAATTCAGACGGCTCAAAATAAATGTATCAGACTCTGTTTGAATCTGAGTAACAGAGCGCATATAGGAGTAGACGAATTTAAAACTGTAAACTTGCTCCCCACTAAAGAAAGGTTTGAGCAATGCACTGCTGCAAAGGTTTTCAAATTTTTTAATAATGCAGCCCCATCATATATGTCGGAGATGTTCTTACCAGTTGGCCAGAGCCGAGTAACTCGAAGATTTAAAAACAAACTACTTCAACCTTTCCCAAAAAGCAACACAGGACAAAATGGTCTCTCATATTTAGGACCTAAAATATGGAACAGCCTTCCCTCAGAACTAAAATCTGCAGCAAACATCAACAGTTTCAAACATAAGATCAAAGACCAATTCTTTAAAAATCTCCAAAGTCTTAATGATAGTCCCTACCGGGTGTCCCAAAAAAATGTATACGGATTTGGTTGACTCCAGCGCTGTGAATTTAGCTTCAATCAATGTCTAGTCACTCTAAAAATGTTCCTTGATAGTTAACTTGAACATAGGTACCTCGTTTGTTGGTATTGGTGCTTTGAGTGGAGACATGTTAATCTTGAAAGCTCAAATTTGCCTCGTCCTGCAAACCAGAGCTTTCGCCTATTGGCCTAAGCAATTTCTTAAGGCACAGCGTATAAATCAACTATAGCCTTGATAAAATTTGAGCAACATTAGATCTTGTGTTATTCTGTTTCCCAGAAGTCACCCCCCAGTGACCCATTGGGCAGTTTCTTAATTTTTCATTGATTTCAGTTCTTAATTTCGATGTGTTTTAGAAATTTGCTTAGGCCAATAGGCCAAAGCTCTGGTTTGCAAGTGGACGCAAATTTGAGCTTTAAAGATTGATATCTCTGCTCTCAAAGCACCAATACCAACAAACAAGGTATCTTTGTTCAAGTTAACTATCGAGAAACATTTTGAGGGTGATTAGCCATAGATTGAAACTAAATTCACATCACTGGAGTCAACCAAATCTGTATACATTTTTTTGGGACACCCGGTACATATATTATTAGAAATCTAAAAACAACCAATAACAATGCTTATTCGTCATTAAAATCAAAGATTTTATTTCCGGTCTAGACAAAATTCTATTTTCCATGAAAACTTTTTATTTCTTTTCTCGAAAACTTTTCTTTCTTTTTCCTTTTGAATAGCACTCCTTGAGGGACCATTATGGAAACAAGGTCGCATTGACCTTTTAATGCTATCCCTGCCATCTTTAACCATGGGGTGTTTTTAAATTAGATTATGAAATTAGATATGTAGTTTTTGCCTGTAATTATTTTACATTTATAGATATTGTAATTAGATTTCTTTTCTTTTATGACTAGTTATATTTAATTTGATGGCAAAACGTCAAAAAACAATCACAACAACAACAACAACAACAACAACAACAAAAAGGAACCGAGGAAATTAATTTGACGCAAGATCAAACGACGAACGTCAAACGACAACACTAGCAACAACAACAACAACACGAACGATTTATACAGCTAGCAACGCACAACACAACAACAATTAAAGCAAAGCGTAAGAGGACACGGATCCACTGCGAAGGGTAGCAACCTGAGATGGCCAGAAACTGAGGAGGAGGCTGTCTTCTAAGCATACAGATCTGACGATTCATACAAACGGACCAGAGAGAACTGGGTCCAAGAACTTATTGTATTTACCTTAAAAGGACATTAAATAAATTTAATTAAATTGATCTCTATAAAACCCCATGTAGCTAAAAAATTCTTCAGTTGCTCTGATGATGGCCTGTTGGCCGAAACTAGTTAGCAGATGACTGAATAGAAAATGAATAGCGCAAAAGATCAAGTCGATGCCTGCTCTCTGAAGATGTTGTCTCTCTTCTTTCTCATCGTTCACTATGTATAATATTGCGGTCTGGACGCAGACCACGGAAGAGTCATCAAGACGCAGGAAGCGCTGCAGGAAGACCAAGAAAGAAACAAGAACCAACGAAATAGGCCGAAGAAAACAACGCAGACATAAACCCGCGACCGCGGGCAGCAGCTCAAACCAATCTGACGTGAAATCACAAACGAGGTACGTCAAAAAACACTCACAACAACAACAACCAACAACAACAACAAAAAGAACCGGGGAAATTAATTTGACGCAAGATCAAACGACGAACGTCAAACAACAACACTAGCAACAACAACAACACGAACGATTTATACAGCTAGCAACGCACAACACAACAACAATTAAAGCAAAGCGTAAGAGGACACGGATCCACTGCGAAGGGTAGCAACCTGAGATGGCCAGAAACTGAGGAGGAGGCTGTCTTCTAAGCAAACAGATCTGACGATTCATACAAACGGACCAGAGAGAACTGGGTCCTAGAACTTATTGTGTTTCCCTTAAAAGGACATTAATTATATTTAATTAAATTGATCTCTATAAAACCCCATGTTGTTAAAAAATTCTTCAGTTGCTCTGATGATGGCCTGTTGGCCGAAACTAGAGAACTGGAAAAGAAAAAGCGTGAAAGACCACACAGATGCCTGTTTCTTTGAGTAGTTAGGCCCTCTTCTAACCGTACACTATATATAATTTGATGGTAAAATTATACATACATACATACATACATACATACATACATACATACATACATACATACATACATACATACATATTATTATTATTATTATTATTAACAATTTCTTTTACGTTGGCAAGATAAAAAAAATATATATATAGCTAATAAGCTAATTAACGCCAACAAATAAGTTAAAACTTAATTTACAATTTTTTACTTTAAAACCTACAAAAACCCTAAATCTTTAATGAAAACTTTGCACAATCTGCAGATGCAAGTATTTCCATGCCATAATTTTATTTTTCGCTTGAATTCAAATAATGTGTTGGAATCTTTAATTTCCTTTGGCAACGAGGACCACAAAAGGTGACCTCTGTACTGAATATTTTCTATTCCGTATGTTGTTGTCTTTATATTCGGCAACTGCAAATGATTCTCACTTCTCAAACTGTAGTGAATATTTCTCTCAGTAAAAATGTTTTTCATAAATGTTGGATTTAGATTGTTTTTTGTTTTGAATATTTCAAGCATTAGCAATTGCAGATTGTGCTGATGAATGGTAACATATTTTTTCTTCAACTTTTCTAGCTCTGATATACTATCTCTGCATACCAATCGCAGTGCTCTTTCGTGAATGCGATTTAATTTTGAATTAGTTGACCTATCATTAAACATCCATACAAGTGGGCAATAATTGAATTGTGCCCTGATGAAGGAATTCATTAAAATTTCTGATTTGATAGGATCAATGTAATTAGACAAGCGAGCCAGTGCGTGAAGCTTTTGGTTAGCCTTTTTATATAAATCTTCAACATGTTTTTTGAAACTTAATTTCTTATCAAAAGTCACACCTAGCAGCTTTTCATAATCACTTTCCTTAATTCTTGAATTTCCAATTGTGACCGTTGTTTCGGTGCTTTTATCACCAAATATCATCAGGTGGCACTTATCATTATTTAGCTTCAAAAAGTTGTCAGAAAACCATTTTACTATCACAGAGCTGTCTGCTTCTAATTGTCTGACAATAGTATCAAGATCCGCATGGCATGCAAAGATTGTGGTATCATCAGCATAGTTACATATCTTTGTGTGATATGCAAAAAAGAAGATATCATTTATGAAGATGTTAAATAGCAAAGGCCCCAGGACCGACCCTTGCGGTACTCCAACTTTAATTTCTTTCCAGTCACTAAAATAGCTGTTGATCTTTACTCTCTGTTGTCTTTTTGATAAATAGCTTCTTATGAGTTGAAGGGCGTCCAGATCAAGTCCATAGGCACTCAGTTTTGCTATTAAAAGCTCGTGGTTTACACAATCAAAAGCCTTTGAAAGATCCATGAACACTGCCCCTGCAAGTCCCTTGTTATCAATGCTGTTCTTACAATATTGCAAAAAGTTTAACAAAACATGCTGCGTGTTGTACCCTTGTCTAAACCCTCCTAATAGTGGTGAAAAAAAGCGTGCAGTAAATTCAGACAATTGTCTATGCATTAGTCGCTCAAATATTTTCGTGATTGTAGGAAGGAGACTAATTGGTCTATAATTCTTTTTGCTCATATTATCATCTTTTTTGAAGAGCGAAGAAACATCAGCATTTTTTAGATCATCTGGGAAGCGGCTTTCCTCAACAAGTTTATTGAAAAGCTCTGCAAGTGGAAAACAAAACAGATCTGCGTTAGACTTTAATATTCTTGCAGGGATTGCTTCCTGTGGGGAAGCCTTCTTGGGATCTAAATTTTGCAACTGTTCTTGCATTTCTTCGACTGTGATCTTCCTGAAGGAGAAATTTATGGTGCTTTTGACAGACGACTTTATTTTAAGGATACTGGGGTGTGACTGAAAACGTTTTATCATTGTTAAGCAGGGATCTTCTTCGTGAACATTCAAAGGCTCTTGATCGTCTTCATTAGCTATACACAAAGTTTCCGTTATATTTACAAAATAGTCATTTAAAATTTCAGCAACTCTACCATCATCTGATTCAACAACACCATTTTCTAGAAGGGTGATACAAGAGCTACTTTGAATCTTATTTGAAAACAAGGGTTTTACAGCTTTCCAGAACCTCTTGTTGTCACTGACAACTTTAGGATCAAGTTGAGCATAGTAAGACTTCTTATTTTGACGAAGGATTTTAACACACAGGTTTCTTTGCCTCTTATATGCAGTCCAATTTTCATTTGTTCGAATTCTATTGAATTTGTTTTTTAGTCGTGTGCGCTTCATGTTAGCCTTTCTAAGTTCTTTGGTCATAAAAGGTCCATCATTCGCTCTAAGGTATTTTTTCTTTAGAGGTGCATGCTTATCTAGTATGCTCTTAAATATACAATTTGTATATTTATTTATTTATTTATTTATTGTATACATACATACAATTTGCAAACAGGCAATGCGCACACATAATCTTACGAAAGGAGAACGCAAGGCACTAAAGGACTTGTCAAAAAGAGATGACATTGTAATAACACGAGCCGACAAAGGTGGGGCCACCGTCATTTGGGGTATCGAAGAATACCTCACGGAAGCCAATAACCAACTAGGAAATTAACTTTTGACCCGTTTCAAGGCTACATTCGAATAATCAACAACTCACTAGACGAAATGCGCTCTCAAGGCAAAGTAGACGCAGAAGCAATAGATATTTTAAAAGCTCCTAAAAATGTAAAACCGGCAAGATTCTACCTCTTACCAAAAATTCACAAAAAGAATAATCCTGGCCGCCCTGTTGTGGCATCTACAAACTGTCACACAACGAAAATATCAAAATACGTAGATCATTTTATACAACCGCTAGCGAAAAAGTTCGATCATACATCCGTGATACTACAGATTTACTTCACAAAATAAAGAATATAGGTAAAATACCGAATGATGCATTACTCGTAAACATGGATGTAAGGTCCCTTTACACAAACATATCCCACGAAGAAGGACTATTATCCCTTAAAAATGCACTTAACGCAAGACCCGAAAAAGAGCCAGCAACTGAGGTCCTATTGACCCTCGTGAGACATGTGCTCACGCTTAATTGCTTTACATTTAACGGAAACAGCTATCTCCAAACAAGAGGATGTGCCATGGGCACGGTTGCAGCACCTTCATACGCAGTAATTTACATGGGTGAATTCGAAGAAAAATACATCTACCCTGAAGTAACTAATGATTGCCTGTACTATGGCAGATATATAGACGACATTTTGATGATCTACAAAGGCGATGAACAAAGATTCAAGACCTTTGCCGAAAGGCTGAACACCAAGCACCCATCTATAAAATTTGACTACGAAATATCAAAGACATCAATTCCTTTCCTTAACACCCGCATATACATCGACGAAAATAGACAACTACAAACAACCCTTTTCACCAAACCAACCGATACACACAACTACCTCCACTACAAATCAGCTCATCCCAGGCAGTTAAAGAACAGTCTACCATATTCTCAAGCACTTAGACTCCGAAGAATAGTCCAGAGAAATACTCCACGAGCAGATCCACAAAGCCATCACAACCCCAAGAGAAACTACGCTACAAAAAACCTTGAAAGAAAGAACAAAAAGAATCCCCCTAGTAACTACTTTCAACTCTACACTTCCCCAAATTGGTAAGATCCTAAGAGAAAGATGGGATATCTTAAATATAAAACCAAAATTAAAGGCACTCTTCCCAGAACCCCCAATTATCGCATTCCGTCGATGCAAGAACCTCCGAGAGATTATTGGTAGCAACACCATAACTAATAACAAAGTTTTCAGAAAGAAAGCGAGAAACCAAATAGCTAAATATTGCTCACCTTGTAACACCAGTAGAAGCCTTTGCTGTAATCATGTCATCAAAACTAATTCTTTTATAAGTGCAACCACCAAAAAAACATACAAGATCTTTAATAAATCAAACTGTAGGAGCATGAATGTCATTTACCTCCTTGAATGCGTTCGCTGTAACATACAATATGTCGGTAAATCTGAATGGCCTTTTAACTACAGATTGAACAACTATCGTTCTGGAATAAAATCAACTCAATACGACAAGCTCCTTCCCGTAGAGAAACACTTTAAACAACAACACCATATCTTCGCAAGGGACGCAAGGTTTACAATAATCGAACGAATTGAGAAGACGCCGACAATATAACAAAATTATTGGAGACTCACGAAGATAACTGGATTATGCGACTGCAGACTCTTACACCAAAAGGTCTAAATAACAAACTTAACCACCCAGACAAATATTAGGGAAAAATTCTTCAAAAAACCAATGGATAGGCCATTTTGTTTCCGTTCGCCCATTTATTCAATACTTTGTTTCCCTGTGGCCTATCATTTTCTACACATAAAACGTAACTTTAAAATCCAATCAAGGATTCATGTGACGCCATATTTTGCATCACGTGACCCCAACTAGGCATCACGTGACCCTTTTTAATCACGTGACCGCTAACAGGCTATAAAAAGGGCATACCATCACATAAATATTCATTCTCCTGACGATGACCATAGAGTCGAAACGCGTAGAGAATTGAAGAAGAAAATTGTAGAAGAACTCCAAGTCGTCTTATTTTTGTGTTCATCTTCATACAAACATACATACATACATACATACATGCATACATACATACATACATACATACATACATACATACATACATACATACATACATACATACATACATACATACATACATACATACATACATACATACATACATACATACATACATACATACATACATACATACATACTTATAGTTTTACTTATTAAACTTTGATAGCTCTATAACGTGCTGTTCGTTTAATGTTTCCAAATGGAACAAAGCCTTTCAAATAAAAACTAACAAGTCTTTTCTGCTTTGCTCTACCAAATCATCTGTTCAACTGTTCAGTTTCTGATGTTCCAAATTTGCCGTGATCCGATAATACATGATGTCGAGCTCCACTTTAATAGTCCTTTCGCTTTTGTTCTAGACATTCCAGTGTCCATTAACACTTTCAGTGCATTTGTATGCACTGTCCCAAGAGATCCGATAACTATTGCATCAACTTTGCATGGTATAAATTTATCTGTAATGTGTCTTTGTAACTCTCTGTATTTATTCAATTTCAGTTCATAAAGTTCTGCCAGATAAAGATCATATGGACAAGCCACATCCAGAATAACCATCCTATTTTCCTCTTTTATTATAATATCTGGCTTCATATTCAATAATACTTCATCGTTATCTTCAAATTCTATTCCTGATTCTTGTAGCGCTGTTCTAACTGTTTTGTTGACAATGACTGTGTTCTCGTTCGATTTGATATCATTTCCTATGTTATCTACAATGCGGTCGTGCCGTTCTGAATAATTGTTCTTCAATTTCTGGCACCCATTTAAAACATGTGCAGTGCTTTCAATATGGTACCCATCAAGCACGCAAGTAGCTGGCTGATTTGTATACCATAAGGATAAGGTGTAGTAACATGGAAGGACATTATGTCTTGCCTTGTACCAAAAGTGAATCAATTCATCTGCAAGCTTGTAATTTCGAAAAACATTCTGTGACATCAAATAATCTGCACTTTTGTTATCTACTAGTCGACCTTGCATTGGAAGTTCTTTTAGATTCTTTAAATCCTTGCTGAGTTGGTCTCCAATTATTTCTTTCTGTATTCTATTGTTCTGTGAGATTCTGGTTTCATTATCATCTGATTTCAATATCAACTGAGCTTTTCCTACCGAATGTAAATCCTCGGTATTTGTTTCCCATTTCAGATCAGCACTTATCTTCTTGACCAAGTGGAAAAGATGTGGCCAATCTGATTGTACACCAAACCCTCCCTTTATGTGTGTTTCTAACATTCCATTTTCTTTTACTGCATAACCAAGAAAGTTGTCAGTTGCTTCTGATCTCGGAATCCCCCGCTTCTTGAAGTCAAGGATAAGTGAATTACGTGCAATGAATTGAAAATTATTATCAGGGTGGTTAAGCATTTTGATCAGAAAGTTTATCCTTGTTGCTCTGTAGATAGTAGATGGTTTCCTAATCCCTAGTCCTCCATGCTGTTTCTTTATAAACATTGTTCTTGTAGTAGTATTGTTATTCAGGTTGAAAATCTTTCTCAGACATGAAATAAGAACTTTATCAAACTCTTGAAGCTGTTCCTCAGTAATACAGTAAGAACCCGCAAAATAGAAACCACTTTATAAGAAACCTCAGGCTGATTTTTTCGAGAAATGGTGCCTTCATAGAAGAAACTTCTCAGCCTAATTTTAGGAAGGTTTCTTATAAGAGGAACCCAAATAAATTCATATTCAATGATCTTTGTTAAAATCAGGTGCCAAACATTTTTTAGAGATTTTATCCAAAAGTATCTCTATCTCTATACTTGGTATGTATGATGTGGTACGATGTGGTTGAGTAATTTTAGAGGTAACAAGAACATACTGTTTGATAGAATTGGCTCTGGGTTTGTTTAAATATTTAAGTTGAAATCACTGAAGGTTTCTTAACCATGTGATAAGAAACCTTTCAGCCTGTTTCCAGATTAATGACCTTTTAAAAAGAAACTAAACAGGCTGTTTTGAAAAAACAGGTTTCTATTTTGCGGGTTCTTACTGTAGATGTATTACTGAAATGATGTTCTATCTTTGATAAACCCACTGTTCCTAGTGCTTCAATCTTTAGCGCAAGTGGTAGTGAACAAGCAATGATATTTTCAAGGATAAGTACATATACATACATAGATACATACATACATGCATGCATACATACATACATACATACATACATACATACATACATACATACATAGTGAACGATGAGAAAGAAGAGAGACAACATCTTCAGAGAGCAGGCATCGACTTGATCTTTTGCGCTATTCATTTTCTATTCAGTCATCTGCTAACTAGTTTCGGCCAACAGGCCATCATCAGAGCAACTGAAGAATTTTTTAACTACATGGGGTTTTATAGAGATCAATTTAATTAAATTTATTTAATGTCCTTTTAAGGTAAATACAATAAGTTCTTGGACCCAGTTCTCTCTGGTCCGTTTGTATGAATCGTCAGATCTGTATGCTTAGAAGACAGCCTCCTTCTCAGTTTCTGGCCATCTCAGGTTGCTACCCTTCGCAGTGGATCCGTGTCCTCTTACGCTTTGCTTTAATTGTTGTTGTGTTGTGCGTTGCTAGCTGTATAAATCGTTCGTGTTGTTGTTGTTGTTGCATACATACATACATACATACATACATACATACATACATACATACATACATACATACATACATACATACATACATACATACATACATACATACATACATACATACATACATACATACATACATACATACATACATACATACATAATAAGACCACATCGTATCAACTACCGTGCACTTTTCGTAAATTAGACGATCAAAGAGTCTACTAACGTTTTCTCTCGGTCATTTGGAAATTCGCATTGAACAAACAAATTTATTTCATCGGGAAAGAATGGGGTTATAGCCTCGATGTGAATCGACTCAAGGGTCCAAAGTGGAACTGAGAACACATTATACTAGTGATGCGAAAGGAGTTGGCGGTATAATTGATGGCACATGTTTCTGGAGCAACAAGGCTTTAAGCCTGATAATAAAGGTAGAATAGGCTACATTTCTGAATTCCATATACCTAATCTGATATTGGTAAAATTTGTTTACTTAAAGATAGATACTATAAGAGGCAGATGCAAAAAACGGAAACTTTTCTTAGCACACTGAGGCCTTTCAATCTTATGTTATCATCAGAGTGTGACTAACTAAAACGATCAAGAAACTATATATATATAAATTGTAGTCTGACTATTTGACATTGGTATGTGTCAAAGATTAAATTTGATGTCCTGTGGCGAATTATGAAATCACGTTGAAATGATGAGCTATGAGTTTAGGGTGGCATGTCCAGCTTTGAAAAGCTTGCTTTCGTAGTGCAATAAAAGTTTAGGGTCTGTAATTGTCATAAAAACAAAAACTTTGAAAAAAGGTTCTTTGAGCGAATTATTCGCCTTTCCGCATTCAAAAACGTGCTTTGGAGAATTGCATGACGATTTACCAGTTCTGCATTCGGAAATATGATTGTTCATTCTGTTTCGTAAATTTATGGTTTGACCGATGTAAGTGGTACTATTAGTAGTTCCTTCGCATGAATTGCAGGATAAAAAATAAACGACGTTTATGCTATGGCATGAGATTTGGCGTTTGATTTGCCATGTTGTCCCATTTGCTGTTTTAAAAGAAGAAACCGGTTGGAGATATAGTCGGCAAAGTTTGCAGTTCTTTCTGTTGCATAAGATGATTCCTGGTGTTGGTATAACTACGGGGTAGTGTTGAGAGATGAATTTTGCTTTGGTAAGAAGTGATGTAAGGTTTGGCGGCTGTTTCAAAGCTAAGATTGGGCTATCTGTAAAACATGGAGTGTGGAATGATGGAATGGAATGATGGAATGGAATAATGGAATTGAATGATGGAATGGAATGGTATAGATGGAATGGTAGATATGGAATAGCCAAACTACTGGTCGCTTTGGAAAAAAAATTGCACCGATGTGTTCCTCAAGATCTTCTTAGTTTATTTTGCATATGTTTTCTTGAAAGTCTCATGAAATTCCCTTAAATATCGACTGAAACAACAAGCATGATAACAGACTGTGTGGGCAGACATCAGTTAAGTCGTTTAATTGATGTGAGTTGTAGGGAAAAAATCTGTAAAACATGGAGTGATGGAATGGAATGGAATGGTCGACATGGAATAGCCAAACTATTGGTCGGTTTTGACAAAAAATTACACCAATGTGTTCCTATCGATCTCTTCAGTTCATTTAGCGCATATTTTTTTGAAAATATGCTGGAATTCCTTCAGATTTCAACTGAAACAAAATTGAATCTATGCTAGGCTCGCGTGAAAACAGCTGTGGAATGTTGAGAAGTGACAGGGATCAATGACAGTTTTAATCCTTATCCTGTAATGGCGCCAAGATCATTTTTATCATAAACGGGGGTTCGTAAGAAACTTTAGACAACAGCAAATTGAGTTATTGCTGCCCTCATGCACTCACTCGCTATTGTTTGAAAACAATGCCCAGTTGTTCATCATTTGCACAGTTTGTGGTATTGTTTAGATTTCATTTCGCGTTGTGCAACTGTGAACTGAACTGCGTCGATTTTTCAAAAGCTATGCTTCTTGCTTCACCACGTTGTGACTTTCGTCGAAGAATCCATAGTTTTAAGCTGCTAGCATATTTTGCCTGTGCAGCAGGCTTCACCATGGTGGGTTTTACATACACGATTGTCATTTAGAGCATGAACACTGCCTTCAAAATGCTATGAAAATGGATAACTTTAACGCAGATTGTACCACAGATTGTTTTATCTTACTGGTTACGTTGGACGCCCTGTTTAAAAAAACAGAATGATTCTGAAAAATAGTGCAAATTTGATAGACTCCAAGAAACTCTTAGTAGCAAGAAGCTTTTTTGAGCTAGCCTGTGTTCCAGACTCCAGAAAAATAAATTATATTTTCGTAATGGTCTGGAACACAGGCTATTTTGAGCCCCAAGTGCTTATTACTCAATCTTGGAGACTCCAGAGGGGGCTTTAAGAGAGAGGGTGCTTGTCAGCTAGAGAGGGGGTTTATTCTCAAATGAAAAGGATATAAATTAAAGCATCTTAACTCTTGTATCCCCAATTTTGAGGAATGACATACAATATTACCGAGTCAAATGAACAAATTCGACATATATTTATCAAAGCAGTATCAAAATTAACCTGCACACTTTTTTAGCTAAATAAACTGAAATTTGACATCCTTTTTAATACAAATGAAGGAGGATGGAGAGTGGCGCTTCTTTAGAACATTTAGCTTAGAAGGGAGGGGCTTACCAGAGAGGGAGGGGTTTATTAGAGAGGGGAGCTAGGGAGCTAAAAAAGAACTTTTCTTCAACCTCAGTCCCCAGAGTCTTTGTCATGTTTGGACTTCCCAAAAATAAGAAATTGTAAGAAAAGTACGTCTAAACTAATTTTTTTTAAGAACTAAGGTCAAAGATTGCCAGACAGTCTCTTAAATGTTAGGATACTTTTGCTACCTAAAGTCTCTGAATGAGTTTTAATTTCCATTCTGGAATGATTTATTTTTGTTCGAAGAGCTCTTAAATCACTTTGTAATAAGATTTCAAACTAGTAATAAAGTGATTTGCGCTCAAGACAATTTAAAAATAGTTAAAACATATTTGAGTCACCGGAGAACATTATAACGGTAAATTACAAAAGTTTCGTATTTTTAATTCATAGTTTAGTTTTTTAAAGGGAATCTCAGGATCTATAAACCTTTGACAAAAATAACAGGAAATTCTGATATCCGATATGGCTAGAGCCACTTGAACCACTTTTATTATAAAAATGAGTGTATTATTGTTGAGAATTTCTTCCGGAATCAAACCAGCTGTGAATCATAATGTTCTGACTTCCCGTCTAATTTCAATCGAATCTCTGCACATGGGGATGACGTGGCAAGTGTCTGGAAAAATCAACACATCGATGGTGCCAGCCTTTAGTAAATTTTAGTGACTCCTTGCCATAAAAACTTGAAAACTCAAAATCTAATTGTTTGAACCTCTTGGGGGGACTAATATAGCATTTGGGGGACTATTTCCTTTTTAGCATGGTCACTATTACAACGCATTTTTTACCTTCTTTCAAGCAAATATTTCGAACTGTCAAAGAAGCTCACCTCCCATAGCCAAAGCTCTGAAGCTACAGATCAGTGACCGAACATTTCTACCACATACAACTTTGTTACTTTTGTAGATTTCTTTCACATGATTGTTGATGTGAATTTGGTGATTTTTCTGACAGTACCAACAGGGGATGTTTGGGGGTCCCAAAACCGTAATACCGCTCAAAATTTAAAATGCAAAACATTTTGCGATATTTTACATCAAACCGAAACATAGCGTGCAAGATTACAAAATATGGTGAAACCCCGTGACCGTAAAACCCAAACATTCCCTCTATCAAGTAGCAAGCCCGGAGGAAATTAAATCTGGCTTCGTCAGCTACTGAAATTCTGCAAGACAGTTTTCTTGGAGCACACTCGTGCTTGACTGTATGTAAAGCAAAGCCCACCATGGTGAAGCCTGCTGCACAGACAAAATTACCATTAGTGCCTAAAAATTCTGAAAATAAAATGGTACCCGATAAGACAAAATATGCCAGCAGCATAAAACTATGGATTCTCCGACGAAAGTCACAACGTGGTGAAGCAAGAAGCATAGCTTTTGAAAAATCGACGCAGTTCAGTTCACAGTTGCACAACGCGAAATGAAATCTAAACAATACCACAAACTGTGCAAATGATGAACAACTGGGCATTGTTTTCAAACAATAGTGAGTGAGTGCATGAGGGCAGCAATAACTCAATTTGCTGTTGTCTAAAGTTTCTTACGAACCCCCGTTTATGATAAAAATGATCTTGGCGCCATTACAGGATAAGGATTAAAACTGTCATTGATCCCTGTCACTTCTCAACATTCCACAGCTGTGTTCACGCGAGCCTAGCATAGATCCAATTTTGTTTCAGTTGAAATCTGAAGGAATTACAGCATATTTTCAAGAAAATATGCGCAAAATGAACTGAAGAGATCGAGAGGAACACATTGGTGTAATTTTTTTTCAAAACCGACCAATAGTTTGGCTATTCCATGTCGACCATTCCATTCCATTCCATCACTCCATGTTTTACAGATTTTTTCCCTACAACTCACATCAATTAAACGACTTAACTGATGTCTGCCCACACAGTCTGTTATCATGCTTGTTGTTTCAGTCGATATTTAAGGGAATTTCATGAGACTTTCAAGAAAACATATGTAAAATAAACTAAGAAGATCTTGAGGAACACATTGGTGTAATTTTTTTCCAAAGCGACCAGTAGTTTAGCTATTCCATATCTACCATTCCATCTATACCATTCCATTCCATCATTCCATTCCATCATTCCATTCCATTATTCCATTCCATCATTCCATTCCATCATTCCACACTCCATGTTTTACAGATAGCCCTAGAAGCCAGTTCTCGAGTTCTTTAAGACGGAATTTTATGCGTTCAGAGTCAGAAACAAATACTATAATTCTCTTTGCTAAATTGAACGGGATCGTTTGTTTGATGTGGGAAGGGTGGGCGTGGGCGCTGTGAAAGTTGAGGTAGTCGTGTGGATTAGTTTCTTTATAATATATATCAGTGGTAACGAATTTGCCCTCTCGTAAAATGATTTCTATGTCTAAGAAATTCAACGATTCGATGTTTTCTGCTTTCTTATTTCCAGTTTCCATCGTGAATTGTATGGCTGGGTGAAGTTCATTTAGAGCTAATTTCATTAACGTGGGATCGACTTCTGTTGGTAAGGCTAAAAAGCCATCGTCCATATATCTAAAGTAATTATCTTCTATGTATTTACAAAGTTCACCATCAAAATATTTTGGTAAGACGAGCGGAAAAAGTCGTGTTTCTTCTACGTACCCAACTGTTACGCATGCGTACGACGGTGCGAATTTTGTTCCCATTGCGGTTCCTTTCAATTGTTTATACAAGACTTCATCAAAAATGAAATTATTATTTTCCAGAACAAACTTTGCCGATTCGATTACAAAAGATTTGCTGAAACGTTGTGGGATAAGGTTTCTCCTGTTTTCAATCCAAAAATCGAGTGCTTGTAATCCGAGTTCGTGTGGTATGCTCGTATAGAGACTTGTTACATCATACGAATAAAGGGAAGAATGTTCAGCGAATTCAGTTGGAATTTTACGTAAAAAATCCCAGTCATCTCTTACATAGGTTTTTAACGTTGTTGCCAATGGTTTTAATAATGTATCTAAAAATTCACTTAGTCGTTGCGTAGGGGAGGTTGGTCCAGCTATAATTGGTCTGCTTTTTAAAGTAGAGGGTGGTTGCATTTCGATGAATTCTGCATTCGATTGTGTTACTTTTTCGATTATGTCTTTGCTTTTGTGAATCTTTGGTAAAACGTACAGATGGCTTGTTTTCCAATCGAAATTAGTTATAAAATCTTGTTCTTTGTCTGTTAAACAATCTTTGTGCTTTTTTACGAGTGATTTAAGGTTTTTCATGACTTGTTTATCTGCATCTAACGGCAGTGCTTCATAGTCGTTGCTATTGAGATGACCTTCTAAAACCAATTGGTCTCGGTAAAAAGATTTATCCATAAGCACGAAATTTCCCCCTTTATCTGCTTTTTTAATTATTATGTCTTCGTTATTTGTTAAATCTTCTAATGCTTGGCGCTCTTCTTGAGTTAGATTTTCTGCTGCTTTTATTTTCTCAGGTTGTAGTATTTCGGCTAATTTGCAAATGTTGTTGATTTCTTGATTATCTGTAAAGACTGGTCTGTTTGATTTGTTTCTATGAAGTGATTGATCATTTGATTCTCTTCCCCAGAAAACATCTCTTATTCTAATTTTTCTAGTAAAGTCTTTGATATCACTTTTAAAAGAAGACTTTGGTGGAGTTGTGGGTGTGTACTTGGGTCCTTTGGTTAATAATGAAACGTGTCTTTGTGCCAAGGAGAAGGACGAAAGGTTGAGAAGTTTGGCTGATGGAAACGGGGTGGTGGCTGGTAGGGCTGGCTGTGGTAGTTTTTTTGGTTCTGGTTCCAATGGGTGTTAGGTATGGAATTTCCTCCTTGTTGATTTTGTGCTGAGTGGTTTGTTCTTTGATAGCTATTTGGTGGGTGATAAGGACGTTTCGGTTTTGTACTTTCTTCGTGTTCGGCAAGTGGTTTTGTCTTTTCCTTTTCAAAGAGCGCTTTTTCTTCAGCTATCTTTTTCTCCCATGTTTTTTTCACATTGCTTTCGTCGATATTTGGATTACAAGCACTCGATTTTTGGATTGAAAACAGGAGAAACCTTATCCCACAACGTTTCAGCAAATCTTTTGTAATCGAATCGGCAAAGTTTGTTCTGGAAAATAATAATTTCATTTTTGATGAAGTCTTGTATAAACAATTGAAAGGAACCGCAATGGGAACAAAATTCGCACCGTTGTACGCATGCCTAACAGTTGGGTACCTAGAAGAAACACGACTTTTTCCGCTCGTCTTACCAAAATATTTTGATGGTGAACTTTGTAAATACATAGAAGATAATTACTTTAGATATATGGACGATGGCTTTTTAGCCTTACCAACAGAAGTCGATCCCACGTTAATGAAATTAGCTCTAAATGAACTTCACCCAGCCATACAATTCACGATGGAAACTGGAAATAAGAAAGCAGAAAACATCGAATCGTTGAATTTCTTAGACATAGAAATCATTTTACGAGAGGGCAAATTCGTTACCACTGATATATATTATAAAGAAACTAATCCACACGACTACCTCAACTTTCACAGCGCCCACGCCCACCCTTCCCACATCAAACAAACGATCCCGTTCAATTTAGCAAAGAGAATTATAGTATTTGTTTCTGACTCTGAACGCATAAAATTCCGTCTTAAAGAACTCGAGAACTGGCTTCTACGCTGTGATTATCCGAAAGATTTGATAAAACAGGCTTTCCACAGGGCAAAAGTTCAAGGACCCGCTCTCTTCAAAGAGAAAAACGTCATCCCACTCGTCACCACTTATTATCCCAACCTGAGTTACACCACGTCATCAAAACAGTATCCACATTAATCAACGGCATTACAGATCTATCGACAAAAGAGAAATTCCAGAACACCAATCCAATCTTAGCTTTGAAACAGCCGCCAAACCTTACATCACTTCTTACCAAAGCAAAATTCATCTCTCAACACTACCCCGTAGTTGTACCAACACCAGGAATCATCTTATGCAATAGAAAGAACTGCAAACTTTGCCGACTATATCTCCAACCGGTTTCTTCTTTTAAAACAGCAAATGGGACAACATGGCAAATCAAACGCCAAATCTCATGCCATAGCATAAACGTCGTTTATTTTTCATCCTGCAATTCATGTGAAGGAACTACTAATAGTACCACTTACATCGGTCAAACCATAAATTTACGAAACAGAATGAACAATCATATTTCCGAATGCAGAACTGGTAAATCGTCATGCAATTTTCCAAAGCACGTTTTTGAATGCGGAAAGGCGAATAATTCGCTCAAAGAACCTTTTTTCAAAGTTTTTGTTTTTATGACAATTACAGACCCTAAACTTTTATTGCACTACGAAAGCAAGCTTTTCAAAGCTGGACATGCCACCCTAAACTCATAGCTCATCATTTCAACGTGATTTCATAATTCGCCACAGGACATCAAATTTAATCTTTGACACATACCAATGTCAAATAGTCAGACTACAATTTATATACATATAGTTTCTTGATCGTTTTAGTTAGTCACACTCTGATGATAACATAAGATTGAAAGGCCTCAGTGTGCTAAGAAAAGTTTCCGTTTTTTGCATCTGCCTCTTATAATACCTAATCTGAGGTAGAGAAGGTTATTGTTATTTCTACCAAATTTCAATTCTACAAATGACGAAAAGTGTTTAATTGATCAATCTTGCATGTTACTACTCAAATATATTATTGTGGGACATCACAATATCAATTTCAAGGTAAAATGATAAGAAAGCTATATACGTCAACTCGGGTATATGACATTCGAAAATGTAGCCCATTCCTACAGGCCCATCCCTCTCTTTTTCTCCTCCACGCTCTCAGATAAGCTTGACTATTGACAGCAGAGTCACATTGTTTTGGCTCTGCACTTTTACCTCAGCAAGTCCATTTGACTGCTCCCAGTTTACTTCGCAGGCTTCTGACGAATCACTGCTAGGATGTACTGTTTAACCATGTCAAACCAATCTGTGAGAAGTGCAGCATACAGCATACGTACGAGAAGTGCGTGTGGAAGACCCACAACAGCTTTATCAGCACTGCAACTTTTTCGAGATGGATGCTATAAGTTGATTCTCAAAACTGTAGGGAACATTGCTAACCCAAGACAGCTTGGTGTAAGCAGGACACTTGTTTAAACCAAATTTTGGTTCTGAATTTAAATTTTGCATTTTAGAACTGATATATTGGATAGCTGTCCACAAGAAATCGTTGTTAGTGTTTCTGATTTCCAAGTATTGTAGGAAAGCAAATTTGTTGTGCTGTGTGAAATATTGCTTTCACGAGGTTAGTTTTGGATTTTTAGGACTACATATTTCCCAGTAAATTTTGGCTTCTTTTGTACTAACTGGCAAGTGATCCAGTGCCATTTTTCTCAATAACTATGCGAAGAAAAGAGTCCCCCTCCCCCCCCCCCCCCCTTTCATTCCATTTGGAGGTAAATCTTTAGAGAGAGGTGTGAGGAATTAAGATTATTAAGGAAATCTCAAACTAAGTCTGTAGTGAAGTCTGTAGTGAAGTCTTCTACATAATGACGGTAAGTTTGTGAGTTTCAATGCAATCTGACAAGTTATTGCTACAGATATTGCCGGGACCATTGTGCAGACGGCATGCTGCATGCAGCCCTTTCAATTCAAATAAAAACCAGTTCTTCTGGTGCAGATGGCAGCCATGTCCATGATGGCTGCCGTACCGTACTGATTTGGAAAAAGCTCGACCATTTTAACTTGCCTTGATCCCTTTGGCATTGTTACGGTATCTTAGGCACGACTGCGGTACTGGGGCATGCCAGATAGAAGACTGCACGATTGCCGTCGGCAGGCTACAGCGTGGATTGGTAAAGTGCGAGTTACGAGTTGCGAGTTGGTGCTTTCTGCGAGTTGCGAGTTAATAGTGAAAAATGCGAGTTGGTACGCTTAAAATGCGAGTTGCGAGTTCGGTAAAAAAAGCTTCAGATTTCCCATCTTTTGCACCGTGATTTTTTGGAGAGCCTTTGTCAAGATCAGGGGAGTTAAAGAACAGTTTTTTAATTGACTGAGAGCCCTAATAAAGGATTTGCTTTGAGCTCGGACAATTAGGCCTACAGGGAAGAAAGATCATTCTCTTTGGTATTTCTTGAGTTGGTAATAGGCTGTATGTCCAAAACACTTTTCAACTCATTACTAAAGATTGACAAGTTTCTTAACTTAGAGTAGACGATTACGCTAAAGATGGCGGCAGGGAACTTTTTACCAAGTTGCATTGCGTTCGAATTGCGAATCTGTAACGATTCCTTAGCTTCACTACATAAGGACCCTCTAGTTACGCTCATCTAATTGAGTTGAATTGTTGTTGTTGTTGTCGCTCCACTGACGGTCTTATGGACATAGAGCTGTAAAACCGGACAAAAATGGCAATCTGCGACAATTTTTTGTCGCAAACTCATGTGCTGATTCGAGTATGGCTTAGAGAAAGACGTTTTTGCATTGATAGCTAGAATCAACATTTATCGAAGTTCTGATAGCAACTTTTATGGTACAGGAGTTCTGGAAAACCGTTTTTGTGGCGTTTTAAGATCAGTGGTTTTGAGAAAAAAGTAGCAGATTGATTTAGGCCCAATAGATCCTTTAGCTAAGATTCGAAAAAGGAATTCGAATCGAACGATAGCTTGATACATTTGTAGAATGTTCGAATGTATAGGAGCTAGTGATAGAAGCTCCAACGCCACATAATCGAACTTTGTGTAGCATAGCGAAAAGGTATATTAGTAGAATCAGTACGGAGATATTCCGATTCTACAAGCGTTGGGAAAATGAGTCTCTCTGTTGACCGAAGCGCCATCATCAAGTCAAAGAGCACAGGGAAACGAGAGACTCATCGTCATAAGTCTAACGATTCCTTAGGAATTTGATTAAAGAGCGCAGTGCATCTTGGTAAAAAGTTCCTCGCTGCCATCTTTAGCGTAATCGTCTATTGACCTCTCATCGCTTCTATAGAGTTTCTTAATTTTCTGGGACGCCCATTCGCTTACTGATAAGTGGGTTCTTACTTCTTATGTTGAAAAATGACTACATACACGTTTTTTATATAAGAAACTGGTTTATAAGAAATTATTACAAGAATGGCAACAAATTTAAGAAACTCTAGTACTATGCTTGAATTGCTAAGAAATTTTTAAAGCCAAATACAAGGATATATATACACACTATACAAGGAATGTTAGTAATATTCATGATAAATTTATATTTTGAATCAAATAGAACTCTCCTTCTTGCTAAAAATTATGCTGTCTGTCAAGAAACGAATACATGGCAATGGTAGAAACTACATGCATCCAAAAAGTAAGAAACACATTAAGAAACTTTCAGTACTAAAAAGCTGAAATTTTCACTTGAAATTAAGAAACTTTTAGTACTATGGGCTTATCCAAGTTTCTTATGAAAGAAGAAACGTGTATCAGATCAGGCCTGACTGAAATATATGCAAAAAATAATTCTGAAGCTACTTCGAACACGAGTGATATACCGACGAAATTTGAAAAGCAATAGGCTGTATAGGGAATTGTTACCAATTCTTTGAAAAGCGAAGCGTTTTTGCTAAATAGTACTAGATTTTACAGGAGTGTGATGCCTCTTGAATTTGCCTTTGTTGAAGATGCTTTTCCAAATCGAAAAAGACCCTCAGCAGAGCTCAATTTACTTCAATTTCTTTTCTATTGACTATGGTGATGTGATTTACCACATTCCATGCAAGGAGATCAGTCTCATTAGCCGTGGTAATATCCTGATGCAAAAACTCGAATCGGTGCAATATTCTGCAGCATTAGCAGTAACAGGTACATGGAGAGGGACCTCACGTGAAAAGCTGTATCAAAAGCTAGGATGGGAATCCCTGTACTCTAGAAGATGGAGCAGACGACTTTTTATGATCTACAAAATCATTAACAACCTGATGCCAGATTATACAAGAGATCCTATTCCACAACTGAATCAGCCTAATTATGCTTTTCGCAATGAACCTGTTGTTGGTCAAATTAGGGCAAGAACTGAAAAATATAAGTCAAGCTTTTTCCCAGACAGTTTGCATGAATGGAGTAAACTTGACCCTGAAATCAGAGAATCTTCTTCCATCAGTATATTCAAGAACAGATTGCTTTCGCTAATTAGACCACCTTCTAACCCTGTTTTCGGTATTTATGATCCACGAGGGCTTTCTTTATTAACTCAGCTTAGGGTAGGGTTGAGCAAACTGAATTTTCACAAATTCAGACATAATTTTAGTGACACCATCAACCCGATGTGTCCAATCAACGACGGTCCTGAGGATACGGAACACTACCTATTGTTGTGCACTTCTTTTGAAGAACAAAGGCGTGACCTCCTCGCTGGTGTCCTTCCGGTGCTGCACTCATTTGAAATTGTTGACGTTCCAAATCCTGTCCTTTTACAGATTCTTTTGTACGGCGATAAAAAGTTGCCATTTGAAGTAAATAACTTCATCTTAAAATCAACTATCTTGTATATTTCAAGAACGGAACGCTTCGTATAATATCATGGTCCTCTTCATTAAATATCCCTAAATCTTGTGTCCAACGGCCTAACCTACTTATTTGTAATTAGAAAGTATTGTAAAATGTAATATCTATTATATATATATGTCCCCTTAAAGGTCAATGTTTTTTTTTCTTTTTTGTAGTTACGTGTAGTTTTAGCAATTATTTCTCTCTCTAGTAGTTACGTTCAGTGGCATGTTCGCATTTCCTGTTTTATGTTTTATGTTGCCATGAGGTAGTCGTAGTTTTCGCTCCAATTGGTATTGTATTAGTAGTAGGGTATGGTATTTTGTAAGTAATGTTGAAAGTAATATGTATTGTAAGTTATTAAATGATATATAAGAAAAAAAATTCTTTTCTAACCTCAGCAATTAACATAGACTTGCACAAGTCGTCTTGAAAGGGACAGACAACGAACTAATGATTCTCCTTTACTTTTCTTTCAAGACAACCAAGGCAAGTCCCCAGTTTACTGCATTACAGTAATATTCGTGAACGACTTGGGGGAATGAAAGCTGCAAATTGTAATAGGCCTGTAGCTTCTTGGGCTTCTTATAATTGGCTTCTTATAAAGAAAATTACAACAGCCTAAAAACGCTTGGTTATAAAGGGAAACCCATAAAGCAGTTGCAAATTCAATTGCAACTTCAAAAAACCGTTTTATTTGGAGAAAATTGCATTCATTCAAAAGAAACAGGCAACTCATCGTAATTTTTAGTTTCAATAAATTCAATAAATTTTGGATAATTCAAGCTAGAGTACCGGTGCGAAGGATAACCAAAGGATGTTTTGATTGCAAGCGACGAACCCAAGAACCATCACATCAAAAGATGGCTGATCTCCCTGCTGATCGAGTCACGCCAAACAACCCACCCTTTACGTCAGTTGGTGTAGACTATTTTGGCCCATTCCTTGTGAAAAGAGGACGAGCAATGGTAAAGAGATATGGAGTTGTGTTCACATGTTTAGCAGTCCGTGCAGTGCACATCGAAATTGCTCATTCATTGGAAA
Source organism: Aurelia coerulea (assembly GCA_039566865.1). Taxonomy (NCBI): domain Eukaryota; kingdom Metazoa; phylum Cnidaria; class Scyphozoa; order Semaeostomeae; family Ulmaridae; genus Aurelia; species Aurelia coerulea. Next base: position 19,225,986 of record CM076956.1, on the reverse strand, counting down.
CGAATTCTTTCATCAACGCACTGAGGAGGTTTATGGCGAGACGTGGGACACCAGAAGCGATGAGATCAGATAATGGGACAAATTTCAAGGGTGGTGAACGGGAGTTGAGAGAAGCAATAGAGCAATGGAACCAGGACAAATTGCATCAATTCTGTCTGCAACGAAAGGTACGTTGGATATTTAACCCACCTGCTGCGTCCCACATGGGCGGAATATGGGAAAGAATGATAAGATCAATAAGAAGAATTTTGAATGCATTGTTGAAAAAGCAAACAGATGATGAAAGCCTTAGTACCCTCATGTGTGAAGTGGAGTCAATTTTGAATGCTATACCCTTGACAAAGGTATCTGATGATTCACGTGACTCGAATGCATTGACCCCAAATCATTTATTGCTGCTGAAATCTGATGCTGTTTTGCCACCTGGAATTTTTGATAGAAATGATCAATATTGCAAGAAATGATGGAGACAAATACAGTATATGGCAAACGTGTTCTGGAAGCGATGGATGCGGGAATACCTACCAATCTTGCAAGCAAGACAGAAATGGCAAACAGTTAAAGGAAATCTGGCAAAGGATGACATCGTTCTGGTTGTGGATAGATCTTCGCCAAGAAACTGCTGGCCATTAGGAAGAATTTTGGAAGTATATGCTGGGAGAGATGGATTAATTCGATCTGCGAAACTGAAAACCCTTAGCGGAGAGTTGGTGAGACCGGTAGAGAAGCTTTGCCTCCTGGAAGGACATGTCGTATGAAGCATTCGCACTCATTTGCAAGAAAGAAACAGTCAAGTTGGAGTTACCTGTTTGGGGCCGGGAATGAAGTGCAACAGCCCGTAGCTATAAAGTTTCTGCCAGCCCTTTCTTCGGCATCACAACGCTTATCTGCGACCTCAAGAATAGATCTACACAGCAGCTGGCTGCAGTAAAGTTTATAGCTACGGGTTGTTGCACGAAGCATGAAAAAGCGTGAATATCTTAAAACAATACATGGGACCATATAGAGTTCAAAGTTCAAATATAAGGTCAAAGCTCAACCATTCAATTCAACTAAATAAGGCAACAACAACAATAAATTAAAACAAGTACTTCAAACTTCGCATTTGCACTCTTCACATAACTCGCAAAATAAGTGTAACTCGCAACTGCAACTCGCAACTCGCACTTTACCATATCACGCTACAGCTATTTGAACTATTTTTATTATTATTATTATTTCTTTCTTTGAAGTAGGCTTGAAATACACGAGATAGCAAAATTACTGCTAATTTAGGCCTACTATTTAGCAAACATATAAAAATGAAATAAATGGGGATAAATGAAATAAATGAATGAAAACCATGCTTTAACCAACACTGAATCTAAAGGTGAACCAATAGCTGCTGCATACACCTGCTGGTCCATAATATCATCAAAACTGAATTTAACAGAACTCGTGGCAATGTTCAGCAGTTCAATGAAAAATTTCTTGGGCATGGATGGAAACTCATTGATACTATCATGTAGTGAAATGGCACAATCTGATTGGTTTCGTCAAAAGAGACGTTTTTAAAAAGACTTATGTTGACTGAGCACATTAACCCTATCTGGACCGGGCTTTTTTAGCATCCTCAGGCCAAGGGGGGGCCATTATCATTATCATTATCATTATTATTATTATTAAATTATTTACAGTTGGTATTTACAATAGCTTAAAATACACTAGCTAATTCAAACCAACTATCTACAAAGGCAAAATTTACAATAATAAATATATAGTGAACGATGAGAAAGAAGATAGACAACATCTTCAGAGAGCAGGCATCGACTTGACCTTTTGCGCTATTCATTTTCATTCAGTTATCTACTAACTAGTTTCGGCCACCAGGCTATCATCAGAGCAACAGAGGAGGCTGTCTTCTGAGCAAACAGATCTGACGATTGATACAAACGGACCAGGGAGAACTGGGTCCAAGAACTTATTGCATTTACCTTAAAAGGACATTAAATATATTTAATTGAATTATTCTCTATAAAAGCCGATGTAGTTATAAAATTCTTCAGTTGCTCTGATGATGGCCTGGTGGCCGAAACTAGTTAGCAGATAACTGAATAGAAAATGAATAGCGCAAAAGATCAAGTCGATGCCTGCTCTCTGAAGATGTTGTCTCTCTTCTTTCTCATCGTTCACTATATACAATAATACATGATTTCTGTTTTCGGAGAGATTTTCAAAGATATTGTTGCTGCAAGCAATTTTTGCATGTGCAATTTTCACCCTTCCATTCTTTTATCGATTTTTTGAAGCATACAACAGATGGTGAGATTTTTATAGAGTCAGGTAGGCTGTTCCAGAGGATGCTACCTCTAAAGGTCAATGAACTGGTCCCATAGGTTGTAGTTTCCGCTTGTGGTAGCATTAATAGTGAACCTGATCTTAGATTGTATGTGAGGTCCTTTCGCTGGAAAATATTCCAAAGAAAGGATGGATTTTCGCACGATATGCACTTATATATTTCTATCATCAAGTTACGTAGATTGTTTAAATGGACCCTAGTGTCATATATCTTTTGGAGAAGCTCTTTGAAGCTCGATGCATAGTCTTCAAGAAGTATTCTCAAGGCTCTTTTGTGAACTCTGTCTATTTCTTTGTTTTGCGTTTTACCACAAAACATCCAGATAAGTGGAAAATAATTGAAATTTGACTTTATAAATGTGTGGTACAGGATCTTCCCTTTCTTTTCATTGATGTAAGGTGCGACCCTTGAGAATGCACTGACTTTTCTGATAACTTTTTGACACAATGTTTTCACATGCTTGTCCAATTTCAGCTCATCGTCAACAGTTATCCCTAAATTAGCCCCCCCCCCCTCAGAACTCTGAATTGACAAGGGCTAGAAGGATGAAAATTGGTCGCAATGTGTAACTTAATGTGAAACTTCCAAATATCTAATTGATTTTACTCTAATTGTTGTATTTTTGATGACATCATCAATTTTCTTTGTTTTAGGCCAAAAACAGTACTCTTGCAGATTTAACTGTAAAAACTTTCTTGAGAAAAATATTATGCTTCTTATAACTTTAATTGACAGATAACATATCAAGGTTTCTGAAAAATATGTTTTGAAAAAATTATGAAATTTATAAACTTATATTCATTACCTGAATTCATTACATATATGACGTTATGAATGACGTAATACAAAAGAAAAACCAAAAAATAGGTTATTTCCATATTGTCTTATTGATTTATGGTTGCTCTGAAAATTTCATCAGTTTATCTCACTTCTGTCAAGAATTATCTTATCTTGAATCATCTTTCACACCTGGTGAAGAGCAAAGCTCGAAACGTTGTGTTTTATCAATTTCTCAGTACATTGTCGTTTTATTAAAAAATACTTGGTTCATATGCCCATGACGTACTACACGCAAACAAACATTGTTATCTAAGAATTATCTTAGTTTGAAGTTATAAAGGGTTTGACTGTAACACAAGCAAGATAAAACTACTCTCTGAAAAAATTATTATATTTCCAGAAATGCATGACAGATCTTGTAGAAATTTTGGTGAAAGATGTGAACAGGATAGTTAGGAAAAGTCACGAAAAATAATTTGCCTAGAAATTATCATAAAAAAGATTCCCAGACAAAACTGGCGGGGGGGGGCTATTTTAGCCCCCCCTGGTCCAGATAGGGCTAACGATCGTTTTGTATTGAACATGAAACTCTATATAGTTTGACGAATGAAAAGGAGTCCTTGGTGCAGTTTTTTTTAACAGTGCTTGAAAAGTGGCTAAAAAATACCAGTAAGCTACCTGTCCAGGTCATGTTGCGTGCAGCATGGGCTAAATGGAACATTTTGCTTGTGTTTTTTAGATAGACCAGAGATGCGAGGACGTTGAACATGTTTGGTGAATCCTGTACGGTAATAAACTCCATGGGGTCTTTTATTTTGTTTGGCAAATGCCAAATGGCGTTACAATAGACCATTTCGCAATTTAGAGAAAGGGACTGAGGAGAGCGCGGCCCTTTCTGACAGCCTTGGCAACGCAAGGATTAATTCAAGGTGCAGTGATGACCAATTTGTGCAGTGATAAATCGAAAATTGTAGAATCTCCTGTGGAAAATTTTTGCGCTCGGTGTTTACTCAGATGATAAGAGTTTTTAAGAAACTTTCGATATTGTCTCAAAGTTTCATTATCTTACAGAAAATATGTGTATGCTTCCTATGCTTCCATGAGTGTACAAAGTGCCATACACTCAACCACAACATCTGTAAAACTGTGACGACTTGGAAACTTGTCTAAGTCACCTTGACTGTAGGTGAGGAGCAAGATGGTGCTCTGTGGTGAACTTGCTGCCATTTTGAAGTCGAACTGTCGAATTTTCAAATTTCCCGCGCTCACTCAAGTGCATAAATTCCCTTCTAAATACAACAATATGGGATATATTTTGTCGATTATGGAGGTAATTGTAGAACAATATGTTTTATATCTCGAAGATACAACTAACAGAGACTATAGATGTTGTAAAGTCGTTTGAAAATTAAATTCCTTCTTTAAATGCGAGGCGTAGCAATGGTCAATTTAGGACGGCTGAAGGCCTACAAGTCTTCAGGCAGAGGGAAGTAATGGTAGACACGTTATCTGTTTAAAAGAGTCTGTATTTAAACGTGTATATTGCCATGTTTAACAAAATAAATTTTCCAACTTCGAATTATCGTTTCCCCATGCATCAGTCTTTATTTAAAAAACAGGCAGATTCCGATGAATTACCCAATTTTTTTGAAAAGCACGCAGAAAATGGGAAGTTGTGCTGCTTCGCCATTTTCATTTAAAAAATATAAGTTAGTAATTCAAAACGTTGATTCGAATTCTACTAATGCAATAACAGTAAATATCTTGTCATGTGCCAACGCCTCAGCTGCTTATTAAGAGATGTAACCAACTAGGCCAATGGTGTAAAAATAGCCAAAATGAGCATATTTTCTAAGGGACGCTGCGAGGCCGCACTAGCGTTCAAAAATTCAAAAAAAAATAGAGGACTGCCTTTATGCAATTATTGCCAGCCCTGTTAATTTGAACGTATTTGAAGGAAAGACCTTAAAGTTATGACGCCTTAAAGGTACAACATTTTCAGACAATCACTTACAAAATTGTTGAGCCACCCTGAAAAAAATGAGTTTTTTGGCCCCCCTTTCCCCCATGTCAATGTTGTTTGGAAAAAAGTACTTGGCCATGCTGACAGACGTGGTTTGGCAACTTTTTAGTGGTTTTTCAACATTGACTAGGGGGGAGGGGGGAAAGCAGAGGCAAAAAACTGAAAATCTGAGGGTGGCTCAACAATTTTGTAAGTGATTGTCTGAAATGCTCGCAACTTCGACTTCAGTTTACACAAAGAGTACCGAGGCCAACTGCATGAAATTTTGTACTTGGCATGTTATTGACACATAGTTTCAAAATGTGTTGTTTTTAAAATTTTTTACCAACTGTAAATAATTTACGAGATTTTTGAAAAAGGCACTTTTTCGCCATTTTGCAAGAAAATAGCATAATTGCATAGTTTTCTCGAAATTTTCATTTTTTGACGTACTTTCCCTTTAGCTTCAATCTTGTAAGATATTGATATGATTCTTAGTTTCATTTGCCTTCAATCATACTCTGGCAACTGCGATGCAACTAGGGTGGGAGAGGGTATTTTCGTTTGGCCTATTTGTATGGAATTCTCCCTTTGACTGGCTATATTGTTCTTAAACGCTGTTCATAAACGTCATTTTTACAACAGAATTTTATAGTGATGATATTCTATATGTTTGAGTGATACAATTGAATAAAATGTTCTATTTACAATTATAATCGATATACGACTGTAACATTGCCATCTGGTTCGTGTGTGTTCATGGTGAATTACGTCATCAGTGCTCGCCACAAGGCTCACTACAATGCTCACCAACATTGCTCGTTTGTATTCCTTGTTTCTAACGAAGAAAAACGAAAAAACTTTGCGCAAAACGCATATTATCTTGTGAGTATGAGCAGACACTCTCACTGCAGACCAATGAAAATAAAAAATCTCCGCGGTGAGTTGAAATTGAACCAATTTACCAACATTGCTCGTTTTTAGTACCTTTAAAATATTTTTGAAATCCTTTTTAGTAGCTATAAAAGTGGGAATTGTTGAAGTTTTAGTCATTTTGCATCTAATCAGTGTAGAATTTTTGAGTAAAACGCTAGCCTATGTGTACCCACGGGCTTTTGCTACATCTTGGGTGGCTTCGTTTATTTGTTCGTCAACTTTCTTGGACGCACAAGAAACTTTAAAAAGTGAGAATTGTTGGCGAGCAATGTTCAAGATCACTCACTCAGTCTATCATTTAGTGATTTGACCTCTTGAACAATTGCAGTTCAGTGGTCCGATGATAAATTGTTTGTTATCGTTTATAAGTAGTTCCAAAAGAACTAATGCTGGTTTCAAAGGGGAAACATATACCCTTTTCATTCATTTGGCATTTAAAGAATAGAGGAATATTGGCCAATAAAGCATGGAGCCGTTATTGTCACCCCTCAAGCAGCATGACAAATACTGGTAGCAACATTACTTTGCGATTGCGAACCGAACAAACAAGGTTAAACAATTTTCTCAGTTGTCATATGTTTTAAGGTGATGCACTGCAAAAATCCCCATTCTTAATTCAAGAAAAAAAAACTTAAAACAAGATAATTTTTCTCATTTTGAGCAAAATTATCTTGTCCCAGGAGCAAGAAAATATTTCTTGACAAGAATTCTTGTCAAGATTTTATTTCTTGTTTCAAGATTTATTTTTCTTGAAACAAGAACAACTTTTCACCTGTTGTTTTCTTAAATCAAGAAAATATTTTTTCTCACCAAGATCTATTTTCTTATTTCAAGATGTATTTTCTTAAAACAGGAATCAGGTCGGCGGAAGATTTTCTTGAATCGAGAATACTTTTCTTGAAACAAGATAATTTTTCTTGAAAACAACAAGAAAAATTATCTTGTCCCAGGAGCAAGAAAATATTTCTTGATAAGAATTCTTGTTAAGATTTTATTTCTTGTTTCAAGACTCATTTTCTTGAAACAAGAACAACTTTTCGTGAGTTCTATTCTTAAATCAAGAAAATATTTCTTCTCGCCAAGATCTATTTTCTTGTTTCAAGATATATCTTCTTTAAACAGGAATCAGCTCGGAGGAAGATTTTCTTGAAACAAGATCATTTTTCTTGAAAAAACCAAGAAAAATCATCTTGTCCCGGGAACAAGAAAATTTTTCTTAGCAAGAATTCATGTTGATGTATCTTTTCTTGTTACAGGATTATTATCTTGAAACAAGAATAATTCTTTAAGAACGATTTCCTCAAATTAACTCGTTTTTAAAGCAAGGTAAAATTTTCTGAAAAAGAAGAAATATTCTTCTAGGAGCCAGTACATGTTTGTATATATAAGATAAGTCATATTGCCATATTAACTCAAGTTTTTGTTCCCAGAATTTCTGTCGTAAAATGAGAATTAGATTAAATTGTCTTCAGTCAAACAACTTTATCTTGGATCCAGATGAATCACCGGGAATAATACAATATACAGATATATCCCCGGAACCGGGATAAATCCCCGAAATTTAGATACTTTTCCTTTCTTTCTTCGTAAGCTATTGCCCCGCGTATGGCCCAACTTTCACAATATTCTGGCTATTTAAAACAAATTCTGTCGCGTACTTTCATCGCATGTGTAAATGCATCAATACTACGCGGGCGGGTAGATCGTCTTCATAAAAAACTATAACGGTCTCCTTATTCTCGGGACAGTAAGGGAACACCAAAGAGCAGTTGTGATCGCATAGCCTCGTTGGCAACTGGTTTTCAAATATGCTTTCTGTATTTCTTTATGTATCATTGAAAAATTGTTAAACTAATTGATATGGACCCAGACCCTGTCCTGAAAAGGCCCTCTCCATGTGAAACGGATGTGCCTCCAGACTAATACACGCCAAAATGTTGGCAGTTATAGCCTGAAATCAGTAAGGCTCCGGGAGACCATAAAAAGAACAATGTGTCTTCTTCTGGTTTGAAGGGGTTTTGGTCAACAGTAAACTGTTGCGAACACTAAGATAGGTGTAACATCGGCAGATGCCCGGCAGATGTTATTTGGAATGCAAGCACAACTGCTTTTTAACTGGAAATAGATGGAATTCATTTTCGTTAAATTGGCGGTAAAAGCAACTCTAAAGAATCTTAGGCTCAGCTTCCAATAAGCTGCTCCAACAAATTTATAAAATAATAAAGTAGTAAAGTAATGAAATACATATCTTTCTTCTGAATTCAGACGGAACATATTCTTGCAATTGGCCTCCATGCTCAAGGTCTTTTCGTGGCCTCCTTCAAACTTTACTTTCGCTTCCAACCCACACTCAACGAACTCACACGACAACGAATTTGAATTTCGAACATTTTCTTTCATTGTTGCACACAATAAACCATGTTCCCAGGGTGATAATGTGAGGGTGATAATGTGTGAATGTCGCTAGTATTTTAGGCGATAGTTAACACGCTTTTGACAATAGAGGAAAATCGCCTGGACAATCGCAGTTCTGGACGGGTTTGTTTCTCAACATGAATTTCATTGTGCTCTTTGCTTTAAGTATTGTTTGAGAAGATATAACGAATATCAGTCATGGGAAAACCGTTATTGTTTCTAAAGTGCTAATGCATTTTCTCAAGGTGGTATTGTGCCAATGTCCCTAGACATTAATCACTACTGTTGTAGACAAATAGAGCACAATATTCTTTACAATCGCAGTTCAGGAAGGATTTGTTTCTTAGAATGAGTCTGTTATGTTTGTGATCTGTTGAGCATATCTCTCTCCCGAGGTCTCTCCTGCTGACAAACAAGTTTTCTGGTTTGGTTTTGAGACTTTTTTGTAGGATCTTTCTTGTTCTAAGATTATTTGATAACGTGGGAAAAAATTCCTTGGCTGGTGAAGGAGAGAATGTTTCTGCTATGTTTCTACTAGTTTGAGGAACAGTATTAGTTTATTGAATACCCTTTTAACACAGGAATCATCGTTGTCAAGTGACACTTGGAAATTCCTTTCTCTAAAACTTTTGAATGTCGGTTCGGTCTAGTATGTTTAAAATACAAGTATTTTTTATGAGAAACCGCTTGCAAGAAATGGTAGGCACTATTTTTTATAATGTGTTGACAATGTACAGTTATAGCAACTGTTTGGACATTATTTTACTATTATTTTGAGTGCAAATTATGTTATTTACTTGTTTGAGATTTTACTAAGTAATTTGGGAGCCCTTTAGACAAAACAAAATTAAATCTACCCTTCCAGCAATAAAGATATAAGAAACACGTAAGAAACTTTTGGTAGCCAAATGGCCCAAAAATTTAAGAGACAGCAGCCCCGGAACCCTAGTTTCTTATAAAAAAATGAGTGTATGTCGGACTGTAAATCTATTAAAACCAGACGGAATGGAAACTCTACTGTCTTTCGGGACAACGCACTGACGAGAGTGGGGAGGAAGAATGACAGGAGTACACGTTTTTTTATATAAGAATCTGGTTTATAAGAAACTAGTACTACGATGACCAAAAATTTAAGAAACTCTAGTACGTCTAGTACTACGCTCAAGAACAGTTAAGAAACTCTTAAAATTCAATTTCTGTATGTCTCCTGTATTCTATGTCTCTCTAACAAGGTACCTTCATCTTTTTTAACTTTTAACTTCAAAATTGGTAATTTTTTTCCTGAATGTGCATGGCTTATTCGTGATGACAATGTCAATGTAAAATGGAAGCCCTTTGTCGAGAAGAAGCCTCAAATTTGAACAACATCGCAATTTTAGGCCAAAAAAATAAGAAACTAATTAAGAAACCTTTACTATTAAAACACCGAAATTTTCATGCGAAATTAAGAAACTTTTAGTACTAAGTGCTGATCCAAGTTTCTTATAAAAAAACGTGTAGTTACCATAATTTGCAAACCTATTTTGATCTACAAGAGTGGTAATCAATGATTATTGGTGAGATCACATTTATCATGCTTAGAAGGGGGTCAGCAACAATTTTCCTAGATCTAGTAAGTACTTCTTCGGTATCAAATAATCTTGAAACAAGAAAACTTCGAGTCTAAAAGATCTGAAAACCAGAAAAATTGCTTTTTGATAAAATCTCATCTAACTTGGTAAGAAAAAAATTCTTAAAACAAGTGTCCTTCCTCAAATCAAGAAAACGTTTTTCATCCAGTATCAACTAATCTTAAAACAAGACAGCTTAGAATCTGACAAAATCTTAAAACTAGAAAGCGATAAGATCTCATTTAACTTGGTAAGAAAAAATTCTTAAAACAAGAGTCCTTCCTCAAATCAAGAAAATATTTTCCATCCAGTATCAAATAATCTTAAAACAAGGCAGCTTAGAATCTGACAAAAATCTTAAAACTAGAAAACTTGCTCTGCGATAAGATCTCATTTAACTTGGTAAGAAAAAAATTCTTAAAACAAGTATCCCTCCTCAAATCAAGAAAATTTTTCTTGAAAGTAGAAAAGCGTGCATTTGGTTGAAATCATACTTTATCTTATCAAGAAAAGAAATCTTAAAACAGGTATTTTTTCTTAAATTTAGAAATATTATCTCAAAACAAGAAAACAAATCTAAGCTAGTTTTTGGAATTTTTCAGTGCAAAAAACGATAGCTATTTCTTGCACCAAAAGCAAGGCACACGATTGATGAATTTATAAGAGGTTTTGGCCAATGTAATTGCCAATTCCCATTCTTACGATCTCGTAACGACGAGAGCAGAGTTGGGAGAGTTGGATAAAGAATTGGGAGCAAGGGTTTGGTTTTCGAAGATGACATCACGAAATCGTTTGTTCTGGCCACGTTGGATGTCACAGCTCTTGCCATTCTAGAGCGTTGCAAAGTCATATGTTTGTTATTGATTGAAAGTTCATTGGAATTGTATGTTTGCATTTTCAGTTTGTGGTCCTCTTCTTGCGAGATAGAAAAGTAAGTACCTGTTAAATTCGTCTCTAATTCATAACGACGGTGCGGTGTTTTGTTAGGCCCGTAAAGTTCACTTTTCCTGTTGTTCATCCTACCCCTCAACATTAATTCTTTGATGTATTTATGTTAATCTAAAACTGAAAAAATATCCAGAAACTGCTCTAAATTTGTCATCTTTTGAGGAGTTTTGGAGATACTTAACACACAGAATAAGACCTTCGAGGCAAAGTATCTATTCTCCATGTGCATACGTTTCAGCCATTACTGAAATCATTACTATGGCAAGCCACAGTGAGGTAAATGAGGTCAAATTCAAAACTTTGGCATTTCTCCAAATTTTGAAATAATTTGTAGCAACGATGATTAACTGTGTATTAGAGTATTGGGAACAGGTCTGTGAAGAAATTTTGTGAAAATCTTCATGCTCCTTCTGTCGATTTATATTTTGGTGAATGGTGGTAAAATCATCCAAAAGCGGGCTAAAATCCAAAAAAGTAGCCTAAAATCTAACATTTCAAATCTCCCGGTTGGTTGTCGGTTCCATTTGATTGGTTTAAGGCGTGTCACGAGTCAATTTTGTCAGCCAGTAAGGATTTAGTGCCTATCTTTTGCCACATTTAAAAGAAGATTGAAAGATGATTTATAAAAAATTAGTTTTAACAAATTTTTTTGGGTATTCAGTTTTTCATATTATCTATCTAATTGTTTGCCACGAAAAGCAGTTCTTTAGGACTGATGGGGCTACCGTGCCTAAAAAAGTAAAAATAGAAAAAGAAAAATAGCGTGACAAACTGCCTTGAAAAACGCTTGAAAAAAGCAAAACTAAGTCCATCCTGGGCATTCTAGAGGTCATATTTACAAAATGTTTCCAGGGGAAACTCCATACAAAATGTTACACTCCATACATCCTCTGGCAACAAGAAATTTTGCCACACCCAATGCCACACCCTTTCGAGCCGAAAAACTGCGATTTACGCTGTTTTGTGCAGTGATGAAAAATCCTTAAATCAATGCCGCAACAGGGAAATCTTGGGAATCCCTTCTTCTGCAGTGCAGCTTGCGGCTCGCTCGCATTTCTCTCCAAATTTATTTCCGATATATTTGCAACTTTCAAGAGTTATATGCATGCTTTTTTAGTAATTGTAAAAAGATTCACATGCACAAAACGAGAAGATTTAGCACACTGAGCCCTTTCTGTCTTGTGTCGCCATCAGAGAGTGACGTAAAACAGAACTAAATGAAATCTTGTTCTACGGTTTACTTATACATGGCTATGATTAGGTGACCGATGGATTTATTTGTTCACTGGAACAAGGGCAGATTTTGTAATACAATAGCAACAGCTGCATTTGATTGACACCTCAATTCAAAGCGATTAGCGGCTGCAGACAAAGGAAATTCTCTCAACTACTAATTCAAAACAAACAAAGCAAACGTTTCCCTGAAACTGGTAGGGTGGTTTAAGGGTGGTTAAACTGGCCTTGTGCAAGCGAAGGGTGGTTTTTAAGAGAAGTTATGTGCTTTAAAGCGAAAGAAGAAGGGTAAATCTTAAGTTCTATCTGGTGGATTTGGTTTATTTGATTCAGAAGCCGAGCAAAAGGCATTGTAATTCTCGTGTATTTAGGGCTTAAGTGAAACTATCACAAAACAGCTCCTGAATGTGATGCAATAGGCTGAACTTATATGTCGTTCAGAGAATATATGTCGTTCAGAGAAAACAAATTCTGTTAATACTGAGTTCAGAGAATACGAATACAAGTTCAGCCTTTTGTATCACATCTAAAATGTTGACTGGAAAAATAGGCCGTTTCTTTCTCATGCCATCTAAGGCTTGAATTTGAGCAGGTTTATGGATCTTCTTTTCGACATGAAAATGCCGTGGTAAAACCAAAACCAACATCTTAAAATACAATTTAGCCTTTAAGCAATGAAATAAAACAAAGTTTTTGAAAATCGGTTCGATGGTTATGGACATGTAAGCCATCAAACAATGAAACATCATTTTGGGACACCCGGTATATGAGAATTTCTACCTCTCCTGGTGGCGGTGTGGTGTACAACGACATACCACCGACCACACCGACCACATACCACCGACCGCACTTACCACCGTCCGTTTACCGCACTTACCACCGACCATGACAGCCACCGACCACCGACCACCGACCACCGACCACCGACCATAACAACCACCGACCATCGACCAACAAACCACTTACCACTTACCACCGACCAAGAAAACCACTTACCACCGACCAATTTTTTTGCAATTTTTTCTCAAAAATGTCCTTTGTGCACGAGTAGTCTGAATATAGTTTCGCACTATAAGTTCGTAGTTATCGCTTCTGATTAGACTGATGGATGCTCAAACTACCACTCGTGGACTTTCACACTGAAAATTTGGACGATATTGTTTGTTCCCCTAATAATGTTTCCCTCGGATGGTCCAGGATGGCCTAAGTTGCCTAAGTAGGCGGCTCAAGCCTCAGATGATAAAACGCCTCAAAACTAAAGTTTTCAGTAATGTTAGCAATGAACAAAGGCTACAAGGGTTCAGATGAATGTCTCCTCAATCCAAGAACCAACTAACCTTCAGCGTGGAGTTCCTCATTTTAGAAGGCCAATAGCGAAAACTACGGCCATACAATAAGTCTAGCAAATAATAAGTCAAGAATTTGGGCCAGTACTGAAATTTTCTTAAAATTATCAGATTTTGAATACTCAGAGTTTCTTACAAGTTTCTTGAAGGTTCCATAGCATTCTTCATGTTCATTACCTGTGCCCCGTGAACATTTGAAAACAAGATTTGCTATGCCTTTCCAATGTTTACACATTACCCAAGTGCCTTACGAGCACGAGTGGGGGGGGGGTACTTGGTCTACGAAAATACGGGGACGTGCCGCTGGAAAAATCTGAAAAGGCACCCTGTCCCAGAGCAAAATTTCCAAAAATGATACCCTGTCCGGGAGTAAAATTGTAAAAACGATACCCTGTTCTTGAGTTTCTTAATACAAAATTGTACGCTGCCTTGAGATTTAATAGAAAGTTGATAGAAATCTATCAAAAACGTGGAAATGTTGCCATCCAAACAATTTAAATCACACTCGCGGAGTGCAAATGGTTTACAACGACGTTACGAAGTCAATTATACAAAATATGGACCCTGTCATGGAACCGACTGTACAATGGTGATACCCTGTCCCGGAGTAGGAATCCTGAAAATGATACCCTGTTCGGCGGCAAAATGCCAAGGATTTCCATTATCAAATACATAGTTTCTTAACTTATATATTCCCAGTACTAGAGTTTCTTAATTTTTTGGCGATCTGAGAGTTGAATTCCTTATGGGCAGTTTCTTATATAAAAATACGTGTAATAATAATACAGTTGTTTAAAGTGCGTTGATCGTTGAGATAGAAATAAAAAGTTTAGAAAACTGCGCCCTCAGTTTAATAAACAGATTATTCAGGAATGGATCTACATTTTTGATTACAAAGTCCACTTTGTAATCTAAGAAGGGGCTTCGATGTCAGTCAGAAAGAAAGAAAGAAAGTAAGTCAGTCACGCTCGTTAAAAAAATTGATTAACGTTTTATCTCTGCTAATTGGCACTGAAATAAAGAAAGCGCACTGAAAGCGCATACAAGACAGAAGTTTCCCGCGATCCTATAGCAGCATTTGACGTCGGCTTATTTCATGTTAGACAGATTTGACACCGTAAGATGGATAAATCACCATGATGTTACCCTGGCCCAACAACAAATTTACTCAGAATTGGCACGTTCTTGACTTCATTAGCAGCTTAATGATGTTAAAACAATCGTTTTCTAGAACGAACGCATCATTAGCCACTTATTGATAGTACTCATTATGCAAATAAGTCAACCTTGGAGGATGATGTAACCGGCGGCCTGCACAGAGGCTTGCATTCGCAGTATCACCGAAGGTAGAAGGACCGCCCTCCTACACAGCTACGGATGCAAACGTCGCAGGTGAAGTTGAGAGGAAAGGTGCAGAATTCCAGCAAACAATGGTCCCATTGACTGGGGGAAGGCACGTGATCACACTGAACCAAAACATCTTCATGCATGTGAATCTGCACAGAGGTTATTTTCGTGACTTCTTGTCTCAAACTAGATGCCCGCGAATAGAAACGTTCTGCAGGGTTCTGCATAAACATAAGTAATTTTGCATTATCGTAAATCTCACATGACATCTAATTTGAGACATACAAGGCGCTTGATTTTCTATTGAAGGCGACTTTAGCAGCAACACTCATCTCTCTGACTGTAGCTAATAACAGCATCAACGATCATTTGGGGTTATGAAGAAATCAATTTTCAGATTTTCTTATGCTTGCTTAGCTCAGGACGGACTTTGTAATCATCCAAAAGGATCTTATGTTTAGACATTTTTAGGCACTCGACAAAGTCTTTTAGAATTGAAAACATTTATAATTTAAGTTTGTTACAAAAACGTTGAGTTTGCAATTACAATTTGGTCGGTGGTATGTGGTCGGTGGTATGTGGTCGGTGGATTTGGTGGTCGGTGGTCGGTGGTCGGTGGTTTTCATGGTCGGTGGTCGGTGGAGCTGGTCGGTGGTCGGTGTGGTCGTTGGTGTGTGGTCGGTGCACTGGTCGGTGTGGTCGGTGGTAAGTGGTTGTACACCACACCCCTGGTGGCACCTTGCTCAGTTAGAGCCTGGTAAATCGCTGCTAGCCACTTTATCGTTTACTCATGCATTGAAAATGTTGTTCATGTCTTGCCACCCCCTACTTCTGTCAAAAGAACATCTTCGAGTTTCTTTCAAAAACGAGGGGAAATTGGTTTGTATAGATAGGGAAGGGAAGGAATCTATCCGAAAAATACTGGAGAGTGATTGAGGGTATTGGAAGAGTCACTCTAAGCCAAAGTAAAGGTATGCTTTTACAAAATTTTCCCAAACGAACGATGATAAATTGTGACAAACCATGATAGCCTTGAAATAAGAAAATTTAAGACAATATAAAATTCTGTTTCCTCAAAAATTTTACTGTGGATGCTAATTTGAAAAACAATTGTTACGAAATGACCAAATTCTATTTTAGCACCGCTAATATTAGATTGCAAGAAGTGTTCTAAGCCAAAGTAAACGGCGTTATGCTTTATTTAGGCTCTCATTACGTCCACATGAAAACATTTTCTTGGAAGTTTAAACGAAGTGGTATTTCAAATGTTCAGCTCGTTTTGCTTGCTTCTTTTGTTTAGCTGTGCCATAATCAATCGAGAATTTGATAAAAAAGTATGATTTGTTTTAAAGCTGCCACGAAACTATCCGTCGCTTGCGAAATGTGAATTCACTTTTTCCAAAATATCTCAATTCACTTGACTGCTTGTAAATTGTAAAATTGTAAATTGTAAACTTACAAATTTTCCTGGACCAAGGCCCAGGCCCTCGTTTCACTTGATTTGCCCAAAGTTGCCTCCTTTTAAGGTAAAAATCTGGCTACACCACTAGAAACATGCACTTCTACGTTTTGTGGAAGCCTGCAAGAAGACAATGGACAGCGGAGGCATCGCAGGGGCTGTCCTTACAGACCTTTCGAAGGCTTTTGATTGTCTAAATCATGAACTACTAATAGCAAAATTGAATGCATATGGCTTCAGTAGATCTGCCTTGCTGTTTATCAATAGCTATCTCACCGACAGGAAGCAGAGGGTAAAGGTCAATGGTTCATTCAGCACATGGACAGAAACCGTCCTGGGAGTACCGCAAGGCTCGGTCTTGGGACCCCTTTTGTTTAACATATACCTGAATGACCTTTTTATGTTCCTGGAGGACACCGAAATCTGTAATTATGCGGATGACACAACTACTTATGCGTGTGGTCCTAACATCGAAAATGTCATCATGCATTTGGAGAATGAGGCCCTTAAGATAACTGAATGGTTTCCAAACAATGGCATGAAGCTAAATGAAGACAAATGTCACTTAATGATTTTTGGTGCAAAAGGGAGTAATGAAACAACAATTAAAATAGGCGAGGCCTATGTGAAAGAAAGTTCAGAGGAAAATCTTCTCGGTATAACCTTTGATAAATCACTTTCTTTCAAGCAACACGTCAAGACTGTTTGCAAAAAGGCCAGCCAAAAACTCCACGCTCTTGCTCGAATTTCACGATACATGGACACTGAAAAACTGCAGCAGTTAATGAGGGCGTTCGTTTTGTCCCATTTCAGCTACTGTCCTCTTGTTTGGATGTTCTATGATAGAGCTTTGAATCATAGAATAAATCATATTCAAGAAAGGGCATTACGCATTGCATATAAAGAATACGAGAATGATTTCGGTTTTCTCCTGGAGCAATCTAAATCGGTGCCAATCCATGTAAGAAACCTACAGTTGCTCATGACTGAAATTTATAAAACAAAATGCGGTCTGACTCCACCATTCATGAAGGATATTTTCATGCAACGAAATATTAGGTACTGCCTAAGGCATGGTAATGATGCTCAACTGCCAAAAGTACGAACTACGTCCTTTGGAGTTGAGTCCATTACTTACCTTGGAAATAAACTGTGGCAGCATTTACCGCAAGAACTAAAACAATTAAACAGCCTTCCTATGTTAAAAAAACGAATTAGATGTTGGAATGGTGGAACATGCAACTGTAGGCTTTGCAAAGTATATATCCCGCAAGTTGGGTTTCTAACATGATAGATTTTAACTCTGATTTGTCCTGTAATATATATTAATTTTAGTTTTATTGTAAATTATGTATATTGTAAATAGTAGGCCTTAATTAGCTGCAATTTAGCTATTCAGTTTTTAGCCTACTTTAAATAGAAATTTAATAATAATAATAGTAAAACATTACGAAGTAACTTTCAAACATGCTAGCTACAATCCTGGCCAAAAGAAGCTGGGACGCAGGCAAATTTCAGTGTCTTCATGATGTTTCCTAAAATATCGAGGAGAAAACATACGTTTAGAGTCTCCTAATCCCCCCTTCCCCCTAATTCAATGTTGAGAAGGTCGAAAGGCGTTTGATTCAAGCAACTTTGAGAAGGGGGGAGCGGGGGGCACGTAATCAAAGACCGAAGTAGTGCAATTTTATGATTTGTCCCAAGTATTTTGGCCAAGATTGTCTGAAAAATTGCTTTCACTACCTATCATATATGTTTCTATGAATCCAAATCTACTTGTATCAAATTTCTTTCACTATGAATGGATAGCCACTAACTGTGGGCTTAACTCCAGAGTACTTCAGATGTTAATGTTTTCATTGTTACTGGTTCATCCATCAGAACTATGACGTCATCAAATTATGCAAAATTTTCCCATGACGTTCAGCGAAACTCCTCTTGTGCACGAAACCTGCCAATGATTTTCGCCTGAAAACATCACACACAGTTATCAAAGAGAACTGAAAACAAAGTTCCTTTTGAATCAGTGCAAATTCTGCGCCTCCGCAGTGCAATTGTCTTATTTTCAAATGTACCGTTAGCCAATTCTCTAACTATTCATTCATTTTCAATGAGATTAAATTCGCTCCACCAAACTTGCATTCACCCTGGACGGCATTGAATGGTCTATTGTGCCCGATGAATTGTAACCCACAACTTTTTGTTGAAGAAGAATATACCTGTTGCATAGCAGCAAGGCGGATTTGCACAGACTGGAAAATTGAGAAAGGGATCAAATTTATCAACGCCGCTCCCTACTTTAAACATTAATAACGTCGGCAACGTTTGCCCCATTCTAACAAATTTTGTCTCATTCTAATGAGAAAAATGAGCTTTATTAGCCTATAGCAGTATTTGCATCGATATTTTCGTGAAATATGATTTCTGACGGTTCTCAATAGAGTTCAAAAGAAACTTATCCGGAACTGTTTATTTTAAGTTTTTTAATTTTGGAGCGCCGTGACATTTCCACCTTCCAGGCAATTTTTACTTGGTTTTTTTGCATGAATAGGAAGACTTTGATGTTAAAATGTGGAATCAGACGAATTTGCCAAAAAAGCGTGACTTATCCCAAAATTATGGGGCATTTTTCTGTGGAGCGCCGTTGTGAGAACCGAAGAATTCACAAGAAACCGGACCTCAAACAATGAGCCCAAAAGCTTTCTTGCAATGATAAGTCATTTTCAAAGAGCAGCGGAGTACACAATCTTACGATAGCGGAAGAAAGCTCAGAATCCTAATGTATGTCACTTTTTATAAGGGAATCTTTATGTGAGTGAAAATTGCAGCAATTTTGCCACGCCCGTTTTTAAGAAGGTGCTCAGCGAATTTAACGAACAACGCCTATTTCGGCATAGATAGCTGAGAACTCACTTCTTGTGTTGGGGATGACGGTGTTAAAATTTCACACAGAAATCTCTATGGGTTTTCAAGCTATGAGGTATTATTTGTTAACAATCATTTTCAGACAATCCTGGCCAAAAGAAGCTGGGACGCAGGCAAATTTCAGTGTCTTCATGATGTTTCCTAAAATATCGAGGAGAAAACATACGTTTAGAGTCTCCTAATCCCCCCTTCCCCCTAATTCAATGTTGAGAAGGTCGAAAGGCGTTTGATTCAAGCAACTTTGAGAAGGGGGGAGCGGGGGGCACGTAATCAAAGACCGAAGTAGTGCAATTTTATGATTTGTCCCAAGTATTTTGGCCAAGATTGTCTGAAAAATTGCTTTCACTACCTATCATATATGTTTCTATGAATCCAAATCTACTTGTATCAAATTTCTTTCACTATGAATGGATAGCCACTAACTGTGGGCTTAACTCCAGAGTACTTCAGATGTTAATGTTTTCATTGTTACTGGTTCATCCATCAGAACTATGACGTCATCAAATTATGCAAAATTTTCCCATGACGTTCAGCGAAACTCCTCTTGTGCACGAAACCTGCCAATGATTTTCGCCTGAAAACATCACACACAGTTATCAAAGAGAACTGAAAACAAAGTTCCTTTTGAATCAGTGCAAATTCTGCGCCTCCGCAGTGCAATTGTCTTATTTTCAAATGTACCGTTAGCCAATTCTCTAACTATTCATTCATTTTCAATGAGATTAAATTCGCTCCACCAAACTTGCATTCACCCTGGACGGCATTGAATGGTCTATTGTGCCCGATGAATTGTAACCCACAACTTTTTGTTGAAGAAGAATATACCTGTTGCATAGCAGCAAGGCGGATTTGCACAGACTGGAAAATTGAGAAAGGGATCAAATTTATCAACGCCGCTCCCTACTTTAAACATTAATAACGTCGGCAACGTTTGCCCCATTCTAACAAATTTTGTCTCATTCTAATGAGAAAAATGAGCTTTATTAGCCTATAGCAGTATTTGCATCGATATTTTCGTGAAATATGATTTCTGACGGTTCTCAATAGAGTTCAAAAGAAACTTATCCGGAACTGTTTATTTTAAGTTTTTTAATTTTGGAGCGCCGTGACATTTCCACCTTCCAGGCAATTTTTACTTGGTTTTTTTGCATGAATAGGAAGACTTTGATGTTAAAATGTGGAATCAGACGAATTTGCCAAAAAAGCGTGACTTATCCCAAAATTATGGGGCATTTTTCTGTGGAGCGCCGTTGTGAGAACCGAAGAATTCACAAGAAACCGGACCTCAAACAATGAGCCCAAAAGCTTTCTTGCAATGATAAGTCATTTTCAAAGAGCAGCGGAGTACACAATCTTACGATAGCGGAAGAAAGCTCAGAATCCTAATGTATGTCACTTTTTATAAGGGAATCTTTATGTGAGTGAAAATTGCAGCAATTTTGCCACGCCCGTTTTTAAGAAGGTGCTCAGCGAATTTAACGAACAACGCCTATTTCGGCATAGATAGCTGAGAACTCACTTCTTGTGTTGGGGATGACGGTGTTAAAATTTCACACAGAAATCTCTATGGGTTTTCAAGCTATGAGGTATTATTTGTTAACAATCATTTTCAGACAATCCTGGCCAAAAGAAGCTGGGACGCAGGCAAATTTCAGTGTCTTCATGATGTTTCCTAAAATATCGAGGAGAAAACATACGTTTAGAGTCTCCTAATCCCCCCTTCCCCCTAATTCAATGTTGAGAAGGTCGAAAGGCGTTTGATTCAAGCAACTTTGAGAAGGGGGGAGCGGGGGGCACGTAATCAAAGACCGAAGTAGTGCAATTTTATGATTTGTCCCAAGTATTTTGGCCAAGATTGTCTGAAAAATTGCTTTCACTACCTATCATATATGTTTCTATGAATCCAAATCTACTTGTATCAGACAATTTCTTTCACTATGAATGGATAGCCACTAACTGTGGGCTTAACTCCAGAGTACTTCAGATGTTAATGTTTTCATTGTTACTGGTTCATCCATCAGAACTATGACGTCATCAAATTATGCAAAATTTTCCCATGACGTTCAGCGAAACTCCTCTTGTGCACGAAACCTGCCAATGATTTTCGCCTGAAAACATCACACACAGTTATCAAAGAGAACTGAAAACAAAGTTCCTTTTGAATCAGTGCAAATTCTGCGCCTCCGCAGTGCAATTGTCTTATTTTCAAATGTACCGTTAGCCAATTCTCTAACTATTCATTCATTTTCAATGAGATTAAATTCGCTCCACCAAACTTGCATTCACCCTGGACGGCATTGAATGGTCTATTGTGCCCGATGAATTGTAACCCACAACTTTTTGTTGAAGAAGAATATACCTGTTGCATAGCAGCAAGGCGGATTTGCACAGACTGGAAAATTGAGAAAGGGATCAAATTTATCAACGCCGCTCCCTACTTTAAACATTAATAACGTCGGCAACGTTTGCCCCATTCTAACAAATTTTGTCTCATTCTAATGAGAAAAATGAGCTTTATTAGCCTATAGCAGTATTTGCATCGATATTTTCGTGAAATATGATTTCTGACGGTTCTCAATAGAGTTCAAAAGAAACTTATCCGGAACTGTTTATTTTAAGTTTTTTAATTTTGGAGCGCCGTGACATTTCCACCTTCCAGGCAATTTTTACTTGGTTTTTTTGCATGAATAGGAAGACTTTGATGTTAAAATGTGGAATCAGACGAATTTGCCAAAAAAGCGTGACTTATCCCAAAATTATGGGGCATTTTTCTGTGGAGCGCCGTTGTGAGAACCGAAGAATTCACAAGAAACCGGACCTCAAACAATGAGCCCAAAAGCTTTCTTGCAATGATAAGTCATTTTCAAAGAGCAGCGGAGTACACAATCTTACGATAGCGGAAGAAAGCTCAGAATCCTAATGTATGTCACTTTTTATAAGGGAATCTTTATGTGAGTGAAAATTGCAGCAATTTTGCCACGCCCGTTTTTAAGAAGGTGCTCAGCGAATTTAACGAACAACGCCTATTTCGGCATAGATAGCTGAGAACTCACTTCTTGTGTTGGGGATGACGGTGTTAAAATTTCACACAGAAATCTCTATGGGTTTTCAAGCTATGAGGTATTATTTGTTAACAATCATTTTCAGACTGTCTGAAAAATTGCTTTCACTACCTATCATATATGTTTCTATGAATCCAAATCTACTTGTATCAGACAATTTCTTTCACTATGAATGGATAGCCACTAACTGTGGGCTTAACTCCAGAGTACTTCAGATGTTAATGTTTTCATTGTTACTGGTTCATCCATCAGAACTATGACGTCATCAAATTATGCAAAATTTTCCCATGACGTTCAGCGAAACTCCTCTTGTGCACGAAACCTGCCAATGATTTTCGCCTGAAAACATCACACACAGTTATCAAAGAGAACTGAAAACAAAGTTCCTTTTGAATCAGTGCAAATTCTGCGCCTCCGCAGTGCAATTGTCTTATTTTCAAATGTACCGTTAGCCAATTCTCTAACTATTCATTCATTTTCAATGAGATTAAATTCGCTCCACCAAACTTGCATTCACCCTGGACGGCATTGAATGGTCTATTGTGCCCGATGAATTGTAACCCACAACTTTTTGTTGAAGAAGAATATACCTGTTGCATAGCAGCAAGGCGGATTTGCACAGACTGGAAAATTGAGAAAGGGATCAAATTTATCAACGCCGCTCCCTACTTTAAACATTAATAACGTCGGCAACGTTTGCCCCATTCTAACAAATTTTGTCTCATTCTAATGAGAAAAATGAGCTTTATTAGCCTATAGCAGTATTTGCATCGATATTTTCGTGAAATATGATTTCTGACGGTTCTCAATAGAGTTCAAAAGAAACTTATCCGGAACTGTTTATTTTAAGTTTTTTAATTTTGGAGCGCCGTGACATTTCCACCTTCCAGGCAATTTTTACTTGGTTTTTTTGCATGAATAGGAAGACTTTGATGTTAAAATGTGGAATCAGACGAATTTGCCAAAAAAGCGTGACTTATCCCAAAATTATGGGGCATTTTTCTGTGGAGCGCCGTTGTGAGAACCGAAGAATTCACAAGAAACCGGACCTCAAACAATGAGCCCAAAAGCTTTCTTGCAATGATAAGTCATTTTCAAAGAGCAGCGGAGTACACAATCTTACGATAGCGGAAGAAAGCTCAGAATCCTAATGTATGTCACTTTTTATAAGGGAATCTTTATGTGAGTGAAAATTGCAGCAATTTTGCCACGCCCGTTTTTAAGAAGGTGCTCAGCGAATTTAACGAACAACGCCTATTTCGGCATAGATAGCTGAGAACTCACTTCTTGTGTTGGGGATGACGGTGTTAAAATTTCACACAGAAATCTCTATGGGTTTTCAAGCTATGAGGTATTATTTGTTAACAATCATTTTCAGACAATCCTGGCCAAAAGAAGCTGGGACGCAGGCAAATTTCAGTGTCTTCATGATGTTTCCTAAAATATCGAGGAGAAAACATACGTTTAGAGTCTCCTAATCCCCCCTTCCCCCTAATTCAATGTTGAGAAGGTCGAAAGGCGTTTGATTCAAGCAACTTTGAGAAGGGGGGAGCGGGGGGCACGTAATCAAAGACCGAAGTAGTGCAATTTTATGATTTGTCCCAAGTATTTTGGCCAAGATTGTAGTTTACAAGTTAAATTTGAGCTTCTACAAATATGGGGACCCTAACAGCTAATTTCCCGGTAAGGAATTGATGCCCCAGTCCGCCCCTGTGGAAACATTACTATAGACATTAGCTTTTTCTTCAGTCTCATTTTAGCTTTACTGCATAAACAAACATCGATTAATTAAATGTTTATTTTCTCAAAGCAAACAAAATGTAAACACAAAAAGTGTCGATTAAATTACTTTAGTAGCTACAATTTATATTATAAACAGTATTGCACTCATCGTTCTTTAAAACTTTAGTTCTGCCTGTTCCTTCTTTTATAGCACTATATTAGTGCTGCAGAAACCATTCTTGGAAACATTTCTATAGACATTAGTTTTTTCTTTAGTCTCATTTTAGCTTTACTGCATAAACAAACATCGATTAATTAAATGTTTATTTTCTCAATGAAAACAAAATATATACACAAAAAGTGTGGATTAAATTACTTTAGTAGCTACAATTTATATTATAAAGAGTATTGCAATCATCGTTCTTTAAAACTTTAGTTTTGCCTGTTACTTCTTTTATAGCACTATATTAGTGCTGCAGCAACCATTCTTGGAAACATTACTATAGACATTAGCCTTTTCTTCAGTCTCATTTTAGCTTTACTGCATTAACAAACATCGATTAATTAAAAGTTTATTTTCTCAAAGAAAACAAATTATAAAAACAAAAACAGTGGATTAAATTACTTTAGTAGCAATAATTTATATTATAAAGAGTATTAAAATCATCGTTCTGTAAAAGTTTAGTTCTGCCAGTTACTTCTTTTATAGCACTATATTAGTGCTGCAGCAACCATTCTTGGAAAAATTACTATAAACATTAGTTTTCTCTTTAGTCTCATTCTAGCTTTACTGCATAAACAAACATCGATTAATTAAATGTTTATTTTCTCGTAGAAAACAAAATTAAAACACAAAAAGTGTGGATTAACGTACTTTAGTAGCTACAATTTATATTACAAAGAGTATTGCACTCATCGTCCTTTAAAACTTTAGTTCTACCATTAACTTCTTTTATAGCACTATATTAGTGCTGCAGAAACCATTCTTGGAAACATTTCTATAGACATTAGTTTTTTCTTTAGTCTCATTTTAGCTTTACTGCATAAACAAACATCGATTAATTAAATGTTTATTTCCTCAATGAAAACAAAATATATACACAAAAAGTGTGGATTAAATTACTTTAGTAGCTACAATTTATATTATAAAGAGTATTGCAATCATCGTTCTTTAAAACTTTAGTTTTGCCTGTTACTTCTTTTATTGCACTATATTAGTGCTGCAGCAACCATTCTTGGAAACATTACTATAGACATTAGCCTTTTCTTCAGTCTCATTTTAGCTTTACTGCATTAACAAACATCGATTAATTAAAAGTTTATTTTCTCAAAGAAAACAAATTATAAAAACAAAAAGTGTGGGTTAAATTACTTTAGTAGCTATAATTTATATTATAAAGAGTATTAAAATCATCGTTCTGTAAAATTTTAGTTCTGCCAGTTACTTCTTTTATAGCACTATATTAGTGCTGCAGCAACCATTCTTGGAAAAATTACTATAAACATTAGTTTTCTCTTTAGTCTTATTCTAGCTTTACTGCATAAACGAACATCGATTAATTAAATGTTTATTTTCTCAAAGAAAACAAAATTAAAACACAAAAAGTGTGGATTAACGTACTTTAGTAGCTACAATTTATATTACAAAGAGTATTGCACTCATCGTCCTTTAAAACTTTAGTTCTACCAGTAACTTCTTTTATAGCACTATATTAGTGCTGCAGCAACCATTCTTGGAAGCATTACTATAAACATTAGTTTTTTCTTTAGTCTCATTCTAACGTTACTGCATAAACAAACATCGATTAATTAAAAGTTTATTTCTCAAAGAAAACAAATTATAAAAACAAAAAGTGTGGATTAACGTACTTTAGTAGCTACAATTTATATTATAAAGGGTATTGCACTCATCGTTCTTTAAAACTTTAGTTCTGCCAGTTACTTTTTTTATAGCATTATTTTAGTGCTGTAGCAACCATTCTTGGAAAAATTACTATAGACATTAGTTTTCTCTTTAGTCTCATTTTAGCTTTACTGCATAAATAAACATCGATTAATTAAATGTTTATTTTCTCAACAAAAACAAAATATAAACACAAAAAGTGGGGATTAACGTACTTTAGTAGCTACAATTTATATTATAAAGAGTATTGCACTCATCGTTCTTTAAAACTTTAGTTCTGCCAGTTACTTCTTTTATAGCACTATTTTAGTGCTGTAGCAACCATTCTTGGAAAAATTACTATAGACATTAGTTTTTTCTTTAGTCTCATTTTAGCTTTACTGCATAAACGAACATCGATTAATTAAATGTTTATTTTCTCAAAGAAAACAAAATATAAACACAAAAAGGGTGGATTAACGTACTCTAGTAGCTACAATTTATATTATAAAGAGTATTGCACTCATCGTTCTTTAAAACTTTAGTTCTGCCAGTTACTTCTTTTATAGCACTATTTTAGTGCTGTAGCAACCATTCTTGGAAAAATTACTATAGACATTAGTTTTTTCTTTAGTCTCATTTTAGCTTTACTGCATAAATAAACATCGATTAATTAAATGTTTATTTACTCAACAAAAACAAAAGATAAAAACAAAAAGTGTGGATTAACGCACTTTATTAGCTACAATTTATATTATAAAGAGTATTGCACTGATCGTTCTTTAAAACTTTAGTTCTGCCAGCTACTTCTTTTATAGCACTATATTAGTGCTGCAGCAACCATTCTTGGAAACATTACTATAGACATTTGTTTTTTCTTTAGTCTCACTTTAGCTTTACTGCATAAACAAACATCGATTAATTAAATGTTTATTTTCTCAAAGAAAACAAAATTAAAACACAAAAAGTGTGGATTAACGTACTTTAGTAGCTACAATCTATATTATAAAGAGTATTGCACTCATTGTTCTTCAAAACTTTAGTTCTACCAGTAACTTCTTTTATAGCACTATATTAGTGCTGCAGCAACCATTCTTGGAAAAATTACTATAAACATTAGTTTTCTCTTTAGTATCATTTTAGCTAGACTGCATAAACAAACATCGATTAATTAAATGTTTATTTTCTCAAAGAAAACAAATTTTAAGAACAAAAAGTGTGGATTAAATTACTTTCGTAGCTATAATTTATATTATAAAGAGTATTGTAATCATCGTTCTTTAAAACTCTACTTCTGCCAGTTACTTCTTTTATAGCACTATATTAGTGCTGCAGCAACCATTCTTGGAAAAATTACTATAAACATTAGTTTTCTCTTTAGTCTCATTTTAGCTTTACTGCATAAACAAACATCGATTAATTAAATGTTTATTTTCTCAAAGAAAACAAAATTAAAACACAAAAAGTGTGGATTAACGTACTTTAGTACCTACAATTTATATTATATAGAGTATTGCACTCATCGTTCTTTAAAACTTTAGATCTACCAGTAACTACTTTTATAGCACTATATAAGTGCTGCAGCAACTATTTTTGGAAAAATTACTATAAACATTAGTTTTCTCTTTAGTCTCATATTAGCTTTACTGCATAAACAAACATCGATTAATTAGATTTTAATTTTCTCAAAGAAAACAAAAAATAAACACAAAAAGTGGGGATTAACGTACTTTAGTAGCTACAATCTATATTATAAAGAGTATTGCACTCATTGTTCTTTAAAACTTTAGTTCTACCAGTAACTTCTTTTGTAGCACCATATTAGTGCTGCAGCAACCATTCTTGGAAAAATTACTATAAACATTAGTTTTCTCTTTAGTATCATTTTAGCTAGACTGCATAAACAAACATCGATTAATTAAATGCTTATTTTCTCAAAGAAAACAAAATTAAAACACAAAAAGTGTGGATTAACGTACTTTAGTAGCTACAATTTATATTATAAAGAGTATTGCACTCATCGTTCTTTAAAACTTTAGTTCTGGCAGTTACTTCTTTTATAGCACTATATTAGTGCTGCAGCAACCATTCTTGGAAACATTACTATAGACATTAGTATTTTCTTTAGTCTTCCTTTTAACTTTACTGCATAAACAAACATCGATTAATTAAATGTTTATTTTCTCAAAGAAAACAAAGTATAAACACAAAAAGTGTGGATTAACGTACTTTATTAGCTACAATTTATATTATAAAGAGTATTGCACTCATCGTTCTTTAAAACTTTAGTTCTGCCAGCTACTTCTTTTATAGCACTATATTAGTGCTGCAGCAACCATTCTTGGAAACATTACTATAGACATTAGTTTTTTCTTTAGTCTCAATTTAGCTTTAATGCATAAGCAAACATCGATTAATTAAATGTTTATTTTCTCAAAGAAAACAAAATATAAGCACAAAAAGTGGGGATTAACGTACTCTAGTAGCTACAATTTATAATATAAAGAATTTTGCACTCATCGTTCTTTAAAACTGTAGTTCTGCCAGTTACTTCTTTTTATAGCACTATATTAGTGCTGCAGCAACCATTCTTGGAAAAATTACTATAGACATTAGTTTTTTCTTTAGTCTCATTTTAGCTTTACTGTATAAACAAACATCGATTAATTAAATGTTTATTTTCTCAAAGAAAACAAAATATAAACACAAAATGTGTTGATTAACGTACTTTAGTAGCTAAAATTTATATTATTAACAATATTGCACTCATTGTTCTTTAAAATTTTAGTTCTGCCAGTTACTTCTTTTATAGCACTACATTAGTGCTTCAGCAACCATTCTTGAAGAAATTACTATAGACATTAGTTTTTTCTTTAGTCTCATTCTAACGTTACTGCATAAACAAACGTCGAATAATTAAAAGTTTATTTCCTCAAAGAAAACAAAATATAAACACATAAAGTGTAGATTAACGTACTTTAGTAGCTACAATTTATATTATAAAAAGTATTGCACTCATTGTTCTTTAAAACTTTAGTTCTACCAGTAACATCTTTTATAGCACTATATTAGTGCTGCAGCAACCATTCTTGGAAAAATTACTATAGACATTAGTTTTTTCTTTAGTCTCATTCTAACGTTACTGCATAAACAAACGTCGAATAATTAAAAGTTTATTTCCTCAAAGAAAACAAATTATAAAAACAAAAAGTGTCGAATAAATTACTTTAGTAGCTACAATTTATATTATAAAAAGTATTGCACTCATTGTTCTTTAAAAGTTTAGTTCTACCAGTAACTTCTTTTATAGCACTATATTAGTGCTGCAGCCACCATTCTTGCAAAAATTACTATAGACATTAGTTTTTTCTTTAGTCTCATTTTAGCTTTACTGCATAAACAAACATCGATTAATTAAATTTTATTTACTCAACAAAAACAAAATATAAACACAAAAAGTGGGGATTAACATACTTTAGTAGCTACAATTTATATTATAAAGAGTATTGCACTCATCGTTCTTTAAAACTTTCGTTCTGCCAGTTACCTCTTTTATAGCACTACATTAGTGCTTCAGCAACCATTCTTGAAGAAATTACTATAGACATTAGTTTTTTCTTTAGTGTCATTCTAACGTTAGTGCATAAACAAACATCGATTAATTAAAAGTTATTTTCTCAAAGAAAACAAATTATAAAAACAAAATGTGTGGATTAAACTACTCTAGTAGCTACAATTTATAAGATAAAGAGTATTGCTCTGATCGTTCTTTAAAACTGTAGTTCTGCCAGTTACTTCTTTTATAGCACTATATTAGTGCTGCAGCAACCATTCTTGGAAACATTACTATAGACATTTGTTTTTTCTTTAGTCTCATTTTAGCTTTACTGCATAAACAAACATCGATTAATTAAATGTTTACTTACTCAACAAAAACAGAATATAAACACAAAAAGTGGGGATTAACGTACTTTAGTAGCTACAATTTATATTATAAAGAGTATTGCACTAATTGTTCTTTAAAACTTTAGTTCTACCAGTAACTTCTTTTATAGCACTATATTAGTGCTGCAGCAACCATTCTTGGAAAAATTACTATTAACATTAGTTTTCTCTTTAGTGTTATTTTAGCTTGACTGCATAAACAAACATCGATTAATTTAATGTTTATTTTCCCAAAGAAAACAAAATTAAAACACAAAAAGTGTGGATTAACGTACTTTAGTAGCTACAATTAATATTATAAAGAGTATTGCACTCATCGTTCTTTAAAACTTTAGTTCTGGCAGTTACTTCTTTTATAGCACTATATTAGTGCTGAAGCAACCATTATTGGAAACATTACTATAGAGATTTGTTTTTCTTTAGTCTCTTTTTAGCTTTACTGCATAAACAAACATCGATTAATTAAATGTTTATTTTCTCAAAGAAAACAAACTATAAACACAAAAAGTGTGGATTAACGCACTTTATTAGCTAAAATTCATATTATAAAGAGTATTGCACTGATCTTTCTTTAAAACTTTAGTTCTGGCAGTTACTTCTTTTATAGCACTATATTAGTGCTGAAGCAACCATTCTTGGAAACATTACTATAGAACTTAGTTTTTTCTTTAGTCTCTATTTAGCTTTATTGCATAAACCAATATTGATTAATTAAAAGTTTATTTTCTGAATGAAAACAAATTATAAACACAAAAAGTGGAGATTAACGTACTTTGTAGCTACAATTTATAATATAAAGAGTATTGCACTCATCGTCCTTTAAAACTGTAGTTCTACCAGTAACTTCTTTTATAGTTACTTCTTTAGTTCTACCAGTAACTTCTTTTATAGCACTATATTAGTGCTGCAACAACCAATTTTGGAAACATTACTATAGACATTAGTTTTTTCTTTAGTCTAACTTTACCTTTACTGCATGAACAAACATCGATTAATTAAATGTTTATTTTCTCAAAGAAAACAAAATATAAACATAAAAAATGGGGATTAACGTACTTTAGTAGCTACAATCTATATTATAAAGAGTATTGCACTCATCGTTCTTCAAAACTTTAGATCTGCCAGTTACTTCCTTTATAGCACTATATTAGTGCTGCAGTAACCATTCTTTGAAACATTACTATAGACATTAGTTTTTCTTTAGTCTCATTTTAGCCTTACTGCATAAACAAACATCGATTAATTAAATGTTTCTTTTCTCAAGGACAACAAAATTAAAACACAAAAAGTGTGGATTAACGTACTTTAGTAGCTACAATTTATATTATAAAAAGTATTGCACTCATCGTTCTTTGAAACTTTAGTTCTGCCAGTTACTTCTTTTATAGCACTATATTAGTGCTTCAGCAACCAATCTTGGAGAATTTACTATAGACATTAGTATTTTCTTGAGTGTCATTCTAACTTTACTGCATAAACAAACATCAATTAAGTAAATGTTTATTTTCTCAAAGAAAACGAAATATAAAGACTAAAAGTGTGGATTAAATTACTTTAGTAGCTATAATTTATATTATAAAGAGTATTGTAATCATCGTCCTGTAAAAGTTTAGTTCTGCCAGCTACTTTTCTTATAGCACTATATTAGTGCTGCAGCAACCATTCTTGGAAACATTACTATAGACATTAGTTTTTTCTTTAGTCTCATTTTAGCTTTACTGCATGAACAAACATCTATTAATTAATTGTTTATTTTCTCAACTAAAACAAAATATAAACACAAAAAGTGGGGATTAACGTACTCTAGTAGCTACAATTTATATTATAGACAGTATTGCACCCATCGTTCTTTAAAACTTTAGTTCTGCCAGCTACTTCTTTTATAGCACTATATTAGTGCTGCAGCAACCATTCTTTGAAAAATTACAATAAACATTAGTATTTTCTTGAGTGTCATTCTAACGTTAGTGCATAAACAAACATCGATTAATTAAAAGTTTATTTTCTCTAGGAAAACAAATTATAGAAACAAAATGTGAGGATTAAATTACTTTAGTAGCTATAATTTATAATATAAAGAGTATTGTAATCATCGTTCTGAAAAAAGTTTAGTTCTGCCAGTTACTTCTTTTATAGCACTATATTAGTGCTGCAGCAACAATTCTTTGAAAAATTACAATATGCATTAGTTTTTTCTTTAGTCTCATTCTAACATTACTGCATAAACAAACGTCGATTAATTAAAAGTTTATCTTCTCAAAGAAAACAAATTATAAAAACAAGAAGTGTGGATTAACGTACTTTAGTAGCTATAATTTATATTATAAAGAGTATTGTAATCATCGTTCTGTAAAAGTTTAGTTCTACCAGTAACTTCTTTTATAGCACTATATTAGTGCTGCAGCCACCATTCTTGGAAAAATTACTATAGACATTAGTTTTTTCATTATTCTCATTTTAGCTTTACTGCATAAACAAACATCAATTAAGTAAATGTTTATTTTCTCAAAGAAAACGAAATATAAAAACTAAAAGTGTGGATTAAATTACTTTAGTAGCTATAATTTATATTATAAAGAGTATTGTAATCATCGTCCTGTAAAAGTTTAGTTCAGCCAGTTACTTCATTTATAGCACTATATTAGTGCTGCAGCAACCATTCTTGGAAAAATTACAATAGACAATAGGTTTTCTTTGGTCTCATTCTAACGTTACTGCATAAACAAACGTCGATTAATTAAAAGTTTATTTTCTCAAAAAGAACAAATTATAAAAACAAAAAGTGTGTGACGCACAAATGTACTCTAGGGACACGGGACCTGTTGTCCCCTGTGTATTAAATTTGGTTGTTTTTCATCTGTTAAGTTGTTTACGTCGTATAGTTGTTTTGTTCATTTGGTTCAGTAATATAGTGACACGTAGCGTAGTTGTAAGCCTCGGTTCGATGCTCGTAGCTATAAAAGCGAAGCGCGCCTTGCATTGGGGGCTTCTAGAGACAGTGAAGGTGAACATGATAGAAGACCGGGACACGAAGAAACTTTGCCAGCACGCGGTGGCATTTGCTTTGGATTTTGCTGAGCCTTTATAGCTACGAGGAAATAAAGTTTGTAAGTATAATTGACCCTGTTGTATTGTATTAATTTCTTCGTATTCTTCGTTATTCCTTGTGTATTCATTATTCGTTAGTTTCTTATTCGTTTTGATTATGCTTCGTTTATGCGTATTTTTGGTCTATTTGAAGTTGATTTGAGTTTAATTTATTTTAGCAAACTGCATCATTTTAAGCCTAAAGCCAGTGGTTATTATTGCTTTGGTTCTTGGGTTTTGGGCTTTGGATGTGAGTTGGAAAATTCCCCTGTAGCGATGCTTTTGAGATTCGTGGCTACATCAGTTTGAAACTTTCATGATGGATGAGCAAGAAAATTTTGGAATATCAGATGAGTATTTGGTGATGTCAGATTCAGAGTCCCGTAACAGAAGACGAATAGATGCCGAAGAACGAAGAAGGCTGAAACAGACGAGAGCAAATGCGAAGCGTGGGTTTACGAGAGCACTGAACCGAGTGGCAGAAACCATGCTGGCCGAATCGTCCCTCTCTGAAATGATCACGAGTGAAATCAACTTGAAAACAGCCTTTGACGAATTCTGTCGTGCATGTGAGCTCTATCGCGATTCTCTTGTCGAAGAAGACGATTTGGATGAAAGCCGTGCATATTTTCACGAAGCCGAAGTGAGATTTCTGGCGATGAAAGACCGTATAGCCCTACGTTTTGAGCAAATTCAGCAGCCTGGTCAAGCAGACAGAGAGCATGATATTACCCCTGAAGACTCGGTAAGCCAAATTCATTCTACTAATAATTCTTGTAAGTCTTCTAGATCATCGATGCGTTCCAGTGAGCGACTTCTACAGGAAACACGATTGACAAATGCCACAAGAAGGGCATCGTTGATGGCAGAGGCATCCTTTTTGAAGATGAAACAGTCACTTGCAAATCGAGAGATACAGTTTGAGGAAACTTGAAGCAGAGGATGAAGTTTGCAATGACTTTGAGACCGTGATATCACATGCTCAGTCTGCAACTCCGTATGTTGGACGTGGACCAGTGAACCCCCATGTACACTCCGCTCCTCCACAGTTGCCCATGCCTGGTGTGTCGCGCAGTGTCATCTCACGCAGTGGCGTTCAAGGTCATGTGATTGGTGCTCCTCCTCAGTTGTCAGTGAGTCAGTCCTTTGGTGAGCCAGTGAATCCCCATGTCCAGTCCGCTCCTCCACAGTTGCAGATGCCTGGTGTGTCGCGCAGTGTCATCTCACGCAGTGGCGTTCAAGGTCATGTGATTGGTGCTCCTGCTCAGTTGTCAGTGAGTCAGCCCTTTGGTGAGCCAGTGAATCTGCATGTCCAGTCCGCTCCTCCACAGTTGCAAATGCCTGGTGTGTTGCGCAGTGGTGAACAAGATCCTGTTGTTGGTGCTCCTTCACAGTTACCATTTCCTTGCATGCAACAAGAATCACTGCAGCACCATGACATGAATGTTTCCCCAGAAGAAAGCATCTCCATGCAAAATGAAATAAATGACTCAGGTATTGAATATCTTGAAACTATGCGTAAATTAGCTGCTGCAACATTGCTACCAAAATCTGAACTGATGACATTTGATGGTGATCCTATAAAATATTTCTCTTTCATAAAATCCTTTGAAAATAATGTGGAAAAAGATCTTTGTGATTCTAGCAGGCAGCTTCAACTTCTCATTCAATACTGTACTGGAAAGGCAAAGAAGGTGATAGAAAATTGCATTTTGCTGAGCCCATCAGAAGGATACAAGGAGGCCAAGAAGTTGCTGGCAGAAAGATTTGGAAATGTGTACAAAGTGACTAATTCTTGGATATGCAAAGTGACGAATGGACCAATGATAAAACCTGGTGATCGAGAAGCATTGATTGATCTGGCAGATGATTTACACAATTGTGAACTTACACTCAAGGCAACAGGGAGACTGAATCAAGTCAACAATGAAGACTGCTTAGTGAAGATTCTGGAGAGATGTCCTGGCTTCGTCAAATCTCGCTGGCAATCAAGGGTTTATGAATTCCGAGAGCGTGGACACAACCCAAACATCGAAGATGTTAGAAAATTGGTGAGAATGGTAGCTGTTGAAAAGAACGACCCTGTATTTGGTGCACTCATGGAAAGGGATGGCAATAAGCAGATAACAAGGGACAAACGCATGAGACGACCTGGACATGTTGCTGATAAGTCAAGCCACAGCAGGCACGTGAACTTCAACATCCAGACAAATGCTGACCAGAAACCAAATGACAATGAAGGCAATGCAAGATGCTATCTTTGTGAAGGCAAGCATAAACTAGAAGTATGTGAAGATTTCAAAGGCAAAACTGGCGTGGAACAACTCCAATTCATTCGTTCTCGCAAACTGTGTGACAACTGTTTGTCTTCGAGTCACTTCTCAGCTGGCTGCAAGCGTCGAAACGAATGCAAAGTGCCTGGTTGTCCTTTGAGAAGAAAACACATGACATCGTTACATGAAGCAGTTATGGCTTTCGAGAAGAAACGTCGAGAGACAACAATATCTGGAGCAGCTACAGATCAGCAGCATTCCAGAAGAACAAATCAAAGTCAGTTTGTTGGATCGAATATGCACACTGGGGCCGGATGTAGCAAAGGATTGACAATTGTGCCAGTAAAGATCAAAGGAAATGGACAGAGCAAGGTGATATGTACATATGCTATGCTAGATACTGGCTCAACTGCTTCATTCTGCACAGAAGACATCTTGAAAAAGCTTGGAATCTCTGGAACACGATGCAAAATGTCTTTGGCTACAGTTAACAATGAAGAGCAACATGAATGTGTCATGGTCAACTTGGATGTCATGGATCTGGACGAGAATGTCATGATTGAAGTCCCAAATGCCTTCTCTGTGAAGAAACTGAATGTGTCATTGGAATCAATCACAAAGCAAGATGATGTTGACAATTGGCCCTACCTGCATGGTGTTACAGTCTCAAGGGCACTTGCGAATCAAGATGTTGGTCTCCTTATTGGTGTGGATGTGCCAGAGGCGTTGCAACCAGAAGAGATTAGAAGAGCACAAAATGGTGGACCTTTTGCAGTGAAGACGAAATTCGGTTGGACGCTTAATGGACCACTTTGGAGATATGGTAAAAACCGTAAGCAATGCTATCTCATTTCTTCCTGCGAAAATGATGACACGTTAGAGAAACAATTCAAGCAGTACATCAATCGTGACTTTTGTGAATCAACTGCTGACAACAACTGCAAAGCGATGTCGATGGAAGATAAGAAGGCACTAGCAGTACTCGATGACACAGCCAAACTTGTTGATGGGCATTATCAACTTGCTATACCGTGGAGAGACATCCAACCATGTCTGCCAAACAACAAATCAGTGGCGGAACACAGACTGAAACACCTGAAGAGGAAGTTGTCAAGGGATGTTGCCCTCTGTGAGAAGTATACCAACTTTATTGATGATCTCACGGTGAAAGACCACGCAAGAAAGGTTCCTCAAGATCAGATCAGTAGAAATGATGGAGCGGTTTGGTATCTACCACATCACAATGTGCTCAATCCGAAGAAGCCCGAGAAAGTCAGAATAGTTTTCAACTGTGCAGCAACATACCGTGGGAAATCACTGAATGACAATGTACTGCAAGGCCCTGACTTCACGAATTCACTTGTTGGCGTTTTACTCCGATTCCGTCAAGAATCAGTGGCACTGATGGCAGATGTTGAATCCATGTTCCATCAGGTACGTGTTCACCCAAATGATGTTGATGCATTGCGCTTCCTTTGGTTTCCCCATGGTGATTTAAGCAAAGATCCAGAAGAGTATCAGATGCTCGTCCATTTGTTTGGTGGTGTATGGTCGCCATGCTGTGCAAGCTATGCTCTGAGGAAGACAGCTGTCGACAATGCAGACCGATATGCCTTTGAAGTCACTGAAACTGTGCGCAGAAATTTCTACGTGGATGACCTGTTGAAGTCAGTCAAGGATACACAATCTGCAATCAAAATGTACAAAGAAGTTACTGAGCTGCTATCTCATGGAGGATTCCATCTGACGAAGTGGACAAGTAACAAGCGAGAAGTATTGGAGGTCATTCCAGACTCTGAGTTATCAAAGGAACTGAAGAATGTAGATTTTGAAAAGGACACGCTCCCAATTGAAAGAGCCTTGGGTCTCCAATGGAATACAGAAAAAGATAAATTTCAATACAACATTGGTTTCAAGGACAAACCAGACACAAGACGAGGTATATTGAGCATCGTATCATCAGTGTATGACCCCCTTGGATTTGTCTCACCGTTTATCCTTCGAGCAAAGATGATTCTACATCAGTTATGTCGGAAGAAGCTTGCATGGGATGATCCTGCCCCAGAAGAAGAACTTCAATGTTGGAAGCAATGGCTTGCAGATCTACAAACACTTCAAGAATTTTCTGTTGACAGATGCTTCAAGCCAGAAACATTTGGTGAACCAAACATGACAGAGCTACACCATTTCTCAGATGCTTCTGAAGCAGGTTATG
This sequence comes from Aurelia coerulea, assembly GCA_039566865.1. NCBI lineage: Eukaryota > Metazoa > Cnidaria > Scyphozoa > Semaeostomeae > Ulmaridae > Aurelia > Aurelia coerulea. Next base: position 19,188,461 of record CM076956.1, on the reverse strand, counting down.
GAGCAGTCTCATACATCAGAATGACTAACAACAAAGGCGCGGTTCACTGTGCATTCGTAACTGGAAAGTCACGACTATCCCCTTTGAAGTATATGACAATTCCACGTCTTGAGTTATCAGCAGCTACAGTGGCAGTGAAATTGGACCAAATGATCAGAAAGGAGCTCGACTGCGAAATCAACAAATCAATCTTTTGGACTGATAGCCAAGCAGTTTTGAGGTACATATACAATGAAAACAGAAGATTCCAGACATTCGTTGCAAACAGGCTGGCAATCATACATGATGGCTCTGACCCAGAACAATGGAGGTACATTGACACGGCTTCGAATCCTGCAGACGACGCTTCAAGAGGCTTGCATGCTCACCAGTTGTCAAGTAGCTCCAGATGGATTCAGGGTCCCCCATTTCTATGGCAGAGTGAAAGATCATGGCTAGTGAAGCCGGAAATTGATGAAATCCCTGATGATGACGTTGAGCTGAAAAAGAAAGTGCGGTCATTTGCAGTCAACGACGAGAAAGAAGCAAGCATCATTTCTCTAATGTTTCTGAAATTTTCTGACTGGATGCGACTGAAGAAAGCTGTTGCATGGATTCTCCGTTTTAAACAATGGTTGTGAAGTAACATACGCGATGCAGCGAATCAGTTGGTTAGTACTGGTCAACTGACAGTCGAAGAGATACAACAAGCTGAAAAATGCATTTTATGGGACGTACAAAGAGAAGCATATCAAGATGAAATGAACAAGCTGAGATCAAGAGTTGTTGTGTCCAAATCTAGCTCTTTGCGAAGACTGGATCCAGTGCTGTTTGGAGAACTGCTTTGCGTTGGTGGCCGTCTAAAGCATGCAGCATTATCTGATGAAGCGAAACATCCCGTTATACTTCCGAAGCAGCACCACATTGTTAATCTGATTGTCAGACACTACCATCACAAGTCTGGGCATTCTGGCGTTGAGCATGTTCTCTCACTGATCAGGGAAAGATTTTGGATAGTGAAGGCAAGAGCTCCAGTTCGTAAGATAATCAATGAATGCTTTGATTGCAAGAAGAGATTACAGAAGCCTGGCCTGCAAAAGATGGCAGATTTACCACCAGATCGAGTCAATCCTGGTATGCCTCCATTTACGTATGTTGGATACGACTGTTTTGGACCGTTCATGGTGAACAAGAAAAAAGGTATGGTGTACTTTTCACATGTTTGGCAGTTCGTGCTGTGCATATCGAAGTAATTCATGGTATGGATACAGATTCCTTCATTCATGCATTAAGACGCTTCATGTCAAGAAGAGGTCGACCACAAGAAATGAGATCTGACAATGGAACAAACTTTGTTGGTGGCAATCGTGAACTCAAGGAAGCAATAGATCAATGGAATAAAGACAAACTACATCAGCACTTTCTGCAGCAGGAAATCAAATGGATTCCAAACCCTCCAAAAGCTTCTCATATGGGTGGAGTATGGGAACGAATCATCAGATCAACAAGAAAGATAATGCAGGCACTTCTTCGAGAGCAGCTGCTGGATGACGAAGGACTTCAGACCCTCTTCTGCGAGATTGAGTCGATCATCAATGGAAGACCATTAACCAAAGTGTCCGATGACCCAAAAGATGCCAATGCCCTGACACCAAACCATCTTTTGCTTCTGAGATCAAATGAATGTTTTTCACCTGGCATTTTCGTGAAATCTGATAGCTATTCAAGAAGAAAATGGAGACAAGTGCAATATCTTGCTGACATTTTTTGGAGAAGATGGACGAGAGAGTACTTACCTATATTGCAGATGAGACAAAAATGGCAAACTGTCAAACGAAACTTAGCCGTCGATGACATTGTTTTGGTGATGGATGAATCATTACCAAGAGGTTCTTGGCCTTTGGGAAGAGTGACTGAGGTGAAAAAGGGAAGAGACGGTCTGGTTCGTTCTGTGAAGGTGAAGACAAGCAAATCAGAACTTTTGCGACCTATAGACAAGCTATGCCTTCTTGAGGCAGCGGAAGATAGAGAAAATAGATGAGAAGGATATTTGTGCTTGAGATCAAGAAAAGGAAACAGTTACCGTCTGGTCCACTGTTTGGGGCCGGATGTGACGCACAAATGTACTCTAGGGACACGGGACCTGTTGTCCCCTGTGTATTAAATTTGGTTGTTTTTCATCTGTTAAGTTGTTTACGTCGTATAGTTGTTTTGTCAATTTGGTTCAGTAATATAGTGACACGTAGCGTAGTTGTAAGCCTCGGTTCGATGCTCGTAGCTATAAAAGCGAAGCGCGCCTTGCATTGGGGGCTTCTAGAGACAGTGAAGGTGAACATGATAGAAGACCGGGACACGAAGAAACTTTGTCCGCACGCAGTGGCATTTGCTTTGGATTTTGCTGAGCCTTTATAGCTACGAGGAAATAAAGTTTGTAAGTATAATTGACCCTGTTGTATTGTATTAATTTCTTCGTATTCTTCGTTATTCATTGTGTATGCATTATTCGTTAGTTTCTTATTCGTTTTGATTATGCTTCGTTTATGCGTATATTTGGTCTACTTGAAGTTGATTTGAGTTTATTTTATTTTAGCAAACCGCATCATTTTAAGCCTAAAGCCAGTGGTTATTATTGCTTTGGTTCTTGGGTTTTGGGCTTTGGATGTGAGTTGGAAAATTCCCCTGTAGCGATGCTTTAGAGATTCGTGGCTACAAAGTGTGAAATAAATTACTTTAGTAGCTATAATTTACATTATAAAGAGTATTGTAATCATCGTTCTGTAAAAGTTTAGTTCTGCCAGTTACTTCATTTATAGCACTATATTAGTGCTGCAGCAACCATTCTTGGAAAAATTACAATAGACATTAGTTTTTTCTTTGGTCTCATTCTAACGTTACTGCATAAACAAACATCGATTAATTAAAAGTTTATTTTCACAAAGAAAACAAATTATGAAAACAAAAAGTTTGGATTAAATTACTTTAGTAGCTATAACTTATATTATAAAGAGTATTGTAATCATCGTTCTGTAAAAGTTTAGTTCTACCAGTAACTTCTTTTATAGCACTATATTAGTGCTGCAGCCACCATTCTTGGAAAAATTATTATAGACATTAGTTTTTTCTTTAGCCTCATTTTAGCTTTACTGCATAAACAAACATCTATTAATTACTTGTTTATTTTCTCAAGAAAACAAAATAGAAACACAAAAAAGTGGGGATTAACGTACTTTAGTAGCTACAATTTATATTATAAAGAGTATTGCACTCATCGTTCTTTAAAACTTTAGTTCTGCCAGTTACTTCTTTTATAGCACTATATTAGTGCTGCAGCAACCATTCTTGGAAACATTACTATAGACATTAGTTTTTTCTTTAGTCTCATTTTAGCTTTACTGAATAAACAAACATCGATTAATTAAATGTTTATTACTCAACAAAAACAAAATATAAAAACAAAAAGTGGGGATTAACGTACTTTAGTAGCTACAATTTATATCATAAAGAGTATTGCACTCATCGTTCTTTAAAACTTTAGTTCTGCCAGTTACCTCTTTTAAAGCACTATATTAGTCAAATTCTTGGAAAAATTACTATACAAATTGGTTTTTTCTTTAGTCTTACTTTAGCTTTACTGCATAAACGAACATCGATTAATTAAATGTTTATTTTCTCAAAGAAAACAAAATATAAACACAAAAAGTGTGGATTAACGTACTTTAGTAGCTACAATTTATATTATAAAGAGTATTGCACTCATTGTTCTTTAAAACTTTAGTTCTACCAGTAACTTCTTTTATAGCACTATATTAGTGCTGCAGCAACCATTCTTGGAAAAATTACTATAAACATTAGTTTTCCCTTTAGTATCATTTTAGCTTGACTGCATAAATAAACATCGATTAATTCAATGTTTATTTTCTCAATGAAAACAAATTTAAAACGCAAAAAGTGTGGATTAACGTACTTTAGTAGCTACAATTGATATTATAAAGAGTATTGCACCCATCGATCTTTAAAACTTTAGTTCTGCCAGCTACTTCTTTTATAGCACTATATTAGTGCTGCAGCAACCATTCTTGGAAACATTACTATAGACATTAGTTTTTTCTTTAGTCTCATTTTAGCTTTACTGCATGAACAAACATCTATTAATTAATTGTTTATTTTCTCAAGTAAAACAAAATATAAATACAAAAAGTGGGGATTAACGTACTCTAGTAGCTACAATTTATATTATAGACAGTATTGCACTCATCGTTCTTTAAAACTGTAGTTCTGCCAGTTACTTCTTCTATAGCAATATATTAGTGCTGCAGCAACCATTCTTGGAAACATTACTATAGACATTAGTTTTTTCTTTAGTCTCATTTTAGCTTTACTGCATAAACAAACATCGATTAACTAAATGTTTATTTTCTCAAGAAAACAAAATATTAAACACAAAAAGTGTGGAATTAACGTACTTTAATAGCTACATTTATATTATAAACAGTATTGCACTCATCGTTCTTTAAAACTTTAGTTCTGCCACTTACTTCTTTTGTAGCATTATATTAGTGCTGCAGCAAACATTCTTGGAAACATTACTATAGACAATAGTTTTTTCTTTTGTCTCAGTTTAGCTTTACTGCATAAACAAGCATCGACTAATTAAATGTTGATTTTCTCAAAGAAAACAAAAGATAAACACAAAAAGTGTGTATTAACGTACTCTAGTAGCTACAATTTATATTATAAAGAGTATTGCACTCATTGTTCTTTAAAACTTTAGTTCTACCAGTAACTTCTTTTATAGAACTATATTAGTGCTGCTTCTACCATTCTTTGAAACATTACTATAGACATTAGTTTTTTCTTTAGTCTCATTTTTGCTTTACTGCATAAACAAACATCGATTAATTAAATGTTTATTTTCTCAAAGAAAACAAAATATAAACACAAAAAGTGTGGATTAACGCACTTTATTAGCTACAACTTATATTATAAAGAGTATTGCGCTCATCGTTCTTTAATACTTTAGTTCTGCCAGCTACTTCTTTTGTAGCACTATATTAGTGCTGCAGCAAACATTCTTGGAAACATTACTATAGACATTAGTTTTTTCTTTAGTCTCATTTTAGCTTTACTGCATAAACAAGCATCGACTAAGTAAATGTTGATTTTCTCAAAGAAAACAAAAGATAAGCAAAAAAGGTGTGTATTAACGTACTTTAGTAGCTACAATCAATATTATAAGAAGTATTGCACTCATCGTTCTTTAAAACTTTAGTTCTGCCAGCTACTTCTTTTGTAGCACTATATTAATGCTGCAGCAACCATTCTAGGAAACATTACTGTAGCCATTAGTTTTTTCTTTAGGCTCATTTTATCTATACTGCATAAACAAACATCGATTAATTAAAAGTTTATTTTCTCAAAGGAAACAAAATATAAGCACAATAAGTTTGGCTTAACGCACTTTATTAGCTACAACTTATATTATAGAGAGTATTGCACTCATCGTTCTTTAAAACTTTAGTTCTGCCAGCTACTTCTTTTGTAGCACTATATTAGTGCTGCAGCAACCATTCTCGGAAACATTACTATAGACATTAGTTTTTTCTTTAGTCTCATTTTAGCTTTACTGCATAAACAAACATCGATTAATTAAAAGTTTATTTTCTCAAAGGAAACAAAATATAAGCACAATAAGTTTGGCTTAACGTACTTTAGTAGCTACAATTAATATTGTAAAGAGTATTGCACTCATCGTTCTTTAAAGCTTTAGTTCTGCCAGCTACTTCTTTTGTAGCACTATATTAGTGCTGCAGCAACCATTCTCGGAAACATTACTATAGACATTAGTTTTTTCTTAGTCTCATTTTAGCTTTACTGTAGAAACGAACATCGATTAATTAAAAGTTTATTTTCTCAAAGGAAACAAAATATAAGCACAATAAGTTTGGCTTAACGCACTTTATTAGCTGCAACTTATATTATAAAGAGTATTGCACTCATCGTTCTTTAAAACTTTAGTTCTGCCAGCTATTTCTTTTGTAGCACTATATTAGTGCTGCAGCAAACATTCTTGGAAACATTACTATAGACATTAGTTTTTTCTTTAGTCTCCTTTTAGCTTTACTGCATAAACAAGCATCGACTAAGTAAATGTTGATTTTCTCAAAGAAAACAAAATATAAGCACAAAAAGTGTTGATTAACGCACTTTATTAGCTACAACTTATATTATAAAGAGTATTGCACTCATCGTTCTTTAAAACTTTAGTTCTGCCAGCTATTTCTTTTGTAGCACTATATTAGTGCTGCAGCAACCATTCTCGGAAACATTACCATAGACATTAGTTTTTTCTTAGTCTCATTTTAGCTTTACTGCAGAAACAAACATCGATTAATTAAAAGTTAATTTTCTCAAAGGAAACAAAATATAAGCACAAAAAGTGTGGATTAACGCACTTTATTAGCTACAATTTATATTATAAAGAGTTTTGCACTCATCGTTCTTTAAAACTTTAGTTCTGCCAGTTACTTCTTTTGTAGCACTATATTAGTGCTGCAGCAACCATTCTTGGAAACATTACTATAGACATTAGTTTTTTCTTTAGTCTCATTTTAGCTTTACTGAATAAACAAACATCGACTAAGTAAATGTTGATATTCTCAAAGAAAACAAAATATAAGCACAAAAAGTGTTGATTAACGCACTTTATTAGCTACAACTTATATTATAAAGAGTATTGCACTCATCGTTCTTTAAAACTTTAGTTCTGCCAGCTATTTCTTTTGTAGCACTATATTAGTGCTGCAGCAACCATTCTCGGAAACATTACCATAGATATTAGTTTTTTCTTAGTCTCATTTTAGCTTTACTGCAGAAACAAACATCGATTAATTAAAAGTTAATTTTCTCAAAGGAAACAAAATATAAGCACAAAAAGTGTGGATTAACGCACTTTATTAGCTACAATTTATATTATAAAGAGTTTTGCACTCATCGTTCTTTAAAACTTTAGTTCTGCCAGTTACTTCTTTTGTAGCACTATATTAGTGCTGCAGCAACCATTCTTGGAAACATTACTATAGACATTAGTTTTTTCTTTAGTCTCATTTTAGCTTTACTGCATAAACAAACATCGATTAATTAAATGTTTATTTTCTCTAGAAAACAAAATTGAAACACAAAAAGTGGGAATTAACATACTTTAATAGCTACAATTTATATTATAAACAGTATTGCACTCATCGTTCTTTAAAACTTTAGTTCTGCCTGTTACTTCTTTTATAGCACAATATTAGTGCTGCAGCAACCATTCTTTGAAAAATTGCTATAGACATTAGTTTTTTCTTTAGTGTCATTCTAACGTTACTGCATAAACAAACATCGGTTAATTAAATGTTTATTTTCTCAAAGAAAACAAATTATAAACACAAAAAGTGTGGATTAACGTACTTTAGTAGCTACAGTTTATAATATAAAGAGTATTGCACTCATCGTTCTTTAAAACTTTAGTTCTGCCAGTTACTTCTTTTATAGCACTATATTAGTGCTGCAGCAACCTAATTTTTTATTACAATTGAGCTTTACTGCATAAACATACATCGATCAATTAAATGTTTATTTTCTCAAAGAAAAATAATTAGAAACACAAAAATTGGGAATTAACGTACTTTAGTAGCTAAAATTTATATTATAAAGAGTATTGCACTCATCGTCCTTTAAACTTTAGTTCTGCCAGTAACTTCTTTTATAGCACTATATTAGTGCTGCAGCAACCATTCTTGGAAACATTACTATAGACATTAGTTTTTTCTTTTGTCTAATTTTAGCTTTACTGCATAAACAAACATCGATTAATTAAATGTTTATTTTTTCAAAGAAAACAAAATATAAACACAAAAAGTGTAGATTAACGTACTTTAGTAGCTACAATTTATATTATAAAGAGTATTGCACTCATCGTTCTTTAAAACTTTAGTTCTGCCAGTTACTTCTTTTATAGCACTATATTAGTGCTGCAGCAACCATTCTTTGAAACATTACTATAGACATTAGTTTTTTCTTTAGTCTCATTTTATCTTTACTGCATAAACAAACATCGATTAATTAAATGTTTATTTTCTCAAATAAAACAAAATATAAACACAAAAAGTGTGGATTAACGCACTTTATTAGCTACAATTTATATTATAAAGAGTATTGCACTCATCGTTCTTTAAAACTTTAGTTCTGCCAGCTACTTCTTTTGTAGCACTATATTAGTGCTGCAGCAACCATTCTCGGAAACATTACTAAAGACATTAGTTTTTTCTTAGTCTCATTTTAGCTTTACTGCAGAAACAAACATCGATTAATTAAAAGTTTATTTTCTCAAAGGAAACAAAATATAAGCACAAAAAGTGTGGATTAACGCACTTTATTAGCTACAATTTATATTATAAAGAGTATTGCACTCATCGTTCTTTAAAACTTTAGTTCTGCCAGTTACTTCTTTTATAGCACTATATTAGTGCTGCAGCAACCATTCTTGGAAACATTACTATAGACATTAGCTTTTTCTTTAGTCTCATTTTAGCTTTACTGCATAAACAAACATCGATTAATTAAATGTTTATTTTCTCAAAGAAAACAAAAAAAAAACACAAAAAATGGGAATTAACGTACTTTAATAGCTACAATTTATATTATAAACAGTATTGCACTCATCGTTCTTTAAAACTTTAGTTCTGCCTGTTACTTCTTTTATAGCACTATATCAGTGCTGCAGCAACCATTCTTTGAAAAATTACTATAGATATTAGTTTTTTCTTTAGTGTCATTCTAACGTTACTGCATAAACAAACAACGGTTAATTAAATGTTTATAAATTATAAACGCAAAAAGTGTGGATTAACATACTTTAGTAGCTACAGTTTATAATATAAAGAGTATTGCACTCATCGTTCTTTAAAACTTTAGTTCTGCCAGTTACTTCTTTTATAGCACTATATTAGTGCTGCAGCAACCTAATTTTTCATTAAATTTTAGCTTTACATCATAAACAAACATCGATTAATTAAATGTCTATTTTCTCAAATAAAACAAAATATAAACACAAAAAGTGGGGATTAACGTACTTTAGTAGCTAAAATTTATATTATAAAGAGTATCGCACTCATCGTCCTTTAAACTTTAGTTCTACCAGTAACTTCTTTTATAGAACTATATTAGTGCTGCAGCAAGCTAATTTGTGATTACCATTTAGCTTTACTGCATCAACAAACATCGATCAATTAAATGTTTATTTTCTCAAAGAAAACAAAATAATAACACAAAAAGTGTGTATTAACGTACTTTAGTAGCTACAATTTATATTATAAAGAGTATTGCACGCATCGTTCTTTAAAACTTAAGTTCTACCAGTTACTTCTTTTACAGCACTATATTAGTCAATTAATTAATTCGTCATCGATTAATTAAATGTTGATTTTCTCAAAGAAAACAAATTATAAACACAAAAAGTGTGGATTAACGCACTTTAGTAGCTACAGTTTCTTTAAAACTTTAGTTCTGCCGTTACTTCTTTTATAGCACTATATTAGTGCTGCAGCAACCTAATTTTTTATTACAATTGAGCTTTACTGCATAAACAAACATCGATCAATTAAATGTTTATTTTCTCAAAGAAAAATAATTAGAAACACAAAAATTGGGAATTAACGTACTTTAATAGCTAAAATTTATATTATAAAGAGTATTGCACTCATCGTCCTTTAAACTTTAGTTCTACCATTAACTTCTTTTATAGCACTATATTAGTGCTGCAGCAACCATTCTTGAAAACATTACTATAGACATTAGCTTTTTCTTTGGTCTAATTTTAGCTTTACTACATACACAAACATCGATAAATTAAATGTTTATTTTTTCAAAGAAAACAAAATTAAAACACAAAATGTGTGGATAAAGGTACTTTAGTAGCTACAATCTATATTATAAAGAGTATTGCACTCATTGTTCTTTAAAACTTTAGTTCTGCCAGTTACTTCTTTTATAGCACTATATTAGTGCTGCAGCAACCATTCTTTGAAAAATTACTATAGACATTAGTTTTTTCTTTAGTCTCATTCTAACGTTACTGCATAAACAAACATCGATTAATTAAAAGTTTCTTTTCTCAAAGAAAACAAAATTAAAACAGAAAAGGTGTGGATTAACGTACTCTAGTAGCTACAATTTATATTATAAAGAGTATTGCACTCATTGTTCTTTAAAACTTTAGTTCTAACATTAACTTCTTTTATAGCACTATATTAGTGCTGCAGCAACCATTCTTGGAAACATTACTATAGACATTAGTTTTTCTTTAGTCTCATTTTAGCTTTACTGCCTCACACACGTGCAGCTCTCGGATGCGGTCACGCCTTCACAAGCTCCGAGCAAAAATGTGAATTGATCACTAAATTCGAGCAGAATGGGTCCGTTATTGGTTTATTAAAGGTTCCATTTCAAAGATATTATGTAAAAAAACATACTTGTTGGTCTTTTTGCCATTAATTACTAAATCATTATGACGAGCACCGGAGATGCTGACGGGCCTAAATCAACACCATCGAGTCAAACAATTTCAACGAGCACGGGTCAGCTGAAAGATTTGATCGAGAATGCTCTCGCACCTATCAGGAAAGATGTCGCAAATCTCCCAAATTCAGATTATATCGATGCTATCATCGATAAATTAACAATCAAATTAGAAGACAGATTCGAAGTGCAAGATCGAAGATTAAATGCCCTAGAAGAACGTGTGCATGTCCTCGAGAGTAAGCTTGCCGTTCTTGGCGCACTGGATTCTAGAATTGAGGAGAACGAGCAGTACAGTAGGCGTTTTTGCTTACGTTTCCATGGTATTGCATTACCGAAAGACGGAAAAAAAGAAGACTGCGTTAAGAAAGTTGCTGATATTATGGAGAAAATGGATTGTGGAGTTGGAAAAGAAGCCATCGACAGAGCGCATCGGATTGGCAAAGTCACAGAGGACAAACATGGGAAGCAATCACAACAAGTGATTGCACGTTTCAAGTCATTCTCTGAGCGTACAGCAGTTTATAGAGGTCGCAAGAAAGCTGGAGGAGGAGTTCGAGTAAGATTGGATCTAACGAAGAAACGACTGAGTCTATTAAATGATGCTGCAGAGTTGGTTGAAGGTTTGGAGTGTGGTGATTTTGTTTTTGCGGACATAAACTGCAATATCGTAGCGAAACTCAAGGACGGATCATTTTTATTTTTCAGCTCACTTAGAAAATTAGAAGAGAAACTAGCAGACCTATCAGACAGTATGGATGATGATGGATTAACATAATAACATTTCTTTTTTCTTTTGAAAATTTATCCCCGTCTTGGTAAGTGATCCTTGCCTGTCTTGAAGCTCTTGTCGCACAACAGTATTCGAGCAAGAATTGAGTGTAAATATTTGATCAACTCACGGACAAACTCGGCCATTTCATATCACTTGCGTGTTCTTTTTGTGGGTAGCTTGGGTCGAGCCATGGTACTGGGAGTTTTCTGATGCAGCATGAACATTTTCGTATTTGGCACCCCAGTTTCTTAATTTTTTTCTCAATACTTCTCACCCATACACGTTTTTTTTATGGGAAAATGGTTTGTGGGAAACTAGTACTGCGATGGCCGGTCGAGAAGAAGCCTCAAATTTAAACAATATCGCAATTTTAGGTCCAAAAATAAGAAACTTAAGAAACTTTTACTACTAAAACACCGAAATTTTCGTGCGAAATTGGGGAGCTTCGGTGCTGGGTGCTGATCCGGGTTTCTTATAAAAAGAAACGTGTAGTACTAGAGTTTCTTGGGTTGTTTGGCCGTCTCGGTGCAATTTTTAGACCAGTTTCTTACAGGGGAAAAACGTGTAATAGAATACACTGTTGTGTTGGGCTTGTACACTGAGCCATCAAATTAACTTGGGTGAATAACCGGGTAAAAATAGTTAACCATTACCCACCCTTATTTTGCGACGCAAAATTGTGCGACAGGGGCTTTGAGATGGGCCACAGTTTTCGAAATAGTGTTACTGTTGTTGTTGAGCTATTTGTCTCCTGCCGTTGTTGTTTACAACTTATAAATGTAACAAACAAAGAATTCAATCCTTCGTATGTGAAACTTTCGGTATAGTTCAGATCATGACAGATTTTCTTTTTTGTATCTCGATTTCAAATCCCCAAAAGCAAGCGAGAGGACAAGCTTATCTTATTGTTTTTGAACCTGTAATTCTAAAATGTATTTTCGTACATAATTGACCCTACTGTTCCACCAAAACAAAACAGCCCCATGATTGAATTCTTTGTGATCCAATGTTGTTTGTTATTTTTTCTAACTCTTTCATTGCTCTTATTTAGATTTAACTTGTATTGTGTATGTTTTCCCTTGCTGCTGCTAAAATCGCAACTGTTCCCACTGGCACGAGCCCTCATGAGAATGGTCAAAGATATCTTTCATCCTTTTAAATGCCCATAGGAGTCAATGAATGGCGTGCAGGAATAGCAAATTATAAGAGTTGTATTGTACGAAATGCCCTTTACAACACTCCCATTGTTGAGATGGCCCTTTCTATTTCATTATGTCTCGCCTATTTGTACCTGTTCATCTGGACTTCGGTCATAACAGCGCCCTTCTGCACCTTCATTGTATGGTTTTGGTCATGCGGCACACCTGTGGATACTGCATCCCTTGATTTCATTTTTGTCCTTGCGCATGCAAATGTATTTGTTTTGAATGTGCTATACCTCATGATCTCTCGATTAATGGATCTCGCAATAACGAGAACAAATACCTTTTTAACTAGCAGGCTCTATCGCAAGAAAGTCTTGAAAACATTGCAAGGTATCATGTATGCCTTCCTGATCGGCAGTACCCTTGAATGTTGTAGCTTTGGTAGGAACTATCCCTTCAATCTCTTATTGTTGTTATGTGGGGATATCCACAAAAATCCAGGGCCTATTACCCGAAAAGATTTTAAGTGCTTTCATTGGAATCTCAATAGCTTTTGTGCAAGAGATGGTGTTAAAAAAAAGTTAATAGAGGTATATGATGCCGTCCATAAATATGATGTTATAGCAGTCTCTGATTCAATGCTTGATAGCACCATTAAGAATGATGATATTTCTATTGAAGGGTTAAGCAAAGACATCTATCGAAGTGACCATCCTAGCAATACAAAAATTGGAGGAATTTGTCTATACTACCGGGATGAATTGCCAATCAAGCGTCGGACAGACCTTGAACTATTGCAAGAAATGATAGTTACTGAGATATCATTGAGACGAAAAAAGATCATCCTTGCCACCCTTTATCGTAGCCCGAGTCAAAATAGTGAACATTTTGAAACTTTCATCAACAATCTACAACGGTTTTTCAGTGATCTCCGGAATGAAAACCCCCATTGTATTATCTTAACAGGAGATTTTAACTGCAGGTCATCCCAGTGGTGGTCTGATGATGCAGATACTCCCCAAGGTACTGCGCTTGATGAGCTAATGGAAACAAATAACGTATACCAATTGATTGACGAGCCAACTAATGTTAGAACACAGGGCATGTCTTGCATTGACTTAATCGTAACCGATCAACCTATCATGTTTGTTGACTATGGCGTCCACCCTTCATTAGATCCACACTGCGAACATCAAATTGTCTTCGGAAAAATCAATGTATCGGTCCCCTCTCCCCCTCCCTACAAAAGAACTATATGGGATTATTCTAAAGCAAATGTACCTTTGATAAGGAACTGTGTTAACAATACTGATTGGCAAGATTTGCTAAGTGGTCTAAATCCAGGAGAAATGGCTGCACAGTTTACAGACACTTTATTGACAATTCTTTCCCTCCACATACCCAACAAAATTATAAAAATCAATGATAAGGATGCTCCTTGGATAACCACTGAGTTAAAATCCGCCATCAAGGACAAACACAGGGTGTTCAGAAAATACGTTATTCGGGGGAGAAACCAAGAGGACTGGAAGACTGTCAAGGAAATCCAGGCCGAAAATTCCAAGAAAATTTTCGATGCGAAGAATAGTTACTATTTGAAGTTGGGAAAAAAATTGTCTGACCCTCGCATAGGAATTAAAGAATACTGGTCTGTGCTAAATTGGATGATTCAAAAGAAAAATTTTCAAACATACCACCGCTTCTTGAAAATTGACTTTTTGTGACAAACATTGATACTAAGGCTAATATCTTTAATGATTACTTTGTAAAGCAATGTTGTGCGATTACAACTGGTAGTACACTTCCCAGTTTCTTACCGAGAAGTGCTCCGCGACTGCAGAGTCTTGTGATAGATCGGGGAAAAGTTCTCCGAATTATCAGCGCTCTCGACTCAAAAAAAGCACACGGTTGTGATGACATATCGATTTCAATGATAAAAATGTGTGACACCTCAATTGTGGAGCCATTGTGTTTAATTTTTGAGAAGTGCTTGGAAACAGGAGTCTACCCTTCCATTTGGAAAAAAGCTAATGTAATACCTGTGCACAAAAAGAATAGCAGGCATTGTAAGGAAAACTATCGTCCTATCTCGCTTCTGCCAATATTTGGCAAAATATTTGAAAAATTAATTTTCGATTCAATGTATGAGCATGTCTGCAACCATGGTCTCATCACACCTAGCCAATCAGGATTTCGGCCTAATGATTCTGCTATTAACCAGTTACTATCAATAACTCATCAGATCTACTGTGCTTTCGAAGCAAATCCAAGCAAGGAAACTAGGGCAGTATTTCTAGACTTATCAAAGGCTTTTGATTGGGTTTGGCATGAAGGATTGATATACAAGCTAGAGTGTAAAGGTATATCTTGGAATCTTCTTAACCTTGTGAAGAACTATCTAAAAGATCGAAAACAGCGGGTGGTATTAAATGGGAGAAGTTCGGAATGGGCAGCAGTATCTGCAGGTGTTCCGCAAGGCTAGGTTCTTGGTCCCTTACTCTTTCTTATCTATATCGATGACCTCACTGAAAATGTAGCTGGTGGAGTTAAATTGTTTGCTGAAGACACTTCTCTCTTCTCGGTTGTTGAAAATGAAAATGAAACTGCATTGAAATTAAACAGTGATCTCGAAAAACTTCGTACCTGGGCATGGCAATGGAAAATGAAGTTTAATGCAGATAAAACAGAAGAAGTCTTGTTTTCATTTTAAGCGGAATAAGCCTGCCCACCCAACCCTTAGGCTTGGTAGCAGTGATATAATTGCAAAAATTGAACATAAGCATCTTGGTATGATACTTGATTCTAAATTTGATTTCCAAAGTCATGTTAATGAAGCTATTGTTAAAGCAAGGAGAGGAAATGGGATGATAAAGTATCTTTCCAGGTATGTTTCCAGAGAGGTTCTTGATATGATATATAAGCTACATGTAAGACCACATCTCGACTACGGCGGTATAATCTACCACAAATTTGATCCTGACATGCGCTTGGCCTTTACACAAAAGCTTGAACGAACTCAGTATCTTGCTGCACTAGCAGTGATTGGAACATGGAGAGGTACAAACAGGCAGAGACTGTTTAATGAGCTAGGTTGGGAAACATTGTATGATAGAAGGTGGTATCGTAGATTGTGTCATTTCTTCTCCCTTATCAAATCTAAATCACCTGAATACTTATATAGCGAACTACCCAAAGAGCGACAATTGCAGTACAGTCTTAGAAATCCCTTTTGTTTTGAACAACCAGTCAGCAGAACGGCCCGTTTTGCTAGCAGGTATTTTCATAATACATTATTCGAATGGAATTTACTCGACGATGAGACAAGAAATTCTAAATCCCTGCTTCAATTCAAAAATAAATTGCTTGCAATTGTTAGACCAATTAGAAACTCTACATACAAAATTTGCGACATTTCGGGTGTCAAGCTGTTGACAATACTCCGTTTCCAGTTCAGTGCTCTAAACGAACATCGTTTCAAACATGCTTTTGACTGCCTCAGCCCAGTTTGTTTTTGTGGTAAAGACAATGAAAATAACAAGCACTTTCTCCTGCATTGCCCCCTATACGATGTACTTCGTAGAGATCTCTTTGACCAGCTCTCTGATATCCCAGGACTAGATATCGCCAGTATCAATAATATAGATGATGATACTCTTTGTGATCGACTTTTGTTTGGAAATCCATCCTTAGGTACTATTGAAAATAGAGTAAAACTGGATGCGACGATCTCATTTCTCAAAAATTCTGGCCGATTTGATTGATCTAGCGATGCCATATTAGCAACAGCAGTTCCCTATTAGTTTTATGTTGTGTTCTCCTTTCCTTTCTTTGTCGTCCCACATTGCTGAGGTAGATTACAAGAACAAACACTGAAATTTGTTTTTTCTCGTTTTCCTATGAGTTTAAAAGTTCAAATCTTCCTTTTTAACCAGTGCCTTAGCCTTGTTGTCTTGTTGTCTGTTTTGTGTAATGTATCTATAATTTTGTCGTTTTTGTTCTTTGTTTTGTGTATTGAAAATTAATTTGAATTGTAAGTACCATCCATAGTGAAGACCCGGTGACATTATGTCTTTCTTCAATATGGATGGTACAGTGTAATGTAAGTATAAATATTGTAGTTTTTAATCTTGATAGAAAAAGAAAAAAAGAAAAAAGCTTTACTGCATAAACAAACATCGATTAATTAAATGTTTATTTTTTCAAAGAAAACAAAATATTAACACAAAAATGGTGTATTAACGTACTTTAATAGCTACAATCTATATTATAAAGAGTATTGCACTCATCGTTCTTTAAAACTTTAGTTCTACCAGTAACTTTTTTTATAGCATAATATTAGTGCTGCAGCAACCATTCTTGGAAACATTACTATAGACATTAGTTTTTCTTTAGTCTCATTTTAGCTTTACCGCATAAACAAACATCGATTAATTAAATGCTTATTTTCTCAAAGAAAACAAATTATAAACACAAAAAATGTGGATTAACGCACTTTATTAGCTACAAATTATATTTTAAAGAGTATTGCACTCATCGTTCTTTAAAACTTTAGTTCTCCCAGTTACTTCTTTTATAGCACTATATTAGTGCTGCAGCCACCATTCTTGGAAACATTACTATAGACATTAGTTTTTTCTTTTGTCTAATTTTAGCTTTACTGCATAAACAAACATCGATCAATTAAAAGATTATTTTTTCAAAGAAAACAGAATTAAAACACAAACAGTGGGGATTAACGTACTTTAGTAGCTAAAATTTATATTATAAAGAGTATTGCACTCATCGTCCCTTAAACTTTAGTTCTACCAGTAACTTCTTTATAGCACTATATTAGTGCTGCAGCCACCATTCTTGGAAACATTACTATAGACATTAGTTTTTTCTTTTGTCTAATTTTAGCTTTACTGCATAAACAAACATCGATAAATTAAATGTTTATTTTTTCAAAGAAAACAGAATTAAAACACAAACAGTGTGGATTAACCTCCTCTAGTAGCTACAATTTATATTATAAAGAGTATTGCACTCATTGTTCTTTAAAACTTTAGTTCTGCCAGTTACTTCTTTTATAGCACTATATTAGTGCTGCAGCAACCATTCTTTGAAAAATTACTATAGACATTAGTTGTTTCTTTAGTCTCATTCTAACGTTACTGCATAAACAAACATCGATTAATTAAAAGTTTCTTTTCTGAAAGAAAACAAAGTTAAAACACAAAAAGTGTAGATTAACGTACTCTAGTAGCTACAATTTATATTATAAAGAGCATTGCACTCATTGTTCTTTAAAAATTTAGTTCTAACATTAACTTCTTTTATAGCACTATATTAGTGCTGCAGCAACCATTCTTGGAAACATTACTATAGACATTAGTTTTCTTTAGTCTCATTTTAGCTTTACTGCATAAACAAACATCGATTAATTAAATGTCTATTTTCTCAAATAAAACAAAATGTAAACACAAAAAGTGGGGATTAACGTACTTTAGTAGCTAAAATTTATATTATAAGGAGTATTGCACTCATTGTCCTTTAAACTTTAGTTCTACCAGTAACTTCTTTTAAAGAACTATATTAGTGCTGCATCTACCATTCTATGAAACATCACTATAGACATTAGTGTTTTCTTTAGTCTCATTTTAGATTTACTGCATAAACAAACATCGATTAAATAAAAGATTATTTTCTCAAAGAAAACAAAATAATAACACAAAAAGTGTGTATTAACGTACTTTAGTAGCTACAATCAATATTATAAAGAGTATTGCTCTCATCGTTCATTAAAACTTTAGTTCTGCCAGCTACTTCTTTGTAGCACTATATTAGTGCTGCAGCAACCATTCTTGGAAACATTACTATAGACATTAGTTTTTTCTTTAGTCTCAGTTTAGCTTTACTGCATAAACAAACATCCACTAATTAATTGTTTATTTTCTCAAAGAAAACAGAATTAAAACACAAACAGTGTGGATTAACGTAACTTTGTTGCTACAATTTGTATTATAAGAAGTATTGCACTCATCATTCTTTTAAACTTTAGTTATGCCAGTTACTTCTTTTATAGCACTATGTTAATGCTGCAGCAACCATTCTTGAAAACATTACTATAGAAATTAGTTTTTTCTTTAGGCTCATTTCAGCTATACTGCATAAAGAAATATCGATTGATTAAAAGTTTATTTTCTCAAAGAAAACAAATTATAAACACAAAAAGCCTGGATTAAGTACTTTTAGTAGCTACAATTTACAATGTGGATTAATGCACTTTATTAGCTACAATTTATATTATAAAGAGTATTGCACTCATCGTTCTTTAAAACTTCAGTTCTGCAAGTTACTTCTTTTATAGCACTATATTAGTGCTGCAGCAACCTAATTTTTAATTACATTTTAGCTTTTTACTATATAAAGAAAGTTCGATTAATTAAAAGTTAATTTTCTCAACAAAAACAAATCATAAACACAAAAAGTGTGGATTAACGTACTTTAGTAGCTACAATTTATATCATAAAGAGTATTGCATTCAATGTTCTTTAAAACTTTAGTTCTGCTAGTCACTTCTTTTATAGCACTATATTAGTGCTGCTGCAACCATTCTTTGAAAAATTAATATAGACATTAGTTTTTTTCTTTAGTCTCATTCTAACGTTACTGCATCAACAAACATCGATTAATTAAAAGTTTCTTTTCTCAAAGAAAACAAAAATAAAACACAAAAAGTGTGTATTGACGTACTCTAGTAGCTACAATATATATTATAGAGAGTAATGCACTCATTGCTCTTTAAAACTTTAGTTTCACCATTAACTTCTTTTATAGCACTATATTTGTGCTGCAGCAACCATTCTTGGAAACATTACTATAGACATTCGTTTTTTCTTTAGTCTCATTTTAGCTTTACTGCATAAACAAACATGAATTAATGAAATGTTTATTTTCTTAAAAAAACTAAATATAAAACACAAAAAATGGGGATTAACGTACTTAAAAAGCTAAAGTTTATATTATAAAGATTATTGCACTCATCGTTCTTCAAAACTTTAGATCTGCCACTTACTTCTTTTATGGCACTATATTAGTGCTGCAGCAACCTAATTTTAAATTACATTTCAGCTTTACTGCATAAACAAACATCGATTAATTAAAAGTTTATTTTCTCAACAAAAACAAATCATAAACACAAAAAGTGTGGATTAACGTACTTAAGTAGCTACAATTTATATTATAAAGAGTATTGCACTCATCGTTCTTCAAAACTTTAGATCTGCCACTTACTTCTTTTATAGCACTATATTAGTGCTGCAGCAACCTAATTTTTAATTACATTTTAGCTTTACTTTATAAGCAAACATCGATTAATTGAATGTTTATTTTTTCAAAGAAAATAAAATAAACACAAAAAGTGGGGATTAACGTACTTTAGTAGCTATATTTATATTATAAAGAGTATTGCACTCATCGTTCTTTAAAACTTTAGTTCTGCCAGTAACTTCTTTTATAGCATAATATTATTGCTGCAGCAACCATTCTTGGAAACATTACTATAGACATTAGTTTTTCTTTAGTCTCATTTTAGCTTCACTGCATAAACAAACATCGATTAAGTAAATGTTTATTTTCTCAAAGAAAACAAATTATAAACACAAAAGATGTGGATTAACGTACTTTAGTAGCTACAATTTATATTATAAGGAGTATTGCACTCATTGTTCTTTAAAGCTTTAGTTCTGCCAGTTACTTCTTTTATACCACTATATTTGTGCTGCAGCAACCATTTTTGGAAACATTACTATCAACATTAGTTTTTTTCTTTAGTATCAATTTAGCTTTACTGCATAAACAATCATCGATTAATTAAATGTTTTTTTTTCAAAGAAAACAAAATTAAAACACAAAAAGTGTGGATTAACGTTCTCTTGTAGCTACAATTTATATTATAAAGATTATTGCACTCATTGTTCTTTAAAACTAAAGTTCTGCGGTTACTTATTTTATAGCACTATATTAGTGCTGCTTACAACCATTCTTTGAAAAATTACTATAGACATTAGTTTTTCTTTAGTCTCATTCTAACGTTACTGCATAAACAAACATCGATTAATTAAAAATTTATTTTTTCAACAAAAACAAATCATAAATACAAAAAGTGTGGATTAACGTACTTTAGTAGCTACAATTTATATTATAAAGAGTATTGCACTCATTGTTCTTTAAAACTTTAGTTCTGCCAATTACTTCTATTATAGCACTATATTTGTGCTGCAGCAACCATTTTTGGAAACATTACTATAAACATTAGTTTTTTCTTTAGTATCAATTTATCTTTACTGCATAAACAAACATCGATAAATTAAATGTTTTTTTTTCAAAGAAAACAAAATTAAAACACAAAAAGTGTGGATTAAGGTACTCTTGTAGCTACAATTTATATTATAAAGATTATTGCACTCATTGTTCTTTAAAACTTAAGTTCTGACAGTTACTTATTTTATAGCACTATATTAGTGCTGCTGCAACCATTCTTTGAAAAATTACTATAGACATTAGCTTTTTCTTTAGTCTCATTTTAGCTTTACTGCATAAACAAACATCGATTAATTAAAAGTTTATTTTCTCAACAAAAGCAAATCATAAATACAAAAAGTGTGGATTAACGTACTTTAGTAGCTACAATTTATATTGTAAAGAGTATTGCACTCATTGTTCTTTAAAACTTTAGTTCTGCCAGTTACTTCTTTTATAGCACTATATTTGTGCTGCAGCAACCATTTTTGGAAACATTACTATAAACATTAGTTTTTTTCTTTAGTATCAATTTAGCTTTACTGCATAAACAAACATCGATAAATTAAATGTCTTTTTTTCAAAGAAAACAAAATTAAAACACAAAAAGTGGCGATTAACGTACTTTAGTAGCTATTTTTATATTATAAAGAGTATTGCATTCATTGTTGTTTAAAAATTTAGTTCTCACATTAACTTCTTTTATAGCACTATATTAGTGCTGCAGCAACCATTCTTGGAAACATTACTATAGACATTAGTTTTTCTTTAGTCTCATTTTAGCTTTACTGCATAAACAAACATCGATTAAGTAAATGTTTATTTTCTCAAAGAAAACAAATTATAAACACAAAAAATGGGGATTAACGTACTTTAGTAGCTACAATTTATATTATAAACAGTATTGCACTCTTCATTCTTTAAAACTTTAGTTCTGCCAGTTACTTCTTTTATACCACTATATTAGTGCTTCAGCAACAATTTTTGGAAACATTACTATAAACATTAGTTTTTTCATTAGTATCAATTTAGCTTTACTGCATAAACGAACAACGATAAATTAAATGTTTTTTTTCAAAGAAAACAAAATTAAAACACAAAAAGTGTGGATTAACGTACTCTTGTAGCTACAATTTATATTATAAAGATTATTGCACTCATTGTTCTTTAAAACTAAAGTTCTGCAGTTACTTATTTTATTGCACTATATTAGTGCTGCTTACAACCATTCTTTGAAAAATTACTATAGACATTACTTTTTCTTTAGTCTCATTCTAATGTTACTGCATAAACAAACATCTATTAATTAAAAGTTTATTTTCTCAACAAAAACAAATCATAAATACAAAAAGTGTGGATTAACGTACTTTAGTAGCTACAATTTACATTGTAAAGAGTATTGCACTCATTGTTCTTTAAAACTTTAGTTCTGCCAGTTACTTCTTTTATAGCACTATATTTGTGCTGCAGCAACCATTTTTGGAAACATTACTATAAACATTAGTTTTTTCTTTAGTATCAATTTAGCTTTACTGCATAAACAAACATCGATAAATTAAATGGTTTTTTTTCAAAGAAAACAAAATTAAAACACAAAAAGTGTGGATTAACGTACTCTTGTAGCTACAATTTATATTATAAAGATTATTGCACTCATTGTTCTTTAAAACTTAAGTTCTGCCAGTTACTTATTTTATAGCACTATATTAGTGCTGCTGCAACCATTCTTTGAAAAATTACTATAGACATTAGTTTTTTCTTTAGTCTCATTTTAGCTTTACTTCATAAACAAACATCGATAAACTAAATGTTTATTTTTTCAAAGAAAACAGAATTAAAACACAACCAGTGGGAATTAACGTACTTTAGTAGCTAAAATTTATATTATAAAGAGTATTGCACTCATCGTCCCTTAAACTTTAGTTCTACCAGTAACTTCTTTTATAGCACTATATTAGTGCTGCAGAAACCATTCCTTGAAAAATTACTATAGACATTAGTCTTTTCTTTAATCTCATTCTAACGTTACTGCATAAACAAACATCGATTAATTAAAAGTTTCTTTTTTGAAAGAAAACAAAGTTAAAACACAAAAAGTGTAGTATAACGTACTCCAGTAGCTACAATTAATATTATAAAGAGTATTGCATTCATTGTTGTTTAAAAATTAAGTTCTAACATTAACTTCTTTTATAGCAATATATTAGTGCTGCAGCAGCCATTCTTGGAAACATTACTATAGGTATTAGTTTTTCTTTAGTCTCATTTTAGCTTTACTGCATAAACAAACATCGATTAATTAAATGTTTATTTTCTCAACGAAAACTAAATATAAACACCAAAAATGGGGATTAACGCACTTTAGTAGCTAAAATTTATATTATAAAGAGTATTGCACTCATTGTTCTTTAAAACTTTAGTTCTGCCAGGTACTTCTTCTTTTATAGCACTATATTAGTGCTGCAGCAACCATTTTTGGAAACATTACTATAAACATTAGTTTTTTCATTAGTATCAATTTAGCTTCACTGCATAAACGAACAACGATTAATTAAATGTTTATTTTCTCAACAAAAACAAATCATAAACACAAAAAGTGTGGATTAACATACTTTAGTAGCTACAATTTATAATATAAGGAAAATTGCACTCATCGTTCTTTAAAACTTTAGTTCTGCCAGTTACTTCTTTTATAGCACTATATTAGTGTTGCAGCAACCTAATTTTTCATAAAATTTTAGCTTTACATCATAAACAAACATCGATTAATTAAATGTCTATTTTCTCAAATAAAACAAAATATAAACACAAAAAGTGGGGATTAACGTACTTTAGTAGCTAAAATTTATATTATAAAGAGTATTGCACTCATCGTCCTTTAAACTTTAGTTCTACCAGTAACTTCTTTTATAGAACTATATTAGTGCTGCTTCTACCATTCTTTGAAACATTACTATAGACATTAGTTTTTTCTTTAGTCTCATTTTTGCTTTACTGCATAAACAAACATCGATTAATTAAATGTTTATTTTCTCAAAGAAAACAAAATAATAACACAAAAAGTGTGTATTAACGTACTTTTGTAGCTACAATTTATATTATAAAGAGTATTGCTCTCATTGTTCTTTAAAACTTTAGTTCTGCCAATTACTTCTTTTATAGCACTATATTTGTGCTGCAGCAACCATTCTTGGAAACATTTCTATAGACATTAGTTTTTTCTTAGTCTCATATTAGCTTTACTGCATAAACAAACATGGATTAATGAAATGTTTATTTTCTTAAAAAAAACTAAATATAAAACACAAAAAATGGGGATTAACGTACTTAAAAACCTAAAATTTATATTATGAAGATTATTGCACTCATCGTTCTTCAAAACTTAAGTTCTGCCAGTTTCTTCTTTTATAGCACTATATTAGTGCTGCAGCCACCATTCTTGGAAACATTACTATAGACATTAGTTTTTTCTTTTGTCTAATTTTAGCTTTACTGCATAAACAAACATCGATAAATTAAATGTTTATTTTTTCAAAGAAAACAGAATTAAAACACAAACAGTGGGGATTAACGTACTTTAGTAGCTAAAATTTATATTATAAAGAGTAATGCACTCATCGTCCTTTAAACTTTAGTTCTACCAGTAACTTATTTTATATCACTATATTAGTATTGCAGCCACCATTCTTGGAAACATTACTATAGACAGTAATTTCAATTTCAGTCTCAATTTAGCTTTACTGCATAAACAAACATTGATTAATTAAAAGTTTATTTTCTCAACAAAAAAAATCATAAATACAAAAAGTGTGGATTAACGTACTTTAGTAGCTACATTTTATATTATAAAGAGTATTGCACTCATTGTTCTTTAAAACTTTAGTTCTGCCAGTTACTTCTTTTATAGCACTATATTAGTATTACAGCAACCATTCTTGGAAACATTACTATAGACATTAGTTTTCTTTAGTCTCAAATTTAGCTTTACTGCATAATCAAACATCGATTAATAAAATGTTTATTTTTTCAAAGAAAACAAAATTTAAACACAAAAAGTGTGGATTAACGTACGCTAGTAGCTACAATTAATATTATAAAGAGTATTGCACTCATTGTTCTTTAAAACTTTAGTTCTGCCAGTTACTTCTTTTATAGCACTATATTAGTGCTGCAGCAACCTAATTTTTAATTACATTTGAGCTCTACTGCATAAACAAACATCGATTAATTAAATGTTTATTTTCGCAAAGAAAACAAATTATAAACACAAAAAATGTGAATTAACGTACCTTATTAGCTACAATTTATATTGTAAAGAGTATTGCACTCATCGCTCTTTAAAACTTTAGTTCTAACAGTTACTTCTTTTATAGCACTATATTAGTGCTGCAGCAACCATTCTTAGAGACATTACTATAGACATTAGTTTTTTCTTTAGTCTCAATTTAGCTTTACTGCATAAACAAACATCGATTAATTAAAAGTTTATCCTCTCAAAGAAAACAAAATATAAGCACAAAAAGTGTAGATTAACGCACTTTATTAGCTACAATTTATATTATAAAGAGTATTGCACTCATCGTTCTTTAAAACTTTAGTTCTGCCAGTTACTTCTTTTATAGCACTATATTAGTGCTGCAGCAACCTAATTTTTAATTACATTTGAGCTTTACTGCATAAACAAACATCGATTAATTAAATGTTTATTTTCTCAAAGAAAACAAAATACAAACAGAAAAAGTGTGGATTAACGTACTTTAATAGCTACAATTCTGATTATAAAGAGTATTGCACTCATCGTCATGTAAAACTTAAGTTCTGCCAAATACTTCTTTTATAGCACTATATTAGTGCTGCAGCAACCTAATTTTTAATTGCATTTGAGCTTTACTGCATAAACAAACATCGATTAATTAAATGTTTATTTTCTCAAAGAAAACAAATTATGAACACACAAAAAATGTGAATTAACGTACTTTATTAGTTCAAATTTATATCATAAAGAGTATTGCACTCATCGTCCTTTAAACTTTAGTTCTGCCAGTTACTTCTTTTATAGCACTATATTAGTATTGCAGCCACCATTCTTGGAAACATTACTATAGACAGTAGTTTCAATTTTAGTCTCAATTTAGCTTTACTGCATAAACAAACATTGATTAATTAAAAGTTTATTTTCTCAACAAAAACAAATCATAAATACAAAAAGTGTGGATTAACGTACTTTATTAGTTAAAATTTATATCATAAAGAGTATTGCACTCATCGTCCTTTAAACTTTAGTTCTGCCAGTTACTTCTTTTATAGCACTATATTAGTATTGCAGCCAACAAGGACAGATTTTGTAATACAATAGCAACAGTTGCGTTTGATTGACATCTCAATTCAAAGCGATTAGCGAATGCAGACAAAGGAAATTCTCTCAACCAGTAATTCAAAACAATCAAAGCCGCAAAATTTCCCTGAAACTAGTAGGGCAAGCTCTCGCCTTGTGCAAGCGAAAGGTGGTTTTTAAGAGATTTTTCATGGTTATAACGAAAGAAGAAGGGTAGATCTAAGGTTTTGTCTGGCGGATTTTGTTTATTTCAGTCAGGAGCTGTTTTGTAATGGTTTCATTTAAGCCCTAAATACGCGAGAATTACAATACCTTTTGCTCGGCTTCTGAATCAAAAAAAGAAAATCCGCCAGACAGAACTTTAGATTTACCCTTCTTCTTTCGCTATAAGCACATAACTTCTCTTAAAAACCATCTTTCGCTTGCACAAGGCGAGAGTTTGCCCTACTAGTTTTGGGGAAAATTTTGCGGCTTTGTTTGTTTTGAATTACTAGTTGAGAGACTTTCCTTTGTCTGCAGTTGCTAATCGCTTTGAATTGAGGTGTCAATCAAATGCAACTGTTACAATTGTATTACAAAATCTGCCCTTGTTATTGCAGCCACCATTCTTTGAAACATTACTATAGACAGTAGTTTTTTCTTTAGTCTCATTTTAGCTTTCCTGCATAAACAAACATCGATTATTTAAATCTTTATTTTCTCAAAGAAAACAAAACATAAACACAAAAAGTGTGGAGCAACGTACTTTAGTAGCTACTGCTTATATGATAAAGTGTATTGCACTCATCGTTTTTTAAAACTTTAGTTCTTTTAGTTACTTCTTTTATATCACTATATTAGTGCTGCAGCAACCATTCTTGGAAACATTACTATAGACATTAGTTTTTTCTTTGGTCTAATTTTAGCTTTACTGCATAAAAAAACATCGATAAATTAAATGTTTATTTTTTCAAAGAAAACAAAATTTAAACACAAAAAGTGTGGATTAACGTACGCTAGTAGCTACAATTAATATTATAAAGAGTATTGCACTCATTGTTCTTTAAAACTTTAGTTCTGCCAGTTACTTCTATTATAGCAGTATATTAGTGCTGCAGCAACCAAATTTTAAATTGCATTTGAGCTTTACTGCATAAACAAACATCGATTAATTAAATGTTTATTTTCTCAAAGAAAACAAATTATAAACACAAAAAATGTGAATTAACGTACCTTATTAGCTACAATTTATATTGTAAAGAGTATTGCACTCATCGTTCTTTAAAACTTTAGCTCTACCAGTTATTTCTTTTATAGCACTATATTAGTGCTGCAGCAACCATTCTTAGAGACATTACTATAGACATTGGTTTTTTCTTTAGTCTCAATTTAGCTCAACTGCATAAACAAACATCGATTAATTAAAAGTTTATTCTCTCAAAGAAAACAAAATATAAGCACAAAAAGTGTGGATTAACGCATTTTATTAGCTACAATTTATATTATAAAGAGTATTGCACTCATCGTTCATTAAAACTTTAGTTCTGCCAGTTACTTCTTTTATAGCACTATATTAGTGATGCAGCAACCTAATTTTTAATTACATTTGAGCTTTACTGCATAAACAAACATCGATTAATTAAATGTTTATTTTCTCAAAGAAAACAAAATACAAACAGAAAAAGTGTGGATTAACGTACTTTAATAGCTACAATTCTGATTATAAAGAGTATTGCACTCATCGTCATGTAAAACTTAAGTTCTGCCAGCTACTTCTTTTATAGCACTATATTAGTGCTGCAGCAACCTAATTTTTAATTGCATTTGAGCTTTACTGCATAAACAAACATCGATTAATTAAATGTTTATTTTCTCAAAGAAAACAAATTATGAACACACAAAAAATGTGAATTAACGTACTTTATTAGTTCAAATTTATATCATAAAGAGTATTGCACTCATCGTCCTTTAAACTTTAGTTCTGCCAGTTACTTCTTTTATAGCACTATATTAGTATTGCAGCCACCATTCTTGGAAACATTACTTTAGACAGTAGTTTCAATTTTAGTCTCAATTTAGCTTTACTGCATAAACAAACATTGATTAATTAAAAGTTTATTTTCTCAACAAAAACAAATCATAAATACAAAAAGTGTGGATTAACGTACTTTATTAGTTAAAATTTATATCATAAAGAGTATTGCACTCATCGTCCTTTAAACTTTAGTTCTGCCAGTTACTTCTTTTATAGCACTATATTAGTATTGCAGCCACCATTCTTTGAAACATTACTATAGACAGTAGTTTTTTCTTTAGTCTCATTTTAGCTTTCCTGCATAAACAAACATCGATTATTTAAATCTTTATTTTCTCAAAGAAAACAAAACATAAACACAAAAAGTGTGGAGTAACGTACTTTAGTAGCTACTGCTTATATGATAAAGTGTATTGCACTCATCGTTTTTTAAAACTTTAGTTCTTTCAGTTACTTCTTTTATATCACTATATTAGTGCTGCAGCAACCATTCTTGGAAACAGTACTATAGACATTAGTTTTTTCTTTGATCTAATTTTTGCTTTACTGCATAAATAAACATCGATAAATTAAATGTTAATTTTTTCAAAGAATACAAGATTTAAACACAAAAAGTGTGGATTAACGTACGCTAGTAGCTACAATTAATATTATAAAGAGTATTGCACTCATTGTTCTTTAACACTTTAGTTCTGCCAGTTACTTCTTTTATAGCACTATATTAGTGCTGCAGCAACCTAATTTTAAATTGCATTTGAGCATTACTGCATAAACAAACATCGATTAATTAAATATTTATTTTCTCAAAGAAAACAAATTATAAACACAAAAAATGTGAATTAACGTACCTTATTAGCTACAATTTATATTGTAAAGAGTATTGCACTCATCGTTCTTTAAAACTTTAGCTCTACCAGTTATTTCTTTTATAGCACTATATTAGTATTGCAGCCACCATTCTTGGAAACATTACTATAGACAGTAGTTTCAATTTTAGTCTCAATTTAGCTTTACTGCATAAACAAACATTGATTAATTAAAAGTTTATTTTCTCAACAAAAACAAATCATAAATACAAAAAGTGTGGATTAACGTACTTTATTAGTTAAAATTTATATCATAAAGAGTATTGCACTCATCGTCCTTTAAACTTTAGTTCTGCCAGTTACTTCTTTTATAGCACTATATTAGTATTGCAGCCACCATTCTTTGAAACATTACTATAGACAGTAGTTTTTTCTTTAGTCTCATTTTAGCTTTCCTGCATAAACAAACATCGATTATTTAAATCTTTATTTTCTCAAAGAAAACAAAACATAAACACAAAAAGTGTGGAGCAACGTACTTTAGTAGCTACTGCTTATATGATAAAGTGTATTGCACTCATCGTTTTTTAAAACTTTAGTTCTTTTAGTTACTTCTTTTATATCACTATATTAGTGCTGCAGCAACCATTCTTGGAAACATTACTATAGACATTAGTTTTTTCTTTGGTCTAATTTTAGCTTTACTGCATAAAAAAACATCGATAAATTAAATGTTTATTTTTTCAAAGAAAACAAAATTTAAACACAAAAAGTGTGGATTAACGTACGCTAGTAGCTACAATTAATATTATAAAGAGTATTGCACTCATTGTTCTTTAACACTTTAGTTCTGCCAGTTACTTCTCTTATAGCACTATATTAGTGCTGCAGCAACCTAATTTTTAATTACATTTGAGCTTTACTGCATAAACAAACATCGATTAATTAAATGTTTATTTTCTCAAAGAAAACAAATTATAAACACAAAAAATGTGAATTAACGTACCTTATTAGCTACAATTTATATTGTAAAGAGTATTGCACTCATCGTTCTTTAAAACTTTAGCTCTACCAGTTATTTCTTTTATAGCACTATATTAGTGCTGCAGCAACCATTCTTAGAGACATTACTATAGAGATTGGTTTTTTCTTTAGTCTCAATTTAGCTCAACTGCATAAACAAACATCGATTAATTAAAAGTTTATTCTCTCAAAGAAAACAAAATATAAGCACAAAAAGTGTGGATTAACGCATTTTATTAGCTACAATTTATATTATAAAGAGTATTGCACTCATCGTTCATTAAAACTTTAGTTCTGCCAGTTACTTCTTTTATAGCACTATATTAGTGATGCAGCAACCTAATTTTTAATTACATTTGAGCTTTACTGCATAAACAAACATCGATTAATTAAATGTTTATTTTCTCAAAGAAAACAAAATACAAACAGAAAAAGTGTGGATTAACGTACTTTAATAGCTACAATTCTGATTATAAAGAGTATTGCACTCATCGTCATGTAAAACTTAAGTTCTGCCAGCTACTTCTTTTATAGCACTATATTAGTGCTGCAGCAACCTAATTTTTAATTGCATTTGAGCTTTACTGCATAAACAAACATCGATTAATTAAATGTTTATTTTCTCAAAGAAAACAAATTATGAACACACAAAAAATGTGAATTAACGTACTTTATTAGTTCAAATTTATATCATAAAGAGTATTGCACTCATCGTCCTTTAAACTTTAGTTCTGCCAGTTACTTCTTTTATAGCACTATATTAGTATTGCAGCCACCATTCTTGGAAACATTACTTTAGACAGTAGTTTCAATTTTAGTCTCAATTTAGCTTTACTGCATAAACAAACATTGATTAATTAAAAGTTTATTTTCTCAACAAAAACAAATCATAAATACAAAAAGTGTGGATTAACGTACTTTATTAGTTAAAATTTATATCATAAAGAGTATTGCACTCATCGTCCTTTAAACTTTAGTTCTGCCAGTTACTTCTTTTATAGCACTATATTAGTATTGCAGCCACCATTCTTTGAAACATTACTATAGACAGTAGTTTTTTCTTTAGTCTCATTTTAGCTTTCCTGCATAAACAAACATCGATTATTTAAATCTTTATTTTCTCAAAGAAAACAAAACATAAACACAAAAAGTGTGGAGTAACGTACTTTAGTAGCTACTGCTTATATGATAAAGTGTATTGCACTCATCGTTTTTTAAAACTTTAGTTCTTTCAGTTACTTCTTTTATATCACTATATTAGTGCTGCAGCAACCATTCTTGGATACAGTACTATAGACATTAGTTTTTTCTTTGATCTAATTTTTGCTTTACTGCATAAATAAACATCGATAAATTAAATGTTAATTTTTTCAAAGAATACAAGATTTAAACACAAAAAGTGTGGATTAACGTACGCTAGTAGCTACAATTAATATTATAAAGAGTATTGCACTCATTGTTCTTTAACACTTTAGTTCTGCCAGTTACTTCTTTTATAGCACTATATTAGTGCTGCAGCAACCTAATTTTAAATTGCATTTGAGCATTACTGCATAAACAAACATCGATTAATTAAATATTTATTTTCTCAAAGAAAACAAATTATAAACACAAAAAATGTCAATTAACGTACCTTATTAGCTACAATTTATATTGTAAAGAGTATTGCACTCATCGTTCTTTAAAACTTTAGCTCTACCAGTTATTTCTTTTATAGCACTATATTAGTGCTGCAGCAACCATTCTTAGAGACATTACTATAGACATTGGTTTTTTCTTTGGTCTCAATTTAGCTTTACTGAATAAACAAACATCGAGTAATTAAATGTTTATTTTCTCAAAGAAAACAAATTATAAACACAAAAAGTGTGGATTAACGTACTTTAATAGCTACAATTAATATTATAAAGAGTATTGCACTAATCGTTTTTTAAAACTTTAGTTCTTTCAGTTACTTCTTTTATATCTCTATATTAGTGCTGCAGCAACCATTCTTGGAAACAATACTATAGACATTAGTTTTTTCTTTGGTCTAATTCTAGCTTTACTGCATTAATAAACATCGATAAATTAAATGTTTATTTTTTCAAAGAATACAAGATTTAAACACAAAAAGTGTGGATTAACGTACGCTAGTAGCTACAATTAATATTATAAAGAGTATTGCACTCATTGTTCTTTAAAACTTTAGTTCTGCCAGTTACTTCTTTTATAGCACTATATTAGTGCTGCAGCAACCTAATTTTTAATTATATTTTAGCTTTACTGCATAAACAAACATCGATTAATTAAAAGTTTATCCTCTCAAAGAAAACAAAATATAAGCACAAAAAGTGTAGATTAACGCACTTTATTAGCTACAATTTATATCATAAAGAGTATTGCACTCATCGTTCTTTAAAACTTTAGTTATGCCAGTTACTTCTTTTATAGCACTATGTTAGTGATGCAGCAACCTAATTTTTAATTACATTTGAGCTTTACTGCATAAACAAACATCGATTAATTAAATGTTTATTTTCTCAAAGAAAACAAAATACAAACAGAAAAAGTGTGGATTAACGTACTTTAATAGCTACAATTCTTATTATAAAGAGTATTGCACTCATCTTCATTGAAAACTTAAGTTCTGCCAGCTACTTCTCTCATAGCACTATATTAGTGCTGCAGGAACCTAATTTTTAATTGCATTTGAGCTTTACTGCATAAACAAACATCGATTAATTAAATGTTTATTTTTTCAAAGAAAACAAATAATAAACACAAAAAGTGTGGATTAACGTACTTTAATAGCTACAATTAATATTATAAAGAGCATTGCACTCATTGTTCTTTAAAACTTTAGTTCTGACAGTTACTTCTTTTCATAGCACTATTATAGTGCTGCAGCAACCTAATTTTTAATTATATTTTAGCTTTACTGCAGAAACAAACATCGATTTATTAATAGTTTATTCTCTCAAAGAAAACAAAATATAAGCACAAAAAGTGTGGATTAACGCACTTTATTAGCTACAATTTATATTATAAAGAGTATTGCACTTATCGTTCTTTAAAACTTTAGTTATGCCAGTTACTTCTTTTATAGCACTATGTTAGTGATGCAGCAACCTAATTTTTAATTACATTTGAGCTTTACTGCATAAACAAACATCGATTAATTAAATGTTTATTTTCTCAAAGAAAACAAAATAGAAACAGAAAAAGTGTGGATTAACGTACTTTAATATCTACAATTCTTATTATAAAGAGTATTGCACTCATCGTCATTTAAAACTTAAGTTCTGCCAGCTACTTCTTTCATAGCACTATATTAGTGCTGCAGCAACCTAATTTTTAATTGCATTTGAGCTTTACTGCATAAACAAACATCGATTAATTAAATGTTTATTTTCTCAAAGAAAACAAATTATAAACACAAAAAATGTGAATTAACGTACTTTATTAGTTAAAATTTATATCATAAAGAGTATTGCACTCATCGTCCTTTAAACTTTAGCTCTACCAGTAACTTCTTTTATAGCACTATATTAGTATTGCAGCCACCATTCTTGGAAACATTACTATAGACATTAGTTTTTTCTTTTGTCTCACTTTAGCTTTCCTGCATAAACAAGCATCGATTATTTAAATCCTTATTTTCTCAAAGAAAACAAATTATAAACACAAAAAGTGTGGATTAACGTACTTTAGTAGCTACAGCTTATATTATAAAGTGTATCGCACTCATCGTTTTTTAAAACTTTAGTTATGCCAGTTACTTCTTTTATAGCACTATATTAGTGCTCCAGCAACCATTCTTGGAAACATTACTATAGACATTAGTTTTTTCTTTAGTCTCATATTAGCTTTACTACAGACACAAACATCGATAAATTAAAAGTTTATTTTTTCAAAGAAAACAAAATTTAAACACAAAAAGTGTGGATTAACGTACGCTAGTAGCTACAATTAATATTATAAAGAGTATTCCACTCATTGTTCTTTAACACTTTAGTTCTGCCAGTTACTTCTGTTATAGCACTATGTTAGTGCTGCAGCAACCTAATTTTTAATTATATTTTAGCTTTACTGCAGAAACAAACATCGATTAATTAATAGTTTATTCTCTCAAAGAAAACAAAATATAAGCACAAAAAGTGTGGATTAACGCACTTTATTAGCTACAATTTATATTATAAAGAGTTTTGCACTTATCGTTCTTTAAAAAAACTTTAGTTATGCCAGTTACTTCTTTTATAGCACTATGTTAGTGATGCAGCAACCTAATTTTTAATTACATTTGAGCAATACTGCATAAACAAACATCGATTAATTAAATGTTTATTTTCTCAAAGAAAACAAAATACAAACAGAAAAAGTGTGGATTAACGTACTTTAATATCTACAATTCTTATTATAACGAGTATTGCACTCATCGTCATTTAAAACTTAAGTTCTGCCAGCTACTTCTTTCATAGCACTATATTAGTGCTGCAGCAACCTAATTTTTAATTGCATTTGAGCTTTACTGCATAAACAAACATCGATTAATTAAATGTTTATTTTCTCAAAGAAAACAAATTATAAACACAAAAAGTGTGGATTAACGTACTTTAGTAGCTACAGCTTATATTATAAAGTGTATCGCACTCATCGTTTTTTAAAACTTTAGTTCTTTCAGTTACTTCTTTTATAGCACTATATTAGTGCTCCAGCAACCATTCTTGGAAACATTACTATAGACATTAGTTTTTTCTTTAGTCTCATATTAGCTTTACTACAGACACAAACATCGATAAATTAAAAGTTTATTTTTTCAAAGAAAACAAAATTTAAACACAAAAAGTGTGGATTAACGTACGCTAGTAGCTACAATTAATATTATAAAGAGTATTCCACTCATTGTTCTTTAACACTTTAGTTCTGCCAGTTACTTCTGTTATAGCACTATGTTAGTGCTGCAGCAACCTAATTTTTAATTATATTTTAGCTTTACTGCAGAAACAAACATCGATTAATTAATAGTTTATTCTCTCAAAGAAAACAAAATATAAGCACAAAAAGTGTGGATTAACGCACTTTATTAGCTACAATTTATATTATAAAGAGTTTTGCACTTATCGTTCTTTAAAAAAACTTTAGTTATGCCAGTTACTTCTTTTATAGCACTATGTTAGTGATGCAGCAACCTAATTTTTAATTACATTTGAGCTTTACTGCATAAACAAACATCGATTAATTAAATGTTTATTTTCTCAAAGAAAACAAAATACAAACAGAAAAAGTGTGGATTAACGTACTTTAATATCTACAATTCTTATTATAACGAGTATTGCACTCATCGTCATTTAAAACTTAA
This sequence comes from Aurelia coerulea, assembly GCA_039566865.1. Lineage (NCBI taxonomy): Eukaryota > Metazoa > Cnidaria > Scyphozoa > Semaeostomeae > Ulmaridae > Aurelia > Aurelia coerulea. The sequence continues at coordinate 19,153,206 of CM076956.1, read as the reverse complement.
GTTCTGCCAGCTACTTCTTTCATAGCACTATATTAGTGCTGCAGCAACCTAATTTTTAATTGCATTTGAGCTTTACTGCATAAACAAACATCGATTAATTAAATGTTTATTTTCTCAAAGAAAACAAATTATAAACACAAAAAGTGTGGATTAACGTACTTTAGTAGCTACAGCTTATATTATAAAGTGTATCGCACTCATCGTTTTTTAAAACTTTAGTTCTTTCAGTTACTTCTTTTATAGCACTATATTAGTGCTCCAGCAACCATTCTTGGAAACATTACTATAGACATTAGTTTTTTCTTTAGTCTCATATTAGCTTTACTACAGACACAAACATCGATAAATTAAAAGTTTATTTTTTCAAAGAAAACAAAATTTAAACACAAAAAGTGTGGATTAACGTACGCTAGTAGCTACAATTAATATTATAAAGAGTATTCCACTCATTGTTCTTTAACACTTTAGTTCTGCCAGTTACTTCTGTTATAGCACTATGTTAGTGCTGCAGCAACCTAATTTTTAATTATATTTTAGCTTTACTGCAGAAACAAACATCGATTAATTAATAGTTTATTCTCTCAAAGAAAACAAAATATAAGCACAAAAAGTGTGGATTAACGCACTTTATTAGCTACAATTTATATTATAAAGAGTTTTGCACTTATCGTTCTTTAAAAAAACTTTAGTTATGCCAGTTACTTCTTTTATAGCACTATGTTAGTGATGCAGCAACCTAATTTTTAATTACATTTGAGCTTTACTGCATAAACAAACATCGATTAATTAAATGTTTATTTTCTCAAAGAAAACAAAATACAAACAGAAAAAGTGTGGATTAACGTACTTTAATATCTACAATTCTTATTATAACGAGTATTGCACTCATCGTCATTTAAAACTTAAGTTCTGCCAGCTACTTCTTTCATAGCACTATATTAGTGCTGCAGCAACCTAATTTTTAATTGCATTTGAGCTTTACTGCATAAACAAACATCGATTAATTAAATGTTTATTTTCTCAAAGAAAACAAATTATAAACACAAAAAATGAGAATTAACGTACTTTATTAGTTAAAATTTATATCATAAAGAGTATTGCACTCATCGTCCTTTAAACTTTAGTTTTGCCAGTTACTTCTTTTATAGCACTTTATTAGTGCTGCAGCAACCATTTTTGGAAACATTACTATAAACATTAGTTTTTTCTTTAGTATCAATTTATCTTTACTGCATAAACAAACATCGATTAATTAAAAGTTTCTTTTCTCAAAGAAAACAAACATAAAATGCAAAAAGTGGGGATTAACTTACTTTAGTTGCTAAAATTTATATTAGAAAGAGTATTGCATTCATCGTCCTTTAAACTTTAGCTCTACCAGTAACTTCTTTTATAGCACTATATTAGTATTGCAGCCACCATTCTTGGAAACATTACTATAGACATTAGTTTTTTCTTTTGTCTCATTTTAGCTTTCCTGCATAAACAGGCATCGATTATTTAAATCCTTATTTTCTCAAAGAAAACAAACTATAAACACAAAAAGTGTGGATTAACGTACTTTAGTAGCTACAGCTTATATTATAAAGTGTATCGCACTCATCGTTTTTTAAAACTTTAGTTCTTTCAGTTACTTCTTTTATAGCACTATATTAGTGCTGCAGCAACCATTCTTGGAAACATTACTATAGACATTAGTTAATTCTTTAGTCTCATATTAGCTTTACTACAGACACAAACATCGATAAATTAAATTTTTATTTTTTCAAAGAAAACAAAATTTAAACACAAAAAGTGTGGATAAACGTACGCTAGTAGCTACAATTAATATTATAAAGAGTATTGCACCCATTGTTCTTTAACACTTTAGTTCTGCCAGTTACTTCTTTTATAGCACTATGTTAGTGCTGCAGCAACGTAATTTTTAATTACATTTGAGCTTTACTGCATAAACAAACATCGATTAATTAAAAGTTTATTTTCTCAAAGAAAAGAAAGTATAAACACAAAAAGTGTGGATTAACGTACTTTTATAGCTACAATTCTTATTATACAGAGTATTGCACCCATCGTCATTTAAAACTTAAGTACTACCAGTTACTTCTTTTATAGCACTATATTAGTATTGCAGCCACCATTCTTGGAAACATTACTATAGACATTAGTTTTTTCTTTTGTCTCATTTTAGCTTTCCTGCATAAACAAGCATCGATTATTTAAATGTTTATATTCTCAAAGAAAACAAATTATAAACACAAAAAGTGTGGATTAACGTACTTTAGTAGCTACAATTTATATCATAAAGAGTATTGCACTCAATATTCTTTAAAGCTTTAGTTCTGCCAGTTACTTCTTTTATAGCACTTTATTAGTGCTGCAGCAACCATTTTTTGAAACATTACTATAAACATTAGTTTTTTCTTTAGTATCAATTTATCTTTACTGCATAAACAAACATCGATTAATTAAAAGTTTCTTTTCTCAAAGAAAACAAACATAAAATGCAAAAAGTGGGGATTAACTTACTTTAGTTGCTAAAATTTATATTAGAAAGAGTATTGCACTCATCGTCCTTTAAACTTTAGCTCTACCAGTAACTTCTTTTATAGCACTATATTAGTATTGCAGCCACCATTCTTGGAAACATTACTATAGACATTAGTTTTTTCTTTTGTCTCATTTTAGCTTTCCCGCATAAACAAGCATCGATTATTTAAATCCTTATTTTCTCAAAGAGAACAAATTATAAACACAAAAAGTGTGGATTAACGTACTTTAGTAGCTACAGCTTATATTATAAAGTGTATCGCACTCATCGTTTTTTAAAACTTTAGTTCTTTCAGTTACTTCTTTTATAGCACTATATTAGTGCTGCAGCAACCATTCTTGGAAACATTACTATAGACATCAGTTTTTTCTTTAGTCTCATATTAGCTTTACTACAGACACAAACATCGATAAATTAAATGTTTATTTTTTCAAAGAAAACAAAATTTAAACACAAAAAGTGTGGATTAACGTACGCTAGTAGCTACAATTAATATTATAAAGAGTATTGCACTCATTGTTCTTTAAAACTTTAGTTCTGCCAGTTACTTCTTTTATAGCACTATGTTAGTGCTGCAGCAACGTAATTTTTAATTACATTTGAGCTTTACTGCATAAACAAACATCGATTAATTAAATGTTTATTTTTTCAAAGAAAACAAAATTTAAACACAAAAAGTGTGGATTAACGTACTTTAATAGCTACAATTCTTATTATACAGAGTATTGCACTCATCGTCATTTAAAACTTAAGTACTACCAGTTACTTCTTTTATAGCACTATATTAGTGCTGCAGCAACCATTCTTGGAGACATTACTATAGACATTAGTTTTTTCTTTAGTCTCAATTTAGCCTTAATGCATAAGCCTACATAGATTAATTAAATGTTTATTTTCTCAAAGAAAAAAAAATTATAAACACAAAAAGTGTGGATTAACGTACTTTAATAGCTACAATTCTTATTATAAAGAGTATTGCACTCGTCGTTCTTTAAAACTTAGGTTCTGCAAGTTACTTCTTTTATAGCACTATATCAGTGCTGCAGCAACCATTCTTGGTAACATTACTATAGACATTAGTTTTTTCTTTAGTCTCATTTTAGCTTTCCTGCATAAACAAGCATCGATTATTTAAATCCTTATTTTCTCAAAGAAAACAAATTATAAACACAAAAAGTGTGAATTAACGTACTTTAGTAGCTACAGTTTATATTGTAAAGAGTATTGCACTCATCGTTCTTTAAAACTTTAGTTCTACCAGTTACTTCTTTTATAGTACTTTATTAGTGCTGCAGCAACCATTCTTGGAGACATTACTATAGACATTAGTTTTTTCTTTAGTCTCAATTAAGCTTTACTGCATAAACAAACATCGATTAATTAAATGTTTATTTTCTCAAAGAAAAGAAATTATAAACACAAAAAGTGTGAATTAACGTACTTTAGTAGCTACAATTTATATTATAAAGAGTATTGCACTCATCGTTCTTTAAATTTTAAGTTCAGCCAGTTTCTTCTTTTATAGAACTATGTTAGTGCTGCAACAACCATTCTTGGAAACATTACTATAGACATTGGTTTTTTCTATAGTCTCATTTTAGCTTTACTGCATAAAGAAACATCGATTAATTAAGTGTTTACTTTCTCAAAGAAAACAAATTATAAACACAAAAAGTGTGGATTAAGCTACTTTAATAGCTACAATTCTTATTATAAAGAGCATTGCACTCATCGTTCTTTAAATTTTAAGTTCAGCCAGTTTCTTCTTTTATAGAACTATGTTAGTGCTGCAACAACCATTCTTGGAAACATTACTATAGACATTGGTTTTTTCTTTAGTCTCATTTTAGCTTTACTGCATAAACAAACATCGATAAATTAATTGTTTATTTTTTCAAAGAAAACAAAATTTAAACACAAAAAGTGTGGATTAACGTACGCTAGTATCTACAATTAACATTATAAAGAGTATTGTACTCATTGTTCTTTAAAACTTTAGTTCTGCCAGTTAATTCTTTTATAGCACTATATAAGTGCTGCAGCAGCCTAATTTTTAATTGTATTTGAGCTTTACTGCATAAACAAACATCGATTACTTAAATGTTTCTTTTCTCAAAGAAAACAAATTATAAACACAAAAAGTTTGAATTAACGTTTTTTAGTAGCTACAATTGATATTGTAAAGAGTATTGCACTCATCGTTCTTTAAAACTTTAGTTCTACCAGTTACTTCTTTTATAGCACTATATTAGTGCTGCAGCAACCATTCTTGGAGACATTACTATAGACATTAGTTTTTTCTTTAGTCTCAATTTAGCTTTACTGCATAAACAAACATCGATTAATTAAATGTTTATTTTCACAAAGAAAACAAGTTATAAACACAAAAAGTGTGGATTAACGTACTTTAGCAGCTACAATTTATATTATAAAGAGTATTGCACTCATCGTTTTTTAAAACTTTCATTCTGCCAGTTACTTCTTTTATAGCACTATATTAGTGCTGCAGCAACCATTCTTGGAAACAGTACTATAGACATTAGTTTTTTCTTTGGTCTAATTTTAGCTTTACTGCATAAACAAACATCGATAAATTAAATGTTTATTTTTTCAAAGAAAACAAATTATCAACACAAGAAATGTGAATTAACGTACTTTACTAGCTACAATTTATATTGTAAAGAGTATTGCACTCATCGTTCTTAAAACTTTAGCTCTACCAGTTATTTCTTTTATAGCACTAGATTAGTGCTGCAGCAACCATTCTTGTAGACATTACTATAGACATTAGTTTTTTCTTTAGTCTAAATTTAGCTTTAATGCATAAGCCTACATAGATTAATTAAATGTTTATTTTCTCAAAGAAAAAAAAATTATAAACACAAAAAGTGTGGATTAACGTACTTTAATAGCTACAATTCTTATTATAAAGAGTATTGCACTCATCGTTCTTTAAAACTTAGGTTCTGCAAGTTACTTCTTTTATAGCACTATATCAGTGCTGCAGCAACCATTCTTGGAAACATTACTATAGACATTAGTTTTTTCTTTAGTCTCATTTAAGCTTTCCTGCATAAACAAACATCGATTATTTAAATCCTTATTTTCTCAAAGAAAACAAATTATAAACACAAAAAGTGTGGATTAACGTACTTTAGTAGCTACAGTTTATATTATAAAGTGTATCGCACTCATTGTTCTTTAAAACTTTAGTTCTGCCAGTTACTTCTTTTATAGCACTATGTTAGTGCTGCAGCAACGTAATTTTTAATTACATTTGAGATTTACTGCATAAACAAGCATCGATTAATTAAATGTTTATTTTTTCAAAGAAAACAAAATTTAAACACAAAAAGTGTGGATTAACGTACGCTAGTAGCTACAATTAATATTGTAAAGAGTATTGCACTCATTGTTCTTTAAAACTTTAGTTCTGCCAGTTACTTCTTTTATAGCACTATGTTAGTGCTGCAGCAACGTAATTTTTAATTACATTTGAGCTTTACTGCATAAACAAACATCGATTAATTAAAAGTTTATTTTCTCAAAGAAAAGAAAGTATAAACACAAAAAGTGTGGATTAACGTACTTTAATAGCTACAATTCTTATTATACAGAGTATTGCACCCATCGTCATTTAAAACTTAAGTACTACCAGTTACTTCTTTTATAGCACTATATTAGTGCTGCAGCAACCATTCTTGGAGACATTACTATAGACATTAGTTTTTTCTTTAGTCTCAATTTAGCTTTAATGCATAAGCCTACATAGATTAATTAAATGTTTATTTTCTCAAAGAAAAAAAAATTATAAACACAAAAAGTGTGGATTAACGTACGCTAGTAGCTACAATTAATATTATAAAGAGTATTGCACTCATTGTTCTTTAACACTTTAGTTCTGCCAGTTACTTCTTTTATAGCACTATGTTAGTGTTGCAGCAACGAAATTTTTAATTACATTTGAGCTTTACTGCATAAACAAACATCGATTAATTAAATGTTTATTTTCTCAAAGAAAACAAATTATAAACACAAATTGTGTAAATTAACGTACTTTAGTAGCTACAATTTATATTGTAAAGAGTACTGCACTCATCGTTCTTAAAACTTTAGCTCTAACAGTTACTTCTTTTATAGCACTATATTAGTGCTGCAGCAACCATTCTTGGAGACATTAGTATAGACATTAGTTTTTTCTTTAGTCTCAATTTAGCTTTAATGCATAAGCAAACATCGATTAATTAAATGTATATTTTCTCAAAGAAAACAAATTATAAACACAAAAAGTGTGGATTAACGTACTTTAATAGCTACAATTCTTATTATAAAGAGTATTGCACTCATCGTTCTTTAAAACAATAGTTCTGCCAGTTACTTTTTTTATATCACTATATTAGTGCTGCAGCAACATAATTTTTAATTACATTTGAGCTTTACTGCATAAACAAACATCGATTAATTTTTTTTTTATTTTCTCAAAGAAAACAAAATTTAAACACAAAAAGTGTGGATTAACGTACTTAAATAGCTACAATTAATATTATAAAGAGTATTGCACTCATTGTTCTTTAACACTTTAGTTCTGCCAGTTACTTCTTTTATAGCACTATGTTAGTGCTGCAGCAACGTAATTTTTAATTACATCTGTGCTTTACTGCATAAACAAACATCGCTTAATTAAATGTTTATTTTCTCAAAGAAAACAAAATTTAAACACAAAAAGTGTGGATTAACGTACGCTAGTAGCTACAATTAATATTATAGAGAGTATTGCACTCATTGTTCTTTAACACTTTAGTTCTGCCAGTTACTTCTTTTATAGCACTATGTTAGTGCTGCAGCAACGTAATTTTTAATTACATTTGAGCTTTACTGCATAAACAAACATCGATTAATTAAATGTTTATTTTCTCAAAGAAAACAAATTATAAACACAAAAAGTGTGGATTAACGTACTTTAGTAGCTACAGCTTATATTATACAGTGTATCGCACTCATCGTTTTTTAAAACTTTAGTTCTTTCAGTTACTTCTTTTATAGCACTATATTAGTGCTGCAGCAACCATTCTTGGAAACATTACTATAGACATTAGTTTTTCTTTAGTCTCATATTAGCTTTACTACAGACACAAACATCGATAAATTAAATTTTTATTTTTTCAAAGAAAACAAAATTTAAACACAAAAAGTGTGGATAAACGTACGCTAGTAGCTACAATTAATATTATAAAGAGTATTGCACCCATTGTTCTTTAACACTTTAGTTCTGCCAGTTACTTCTTTTATAGCACTATGTTAGTGCTGCAGCAACGTAATTTTTAATTACATTTGAGCTTTACTGCATAAACAAACATCGATTAATTAAAAGTTTATTTTCTCAAAGAAAAGAAAGTATAAACACAAAAAGTGTGGATTAACGTACTTTTATAGCTACAATTCTTATTATACAGAGTATTGCACCCATCGTCATTTAAAACTTAAGTACTACCAGTTACTTCTTTTATAGCACTATATTAGTATTGCAGCCACCATTCTTGGAAACATTACTATAGACATTAGTTTTTTCTTTTGTCTCATTTTAGCTTTCCTGCATAAACAAGCATCGATTATTTAAATGTTTATATTCTCAAAGAAAACAAATTATAAACACAAAAAGTGTGGATTAACGTACTTTAGTAGCTACAATTTATATCATAAAGAGTATTGCACTCAATATTCTTTAAAGCTTTAGTTCTGCCAGTTACTTCTTTTATAGCACTTTATTAGTGCTGCAGCAACCATTTTTGGAAACATTACTATAAACATTAGTTTTTTCTTTAGTATCAATTTATCTTTACTGCATAAACAAACATCGATTAATTAAAAGTTTCTTTTCTCAAAGAAAACAAACATAAAATGCAAAAAGTGGGGATTAACTTACTTTAGTTGCTAAAATTTATATTAGAAAGAGTATTGCACTCATCGTCCTTTAAACTTTAGCTCTACCAGTAACTTCTTTTATAGCACTATATTAGTATTGCAGCCACCATTCTTGGAAACATTACTATAGACATTAGTTTTTTCTTTTGTCTCATTTTAGCTTTCCTGCATAAACAGGCATCGATTATTTAAATCCTTATTTTCTCAAAGAAAACAAACTATAAACACAAAAAGTGTGGATTAACGTACTTTAGTAGCTACAGCTTATATTATAAAGTGTATCGCACTCATCGTTTTTTAAAACTTTAGTTCTTTCAGTTACTTCTTTTATAGCACTATATTAGTGCTGCAGCAACCATTCTTGGAAACATTACTATAGACATTAGTTAATTCTTTAGTCTCATATTAGCTTTACTACAGACACAAACATCGATAAATTAAATTTTTATTTTTTCAAAGAAAACAAAATTTAAACACAAAAAGTGTGGATAAACGTACGCTAGTAGCTACAATTAATATTATAAAGAGTATTGCACCCATTGTTCTTTAACACTTTAGTTCTGCCAGTTACTTCTTTTATAGCACTATGTTAGTGCTGCAGCAACGTAATTTTTAATTACATTTGAGCTTTACTGCATAAACAAACATCGATTAATTAAAAGTTTATTTTCTCAAAGAAAAGAAAGTATAAACACAAAAAGTGTGGATTAACGTACTTTTATAGCTACAATTCTTATTATACAGAGTATTGCACCCATCGTCATTTAAAACTTAAGTACTACCAGTTACTTCTTTTATAGCACTATATTAGTATTGCAGCCACCATTCTTGGAAACATTACTATAGACATTAGTTTTTTCTTTTGTCTCATTTTAGCTTTCCTGCATAAACAAGCATCGATTATTTAAATGTTTATATTCTCAAAGAAAACAAATTATAAACACAAAAAGTGTGGATTAACGTACTTTAGTAGCTACAATTTATATCATAAAGAGTATTGCACTCAATATTCTTTAAAGCTTTAGTTCTGCCAGTTACTTCTTTTATAGCACTTTATTAGTGCTGCAGCAACCATTTTTTGAAACATTACTATAAACATTAGTTTTTTCTTTAGTATCAATTTATCTTTACTGCATAAACAAACATCGATTAATTAAAAGTTTCTTTTCTCAAAGAAAACAAACATAAAATGCAAAAAGTGGGGATTAACTTACTTTAGTTGCTAAAATTTATATTATAAAGAGTATTGCACTCATCGTTCTTTAAATTTTAAGTTCAGCCAGTTTCTTCTTTTATAGAACTATGTTAGTGCTGCAACAACCATTCTTGGAAACATTACTATAGACATTGGTTTTTTCTTTAGTCTCATTTTAGCTTTACTGCATAAACAAACATCGATTAATTAAGTGTTTACTATCTCAAAGAAAACAAATTATAAACACAAAAAGTGTGGATTAAGCTACTTTAATAGCTACAATTCTTATTATAAAGAGCATTGCACTCATCGTTCTTTAAATTTTAAGTTCAGCCAGTTTCTTCTTTTATAGAACTATGTTAGTGCTGCAACAACCATTCTTGGAAACATTACTATAGACATTGGTTTTTTCTTTAGTCTCATTTTAGCTTTACTGCATAAACAAACATCGATAAATTGAATGTTTATTTTTTCAAAGAAAACAAAATTTAAACACAAAAAGTGTGGATTAACGTACGCTAGTAGCTACAATTAATATTATAAAGAGTATTGCACTCATTGTTCTTTAAAACTTTAGTTCTGCCAGTTAATTCTTTTATAGCACTATATAAGTGCTGCAGCAGCCTAATTTTTAATTGTATTTGAGCTTTACTGCATAAACAAACATCGATTACTTAAATGTTTCTTTTCTCAAAGAAAACAAATTATAAACACAAAAAGTTTCAATTAACGTACTTTAGTAGCTACAATTTATATTGTAAAGAGTATTGCACTCATCGTTCTTTAAAACTTTAGTTCTACCAGTTACTTCTTTTATAGCACTATATTAGTGCTGCAGCAACCATTTTTGGAGACATTACTATAGACATTAGTTTTTTCTTTAGTCTCAATTTAGCTTTACTGCATAAACAAACATCGATTAATTAAATGTTTATTTTCTCAAAGAAAACAAATTATAAACACAAAAAGTGTGAATTAACGTACTTTAGCAGCTACAATTTATATTATAAAGAGTATTGCACTCATCGTTTTTTAAAACTTTCATTCTGCCAGTTACTTCTTTTATAGCACTATATTAGTGCTGCAGCAACCATTCTTGGAAACAGTACTATAGACATTAGTTTTTTCTTTGGTCTAATTTTAGCTTTACTGCAAAAACAAACATCGATAAATTAAATGTTTATTTTTTCAAAGAAAACAAATTATCAACACAAGAAATGTGAATTAACGTACTTTACTAGCTACAATTTATATTGTAAAGAGTATTGCACTCATCGTTCTTAAAACTTTAGCTCTACCAGTTATTTCTTTTATAGCACTAGATTAGTGCTGCAGCAACCATTCTTGTAGACATTACTATAGACATTAGTTTTTTCTTTAGTCTAAATTTAGCTTTAATGCATAAGCCTACATAGATTAAATAAATGTTTATTTTCTCAAAGAAAAAAACATTATAAACACAAAAAGTGTGGATTAACGTACTTTAATAGCTACAATTCTTATTATAAAGAGTATTGCACTCATCGTTCTTTAAAACTTAGGTTCTGCAAGTTACTTCTTTTATAGCACTATATCAGTGCTGCAGCAACCATTCTTGGAAACATTACTATAGACATTAGTTTTTTCTTTAGTCTCATTTAAGCTTTCCTGCATAAACAAACATCGATTATTTAAATCCTTATTTTCTCAAAGAAAACAAATTATAAACACAAAAAGTGTGGATTAACGTACTTTAGTAGCTACAGTTTATATTATAAAGTGTATCGCACTCATTGTTCTTTAAAACTTTAGTTCTGCCAGTTACTTCTTTTATAGCACTATGTTAGTGCTGCAGCAACGTAATTTTTAATTACATTTGAGATTTACTGCATAAACAAGCATCGATTAATTAAATGTTTATTTTTTCAAAGAAAACAAAATTTAAACACAAAAAGTGTGGATTAACGTACGCTAGTAGCTACAATTAATATTGTAAAGAGTATTGCACTCATTGTTCTTTAAAACTTTAGTTCTGCCAGTTACTTCTTTTATAGCACTATGTTAGTGCTGCAGCAACGTAATTTTTAATTACATTTGAGCTTTACTGCATAAACAAACATCGATTAATTAAAAGTTTATTTTCTCAAAGAAAAGAAAGTATAAACACAAAAAGTGTGGATTAACGTACTTTAATAGCTACAATTCTTATTATACAGAGTATTGCACCCATCGTCATTTAAAACTTAAGTACTACCAGTTACTTCTTTTATAGCACTATATTAGTGCTGCAGCAACCATTCTTGGAGACATTACTATAGACATTAGTTTTTTCTTTAGTCTCAATTTAGCTTTAATGCATAAGCCTACATAGATTAATTAAATGTTTATTTTCTCAAAGAAAAAAAAATTATAAACACAAAAAGTGTGGATTAACGTACGCTAGTAGCTACAATTAATATTATAAAGAGTATTGCACTCATTGTTCTTTAACACTTTAGTTCTGCCAGTTACTTCTTTTATAGCACTATGTTAGTGTTGCAGCAACGAAATTTTTAATTACATTTGAGCTTTACTGCATAAACAAACATCGATTAATTAAATGTTTATTTTCTCAAAGAAAACAAATTATAAACACAAATTGTGTGAATTAACGTACTTTAGTAGCTACAATTTATATTGTAAAGAGTACCGCACTCATCGTTCTTAAAACTTTAGCTCTAAAAGTTACTTCTTTTATAGCACTATATTAGTGCTGCAGCAACCATTCTTGGAGACATTAGTATAGACATTAGTTTTTTCTTTAGTCTCAATTTAGCTTTAATGCATAAGCAAACATCGATTAATTAAATGTATATTTTCTCAAAGAAAACAAATTATAAACACAAAAAGTGTGGATTAACATACTTTAATAGCTACAATTCTTATTATAAAGAGTATTGCACTCATCATTCTTTAAAACAATAGTTCTGCCAGTTACTTTTTTTATATCACTATATTAGTGCTGCAGCAACATAATTTTTAATTACATTTGAGCTTTACTGCATAAACAAACATCGATTAATTTTATGTTTATTTTCTCAAAGAAAACAAAATTTAAACACAAAAAGTGTGGATTAACGTACGCTAGTAGATACAATTAATATTGTAAAGAGTATTGCACTCATTGTTCTTTAACACTTTAGTTCTGCCAGTTACTTCTTTTATAGCACTATGTTAGTGCTGCAGCAACGTAATTTTTAATTACATTTGAGCTTTACTGCATAAACAAGCATCGATTAATTAAATGTTTATTTTCTCAAAGAAAACAAAATTTAAACACAAAAAGTGTGGATTAACGTACGCTAGTAGCTACAATTAATATTATAAAGAGTATTGCACTCATTGTTCTTTAAAACTTTAGTTCTGCCAGTTACTTCTTTTATAGCACTATGTTAGTGCTGCAGCAACGTAATTTTTAATTACATTTGAGCTTTACTGCATAAACAAACATCGATTAATTAAATGTTTATTTTCTCAAAGAAAACAAATTATAAACACAAAATGTGTGGATTAACGCACTTTATCATCTACAATTTATATTGTAAAGAGTATTGCACTCATCGTTCTATAAAACTTTAGCTCTAACAGTTACTTCTTTTATAGCACTATATTAGTGCTGCAGCAACCATTCTTGGAGACATTAGTATAGACATTAGTTTTTTCTTTAGTCTCAATTTAGCTTTAATGCATAAGCAAACATCGATTAATTAAATGTTTATTTTCTCAAAGAAAACAAATTATAAACACAAAAAGTGTGGATTAACGTACTTTAATAGCTGCAATTCTTATTATAGAGAGTATTGCACTCATCATTCTTTAAAACTTTATTTCTGCCAGTTACTTTTTTTATAGCACTATATTAGTGCTGCAGCAACCTAATTTTTAATTACATTTGAGCTTTACTGCATAAACAAACATCGATAAATTAAATGTTTATTTTTTCAAAGAAAACAAAATTTAAACACAAAAAGTGTGGATTAACGTACGCTAGTAGCTACAATTAATATTATAAACAGTATTGCACTCATTGTTCTTTAAAAACTTTAGTTCTGCTAGTTACTTCTTTTATCGCTCTATATTAGTGCTACAGCAACCATTCTTGGAAACATTACTATAGACATTAACTTTTTCTTTAGTCTCATTTTAGCTTTACTGCATAAACAAACATCGATTACTTAAATGTTTATTTTCTCCAAGAAAAGAAATTATAAACACAAAAAGTTTGAATTAACGTACTTTAGTAGCTACAATTTATATGTAAAGAGTATTGCACTAATTGTTCTTTAAAACTTTAGTTTAGCGAGTTACTTTTTTTATAGCACTATATTAGTGCTGCAGCAAACATTCTTGGAGACATTACTATAGAAATTAGTTTTTTCTTTAGTCTCAATTTAGCTTTAATGCATAAGCCTACATCGATTAATTAAATGTTTATTTTCACAAAGAAAACAAATTATAAACACAAAAAGTGTGAATTAACGTACTTTAGCAGCTACAAGTTATATCATAAACAGTATTGCACTCATCGTTCTTTAAAATTTTCATTCTGCCAGTTACTTCTTTTATAGCACTATATAAGTGCTGCAGCAGCCTAATTTTCAATTGTATTTGAGCTTTACTGCATAAACAAACATCGATTACTTAAATGTTTATTTTCCCAAAGAAAACAAATTATAAACACAAAAAGTTTGAATTAACACACTTTAGTAGCTACAATTTATATTGTAAAGAGTATTGCACTCATCGTTCTTTAAAACTTTAGTTCTACCAGTTACTTCTTTTATAGCACTATATTAGTGCTGCAGCAAACATTCTTGGAGACATTACTATAGACATTAGATTTTTCTTTAGTCTCAATTTAGCTTTAATGCATAAGCCTACATCGATTAATTAAATGTTTATTTTCACAAAGAAAACAAATTATAAACACAAAAAGTGTGAATTAACGTACTTTAGCAGCTACAAGTTATATCATAAACAGTATTGCACTCATCGTTCTTTAAAATTTTCATTCTGCCATTTACTTCTTTTATAGCACTATATTAGTGCTGCAGCAACCATTCTTGGAAACAGTACTATAGACATTAGATTTTTCTTTGGTCTAATTTTAGCTCTACTGCATAAACAAACATCGATAAATTAAATGTTTATTTTTTCAAAGAAAACAAATTATAAACACAAAAAATGTGATTTAACGTACTTTATTAGCTACAATTTATATTGTAAAGAGTATTGCACTCATCGTTCTTAAAACTCTAGCTCTACCAGTTATTTCTTTTATAGCACTATATTAGTGCTGCAGCAACCATTCTTGGAGACATTACTATAGACATTAGTTTTTTCTTTAGTCTCAATTTAGCTTTAATGCATAAGCCTACATAGATTAATTAAATGTTTATTTTCTCAAAGAAATAAAAATTATAAACACAAAAAGTGTGGATTAATGTACTTTAATAGCTACAATTCTTATTATAAAGGGTATTGCACTCATCGTTCTTTAAAACTTAGGTTCTGCCAGTTACTTCTTTTATAGCACAATAAAAGTGCTGCAGCAACCATTCTTGGAAACATTACTATAGACATTAGTTTTTTCTTTAGTCTCATTTAAGCTTTCCTGCATAAACAAACATCGATTATTTAAATCCTTATTTTCTCAAAGAAAACAAATTATAAACACAAAAAGTGTGGATTAACGTACTTTAGTAGCTACAATTCATATTATAAACAGTATTGCACTCATTGTCCTTTAAAACATTAGTTCTGCCAGTTACTTCTTTTATAGCACTATGTTAGTGCTGCAGCAACGTAATTTTTAATTACATTTGAGCTTTACTGCATAAACAAACATCGATTAATTAAATGTTTATTTTCTCAAAGAAAACAAATTATAAACACAAAAAGTGTGGATTAACGTTCTTTAGCAGCTACAATTTATATTATAAACAGTATTGCACTCATCGTTCTTTAAAACTTTAGTTCCGCCAGTTACTACTTTTATAGCACTATATTAGTGCTGCAGCAACAATTCTTGGAAACATTACTATAGACGTTAGTTTTTTATTTGGTCTAATTTTAGCTTTACTGCATAAACAAACATCGATAAATTAAATGTATATTTTTTCAAAGAAAACAAAATTTAAACACAAAAAGTATGGATTAACGTACGCTAGTAGCTACAATTACTATTATAAAGAGTATTGCGCTCATTGTTCTTTAACACTTTAGTTCTGCCAGTTACTTCTTTTATAGCACTATGTTAGTGCTGCAGCAACGTAATTTTTAATTACATTTGAGCTTTACTGCATAAACAAACATCGATTAATTAAATGTTTATATTCTCAAAGAAATCAGATTATCAACACAATTTGTGTGAATTAACGTACTTTAGTAGCTACAATTTATATTGTAAAGAGTATTGCACTCATCGTTCTCTAAAACTTTAGTTCTACCAGTTACGTCTTTTATAGCACTACATTAGTGCTGCAGCAACCATTCTTGGAGACATTAGTATAGACATTAGTTTCTTCTTTAGTCTCAATTTAGCTTTAATCCATTGCAAACATCGATTAATTAAATGTTTATTTTCTCAAAGAAAACAAATTATAAACACAAAAAGTGTGGATTAACGTACTTTAATAGCTACAATTCTTATTATAAAGAGTATTGCAATCATCATTCTTTAAAACTTTAGTTCTGCCAGTTACTTCTTTTATAGTACTATATTAGTGCTAAAGCAACGTAATTTTTAATTATATTTGAGCTTTACTGCATAAACGAACATCGATTAATTAAATGTTTATTTTCTCAAAGAAAACAATTATAAACACAAAAAGTGTGAATTAACGTACTTTAGTAGCTACAATTTATATTATAAAGAGTATTGCACTCATCGTTCTTTAAAACTTTAGTTCTGCCAGTTACTTCTTTTATAGCACTATATTAGTGCTGCAGCAACCTAATTTTTAATTATATTTGAGCTTTACTGCATAAACGAACATCGATTAATTAAATGTTTATTTTCTCAAAGAAAACAAATTATAAATACAAAAAGTGCGAATTAACGTACTTTAGTAGCTACAATTTATATTGTAAAGAGTATTGCACTCATCGTTCTTTAAAACTTTAGTTCTACCAGTTACTTCTTTTATAGCACTATATTAGTGCTAAAGCAACGTAATTTTTAATTACATTTGAGCTTTACTGCATAAACAAACATCGATTAATTAAAAGTTTATTTTCTCAAAGAAAACAAAATATAAACACAAAAAGTGGGGATTAACGTACTTTAATAGCTACAATTCTTATTATAAAGAGTATTGCACTCATCGTCATTTAAAACTTATGTTCTGCCAGTTACTTCTTTTATAGCACTATATTAGTGCAGCAGCAACCTAATTTTTAATTATATTTGAGCTTTACTGCAGAAACAAACATCGATTAATTAAAAGTTTATTCTCTCAAAGAAAACAAAATATAAGCACAAAAAGTGTGGATTAACGTACGCTAGTAGCTACAATTACTATTATAAAGAGTATTGCACTCATTGTTCTTTAAAACATTAGTTCTGCCAGTTACTTCTTTTATAGCACTATGTTAGTGCTTCAGCAACGTAATTTTTAATTACATTTGAGCTTTACTGCATAAACAAACATCGATCAATTAAATGTTTATTTTCTCAAAGAAAACAAATTATCAACACAAAAAGTGTGGATTAACGTACTTTAGCAGCTACAATTTATATTATAAACAGTATTGCACTCATCGTTCTTTAAAACTTTCATTCTGCCAGTTACTTCTTTTATAGCACTATATTAGTGCTGCAGCAACCATTCTTGGAAACATTACTATAGACATTAGTTTTTTCTTTAGTCTCAATTTAGCTTTGATCCATTGCAAACATCGATTAATTAAATGTTTATTTTCTCAAAGAAAACAACTTATAAACACAAAAAGTGTGGATTAACGTACGCTAGTAGCTACAATTAATATTATAAAGAGTATTGCACTCATTGTTCTTTAACACTTTAGTTCTGCCAGTTACTTCTTCTCTAGCACTATGTTAGTGCTGCAGCAACGTAATTTTTAATTACATTTGATCTTTACTGCATAAACAAACATCGATTAATTAAATTTTTATTTTCTCAAAGAAAACAAATTATAAACACAAATTGTGTGAATTAACGTACTTTAGTAGCTACAATTTACATTGTAAAGAGTATTGCACTCATCGTTCTTTAAATTTTAATTTCAGCCAGTTACTTCTTTTATAGAGCTATATTAGTGCTGCAGCAACCATTCTTGGAAACATTACTATAGACATTGGTTTTTTCTTTAGTCTCATTTTAGCTTTACTGCATAAACAAACATCGATAAATTTACTTTTTATTTTTTCAAAGAAAACAACTTATAAACACAAAAAGTGTGGATTAACGTACGCTAGTAGCTACAATTAATATTATAAAGAGTATTGCACTCATTGTTCTTTAACACTTTAGTTCTGCCAGTTACTTCTTCTCTAGCACTATGTTAGTGCTGCAGCAACGTAATTTTTAATTACATTTGATCTTTACTGCATAAACAAACATCGATTAATTAAATGTTTATTTTCTCAAAGAAAACAAATTATAAACACAAAAAGTGTGGATTAACGTACTTTAATAGCTACAATTCATATTATAAAGAGTATTAACCTCATCGTCATTTAAAACTTAATTTCTGCCAGTTACTTCTTTTATATCACTATATTAGTGCTGCAGCAACCATTCTTGGAGACATTTCTATAGACCTTAGTTTTTTCTTTAGTCTCAATTTAGCTTTACTGCCTAAACAAACATCAATTAATTAAATGTTTATTTTCTCAAAGAAAACAACTTATAAACACAAAAAGTGTGGATTAACGTACATTAGTAGCTACAATTTATATTATAAACAGTATTGCACTCATCGTCCTTTAAAAATTTAGTTCTACCAGTAACTTCTTTTATAGCACTATATTAGTGCTGCAGCAACCATTCTTGGAGACCAACTATAGACATTAGTTTTTTCTTTAGTCCCAATTTAGCTTTAATGCAAAAGCAAACATCGATTAATTAAAAGTTTATTTTCTCAAAGAAAACAAAATATAAACACAAAAAGTGGGGATTAACGTACTTTAATAGCTACAATTCTTATTATAAAGAGTATTGCACTCATCGTCATTTAAAACTTAAGTTCTGCCAGTTACTTCTTTTATAGCACTATATTAGTGCAGCAGCAACCTAATTTTTAATTATATTTGAGCTTTACTGCATAAACGAACATCGATTAATTAAATTTCATTTTCTCAAAGAAAACAAATTATAAACACAAAAAATGTGAATTAACGTACTTTAGTAGCTACAATTTATATTATAAAGAGTATTGCACTCATCGTTCTTTAAAACTTTAGTTCTGCCAGTTACTTCTTTTATAGCACTATATTAGTGCTGCAGCAACCATTCTTGGAAGCATTACTATAGACATTAACTTTTTCTTTGGTCTAATTTTAGCTTTACTGCATAAACAAACAACGATACATTAAATGTTTATTTTTTCAAAGAAAACAAAATTTAAACACAAAAAGTGTGGATTAACGTACGCTAGTAGCTACAATTACTATTATAAAGATTATTGCGTTCATTGTTCTTTAACACTTTAGTTCTGCCAGTTACTTCTTTTATAGCACTATGTTAGTGCTGCAGCAACGTAATTTTTAATTAAATTTGAGCTTTACTGCATAAACAAACATCGATTAATTAAATGTTTATTTTCTCAAAGAAAACAAATTATAAACACAAATTGTGTGAATTAACGTACTTTAGTTGCTACAATTTATATTGTAAAGAGTATTGCACTCATCGTTCTCTAAAACTTTAGTTCTACCAGTTACGTCTTTTATAGCACTATATTAGTGCTGCAGCAACCATTCTTGGAGACATTACTATAGACATTAGTTTTTTCCTTAGTCTCATTTTAGCTTTACTGCAGAAACAAACATCGATTAATTAAAAGTATATTTTCTCAAAGAAAACAAAATATAAGCACAAAAAGTGTGGATTAACGAACTTTATTAGCTACAATTTGTATTGTAAAGGGTATTGCACTCATCGTTCTTTAAAACTTTAGCTCTACCAGTTACTTCTTTTATAGCACTATATTAGTGCTGCAGCAACGTAATTTTTAATTTCATCTGAGCTTTACTGCATAAACAAACATCGATTAATTAAGTGTTTATTTTCTCAAAGAAAACAAATTATAAACAAAAAAAGTCTGGATTAAGGTACCTTAATAGCTACAATTTATATTGTAAAGAGTATTGCACTCATCGTTCTCTAAAACTTTAGTTCTACCAGTTACGTCTTTTATAGCACTATATTAGTGCTGCAGCAACCATTCTTGGAGACATTAGTATAGACATTAGTTTTTTCTTTAGTCTCAATTTAGCTTTGATCCATTGCAAACATCGATTAATTAAATGTTTATTTTCTCAAAGAAAACAAATTATAAACACAAAAAGTGTGGATTAACGTACTTTAATAGCTACAATTCTTATTATAAAGAGTATTGCACTCATTGTTCTTTAACACTTTAGTTCTGCCAGTTACTTCTTCTCTAGCACTATGTTAGTGCTGCAGCAACGTAATTTTTAATTACATTTGATCTTTACTGCATAAACAAACATCGATTAATTAAATGTTTATTTTCTCAAAGAAAACAAATTATAAACACAAAAAGTGTGGATTAACGTACTTTAATAGCTACAATTCATATTATAAAGAGTATTAACCTCATCGTCATTTAAAACTTAACTTCTGCCAGTTACTTCTTTTATATCACTATCTTAGTGCTGCAGCAACCATTCTTGGAGACATTTCTATAGACCTTAGTTTCTTCTTTAGTCTCAATTTAGCTTTACTGCATAAACAAACATCAAATAATTAAATGTTTATTTTCTCAAAGAAAACAATTTATAAACACAAAAAGTGTGGATTAACGTACATTAGTAGCTACAATTTATATTATAAACAGTATTGCACTCATCGTGCTTTAAAAATTTAGTTCTACCAGTAACTTCTTTTATAGCACTATATTAGTGCTGCAGCAACCATTCTTGGAGACACTACTATAGACATTAGTTTTTTCTTTAGTCCCAATTTAGCTTTAATGCAAAAGCAAACATCGATTAATTAAATGTTTATCTTTCAAAGAAAACGAATTATAAACAAAAAAAGTGTGAATTAACGTACGCTAGTAGCTACAATTAATATTATAAAGAGTATTGCACTCATTGTTCTTTAAAGCTTTAGTTCTGCCAGTTACTTCTTTTGTAGCACCATGTTAGTGCTGCAGCAACGTAAATTTTAATTACATTTGAGCTTTACTGCAGAAACGAACATCGTGTAATTAAATGTTTATTTTCTCAAAGAAAACAAATTATAAACACAAAAAGTGTGAATTAACGTTCTTTATAAGCTACAATTTATATAGTAAAGAGTATTGCACTCATCGTTCTAAAATACTTTAGTTCTACCAGTTATTTCTTTTATAGCACTATATTAGTGCTGCAGCAACCATTCTTGGAAACATTACTATAGACATTAGTTTTTTCTTTGGTCTAGTTTTAGCTTTACTGCATAAACAAACATCGATTAATTAAATGTTTATTTTCTCAAAGAAAACAAATTATAAACACAAATTGTGTGAATTAACGTACATTAGTAGCTACAATTTATATTGTAAAGAGTATTGGACTCATCGTTCTCTAAAACTTTAGTTCTACCAGTTACGTCTTTTATAGCACTATATTAGTGCTGCAGCAACCATTCTTGGAGACATTAGTATAGACATTAGTTTTTTCTTTAGTCTCAATTTAGCTTTGATCCATTGCAAACATCGATTAATTAAATGTTTATTTTCTCAAAGAACACAAATTATAAACACAAAAAGTGTGGATTAACGTACTTTAATAGCTACAATTCTTATTATAATGAGTATTGCACTCATCATTCCTTAAAACTTTAGTTCTGCCAGTTACTTCTTTTATAGCACTATATTAGTGCTAAAGCAACGTAATTTTTAATTATATTTGAGCTTTACTGCAGAAACGAACATCGATTAATTAAATGTTTATTTTTCTCAAAGAAAAGAAATTATAAACAGAAAAAGTGTGAATTAACGTACTTTAGTAGCTACAATTTATATTGTAAAGAGTATTGCACTCATCGTCATTTAAAACTTAAATTCTGCCAGTTACTTCTTTTATAGCACTATATTAGTGCTGCAGCAACCTAATTTTTAATTATATTTGAGCTTTACTGCATAAACGAACATCGATTAATTAAATGTTTATTTTCTGAAAGAAAACAAATTATAAACACAAAAAGTGTGAATTAACGTACTTTAGTAGCTACAATTTATATTGTAAAGAGTATTGCACTCATCGTTCTTTAAAACTTTAGTTCTACCAGTTACTTCTTTTATAGCACTATATTAGTGCTGAAGCAACGTAATTTTTAATTACATTTGAGCTTTACTGCATAAACAAACATCGATTAATTAAATGTTTATTTTCTCAAAGAAAACAAAATATAAACACAAAGAGTGGGGATTGACGTACTTTAATAGCTACAATTCATATTATAAAGAGTATTGCACTCATCATCATTTAAAACTTAAGTTCTGCCAGTTACTTCTTTTATAGCACTATATTAGTGCTGCAGCAACCTAATTCTTAATTATATTTGAGCTTTACTGCATAAACGAACATCGATTAATTAAATGTTTATTTTCTGAAAGAAAACAAATTATAAACACAAAAAGTGTGAATTAACGTACTTTGGTAGCTACAATTTATATTGTAAAGAGTATTGCACTCATCGTTCTTTAAAACTTTAGTTCTACCAGTTACTTCTTTTATAGCACTATATTAGTGCTAAAGCAACGTAATTTTTAATTACATTTGAGCTTTACTGCATAAACAAACATCGATTAATTAAATGTTTATTTTCTCAAAGAAAACAAAATATAAACACAAAGAGTGGGGATTGACGTACTTTAATAGCTACAATTCATATTATAAAGAGTATTGCACTCATCGTCATTTAAAACTTAAGTTCTGCCAGTTACTTCCTTTATAGCACTATATTAGTGCTGCAGCAACCTAATTTTTAATTATATTTGAGCTTTACTGCATAAACGAACATCGATTAATTAAATGTTTATTTTCTCAAAGAAAACAAATTATAAACACAAAAAATGTGAATTAACGTACTTTAGTAGCTACAATTTATATTGTAAAGAGTATTGCACTCATCTTTCTTTAAAACTTTAGTTCTACCAGTTACATCTTTTATAACACTATATTATTGCTGCAGCAACCATTCTTGGCGACATTACTATAGACATCAGTTTTTTCCTTAGTCTCATTTTAGCTTTATTGCAGAAACAAACATCGATTAATTAAAAGTTTATTCTCTCAAAGAAAACAAAATATAAGCACAAAAAATGTGGATTAACGAACTTTATTAGCTACAATTTATATCATAAAGGGTATTGCACTCATCGTTCTTTAAAACTTTAGTTCTACCAGTTACTTCTTTTATAACACTATATTATTGCTGCAGCAACCATTCTTGGCGACATTACTATAGACATTAGTTTTTTCCTTAGTCTCATTCTAGCTTTACTGCAGAAACAAACATCGATTAATTAAAAGTTTATTCTCTCAAAGAAAACAAAATATAAGCACAAAAAGTGTGGATTAACGCACTTTATTAGCTACAATTTATATCATAAAGGGTATTGCACTCATCGTTCTTTAAAACTTTAGCTCTACCAGTTACTTCTTTTATAGCACTATATTAGTGCTGCAGCAACGTAATTTTTAATTTCATCTGAGCTTTACTGCATAAACAAACATCGATTAATTAAGTGTTTATTTTCTCAAAGAAAAGAAATTATAAACACAAAAAGTGTGGATTAAGGTACTTTAATAGCTACAATTCTTATTATAAAGAGTATTGCACTCATCGTTCTTTAAATTTTAATTTCAGCCAGTTACTTCTTTTATAGAGCTATATTAGTGCTGCAGCAACCATTCTTGGAAACATTACTATAGACATTGGTATTTTCTTTAGTCTCATTCTAGCTTTACTGCATAAACAACCATCGATAAATTAAATGTTTATTTTTTCAAAGAAAACGAATTTTAAACACAAAAAGTGTGAATTAACGTACGCTAGTAGCTACAATTAATATTATAAAGAGTATTGCACTCATTGTTCTTTAAAACATTAGTTCTGCCAGTTACTTCTTTTATAGCACTATGTTAGTGCTGCAGCAACGTAATTTTTAATTACATTTGAGCTTTACTGCATAAACAAACATCGATTAATTAAATGTTTATTTTCTCAAAGAAAACAAATTATAAACACAAAAAGTGTGAATTAACGTACGCTAGTAGCTACAATTAATATTATAAAGAGTATTGCACTCATTGTTCTTTAAAACTTTAGTTTTGCGAGTTACTTCTTACATAGCACTATGTTAGTGCTGCAGCAACGTAATTTTTAATTACATTTGAGCTTTACTGCATAAACAAACATCGATTAATTAAATGTTTATTTTCTCAAAGAAAACAAATTATAAACACAAAAAGTGTGGATTAACGTACCGGGTGTTTTAAAAAAAAGTACCCCCTTTTGACTCAACAAGGCAACAAAACGATAATATTTCAGGACTTTTTAATTCGTGGCTACATTTGTTGGTCTTCAACTTAAATGCACATACCTTGCATTTGGAAAGCGACCACCAAACACCGGAGATATGAGTTCACAAGGTCAAAATTGCAGTGCACCTGAAACTAGGGTTTTTGAGAAATGGCCTAGCCATAATTTGACAACAAACAGGCCTTTTGCAAACGAATTTTCGACTTTGACCTTTACTTTTTATTTTTGAAAAGATTTATACCTTGTTCAATTGTTCTTGAAATGACTTTTACTTTCAGAAAACGGTCCTTGCATTGCATTCTATCCCAAATGTTTTGTATTAAAGAAGAGGAAAAGGAGCACATGCACGCATATATTGGAGATGTGGCACGACTTTATCACTCTTACCACATTTTTACTATATTTGTTTAATCAGCGCCATGTCCATGCATCTTTTATTCTTTTCAAAAGCAAAACACGGAAACTTAAAGTCTACAGGTACTTTGAAAAATGTCCACGATACAAATCATGACTAGGCCCTTTTTCGAAACCTCTGGTTTTGGGTGCACTGTAAATTTTGACTTTGCGAACCTGTATCTCCGGCGTTTGGTGGACGATTTCTAAATGCAAGGTACGTGCATCTAAGTTGAACATTGAAAAACGTAGCTGTGTAGTCGGGGAGCAATGATATCTTATTGCTTGGTTCCTATTTCATGTCAAAAGGGGGTACTTTTTTCTGAGACACCCGGTACATTAATAGCTACAATTCTTATTATAAAGAATATTGCACTCATCGTTCTTTAAAACTTTAATTCAGCCAGTTACCTTTTTTATAGCACTATATTAGTGCCAGTTACACTGCCAGTTACTTCTTTTATAGCACTATATTAGTGCTGCAGCAACCATTCTTGGAAACAGTACTATAGACATTAGTTTTTTCTTTGGTCTAATTTTAGCTTTACTGCATAAACAAACATCGATAAGTTATATGTTTATTTTTTCAAAGAAAACAAATTATAAACACAAAAAATGTGTATTAACGTACTTTATTAGCTACAATTTATATTGTAAAGAGTATTGCACTCATCGTTCTTAAAACTTTAGCTCTACCAGTTATTTCTTTTATAGCACTATATTAGTGCTGCAGCAACCATTCTTAGAGACATTACTATAGACATTGGTTTTATCTTTAGTCTCAATTTAGCTTTACTGCATAAACAAACATCGATTAATTAAATGTTTATTCTCTCAAAGAAAGCAAATTATAAACACAAAAAGTGTGGATTAACATACTTTAATAGCTACAATTAATATTATAAAGAGTATTGCACTCATTGTTCTTTAAAACTTTAGTTCTGCCAGTTACTTCTTTTATAGCACTATATTAGTGCTGCAGCAACCATTCTTGGAAACATTACTATAGACATTAGTTTTTTCTTTGGTCTAATTTTAGCTTTACTGCATAAACAAACATCGATAAATTAAATGTTTATTTTTTCAAAGAAAACAAATTATAAACACAAAAAATGTGAATTAACGTACATTATTAGCTACAATTTATATTGTAAAGAGTATTGCACTCATCATTCTTAAAACTTTAGCTCTACCGGTTATTTCTTTTATAGCACTATATTAGTGCTGCAGCAACCATTCTTGGAGACATTACTATCGACATTAGTTTTTTCTTTAGTCTCAATTTAGCTTTACTGCATAAACAAACATCGATTAATTAAAAGTTTATTTTCTCAAAGAAAACAAATTATAAACACAAAAAGTGTGGATTAACGCACTTTATCAGCTACAATTTATATTATAAAGAGTATTGCACTCATCGTTCTTTAAAACTTTAGTTCTGCCAGTTACTTCTTTTATAGCACTATATTAGTGCTGCAGCAACCATTCTTGGAAACATTACTATAGACATTAATTTTTTCTTTGGTCTAATTTTAGCTTTACTGCATAAACAAACAACGATACATTAAATGTTTATTTTTTCAAAGAAAACAAAATTTAAACACAAAAAGTGTGGATTAACGTACGCTAGTAGCTACAATTACTATTATAAAGATTATTGCGTTCATTGTTCTTTAACACTTTAGTTCTGCCAGTTACTTCTTTTATAGCACTATGTTAGTGCTGCAGCAACGTAATTTTTAATTAAATTTGAGCTTTACTGCATAAACAAACATCTATTAATTAAATGTTTATTTTCTCAAAGAAAACAAATTATAAACACAAAAAGTGTGAATTAACGTACTTTAGTAGCTACAATTTATATTGTAAAGAGTATTGCACTCATCGTTCTCTAAAACTTTAGTTCTACCAGTTACGTCTTTTATAGCACTATATTAGTGCTGCAGCAACCATTCTTGGAGACATTACTATAGCCATTAGTTTTTTCCTTAGTCTCATTTTAGCTTTACTGCAGAAACAAACATCGATTAATTAAAAGTTTATTTTCTCAAAGAAAACAAAATATAAGCACAAAAAGTGTGGATTAACGAACTTTATTAGCTACAATTTGTATTGTAAAGGGTATTGCACTCATCGTTCTTTAAAACTTTAGCTCTACCAGTTTCTTCTTTTATAGCACTATATTAGTGCTGCAGCAACGTAATTTTTAATTTCATCTGAGCTTTACTGCATAAACGAACATCGATTAATTAAATGTTTATTTTCTCAAAGAAAACAAATTATAAACACAAAAAATGTGAATTAACGTACTTTAGTAGCTACAATTTATATTGTAAAGAGTATTGCACTCATCGTCATTTAAAACTTAAATTCTGCCAGTTACTTCTTTTATAGCACTATATTAGTGCTGCAGCAACCAAATTTTTAATTATATTTGAGCTTTACTGCATAAACGAACATCGATTAATTAAATGTTTATTTTCTCAAAGAAAACAAATTATAAACACAAAAAATGTGAATTAACGTACTTTAGTAGCTACAATTTATATTGTAAAGAGTATTGCACTCATCTTTCTTTAAAACTTTAGTTCTACCAGTTACTTCTTTTATAACACTATATTAGTGCTGCAGCAACCATTCTTGGAAACATTACTATAGACATTAGTTTTTTCCTTAGTCTCATTTTAGCTTTACTGCAGAAACAAACATCGATTAATTAGAAGTTTATTCTCTCAAAGAAAGCAAAATATAAGCACAAAAAGTGTGGATTAACGAACTTTATTAGCTACAATTTATATCATAAAGGGTATTGCACTCATCGTTCTTTAAAACTTTAGTTCTACCAGTTACTTCTTTTATAACACTATATTATTGCTGCAGCAACCATTCTTGGCGACATTACTATAGACATTAGTTTTTTCCTTAGTCTCATTCTAGCTTTACTGCAGAAACAAACATCGATTAATTAAAAGTTTATTCTCTCAAAGAAAACAAAATATAAGCACAAAAAGTGTGGATTAACGCACTTTATTAGCTACAATTTATATCATAAAGGGTATTGCACTCATCGTTCTTTAAAACTTTAGCTCTACCAGTTACTTCTTTTATAGCACTATATTAGTGCTGCAGCAACGTAATTTTTAATTTCATCTGAGCTTTACTGCATAAACAAACATCGATTAATTAAGTGTTTATTTTCTCAAAGAAAAGAAATTATAAACACAAAAAGTGTGGATTAAGGTACTTTAATAGCTACAATTCTTATTATAAAGAGTATTGCACTCATCGTTCTTTAAATTTTAATTTCAGCCAGTTACTTCTTTTATAGAGCTATATTAGTGCTGCAGCAACCATTCTTGGAAACATTACTATAGACATTGGTATTTTCTTTAGTCTCATTTTAGCTTTACTGCATAAACAAACATCGATAAATTAAATGTTTATTTTTTCAAAGAAAACAACTTATAAACACAAAAAGTGTGAATTAACGTACGCTAGTAGCTACAATTAATATTATAAAGAATATTGCACTCATTGTTCTTTAACACTTTAGTTCTGCCAGTTACTTCTTCTATAGCACTATGTTAGTGCTGCAGCAACGTAATTTTTAATTACATTTGAGCTTTACTGCATAAACAAACATCGATTAATTAAATGTTTATTTTCTCAAAGAAAACAAATTATAAACACAAAAAGTGTGGATTAACGTACCGGGTGTCTCAAAAAAAAGTACCCCCTTTTGACTCAACAAGGCAACAAAACGATAATATTTCAGGACTTTTTAATTCGTGGCTACATTTGTTGGTCTTCAACTTAAATGCACATACCTTGCATTTGGAAAGCGACCACCAAACACCGGAGATATGAGTTCACAAGGTCAAAATTGCAGTGCACCTGAAACTAGGGTTTTTGAGAAATGGCCTAGCCATAATTTGACAACAAACAGGCCTTTTGCAAACGAATTTTCGACTTTGACCTTTACTTTTTATTTTTGAAAAGATTTATACCTTGTTCAATTGTTCTTGAAATGACTTTTACTTTCAGAAAACGGTCCTTGCATTGCATTCTATCCCAAATGTTTTGTATTAAAGAAGAGGAAAAGGAGCACATGCACGCATATATTGGAGATGTGGCACGACTTTATCACTCTTACCACATTTTTACTATATTTGTTTAATCAGCGCCATGTCCATGCATCTTTTATTCTTTTCAAAAGCAAAACACGGAAACTTAAAGTCTAGAGGTACTTTGAAAAATGTCCACGATACAAATCATGACTAGGCCCTTTTTCGAAACCTCTGGTTTTGGGTGCACTGTAAATTTTGACTTTGCGAACCTGTATCTCCGGTGTTTGGTGGACGATTTCTAAATGCAAGGTACGTGCATCTAAGTTGAACATTGAAAAACGTAGCTGTGTAGTCGGGGAGCAATGATATCTTATTGCTTGGTTCCTATTTCATGTCAAAAGGGGGTACTTTTTTCTGAGACACCCGGTACATTAATAGCTACAATTCTTATTATAAAGAATATTGCACTCATCGTTCTTTAAAACTTTAATTCAGCCAGTTACCTTTTTTATAGCACTATATTAGTGCCAGTTACACTGCCAGTTACTTCTTTTATAGCACTATATTAGTGCTGCAGCAACCATTCTTGGAAACAGTACTATAGACATTAGTTTTTTCTTTGGTCTAATTTTAGCTTTACTGCATAAACAAACATCGATAAGTTATATGTTTATTATTTCAAAGAAAACAAATTATAAACACAAAAAATGTGTATTAACGGACTTTATTAGCTACAATTTATATTGTAAAGAGTATTGCACTCATCGTTCTTAAAACTTTAGCTCTACCAGTTATTTCTTTTATAGCACTATATTAGTGCTGCAGCAACCATTCTTAGAGACATTACTATAGACATTGGTTTTATCTTTAGTCTCAATTTAGCTTTACTGCATAAACAAACATCGATTAATTAAATGTTTATTCTCTCAAAGAAAGCAAATTTTAAACACAAAAAGTGTGGATTAACATACTTTAATAGCTACAATTAATATTATAAAGAGTATTGCACTCATTGTTCTTTAAAACTTTAGTTCTGCCAGTTACTTCTTTTATAGCACTATATTAGTGCTGCAGCAACCATTCTTGGAAACATTACTATAGACATTAGTTTTTTCTTTGGTCTAATTTTAGCTTTACTGCATAAACAAACATCGATAAATTAAATGTTTATTTTTTCAAAGAAAACAAATTATAAACACAAAAAATGTGAATTAACGTACATTATTAGCTACAATTTATATTGTAAAGAGTATAGCACTCATCGTTCTTAAAACTTTAGCTCTACCGGTTATTTCTTTTATAGCACTATATTAGTGCTGCAGCAACCATTCTTGGAGACATTACTATCGACATTAGTTTTTTCTTTAGTCTCAATTTAGCTTTACTGCATAAACAAACATCGATTAATTAAATGTTTATTTTCTCAAAGAAAACAAATTATAAACACAAAAAGTGTGGATTAACGCACTTTATCAGCTACAATTTATATTATAAAGAGTATTGCACTCATCGTTCTTTAAAACTTTAGTTCTGCCAGTTACTTCTTTTATAGCACTATATTAGTGCTGCAGCAACCATTCTTGGAAACATTACTATAGACATTAATTTTTTCTTTGGTCTAATTTTAGCTTTACTGCATAAACAAACAACGATACATTAAATGTTTATTTTTTCAAAGAAAACAAAATTTAAACACAAAAAGTGTGGATTAACGTACGCTAGTAGCTACAATTACTATTATAGAGATTATTGCGTTCATTGTTCTTTAACACTTTAGTTCTGCCAGTTACTTCTTTTATAGCACTATGTTAGTGCTGCAGCAACATAATTTTTAATTAAATTTGAGCTTTACTGCATAAACAAACATCGATTAATTAAATGTTTATTTTCTCAAAGAAAACAAATTATAAACACAAATTGTGTGAATTAACGTACTTTAGTAGCTACAATTTATATTGTAAAGAGTATTGCACTCATCGTTCTCTAAAACTTTAGTTCTACCAGTTACGTCTTTTATAGCACTATATTAGTGCTGCAGCAACCATTCTTGGAGACATTACTATAGCCATTAGTTTTTTCCTTAGTCTCATTTTAGCTTTACTGCAGAAACAAACATCGATTAATTAAAAGTTTATTTTCTCAAAGAAAACAAAATATAAGCACAAAAAGTGTGGATTAACGAACTTTATTAGCTACAATTTGTATTGTAAAGGGTATTGCACTCATCGTTCTTTAAAACTTTAGCTCTACCAGTTTCTTCTTTTATAGCACTATATTAGTGCTGCAGCAACGTAATTTTTAATTTCATCTGAGCTTTACTGCATAAACGAACATCGATTAATTAAATGTTTATTTTCTCAAAGAAAACAAATTATAAACACAAAAAATGTGAATTAACGTACTTTAGTAGCTACAATTTACATTGTAAAGAGTATTGCACTCATCGTTCTTTAAAACTTTAGTTCTACCAGTTACTTCTTTTATAACACTATATTATTGCTGCAGCAACCATTCTTGGCGACATTACTATAGACATTAGTTTTTTCCTTAGTCTCATTTTAGCTTTACTGCATAAACAAACATCGAAAAATTAAATGTTTATTTTTTCAAAGAAAACAACTTATAAACACAAAAATTGTGAATTAACGTACTCTAGTAGCTACAATTAATATTATAAAGAGTATTGCACTCATTGTTCTTTAAAACTTTAGTTCTACCAGTTACTTCTTTTATAGCACTATATTAGTGCTGCAGCAACCTAATTTGTTATTGTATTTGAGCTTTACTACATAAACAAACATCGATTAATTAAATGTTTATTTTCTCAAAGAAAAAAAAAATATAAACACAAAAAGTGTGAATTAACGTACTTTAGTAGCTACAATTTAAATTGTAAAGAGTATTGCACTCATCCTCATTTAAAACTTAAATTCTGCCAGTTACTTCTTTTATAGCACTATATTAGTGCTGCAGCAACCTAATTTTTAATTATATTTGAGCTTTACTGCATAAACGAACATCGATTAATTAAATGTTTATTTTCTGAAAGAAAACAAATTATAAACACAAAAAGTGTGAATTAACGTACTTTAGTAGCTACAATTTATATTGTAAAGAGTATTGCACTAATCGTTCTTTAAAACTTTAGTTCTACCAGTTACTTCTTTTATAGCACTATATTAGTGCTAAAGCAACGTACTTTTTAATTACATTTGAGCTTTACTGCATAAACAAACATCGATTAATTAAATGTTTATTTTCTCAAAGAAAACAAAATATAAACACAAAGAGTGGGGATTAACGTACTTTAATAGCTACAATTCTTATTATAAAGAGTATTGCACTCATCGTCATTTAAAACTTTAGTTCTGCCAGTTCCTTCTTTTATAGCACTATATTAGTGCTGCAGCAACCTAATTTTTAATTATATTTGAGCTTTACTGCATAAACGAACATCGATTAATTAAATGTTTATTTTCTCAAAGAAAACAAATTATAAACACAAAAAATGTCAATTAACGTTCTTTAGTAGCTACAGTTTATATTGTAAAGAGTATTGCACTCATCGTTCTTTAAAACTTTAGCTCTACCAGTTACTTCTTTTATAGCACTATATTAGTGCTGCAGCAACGTAATTTTTAAGTTCATCTGAGCTTTACTGCATAAACAAACATCGATTAATTAAGTGTTTATTTTCTCAAAGAAAACAAATTATAAACAAAAAAAGTGTGGATTAAGGTACCTTAATAGCTACAATTCTTATTATAAAGAGTATTGCACTCATCGTTCTTTAAATTTTAATTTCAGCCAGTTACTTCTTTTATAGAGCTATATTAGTGCTGCAGCAACCATTCTTGTAAACATTACTATAGACATTGGTTTTTTCTTTAGTCTCATTTTAGCTTTACTGCATAAACAAACATCGATAAATTAAATGTTTATTTTTTCAAAGAAAACAACTTATAAACACAAAAAGTGTGGATTTACGTACGCTAGTAGCTACAATTAATATTATAAAGAGCATTGCACTCATTGTTCTTTAACACTTTAGTTCTGCCAGTTACTTCTTCTCTAGCACTATTTTAGTGCTGCAGCAACGTAATTTTTAATTACATTTGATCTTTACTGCATAAAAAAACATCGATTAATTAAATGTTTATTTTCTCAAAGAAAACAAATTATAAACACAAAAAGTGTGGATTAACGTACTTTAATAGCTACAATTCATATTATAAAGAGTATTAACCTCATCGTCATTTAAAACTTAAGTTCTGCCAGTTACTTCTTTTATATCACTATTATAGTGCTGCAGCAACCATTCTTGGAGACATTTCTATAGACCTTAGTTTTTTCTTTAGTCTCAATTTAGCTTTACTGCATAAACAAACATCAATTAATTAAATGTTTATTTTCTCAAAGAAAACAACTTATAAACACAAAAAGTGTGGATTAACGTACATTAGTAGCTACAATTTATATTATAAACAGTTTTGCACTCATCGTCCTTTAAAAATTTAGTTCTACCAGTAACTTCTTTTATAGCACTATATTAGTGCTGCAGCAACCATTCTTGGAGACACTACTATAGACATTAGTTTTTTCTTTAGTCCCAATTTAGCTTTAATGCAAAAGCAAACATCGATTAATTAATTGTTTATTTTCAAAGAAAAAAAAATTATAAACACAAAAAGTGTGAATTAACGTACGCTAGTAGCTACAATTAATATTATAAAGAGTATTGCACTCATTGTTCTTTAAAACTTTAGTTCTGCCAGTTACTTCTTTTATAGCACTATGATAGTGCTGCAGCAACGTAATTTTTAATTACATTTGAGCTTTACTGCAGAAACAAACATCGTGTAATTAAATGTTTATTTTCTCAAAGAAAACAAATTATAATCACAAAAGGTGTGAATTAATGTACTTTATAAGCTACAATTTATATAGTAAAGAGTATTGCACTCATCGTTCTTTAAAACTTTTGTTCTACTAGTTACTTCTTTTATAGCACTATATTAGTGCTGCAGCAACCATTCTTGGAAACAGTACTATAGACATTAGTTTTTTCTTTGGTCTAATTTTTTTTTGCTTTACTGCATAAACAAACATCGATAAGTTATATGTTTATTTTTTCAAAGAAAACAAATTATAAACACAAAAAATGTGAATTAACGTACTTTATTAGCTACAATTTATATTGTAAAGAGTATTGCACTCATCGTTCTTAAAACTTTAGCTCTACCAGTTATTTCTTTTATAGCACTATATTAGTGCTGCAGCAACCATTCTTAGAGACATTACTATAGACATTGGTTTTATCTTTAGTCTCAATTTAGCTTTACTGCATAAACAAACATCGATTATCTAAATGTTTATTTTCTCAAAGAAAACAAATTATAAACACAAAAAGTGTGGATTAACATACTTTAATAGCTACAATTAATATTATAAAGAGTATTGCACTCATCGTTCTTTAAAACTTTAGTTCTGCCAGTTACTTCTTTTATAGCACTATATTAGTGCTGCAGCAACCATTCTTGGAAACATTACTATAGACATTAGTTTTTTCTTTGGTCTAATTTTAGCTTTACTGCATAAACAAACATCGATAAATTAAATGTTTATTTTTTCAAAGAAAACAAATTATAAACACAAAAAATGTGAATTAACGTACATTATTAGCTACAATTTATATTGTAAAGAGTATTGCACTCATCGTTCTTAAAACTTTAGCTCTACCGGTTATTTCTTTTATATCACTATATTAGTGCTGCAGCAACCATTCTTGGAGACATTATTATAGACATTAGTTTTTTCTTTAGTCTCATTTCAGCTTTACTCCATAAACATACATTGATTAATTAAAAGCTTATTTTCTCAAAGAAAACAAATTATAAACACAAAAAGTGTGGATTAACGCACTTTATCAGCTACAATTTATATTATAAAGAGTATTGCACTCATCGTTCTTTAAAACTTTAGTTCTGCCAGTTACTTCTTTTATAGCACTATATTAGTGCTGCAGCAACCTTTCTTGGAAAAATTACTATAGACATTAATTTTTTCTTTGGTCTAATTTTAGCTTTACTGCATAAACAAACAACGATACATTAAATGTTTATTTTTTCAAAGAAAACAAAATTTAAACACAAAAAGTGTGGATTAACGTACGCTAGTAGCTACAATTACTATTATAAAGATTATTGCGTTCATTGTTCTTTAACACTTTAGTTCTGCCAGTTACTTCTTTTATAGCACTATGTTAGTGCTGCAGCAACGTAATTTTTAATTAAATTTGAGCTTTACTGCATAAACAAACATCTATTAATTAAATGTTTATTTTCTCAAAGAAAACAAATTATAAACACAAATTGTGTGAATTAACTTACTTTAGTAGCTACAATTTATATTGTAAAGAGTATTGCACTCATCGTTCTCTAAAACTTTAGTTCTACCAGTTACGTCTTTTATAGCACTATATTAGTGCTGCAGCAACCATTCTTGGAGGCATTACTATAGCCATTAGTTTTTTCCTTAGTCTCATTTTAGCTTTACTGCAGAAACAAACATCGATTAATTAAAAGTTTATTTTCTCAAAGAAAACAAAATATAAGCACAAAAAGTGTGGATTAACGAACTTTATTAGCTACAATTTGTATTGTAAAGGGTATTGCACTCATCGTTCTTTAAAACTTTAGCTCTACCAGTTTCTTCTTTTATAGCACTATATTAGTGCTGCAGCAACGTTATTTTTTATTTTCATCTGAGCTTTACTGCATAAACGAACATCGATTAATTAAATGTTTATTTTCTCAAAGAAAACAAATTATAAACACAAAAAATGTGAATTAACGTACTTTAGTAGCTACAATTTACATTGTAAAGAGTATTGCACTCATCGTTCTTTAAAACTTTAGTTCTACCAGTTACTTCTTTTATAACACTATATTATTGCTGCAGCAACCATTCTTGGCGACATTACTATAGACATTAGTTTTTTCCTTAGTCTCATTTTAGCTTTACTGCATAAACAAACATCGAAAAATTAAATGTTTATTTTTTCAAAGAAAACAACTTATAAACACAAAAATTGTGAATTAACGTACTCTAGTAGCTACAATTAATATTATAAAGAGTATTGCACTCATTGTTCTTTAAAACTTTAGTTCTGCCAGTTACTTCTTTTATAGCACTATATTAGTGCTGCAGCAACCTAATTTTTAATTATATTTGAGCTTTACTGCATAAACGAACATCGATTAATTAAATGTTTATTTTCTCAAAGAAAAAAAAATATAAACACAAAAAGTGTGAATTAACGTACTTTAGTAGCTACATTTTATATTGTAAAGAGTATTGCACTCATCCTCATTTAAAACTTAAATTCTGCCAGTTACTTCTTTTATAGCACTATATTAGTGCTGCAGCAACCTAATTTTTAATTATATTTGAGCTTTACTGCATAAACGAACATCGATTAATTAAATGTTTATTTTCTGAAAGAAAACAAATTATAAACACAAAAAGTGTGAATTAACGTACTTTAGTAGCTACAATTTATATTGTAAAGAGTATTGCACTAATCGTTCTTTAAAACTTTAGTTCTACCAGTTACTTCTTTTATAGCACTATATTAGTGCTAAAGCAACGTACTTTTTAATTACATTTGAGCTTTACTGCATAAACAAACATCGATTAATTAAATGTTTATTTTCTCAAAGAAAACAAAATATAAACACAAAGAGTGGGGATTAACGTACTTTAATAGCTACAATTCTTATTATAAAGAGTATTGCACTCATCGTCATTTAAAACTTTAGTTCTGCCAGTTCCTTCTTTTATAGCACTATATTAGTGCTGCAGCAACCTAATTTTTAATTATATTTGAGCTTTACTGCATAAACGAACATCGATTAATTAAATGTTTATTTTCTCAAAGAAAACAAATTATAAACACAAAAAATGTCAATTAACGTACGCTAGTAGCTACAGTTTATATTGTAAAGAGTATTGCACTCATCGTTCTTTAAAACTTTAGCTCTACCAGTTACTTCTTTTATAGTACTATATTAGTGCTGCAGCAACGTAATTTTTAATTACATTTGATCTTTACTGCATAAAAAAACATCGATTAATTAAATGTTTATTTTCTCAAAGAAAACAAATTATAAACACAAAAAGTGTGGATTAACGTACTTTAATAGCTACAATTCATATTATAAAGAGTATTAACCTCATCGTCATTTAAAACTTAAGTTCTGCCAGTTACTTCTTTTATATCACTATATTAGTGCTGCAGCAACCATTCTTGGAGACATTTCTATAGACCTTAGTTTTTTCTTTAGTCTCAATTTAGCTTTACTGCATAAACAAACATCAATTAATTAAATGTTTATTTTCTCAAAGAAAACAACTTATAAACACAAAAAGTGTGGATTAACGTACATTAGTAGCTACAATTTATACTATAAACAGTTTTGCACTCATCGTCCTTTAAAAATTTAGTTCTACCAGTAACTTCTTTTATAGCACTATATTAGTGCTGCAGCAACCATTCTTGGAGACACTACTATAGACATTAGTTTTTTCTTTAGTCCCAATTTAGCTTTAATGCAAAAGCAAACATCGATTAATTAATTGTTTATTTTTCAAAGAAAAAAAATTTATAAACACAAAAAGTGTGAATTAACGTACGCTAGTAGCTACAATTAATATTATAAAGAGTATTGCACTCATTGTTCTTTAAAACTTTAGTTCTGCCAGTTACTTCTTTTATAGCACTATGATAGTGCTGCAGCAACGTAATTTTTAATTACATTTGAGCTTTACTGCAGAAACAAACATCGTGTAATTAAATGTTTATTTTCTCAAAGAAAACAAATTATAATCACAAAAGGTGTGAATTAATGTACTTTATAAGGTACAATTTATATAGTAAAGAGTATTGCACTCATCGTTCTTTAAAACTTTTGTTCTACTAGTTACTTCTTTTATAGCACTATATTAGTGCTGCAGCAATCATTCTTGGAAACAGTACTATAGACATTAGTTTTTTCTTTGGTCTAATTTTTTTTTGCTTTACTGCATAAACAAACATCGATAAGTTATATGTTTATTTTTTCAAAGAAAACAAATTATAAACACAAAAAATGTGAATTAACGTACTTTATTAGCTACAATTTATATTGTAAAGAGTATTGCACTCATCGTTCTTAAAACTTTAGCTCTACCAGTTATTTCTTTTATAGCACTATATTAGTGCTGCAGCAACCATTCTTAGAGACATTACTATAGACATTGGTTTTATCTTTAGTCTCAATTTAGCTTTACTGCATAAACAAACATCGATTATCTAAATGTTTATTTTCTCAAAGAAAACAAATTATAAACACAAAAAGTGTGGATTAACATACTTTAATAGCTACAATCAATATTATAAAGAGTATTGCACTCATCGTTCTTTAAAACTTTAGTTCTGCCAGTTACTTCTTTTATAGCACTATATTAGTGCTGCAGCAACCATTCTTGGAAACAGTACTATAGACATTAGTTTTTTCTTTGGTCTAATTTTAGCTTTACTGCATAAACAAACATCGATAAATTAAATGTTTATTTTTTCAAAGAAAACAAATTATAAACACAAAAAATGTGAATTAACGTACATTATTAGCTACAATTTATATTGTAAAGAGTATTGCACTCATCGTTCTTAAAACTTTAGCTCTACCGGTTATTTCTTTTATATCACTATATTAGTGCTGCAGCAACCATTCTTGGAGACATTACTATAGACATTAGTTTTTTCTTTAGTCTCAATTTAGCTTTACTGCATAAACAAACATTGATTAATTAAATGTTTATTTTCTCAAATAAAACAAATTATAAACACAAAAAGTGTGGATTAACGCACTTTATCAGCTACAATTTATATTATAAAGAGTATTGCACTCATCGTTCTTTAAAACTTTAGTTCTGCCAGTTACTTCTTTTATAGCACTATATTAGTGCTGCAGCAACCTAATTTTTAATTACATTTGAGCTTTACTGCATAAACAAACAACGATACATTAAATGTTTATTTTTCCAAATAAAACAAAATTGAAACACAAAAGGTGTGGATTAACGTACGCTAGTAGCTACAATTAATATTATAAGGAGTATTGCACTCATTGTTCTTTAAAACTTTAGTTCTGCCAGTTACTTCTTTTATAGCACTATGTTAGTGCTGCAGCAACGTAATTTTTAATTACATTTGAGCTTTACTGCAGAAACAAACATCGTGTAATTAAATGTTTATTTTCTCAAAGAAAACAAATTATAAACACAAAAGGTGTGAATTAATGTACTTTATAAGCTACAATTTATATAGTAAAGAGTATTGCACTCATCGTTCTTTAAAACTTTAGTTCTACCAGTTAATTCTTTTATAGCACTATATTAGTGCTGCAGCAACCATTCTTGGAAACATTACTATAGACATTAGTTTTTTCTTTGGTCTAGTTATAGCTTTACTGCATAAACAAACATTGATTACTTAAATGTTTATTTTCTCAAAGAAAACAAAATTTAAAGACAAATAGTGTGGATTAACGTACGCTAGTAGCTACAATTAATATTATAAAGAGTATTGCACTCATTGTTCTTGAAAACTTTAGTTCTGCCAGTTACTTCTTTTATAGCACTATGTTAGTGCTGCAGCAACGTAATTTTTAATTACATTTGAGCTTTACTGCATAAGCAAACATCGAATAATTAAATGTTTATTTTCTCAAAGAAAACAAATAATAGACACAAAAAGTGTGGATTAACGTACTTTAATAGCTACATTTCTTATTATAAAGAATATTGCACTCATCGTTCTTTAAAACTTTAATTCAGCCAGTTACCCTTTTTATAGCACTATATTAGTGCCAGTTACACTGCCAGTTACTTCTTTTATAGCACTATATTAGTGCTGCAGCAACCATTCTTGGAAACAGTACTATAGACATTAGTTTTTTCTTTAGTCCCAATTTAGCTTTAATGCTAAAGCAAACATCGATTAATTAATTGTTTATTTTTCAAAGAAAACAAATTATAAACACAAAAAGTGTGAATTAACGTACGCTAGTAGCTACAATTAATATTATAAAGAGTATTGCACTCATTGTTCTTGAAAACTTTAGTTCTGCCAGGTACTTCTTTTATAGCACTATGTTAGTGCTGCAGCAACGTAATTTTTAATTACATTTGAGCTTTACTGCATAAGCAAACATCGAATAATTAAATGTTTATTTTCTCAAAGAAAACAAATTATAAACACAAAAAGTGTGGATTAACGTACCGGGTGTCTCAAAAAAAAGTACCCCCTTTTGACTCAAAAAGGCAACAAAACGATAATATTTCAGGACTTTTTAATTCGTGGCTACATTTGTTGGTCTTCAACTTAAATGCACATACCTTGCATTTGGAAAGCGACCACCAAACACCGGAGATATGAGTTCACAAGGTCAAAATTGCAGTGCACCTGAAACCAGGGGTTTTGAGAAATGGCCTAGCCATAATTTGACAACAAACAGGCCTTTTGCAAACGAATTTTCGACTTTGACCTTTACTTTTTATTTTTGAAAAGATTTATACCTTGTTCAATTGTTCTTGAAATGACTTTTCCTTTCAGAAAACGGTCCTTGCATTGCATTCTATCCCAAGTGTTTTGTATTAAAGAAGAGGAAAAAGAGCACATGCACGCATATTTT
The DNA here is from genome assembly GCA_039566865.1 of Aurelia coerulea. Lineage (NCBI taxonomy): Eukaryota > Metazoa > Cnidaria > Scyphozoa > Semaeostomeae > Ulmaridae > Aurelia > Aurelia coerulea. The sequence continues at coordinate 19,112,584 of CM076956.1, read as the reverse complement.
GGAGATGTGGCACGACTTTATCACTCTTACCACATTTTTACTATATTTGTTTAATCAGCGCCATGTCCATGCATCTTTTATTCTTTTCAAAAGCAAAACACGGAAACTTAAAGTCTACAGGTACTTTGAAAAATGTCCACGATACAAATCATGACTAGGCCCTTTTTCGAAACCTCTGGCTTTGGGTGCACTGTAAATTTTGACTTTGCGAACCTGTATCTCCGGCGTTTGGTGGACGATTTCTAAATGCAAGGTACGTGCATCTAAGTTGAACATTGAAAAACGTAGCTGTGTAGTCGGGGAGCAATGATATCTTATTGCTTGGTTCCTATTTCATGTCAAAAGGGGGTACTTTTTCTGAGAAACCCGGTACTTTAATAGCTACAATTCTTATTATAAAGAATATTGCACTCATCGTTCTTTAAAACTTTAATTCAGCCAGTTACCTTTTTTATAGCACTATATTAGTGCCAGTTACACTGCCAGTTACTTCTTTTATAGCACTATATTAGTGCTGCAGCAACCATTCTTGGAAACAGTACTATAGACATTAGTTTTTTCTTTGGTCTAATTTTAGCTTTACTGCATAAACAAACATCGATAAGTTATATGTTTATTTTTTCAAAGAAAACAAATTATAAACACAAAAAATGTGAATTAACGTACTTTATTAACTACAATTTATATTGTAAAGAGTATTGGACTCATCGTTCTTAAAACTTTAGCTCTACTAGTTACTTCTTTTATAGCACTATATTAGTGCTGCAGCAACCATTCTTAGAGACATTACTATAGACATTGGTTTTATCTTTAGTCTCAATTTAGCTTTACTGCATAAACAAACATCGCTTAATTAAATGTTTATTCTCTCAAAGAAAACAAAATATAAGCACAAACAGTGTGGATTAACGTACGCTAGTAGCTACAATTACTATTATAAAGAGTATTGCGCTCATTGTTCTTTAACACTTTAGTTCTGCCAGTTACTTCTTTTATAGCACTATGTTAGTGCTGCAGCAACGTAATTTTTATTTACATTTGATCTTTACTGCATAAACAAACATCGATTAACTAAATGTTTATTTTCTCAAAGAAAACAAATTATAAACACAAAAAGTGTGGATTAACGTACTTTAGCAGCTACAATTTATATTATAAACAGTATTGCACTCATCGTTCCTTAAAACTTTCATTCTGCCGGTTACTTCTTTTATAGCACTATATTAGTGCTGCAGCAACCATTCTTGGAGACATTTCTATAGACCTTAGTTTTTTCTTTAGTCTCAATTTAGCTTTACTGCATAAACAAACATCAATTAATTAAATGTTTATTTTCTCAAAGAAAACAACTTATAAACACAAAAAGTGTGGATTAACGTACATTAGTAGCTACAATTTATATTATAAACAGTATTGCACTCATCGTCCTTTAAAAATTTAGTTCTACCAGTAACTTCTTTTATAGCACTATATTAGTGCTGCAGCAACCATTCTTGGAGACACTACTATAGACATTAGTTTTTTCTTTAGTCCCAATTTAGCTTTAATGCTAAAGCAAGCATCGATTAATTAAATGTTTATTTTTCAAAGAAAGCAAATTATAAACACAAAAAGTGTGAATTAACGTACGCTAGTAGCTACAATTAATATTATAAAGAGTATTGCACTCATTGTTCTTGAAAACTTTAGTTCTGCCAGTTACTTCTTCTATAGCACTATGTTAGTGCTGCAGCAACGTAATTTTTAATTACATTTGAGCTTTACTGCATAAGCAAACATCGAATAATTAAATGTTTATTTTCTCAAAGAAAACAAATTATAAACACAAAAAGTGTGGATTAACGTACCGGGTGTCTCAAAAAAAAGTACCCCCTTTTGACTCAACAAGGCAACAAAACGATAATATTTCAGGACTTTTTAGTTCGTGGCTACATTTGTTGGTCTTCAAATTAAATGCACATACCTTGCATTTGGAAAGCGACCACCAAACACCGGAGATATGAGTTCACAAGGTCAAAATTGCAGTGCACCTGAAACCAGGGGTTTTGAGAAATGGCCTAGCCATAATTTGACAACAAACAGGCCTTTTGCAAACGAATTTTCGACTTTGACCTTTACTTTTTATTTTTGAAAAGATTTATACCTTGTTCAATTGTTCTTGAAATGACTTTTCCTTTCAGAAAACGGTCCTTGCATTGCATTCTATCCCAAATGTTTTGTATTAAAGAAGAGGAAAAAGAGCACATGCACGCATATTTTGGAGATGTGGCACGACTTTATCACTCCTACCACATTTTTACTATATTTGTTTAATCAGCGCCATGTCCATGCATCTTTTATTCTTTTCAAAAGCAAAACACGGAAACTTAAAGTCTACAGGTACTTTGAAAAATGTCCACGATACAAATCATGACTAGGCCCTTTTTCGAAACCTCTGGCTTTGGGTGCACTGTAAATTTTGACTTTGCGAACCTGTATCTCCGGCGTTTGGTGGACGATTTCTAAATGCAAGGTACGTGCATCTAAGTTGAACATTGAAAAACGTAGCTGTGTAGTCGGGGAGCAATGATATCTTATTGCTTGGTTCCTATTTCATGTCAAAAGGGGGTACTTTTTTCTGAGACACCCGGTACTTTAATAGCTACAATTCTTATTATAAAGAATATTGCACTCATCGTTCTTTAAAACTTTAATTCAGCCAGTTCCCTTTTTTATAGCACTATATTAATGCCAGTTACACTGCCAGTTACTTCTTTTATAGCACTATATTAGTGCTGCAGCAACCATTCTTGGAAACAGTACTATAGACATTAGTTTTTTCTTTGGTCTAATTTTAGCTTTACTGCATAAACAAACATCGATAAGTTATATGTTTATTTTTTCAAAGAAAACAAATTATAAACACAAAAAATGTGAATTAACGTACTTTATTAACTACAATTTATATTGTAAAGAGTATTGGACTCATCGTTCTTAAAACTTTAGCTCTACTAGTTACTTCTTTTATAGCACTATATTAGTGCTGCAGCAACCATTCTTAGAGACATTACTATAGACATTGGTTTTATCTTTAGTCTCAATTTAGCTTTACTGCATAAACAAACATCGATTAATTAAATGTTTATTCTCTCAAAGAAAACAAAATATAAGCACAAACAGTGTGGATTAACGTACGCTAGTAGCTACAATTACTATTATAAAGAGTATTGCGCTCATTGTTCTTTAACACTTTAGTTCTGCCAGTTACTTCTTTTATAGCACTATGTTAGTGCTGCAGCAACGTAATTTGTAATTACATTTGATCTTTACTGCATAAACAAACATCGATTAACTAAATGTTTATTTTCTCAAAGAAAACAAATTATAAACACAAAAAGTGTGGATTAACGTACTTTAGCAGCTACAATTTATATTATAAACAGTATTGCACTCATCGTTCCTTAAAACTTTCATTGTGCCAGTTACTTCTTTTATAGCACTATATTAGTGCTGCAGCAACCATTCTTGGAGACATTTCTATAGACCTTAGTTTTTTCTTTAGTCTCAATTTAGCTTTACTGCAAATACAAAAAAACAACCAATTAAATGTTTATTTTCTCAAAGAAAACAACTTATAAACACAAAAAGTGTGGATTAACGTACATTAGTAGCTACAATTTATATTATAAACAGTATTGCACTCATCGTCCTTTAAAAATTTAGTTCTACCAGTAACTTCTTTTATAGCACTATATTAGTGCTGCAGCAACCATTCTTGGAGACACTACTATAGACATTAGTTTTTTCTTTAGTCCCAATTTAGCTTTAATGCAAAAGCAAACATCGATTAATTAATTGTTTATTTTTCAAAGAAAACAAATTATAAACACAAAAAGTGTGAATTAACGTACGCTAGTAGCTACTATTATTATAATAAACAGTATTGCACTCATTGTTCTTTAAAACTTTAGTTCTGCCAGTTACTTCTTTTATAGCACTATGTTAGTGCTGCAGCAACGTAATTTTCAATTACATTTGAGCTTTACTGCAGAAGCAAACATCGTGTAATTAAATGTTTATTTTCTCAAAGAAAACAAATTATAATCACAAAAAGTGTGAATTAACGTACTTTGTAAGCTACAATTTATATAGTAAAGAGTATTGCACTCATCGTTCTTAAAACTTTAGCTCTACCAGTTATTTCTTTTATAGCACTATATTAGTGCTGCAGCAACCATTCTTAGAAACATTACTATAGACATTGGTTTTATCTTTAGTCTCAATTTAGCTTTACTGCATAAACAAACATCGATTATTTAAATGTTTATTTTCTCAAAGACAACAAATTATAAACACAAAAAGTGTGGATTAACATACTTTAATAGCTACAATTAATATTATAAAGAGTATTGCACACATTGTTCTTTAAAACTTTAGTTCTGCCAGTTACTTCTTTTATAGCACTATATTAGTGCTGCAGCAACCATTCTTGGAAACATTACTATAGACATTAGTTTTTTCTTTGGTCTAATTTTAGCTTTACTGCATAAACAAACATCGATAAATTAAATGTTTATTTTTTCAAAGAAAACAAATTATAAACACAAAAAATGTGATTTAACGTACATTATTAGCTACAATTTATATTGTAAAGAGTATTGCACTCATCGTTCTTAAAACTTTAGCTCTACCGGTTATTTCTTTTATAGCACTATATTAGTGCTGCAGCAACCATTCTTGGAGACATTACTCTAGACATTAGTTTTTTCTTTAGTCTCAATTTAGCTTTACTGCATAAACAAACATTGATTAATTAAAAGTTTATTTTCTCAAAGAAAACAAATTATAAACACAAAAAGTGTGGATTAACGCACTTTATCAGCTACAATTTATATTATAAAGAGTATTGCACTCATCGTTCTTTAAAACTTTAGTTCTGCCAGTTACTTCTTTTATAGCACTATATTAGTGCTGCAGCAACCTAATTTTTAATTACATTTGAGCTTTACTGCATAAACAAACATTGATAAATTAAATGTTTATTTTTCCAAATAAAACAAAATTGAAACACAAAAGGTGTGGATTAACGTACGCTAGTAGCTACAATTAATATTATAAGGAGTATTGCACTCATTGTTCTTTAAAACTTTAGTTCTGCCAGTTACTTCTTTTATAGCACTATGTTAGTGCTGCAGCAACGTAATTTTTAATTACATTTGAGCTTTACTGCAGAAACAAACATCGTGTAATTAAATGTTTATTTTCTCAAAGAAAACAAATTATAAACACAAAAGGTGTGAATTAATGTACTTTATAAGCTACAATTTATATAGTAAAGAGTATTGCACTCATCGTTCTTTAAAACTTTAGTTCTACCAGTTAATTCTTTTATAGCACTATATTAGTGCTGCAGCAACCATTCTTGGAAACATTACTATAGACATTAGTTTTTTCTTTGGTCTAGTTATAGCTTTACTGCATAAACAAACATTGATTACTTAAATGTTTATTTTCTCAAAGAAAACAAAATTTAAAGACAAATAGTGTGGATTAACGTACGCTAGTAGCTACAATTAATATTATAAAGAGTATTGCACTCATTGTTCTTGAAAACTTTAGTTCTGCCAGTTACTTCTTTTATAGCACTATGTTAGTGCTGCAGCAACGTAATTTTTAATTACATTTGAGCTTTACTGCATAAGCAAACATCGAATAATTAAATGTTTATTTTCTCAAAGAAAACAAATAATAGACACAAAAAGTGTGGATTAACGTACTTTAATAGCTACATTTCTTATTATAAAGAATATTGCACTCATCGTTCTTTAAAACTTTAATTCAGCCAGTTACCCTTTTTATAGCACTATATTAGTGCCAGTTACACTGCCAGTTACTTCTTTTATAGCACTATATTAGTGCTGCAGCAACCATTCTTGGAAACAGTACTATAGACATTAGTTTTTTCTTTGGTCTAATTTTAGCTTTACTGCATAAACAAACATCGATAAGTTATATGTTTATTTTTTCAAAGAAAACAAATTATAAACACAAAAAATGTGAATTAACGTACTTTATTAGCTACAATTTATATTGTAAAGAGTATTGCACTCATCGTTCTTAAAACTTTAGCTCTACCAGTTAATTCTTTTATAGCACTATATTAGTGCTGCAGCAACCATTCTTAGAAACATTACTATAGACATTGGTTTTATCTTTAGTCTCAATTTAGCTTTACTGCATAAACAAACATCGATTATTTAAATGTTTATTTTCTCAAAGACAACAAATTATAAACACAAAAAGTGTGGATTAACATACTTTAATAGCTACAATTAATTTTATAAAGAGTATTGCACTCATTGTTCTTTAAAACTTTAGTTCTGCCAGTTACTTCTTTTATAGCACTATATTAGTGCTGCAGCAACCATTCTTGGAAACAGTACTATAGACATTAGTTTTTTCTTTGGTCTAATTTTAGCTTTACTGCATAAACAAACATCGATAAATTAAATGTTTATTTTTTCAAAGAAAACAAATTATAAACACAAAAAATGTGAATTAACGTACATTATTAGCTACAATTTATATTGTAAAGAGTATTGCACTCATCGTTCTTAAAACTTTAGCTCTACCGGTTATTTCTTTTATAGCACTATATTAGTGCTGCAGCAACCATTCTTGGAGACATTACTATAGACATTAGTTTTTTCTTTAGTCTCAATTTAGCTTTACTGCATAAACAAACATCGATTAATTAAAAGTTTATTTTCTCAAAGAAAACAAATTATAAACACAAAAAGTGTGGATTAACGCACTTTATCAGCTACAATTTATATTATAAAGAGTATTGCACTCATCGTTCTTTAAAACTTTAGTTCTGCCAGTTACTTCTTTTATAGCACTATATTAGTGCTGCAGCAACCTAATTTTTAATTACATTTGAGCTTTACTGCATAAACAAACAACGATACATTAAATGTTTATTTTTCCAAATAAAACAAAATTGAAACACAAAAGGTGTGGATTAACGTACGCTAGTAGCTACAATTAATATTATAAGGAATATTGCACTCATTGTTCTTTAAAACTTTAGTTCTGCCAGTTACTTCTTTTATAGCACTATGTTAGTGCTGCAGCAACGTAATTTTTAATTACATTTGAGCTTTACTGCAGAAACAAACATCGTGTAATTAAATGTTTATTTTCTCAAAGAAAACAAATTATAAACACAAAAGGTGTGAATTAATGTACTTTATAAGCTACAATTTATATAGTAAAGAGTATTGCACTCATCGTTCTTTAAAACTTTAGTTCTACCAGTTAATTCTTTTATAGCACTATATTAGTGCTGCAGCAACCATTCTTGGAAACATTACTATAGACATTAGTTTTTTCTTTGGTCTAGTTATAGCTTTACTGCATAAACAAACATTGATTACTTAAATGTTTATTTTCTCAAAGAAAACAAAATTTAAAGACAAATAGTGTGGATTAACGTACGCTAGTAGCTACAATTAATATTATAAAGAGTATTGCACTCATTGTTCTTGAAAACTTTAGTTCTGCCAGTTACTTCTTTTATAGCACTATGTTAGTGCTGCAGCAACGTAATTTTTAATTACATTTGAGCTTTACTGCATAAGCAAACATCGAATAATTAAATGTTTATTTTCTCAAAGAAAACAAATAATAGACACAAAAAGTGTGGATTAACGTACTTTAATAGCTACATTTCTTATTATAAAGAATATTGCACTCATCGTTCTTTAAAACTTTAATTCAGCCAGTTACCCTTTTTATAGCACTATATTAGTGCCAGTTACACTGCCAGTTACTTCTTTTATAGCACTATATTAGTGCTGCAGCAACCATTCTTGGAAACACTACTATAGACATTAGTTTTTTCTTTAGTCCCAATTTAGCTTTAATGCTAAAGCAAACATCGATTAATTAAATGTTTATTTTTCAAAGAAAGCAAATTATAAACACAAAAAGTGTGAATTAACGTACGCTAGTAGCTACAATTAATATTATAAAGAGTATTGCACTCATTGTTCTTGAAAACTTTAGTTCTGCAAGTTACTTCTTTTATAGCACTATGTTAGTGCTGCAGCAACGTAATTTTTAATTACATTTGAGCTTTACTGCATAAGCAAACATCGAATAATTAAATGTTTATTTTCTCAAAGAAAACAAATAATAGACACAAAAAGTGTGGATTAACGTACTTTAATAGCTACATTTCTTATTATAAAGAATATTGCACTCGTCGTTCTTTAAAACTTTAATTCAGCCAGTTACCCTTTTTATAGCACTATATTAGTGCCAGTTACACTGCCAGTTACTTCTTTTATAGCACTATATTAGTGCTGCAGCAACCATTCTTGGAAACACTACTATAGACATTAGTTTTTTCTTTAGTCCCAATTTAGCTTTAATGCTAAAGCAAACATCGATTAATTAAATGTTTATTTTTCAAAGAAAGCAAATTATAAACACAAAAAGTGTGAATTAACGTACGCTAGTAGCTACAATTAATATTATAAAGAGTATTGCACTCATTGTTCTTGAAAACTTTAGTTCTGCCAGTTACTTCTTCTATAGCACTATGTTAGTGCTGCAGCAACGTAATTTTTAATTACATTTGAGCTTTACTGCATAAGCAAACATCGAATAATTAAATGTTTATTTTCTCAAAGAAAACAAATTATAAACACAAAAAGTGTGGATTAGCGTACCGGGTGTCTCAAAAAAAAGTACCCCCTTTTGACTCAACAAGGCAACAAAACGATAATATTTCAGGACTTTTTAATTCGTGGCTACATTTGTTGGTCTTCAACTTAAATGCACATACCTTGCATTTGGAAAGCGACCACTAAACACCGGAGATATGAGTTCACAAGGTCAAAATTGCAGTGCACCTGAAACCAGGGGTTTTGAGAAATGGCCTAGCCATAATTTGACAACAAACAGGCCTTTTGCAAACGAATTTTCGACTTTGACCTTTACTTTTTATTTTTGAAAAGATTTATACCTTGTTCAATTGTTCTTGAAATGACTTTTCCTTTCAGAAAACGGTCCTTGCATTGCATTCTATCCCAAATGTTTTGTATTAAAGAAGAGGAAAAAGAGCACATGCACGCATATTTTGGAGATGTGGCACGACTTTATCACTCCTACCACATTTTTACTATATTTGTTTTTAATCAGCGCCATGTCCATGCATCTTTTATTCTTTTCAAAAGCAAAACACGGAAACTTAAAGTCTACAGGTACTTTGAAAAATGTCCACGATACAAATCATGACTAGGCCCTTTTTCGAAACCTCTGGCTTTGGGTGCACTGTAAATTTTGACTTTGCGAACCTGTATCTCCGGCGTTTGGTGGACGATTTCTAAATGCAAGGTACGTGCATCTAAGTTGAACATTGAAAAACGTAGCAGTGTAGTCGGGGAGCAATGATATCTTATTGCTTGGTTCCTATTTCATGTCAAAAGGGGGTACTTTTTTCTGAGAAACCCGGTACTTTAATAGCTACAATTCTTATTATAAAGAATATTGCACTCATCGTTCTTTAAAACTTTAATTCAGCCAGTTACCTTTTTTATAGCACTATATTAGTGCCAGTTACACTGCCAGTTACTTCTTTTATAGCACTATATTAGTGCTGCAGCAACCATTCTTGGAAACAGTACTATAGACATTAGTTTTTTCTTTGGTCTAATTTTAGCTTTACTGCATAAACAAACATCGATAAGTTATATGTTTATTTTTTCAAAGAAAACAAATTATAAACACAAAAAATGTGAATTAACGTACTTTATTAACTACAATTTATATTGTAAAGAGTATTGGACTCATCGTTCTTAAAACTTTAGCTCTACTAGTTACTTCTTTTATAGCACTATATTAGTGCTGCAGCAACCATTCTTAGAGACATTACTATAGACATTGGTTTTATCTTTAGTCTCAATTTAGCTTTACTGCATAAACAAACATCGCTTAATTAAATGTTTATTCTCTCAAAGAAAACAAAATATAAGCACAAACAGTGTGGATTAACGTACGCTAGTAGCTACAATTACTATTATAAAGAGTATTGCGCTCATTGTTCTTTAACACTTTAGTTCTGCCAGTTACTTCTTTTATAGCACTATGTTAGTGCTGCAGCAACGTAATTTTTAATTACATTTGATCTTTACTGCATAAACAAACATCGATTAACTAAATGTTTATTTTCTCAAAGAAAACAAATTATAAACACAAAAAGTGTGGATTAACGTACTTTAGCAGCTACAATTTATATTATAAACAGTATTGCACTCATCGTTCCTTAAAACTTTCATTCTGCCAGTTACTTCTTTTATAGCACTATATTAGTGCTGCAGCAACCATTCTTGGAGACATTTCTATAGACCTTAGTTTTTTCTTTAGTCTCAATTTAGCTTTACTGCATAAACAAACATCAATTAATTAAATGTTTATTTTCTCAAAGAAAACAACTTATAAACACAAAAAGTGTGGATTAACGTACATTAGTAGCTACAATTTATATTATAAACAGTATTGCACTCATCGTCCTTTAAAAATTTAGTTCTACCAGTAACTTCTTTTATAGCACTATATTAGTGCTGCAGCAACCATTCTTGGAGACACTACTATAGACATTAGTTTTTTCTTTAGTCCCAATTTAGCTTTAATGCAAAAGCAAACATCGATTAATTAATTGTTTATTTTTCAAAGAAAACAAATTATAAACACAAAAAGTGTGAATTAACGTACGCTAGTAGCTACAATTAATATTATAAAGAGTATTGCACTCATTGTTCTTTAAAACTTTAGTTCTGCCAGTTACTTCTTTTATAGCACTATGTTAGTGCTGCAGCAACGTAATTTTCAATTACATTTGAGCTTTACTGCAGAAGCAAACATCGTGTAATTAAATGTTTATTTTCTCAAAGAAAACAAATTATAATCACAAAAAGTGTGAATTAACGTACTTTGTAAGCTACAATTTATATAGTAAAGAGTATTGCACTCATCGTTCTTTAAAACTTTAGTTCTACCAGTAACTTCTTTTATAGCACTATATTAGTGCTGCAGCAACCATTCTTGGAAACACTACTATAGACATTAGTTTTTTCTTTAGTCCCAATTTAGCTTTAATGCTAAAGCAAACATCGATTAATTAAATGTTTATTTTTCAAAGAAAGCAAATTATAAACACAAAAAGTGTGAATTAACGTACGCTAGTAGCTACAATTAATATTATAAAGAGTATTGCACTCATTGTTCTTGAAAACTTTAGTTCTGCCAGTTACTTCTTCTATAGCACTATGTTAGTGCTGCAGCAACGTAATTTTTAATTACATTTGAGCTTTACTGCATAAGCAAACATCGAATAATTAAATGTTTATTTTCTCAAAGAAAACAAATTATAAACACAAAAAGTGTGGATTAACGTACCGGGTGTCTCAAAAAAAAGTACCCCCTTTTGACTCAACAAGGCAACAAAACGATAATATTTCAGGACTTTTTAATTCGTGGCTACATTTGTTGGTCTTCAACTTAAATGCACATACCTTGCATTTGGAAAGCGACCACTAAACACCGGAGATATGAGTTCACAAGGTCAAAATTGCAGTGCACCTGAAACCAGGGGTTTTGAGAAATGGCCTAGCCATAATTTGACAACAAACAGGCCTTTTGCAAACGAATTTTCGACTTTGACCTTTACTTTTTATTTTTGAAAAGATTTATACCTTGTTCAATTGTTCTTGAAATGACTTTTCCTTTCAGAAAACGGTCCTTGCATTGCATTCTATCCCAAATGTTTTGTATTAAAGAAGAGGAAAAAGAGCACATGCACGCATATTTTGGAGATGTGGCACGACTTTATCACTCCTACCACATTTTTACTATATTTGTTTAATCAGCGCCATGTCCATGCATCTTTTATTCTTTTCAAAAGCAAAACACGGAAACTTAAAGTCTACAGGTACTTTGAAAAATGTCCACGATACAAATCATGACTAGGCCCTTTTTCGAAACCTCTGGCTTTGGGTGCACTGTAAATTTTGACTTTGCGAACCTGTATCTCCGGCGTTTGGTGGACGATTTCTAAATGCAAGGTACGTGCATCTAAGTTGAACATTGAAAAACGTAGCTGTGTAGTCGGGGAGCAATGATATCTTATTGCTTGGTTCCTATTTCATGTCAAAAGGGGGTACTTTTTTCTGAGACACCCGGTACTTTAATAGCTACAATTCTTATTATAAAGAATATTGCACTCATCGTTCTTTAAAACTTTAATTCAGCCAGTTCCCTTTTTTATAGCACTATATTAGTGCCAGTTACACTGCCAGTTACTTCTTTTATAGCACTATATTAGTGCTGCAGCAACCATTCTTGGAAACAGTACTATAGACATTAGTTTTTTCTTTGGTCTAATTTTAGCTTTACTGCATAAACAAACATCGATAAGTTATATGTTTATTTTTTCAAAGAAAACAAATTATAAACACAAAAAATGTGAATTAACGTACTTTATTAACTACAATTTATATTGTAAAGAGTATTGGACTCATCGTTCTTAAAACTTTAGCTCTACTAGTTACTTCTTTTATAGCACTATATTAGTGCTGCAGCAACCATTCTTAGAGACATTACTATAGACATTGGTTTTATCTTTAGTCTCAATTTAGCTTTACTGCATAAACAAACATCGATTAATTAAATGTTTATTCTCTCAAAGAAAACAAAATATAAGCACAAACAGTGTGGATTAACGTACGCTAGTAGCTACAATTACTATTATAAAGAGTATTGCGCTCATTGTTCTTTAACACTTTAGTTCTGCCAGTTACTTCTTTTATAGCACTATGTTAGTGCTGCAGCAACGTAATTTTTAATTACATTTGATCTTTACTGCATAAACAAACATCGATTAACTAAATGTTTATTTTCTCAAAGAAAACAAATTATAAACACAAAAAGTGTGGATTAACGTACTTTAGCAGCTACAATTTATATTATAAACAGTATTGCACTCATCGTTCCTTAAAACTTTCATTCTGCCAGTTACTTCTTTTATAGCACTATATTAGTGCTGCAGCAACCATTCTTGGAGACATTTCTATAGACCTTAGTTTTTTCTTTAGTCTCATTTTAGCTTTCCTGCATAAACAAACATCAATTAATTAAATGTTTATTTTCTCAAATAAAACAACTTATAAACACAAAAAGTGTGGATTAACGTACATTAGTAGCTACAATTTATATTATAAACAGTATTGCACTCATCGTCCTTTAAAAATTTAGTTCTACCAGTAACTTCTTTTATAGCACTATATTAGTGCTGCAGCAACCATTCTTGGAGACACTACTATAGACATTAGTTTTTTCTTTAGTCCCAATTTAGCTTTAATGCAAAAGCAAACATCGATTAATTAATTGTTTATTTTTCAAATAAAACAACTTATAAACACAAAAAGTGTGGATTAACGTACGCTAGTAGCTACAATTAATATTATAAAGAGCATTGCACTCATTGTTCTTTAAAACTTTAGTTCTGCCAGTTACTTCTTTTATAGCACTATGTTAGTGCTGCAGCAACGTAATTTTCAATTACATTTGAGCTTTACTGCAGAAGCAAACATCGTGTAATTAAATGTTTATTTTCTCAAAGAAAACAAATTATAATCACAAAAAGTGTGAATTAACGTACTTTGTAAGCTACAATTTATATAGTAAAGAGTATTGCACTCATCGTTCTTTAAAACTTTAGTTCTACCAGTAACTTCTTTTATAGCACTATATTAGTGCTGCAGCAACCATTCTTGGAAACACTACTATAGACATTAGTTTTTTCTTTAGTCCCAATTTAGCTTTAATGCTAAAGCAAACATCGATTAATTAAATGTTTATTTTTCAAAGAAAGCAAATTATAAACACAAAAAGTGTGAATTAACGTACGCTAGTAGCTACAATTAATATTATAAAGAGTATTGCACTCATTGTTCTTGAAAACTTTAGTTCTGCCAGGTACTTCTTTTATAGCACTATGTTAGTGCTGCAGCAACGTAATTTTTAATTACATTTGAGCTTTACTGCATAAGCAAACATCGAATAATTAAATGTTTATTTTCTCAAAGAAAACAAATTATAAACACAAAAAGTGTGGATTAACGTACCGGGTGTCTCAAAAAAAAGTACCCCCTTTTGACTCAACAAGGCAACAAAACGATAATATTTCAGGACTTTTTAATTCGTGGCTACATTTGTTGGTCTTCAACTTAAATGCACATACCTTGCATTTGGAAAGCGACCACCAAACACCGGAGATATGAGTTCACAAGGTCAAAATTGCAGTGCACCTGAAACTAGGGGTTTTGAGAAATGGCCTAGCCATAATTTGACAACAAACAGGCCTTTTGCAAACGAATTTTCGACTTTGACCTTTACTTTTTATTTTTGAAAAGATTTATACTTTGTTCAATTGTTCTTGAAATGACTTTTCCTTTCAGAAAACGGTCCTTGCATTGCATTCTATCCCAAATGTTTTGTATTAAAGAAGAGCAAAAAGAGCACATGCACGCATATTTTGGAGATGTGGCACGACTTTATCACTCTTACCACATTTTTACTATATTTGTTTAATCAGCGCCATGTCCATGCATCTTTTATTCTTTTCAAAAGCAAAACACGGAAACTTAAAGTCTACAGGTACTTTGAAAAATGTCCACGATACAAATCATGACTAGGCCCTTTTTCAAAACCTCTGGTTTTGGGTGCACTGTAAATTTTGACTTTGCGAACCTGTATCTCCGGTGTTTGGTGGACGATTTCTAAATGCAAGGTACGTGCATCTAAGTTGAACATTGAAAAACGTAGCTGTGTAGTCGGGGAGCAATGATGTCTTATTGCTTGGTTCCTATTTCATGTCAAAAGGGGGTACTTTTTTCTGAGACACCCGGTACTTTAATAGCTACAATTCTTATTATAAAGAATATTGCACTCATCGTTCTTTAAAACTTTAATTCAGCCAGTTACCTTTTTTATAGCACTATATTAGTGCCAGTTACACTGCCAGTTACTTCTTTTATAGCACTATATTAGTGCTGCAGCAACCATTCTTGGGAACAGTACTATAGACATTAGTTTTTTCTTTGGTCTAATTTTAGCTTTACTGCATAAACAAACATCGATAAATTAAATGTTTATTTTTTCAAAGAAAACAAATTATAAACACAAAAAATGTGAATTAACGTACATTATTAGCTACAATTTATATTGTAAAGAGTATTGCACTCATCGTTCTTAAAACTTTAGCTCTACCGGTTATTTCTTTTATAGCACTATATTAGTGCTGCAGCAACCATTCTTGGAGACATTACTATAGACATTAGTTTTTTCTTTAGTCTCAATTTAGCTTTACTGCATAAACAAACATCGATTAATTAAATGTTTATTTTCTCAAAGAAAACAAATTATAAACACAAAAAGTGTGGATTAACGCACTTTATCAGCTACAATTTATATTATAAAGAGTATTGCACTCATCGTTCTTTAAAACTTTAGTTCTGCCAGTTACTTC